>CM022474.1:11050827-11225350 GCA_011952105.1 Coreoperca whiteheadi | reverse complement strand
GGTCCGTGTCAGGCAAACGTGTTTTCGGGCGTCGGGGCACCAGGATGTGTGGGCCTGCGGCGTCCCCGCAGCACTTCCTTATAATGCTGGTTGCCCCACCTTTGACCTTTTTTTTTTTTATCATTTTGTTGTGTGTAGAGAGGGTTGTGTTTTTCTTCTCCTTTCTTTCTCTCCTTTTTTTTTTTTTTTTTTAGCCACTATCTGTCGGGGAGCCTTAATAGGAAGCTCTCTCAATGCCAGCTGCACTGACTTTGAACCCACTGTGGACGTGGGGCTTTTCAAAAGCTTTGTTGTCACCGAAAAGATCAAATTTGTCCTGGGGAGCTTCTTGAGAGTAAAAGGTCCGAATTGAATCTATATAGAAGACTAGACGAGTGGTGTTTTGCAATGGCAAAGTTTTAAAAAGGCAAATCACAAACGTTCACTGATTTGCTATTACGTAACATGACATTGCTTTGATGAGTAAGTTAGCGAGCAAGTTATAATTGGGTGTTTTTGTTTGGCATTATTCAAAATAACAAAATGCACAGTAAGGAAAGTCTAATTGACTACAAACAGCGTCTTCTGTGCTTTCAGTCTGACAGGTCGATCCTATTATTCAGGAAACAAAATAAAGAAATAAACTAATTAAATAATAAAGGAGTTGAAGAATGATTAAATTGTTGTACCTCCTTTGAGGGCTGATGGTAAAGTCCTAATAAAAATGTATAGATACAAAAGCAGGTCTTTGCCCATACCACATTTTAGTATCTCTGCTAGTCATCTGTGTTGTTATTAATTACTTAGTAGAAAAATACTACTTAACTATTTGACTTTCACTAAACATCATTTGAAGAGTTTGTTTGTGTTAATTAGGCAAATAAGATCTCTTCAACTCCCTCATGGTGACTTCTGTTTTTTATTCCTCCCCAGCATTACATCATACCAGACGCTGCCTAGAAACATGCCAAGCCATCGGGTACCCTATATGCCTCATTATGGCGATGGCTACTGCAGTATGCCCAGGAATAGCATGGCACAGCGGGACAGCATCTGCAGCATGTCGCCATCGTTGTATGACCAGGCCCTGGGTCCCCAGCCGGGTGACAAGCGCCGCTCCATGCGCGATGACACCATGTGGCAGTTATTTGAGTGGCAGCAAAGGCAGGCCTACACCAGGCAGCCGGGGCTCTACAGCAATATGGCCAGTCCCAAAACCATGATCAACCTGTCAGAGCATGCTGCACCAAGCCACTCCATCCCCCCCTCGCCCTCCCACGGCTCCTTGTCCATGTATGGGGGCTACTCTCCAATGCGATCCTACAACATAAACAATGCTCGTTCAGAGGCATCCTCTCCCATCTACAGAAGGGACATGAGCATGGACAGACGGCACAGGCCACAACTCAACAAGGTCAGTTAAGGCACACATAACTGCTAAAGGGCTGGTTCAACCACGTAACAAAAAAATCTATGTATCACTTACCTTTAGTGGTATCTAGTTATGCAGACAGCAATGGTGTCATTAGAAAAAATAAACAGCAACATCTCTTTCCACAATCAGTGTTAGAACATGCTGTCAACAGTTTCCATTACAACTAACTTTTCCAAAAGATTGTTGACAGCGTGTATTTTGGATTGTCCAATATAATAATGACCCTAAAGGCTTACTAGCTTTAGAGTGCACGAGTTTCTATCCATCAGGTCATTTTCGATATTTTAAGTGGCACAAACAAAATGCCATGTGTATCCGTTCCATTCCATGTATTTGTGGTGACAGAAATCTGAGACAGATGTCGCATTATTTTGGCAAATGAAACCAACTTTGTGTTTGGGTGAACCGTTTGGCTGTGAATGGTTATTTAAAGCAATCCATAGTGTAAAATGACTGTTTTGTTTTTAATTCACTGTGTCCTGCAGTATGCCTACCCACCTGATAGGAGGTCTATGCCTGCAGGGATCCCAGTGCAGACTATCACAGCCCAGTCTCTCCAAGGCAAAACAGTAAGTCCTCATCCATGTTGTCCCCTTCTGTGTCCATCACTATCTTCTAACTGAATTTCTGTAACACACCACCCAGCTCGAGTTCTAAACACTTATTCATTTGGATTTAATTGGACTTCTTTAAGCAACAAGGCTTTATTCATAACACCAAGTACCCTTCCTTTCTCCCCCTCCCTCTTTCTGTCCTTCATTTCCTTCCAAGAAGACATTGTGACAGAATCTTTAGAGACAGATTTAGGCAGAACTCAGATGTATGTTCCAAGTGGTCGGATTTAGTGTGTTGTTCACTTCAGGAGCTCCTTTGACTCGCTTCACATCAGTGGCGACTTAAAACCCCTGCCACTCACAGCTCTCTAAGCCAGATCAGGAATTTATGTCAAAGTCGCACACAGTGCTATGTCCTCATGGAGTTGGTAAAGTGTGAACTCGATTCCGTAATAAATGCTAAACTGTTCTTCGGTCTTGATTGGACGTGTAGAATCTGCATGCTGCTGACAGCGATAGCACCTTGGAGAAGCTCATGATCCTGAGCTGCATGAAAACTCAATACCTAGATATAGCAACTGTTCACCTGTTGGGAGCCTGATACCTCTAAATCTCCTGTCCTGGTGTGTTGTCTCCTTTCCTCTCCCACTCCCCCCTGCGGTGTGTCCCTGTTTCATTGTGGCTGAATGTCCCTCCCTTCCTCCCTCCCTTGCAGCCTGAGGAACTGACTCTGCTGCTGATAAAGCTGCGGCGGCAGCAGGCAGAGCTAAACAGTATCCGGGAGCACACTGTAGCACAGCTTATGCAACTAAACATGGATGGCGACAACCCAAAGGTCAGGCCCCCAGAGATGCCCCTGCAGGCTTGTGTGTTAGTGTGTGGTGTGTATGCCATCTTTACCCACTTCCATTATCCATCTCGATCCAGAGGATTTTTTTGGTATTCACACATGGCTGACTTAAGGAGAAAAGGCACTACAGTTGGCATTTTCTCCATAAAAGACTATGCTTTGGCTAACAGCTAACTTGCTTTCAGCCTGTCCCAAAACCTGTAAAATGTCTGGAGTCAAAAATAATCTTATTTTACAACCAGCATCTGACTTTATATAGATCATCAGTTCATTACATTTGGTCCATTTCAGTTGGCCAAGCAGTTGATTATTTTACTCCCCTAAAGAGTCCAGACAGATGTTAGCCGGAAATGAAACTTAAAGCCATTGGCGAGCTTAAAGAGCGACTGGCTAAGGAGGTTACGGCCACTGGCATACGTAAATGTTAATTCAGGATTTTTGCATTCTAAGTCTCTTCGTAGACGTCAGACTACAGATGTGGCTGTTCGGATGTAGGTCAACCAGGTCTGAGGTGGTGAATGGGTCGGTGTCTAGTCACTTTTACTCTGTTTTTTACCTACTACTCTGCCAAAGATTGTTGCCTTAACCTTCTGTAGTTTAATGGGCTGGTATAAAGATACTCGCCCCCAGTTTAAGTGATGTAGTTTAAGCATTATGTCAGCCTCAGCTTACTGCTGTCTTTGTGTTTTGCCTGCATTTGGTCAGGTCTGCACATGGCCACTCGGTCATTGTGGAGCGCTAGTCTTTCATGTCCCAAAGTAAACTCATTCTGTTACTTTAAATAGTACATCTGGTACCTAAACTTTTTTCTTCACCTAGACTGGACCTGCCTTCCTTTCTGTCCAGTTATCTTTGGGTATACTCTCCATGACATGCGTGCGTGTGTGTGCGTGTGTGTGTGTGTGTGAGAGAGAGAGAGAGAGATTGTGTTTTCTTTTGTCTCACTCTCCTCTCGCCTTTTCTTTCCTCTCCTTGTTGCTGCTGACCTTAGAACGACATTCTGTCCCATCACCTCCAAAGGAACCTCATGTATTTGGACAATCAGGTGGGGTAATGCATGAACGCATGGCCCTGTCTCCTGTCATGAACTGAACTATTATTATATTAACCAGTACTGTCTTCTGAAAAATTCATTTATTTAATGTTCATTTTTATATGCTCAACTACATAGCATGAACCAGCGTCACATACCGCAGCATTTATAGACTAAGGCAGTTTGCAATGCTCGTCCCAAGATGGGCATATTCATTCATTCATTAGTCTGAATACGTACCAGCTATGCTAACTGAATATCTGAATACCCCTATTCTGTATAGTTATATATACATTGTATAGATGTGGACAAGCTGTATGTCTTCGTATACAGTGCATATAGAGCCGAGTGTATCATGTCATTGAACTGTTAAAGATCCAGTATGTAACATTTAGGAGGAGCTATTGGCAGAAATAGAATATGATATTCACAAGTATGTTTTCATTAATGTGTAGTTGCCTGAAAATAAGAGCCGCTGAGTTTGCGTTACCTTAGAACAATCCGTTTTTATCTACAGAGGGAGCGGGTCCCCTTCCACGGAGGTCGCCATGTTGCACTGCCGTGTTTCTACAGTAGCCCAGAACGGACAAACCAATCACTGGCTCTAGATAAGGCCTTTTGCTTTTTTTGCGGGTTTCACACCCACCCTAGTTTGTCCTGCACGCTTGGAACGGGAGGATGAGCCGAGTGGTATTCAACTAGTCGCAAACTGCGAATTCAATGCCACTAAATCCTACATACTGGACCTTTGAGTTTTATTGCTCTGGAGTGTTTTGAGTAATTACAAATGTGCAATTTATAGTACACAGAGGCACAATAACAAGTTTCTGATAATATCAATAGAGAAGATCATTTCTTATATTTAAATGAGCATATTTGTGTTGAGAAATAGCACAAATAGAAAAAGGGAGCTTTCCACCGCTAACAAGTAAGCGTCTTAGAGCTTTGCACTACAATGTCTTCCTGATCCTGTTTGTAGGCATCTCCTATTGCTTCTCGTTGCTGTATCCGTCCCTTTCCACTCTGGATGCACATGTTTATGTTTGAGTCTGCTTCATGAGCGAGAGCAGTGTAACAACATTGTCGGTGTTGTCTCTGAAGTGAAGCACTGCTATAAACTGACACTTGCCATATCGCTCCTCTCCACACTGGACTAGATGAAGGAAAATGACCCTTTAATCGTCATGACTCACACTTTGATTGAGAACTCTGCCCCAAGGCCTCAACTTTACCAGCAAGTAAGGCCAGCCAACGGCTTTGCTCCGCCTCATCCTCACCAGTCGCTGTTGTTATTTTGGTCTGTTGTGCAATGCTCCTCCTTCGGTGTCCAAGTCCTCATGGCATCTTGCGACTGGTCTCCCTGTATCGTTTGTATCGCCAGCACCTCCTCATCCATTGCTTTTGACTGTTCTCCTCTTATTATGAAAAGTCATGCCAAAATGGGCATGACTTGTAAAAGAATAGTATGGTGTGTATGCTTCACTGTTCAGTAAAATCCTTTCCTCACTCTCAGGTTTGTGTGTAGGGGCTTGATATTGTGTACGCTAGAAGTTGATACGTGTTTAGAAAACACTCAGCTAGCAGTGGGACTGTCCTAAATCAAAAGCTAAAGCCGTGTTTGCACACAGATCATTTAGGTAGCAGTGCCTCTAGTCTTTACTCATCTTGTTTTGTCTAGTGCCCTAAACAGTGAAGGTTAGTGTGTGATTTCTCATAACCCTTTCCAAAATGGGTTCCCTCTCATTAGCTGAGCCACCTGGACTTGGCAGGAGATCTCTAATTAGTGTGACTTAATTCTGTGTTGCCAGACATGTCACTTCTCAGTCTAGTGCATTACCAAGGACTAAATCTTTCTGTGAAAAAAAACAACTATAGGGGATTGTTTTTATGGCATAGTTTACATATCATAAAGTAAATCAGTTTTCACCTTTAGTGGAATACATGAATATTCCACTACTCTAAAATACATATCTATTCCAAAGTTATGCTGTTTACAGTTATTTTGAAGTCAACTGGTGCTGCTTTATTGATTTGATGTTAGGATTTAGTGGTTTGATACTGAATACACTTGAGCATCAGCTGTGGAATAGTCTCTATACCTAATATGGCCAGGGGGGCACGTTGATGATGAAGACGAAGACAGATGTCTTCCTCAACTCTCTTCCTTTTTGCCTGTCTGCATCACCATCTCACCCCCTCTTGTCATTCTGCTGATGGAAAGGATGAAGAGGGTCGGCTTGTGTGTGACGATGGCTATGACCTCACTTTGCCACTTTTGTGACACCTCTCGAGGTGTAAAAGTGCCGCCAAAGACCACCCTCCCCCCTCCTCCCATTCATTGGCGTACCAGCCCGGCAACAGCTCTATTCCCACCTGTTCAGATGTCCAGAAGTCTTGTCTCCCTCCTCCTCCTCCCCATGTCTCTTGTAATCCACACCACACAACACCACAGTGAAGCTCCCTGTGCTGTGGGAGAGTTTGCATGTTCTGTGTGGAATGCCATGTGGTTCCCAGGTCCCTGCTTTAACTGTACTGTGTGGTTCAACTGAGGAAAAAAGTGTTAAGAAAAGTGTGTGTGAAGGAGTGCAGGTGTGGGTGTGGAGCGTTGCAGAGTCTCAAAGTATTTGGACAGTGAGTCATTTTTTGTTGTTTTGGCTCTGTAGGCCAGCACATTGGATTTGAAATTAAATAATGTCTACGAAGTTAATGTGCAGACTCTTATCAAAGCAACCAATGTTTTTTTTAGGGCCAAATAAATATGTAATCTGAAATGTGATATGATAATGTGTTTCACGTGCTGAAGACCAGACATAAAGCCAAAAGCCCCAAAACAAGCATAAGGAAAGGTGGCTGCATTTCAGGCCTGCCAGAGCGAAGGGAAGGTACCAGTGTCTGCTGATTTCTGTAGGTTATAGAGTCATATATATATTATATATTTACAAATTATATAAGACTTAAAATTATTTTAAACCATGTATTAAGCATGATTACGTGATTCAATTTTATGTTGGTTTTTCAATAACATTTGTGTCATTTCATATCTAATGTGAGCACAAAACAAGACAACGGAAATATATCACTGTCCTAAAATTTTAGGACTACACATGTATTTCTTTAGATTTAGAAGAGTGGGTGAATGATGAAGCATTATGTGATGAATGGATTTTCTGGAAACATGGGATCCAATGCAGTTGAAATAATTCCCCCTGTTTGAGCTGTGGGTTGTATTGTTTTTTTCTCTTTAAAATAAGTAGGTGAGTGGTATTAATACAAGTGGGAAATAAGGATGTGTTTTTCTTTTCTTGGTTTTGTATTTACATAAATGTACAGTAGGTGGTGTAGTATAATAAGCATAGGTGTTGTAATAGTAGTGTAGAAATAACAGCTTTTGTCTGTATTTTAGCCTGGATTCAAGTAACTAAACACCGGTTTATTATTGTTCTGAGCATTACTACTGTACGTTTAAAAAGTCTTAAAAGATATCTGTGATTATGTTGTTCTTACAATATCTATACCTAATATTGCACTTTGATTTAATGCAACACACACTCAGCTACCAGACAGGCGGAGTCCTTGGACCAATTAGCTGCAGGGCATGTGCTGGAGAAAACACAGTTGGTGGACACAGCTTATGCGTTGACTCTAGAGTTTAGTAAGAAAGATTGCTTTAGATGCCTTCCCCTTGCATTTCCAATAAAACCACTGTTGTGCTGATGGAGACAAAGAACTGTGGGGGATGAAACACGAGGCCCCAGAATCTGTGTTTAGACTGGCTGCTCTCCCACTGTTGGTTTGCTAACTTAGATTGTCTGATTCAGTGAAATATGAGTTTTCTACTCGAGGACAAATCCTGTTGCTCAGTGAGAGAGCCTTGTCATTACACTGCATTAGATCTCCAGATTCTAATGTGTATGTGCATATTTGGTGTCGCTGTCTAATGTGCTGTCTTTCTTCACAGCTGAGCCCAGAAGACTACAGGGAACACTCCTCCTATACATGTATGCCAGAAGAGGTGGACATTGATGTAAGCTCAGTGTTGCACTCTCACATGACATGATGCTCCATTCAACTATACACATTGGGGTCACAACTCTTTATTGTTTTCTCCTCAGTCCAAACTTAGCAGTTTGTGTGAGCAGGATAAAGTGGTGAGGACACAGGAGGACAAACTTCAGCAGCTGTACAGAGAAAAGGTGACTAAACACCGCACATCTGTCATCATTACTTACTCACACAAATCACTGTTTGAAACGCTCACACGGGTGTGGTGACAAGTGGAAAAATGTAACCTAAAAAGGAATAAACACTTTACACATGATAAGAATAGCTTGAGTTAAGTTTATATGCAAAAAAACTGACAGAAAAGTCTTTATCGGTTATAGTGCTTAACTATAGCCTAGCTACTGTCATCAACTTGCAAGAGTTGTCTGGCTTGAAAGGCTTGCATAGCCATGTCATATTTAGCATATCTGACTGTCCACTGTCAGCAGACTGTAGCATTGTACTGGTCGCTGTGCAGTGTTGACAGGCATGCAGAGAAAACTATCAAGTTAGAAGTACACAGCAAGAACAGTACATGTGCCACCAAATCTAACTCAGCCTTGGAGTTAACTTGTGCAAACAGAGTGCCAGGAGATTTCTAATACATAAAGAGTGAAATGTAACTTAATTTGTAGTCCATTTGGAGTTACCTCCATGCCCATAAAAAAACTGAACTTGAACTGACTAGAACTTAAATTAAATGATTAGTCGGTTGACCGGCAATGCATTGATAACAGTTTTGGTTATTGATTAATGAATAAAGTAATTGGATAAGTAAGGATACCAAAAAGTAGCTGGTTCAAGGTCCTCCAATTTGAGTTGTTGTTTATTTGTTATGTTTTTTATTATTGGAGTTTAAGTATCTGAGTCTTTAGACTGTTGATAAGACAGAATATGGAGTTTGAAAACTATACTTTGGCCTCTGAGAAGGGCTGATGGGCATCTGCCATTATGTTTGACATTTTCTTTTACCAAGAAAGGAAATGAGTTGCTTGCAGCCATACTTTTTTTTATTTAATACCTTTGCAAGGTGTGTGGGAGCTACAAACAAGGTCATTAGCTTAAGTAATCCATTGTGACGCTGCCTAGAGTTAACTGACCTAAAAGGTTACGGTGACAAATGACGTTGCTCGTGCTGTATATGTATTTGATATGGTGTGTGTTCCTTGCAGCACACCCTGGAGACAGCCCTGCTGTCAGCCAGCCAGGAGATAGAGATGGGCTCTGATAACCCCGCTGCCATGCAGAGTGTCATCCAGCAGAGTGACTTACTGCAGAGCGGCCTGCTCAGCACCTGCAGAGAGCTTTCCAGAGTCACAGCTGTGAGTCATACAACACACTACACACACTCACGTTGGACACTGATGCTCTCTTTGCTCAGGAGTGGCAGCGAGGTGAGAGTTTTTTTTGCCCGCTTGTTTTCTTTTTCTAATTGTCATTCACAAAGTATATCTCTCCCAAACCAGGAGTTGGAGCGGTCATGGAGGGAGTATGACAAGCTGGAAGGAGATGTGACTCTGGCTAAGAACAACCTGCTAGAGCAGCTTGAAGCACTGGGAAGCCCACAGGTACTGCAGACCTTCAAAGAAAGCTGAAAATGTGGCAATTACCTTGAACACCTAGTCATCCCGGTCAACACGTTTCGCTTTTGACTTTGGGGAACAAGTAAAGAAGATTTCTGTTCTCCCGTACCCTTAGCTGCAGTGTGGAGGGAAGTAACTGAGAGAACAAAGCAACACAGTGAGTGATTGATGACTGTAGCGATAATAGAGCAGGTCTTAATTAAGTCTGTCTTTTATCTTGTCCTTGATCGCGGGAGAGGTGTAGCGACTGAGAGAAACTGTTCTAACAGTCAGAGCCAATGCCAGTTCAGAGTAGAGATGTCTGAGAGCCAGCAGGGAGCCTGGACATGTGCCCTTCACTCACAGACAAACCTGTCATCAGCGAGGTGGCGATCATTACGCATCCGTTTCTCTTGCTCTTCTGCTTTTCCCTGCGTCCAGAACACCAGTTAAGTGCTAATCTGCAGGTAATCTCAGGTGATTCGTGAACATGTGTGTGTGTTTTCTGTGCGCACCCAGACGGAGCCTCCCAGCCAGCAGCACGTCCGCATCCAGAAGGAACTTTGGAGGATTCAAGATGTGATGGAGGCCCTCAATAAACATAAGGCTCAGAGAAATGCTGTTGATGGTATGAACGTGTATGGGCCCAAGACCAACTTCAGCAAGCACAAAAATGAGGTGAGGCGCCACTAACAGAGACACCAAACAGTACACTTGGTCATACAGTTCTCTAGCGCTTAAACAATTAAGCGTTCAGTCGATTAGTGGATCAACAGAAAATGTATTGACAACAACTGTGATAATCATTTAACTGTGTAAGTGATTTATCAAGCAAAAATGCCAAACATTTGCTGGTTCAAGCTTCTCTTTTTTATATAATTGGAATTTGAATCTTTGGGTTTTGGATTGTTTGTCGGATAAAACAAGCAATTTAAAGGCGACAAGGGTATAGATATAGACAATTAACAATTAACCCATTAATTGGAAGAAGTAATCAATCATGAAAATGATCTGTAGTTGCGGCCCTACAGTTCTCTTTACCCAGATCTCCTGTGTAGATGATGGCCAACTCAAGCTGCCAACCGTGCTCATGGACAGTGTGAGTGGTGGTATCTGAGTAGATGTGTCATACACCCTGTAACCGCATGTGGAGCGCTCTCTCTCTCTGGCTAATCAGCTGGTTTGGCCATCCTGTGGGCTACTCTGTACCAGATGGTGGTTGCCCTGAGCGTGCGTGATGGCGCCATGTGTCACCTTGCTTTGTGTCCTGTCATGCCCTGTATAATCCCCAGGAGGAGGACTCGGCACCTCCACGGCCACCCCTTCCCCAGTCCTATGAGCCCAACCCCCCCACCGTGCCCCCTATGCCCTCTCATGCTGTTGTGCGCCCTTCATCGCTCCACCGGCCGGAGGACAGGAAGGCCAATCACAGGAATGGCACACACAGCGTAAGCTTGTTGACCCGTTGACGTCATGGTTGACCCTGCCCTCAGCTGTGTCATCACTCGGCATTGCTTGCTGTGATGGTTTTCACTTTCATTTGGACGGACATCTTATGTCTTTTGGATTGTTTTTGGTGGGACCATATCCCCTTATATGCTTGATGCCATACTTCCATCATCTTTTTTTCCCAGTTAGTTGGATGAAGCCTCCCTCACATATATATATTGGTCTTTATAATTGTATTGCCGTGTCTTTTCTGTGTGTTGAAAAGTAGAGACTTTGTTCTGTTTTGTTGTGTTCTGTCCTTGGTTGCCAACTAAGCCATGTCTGAGTTTGAATGTGTCTGCCTGCTGCCTACTTTTTCATTTGGCTGTAAAACAGTTTGTCGAATGCAAACAACACAGAGAGTTGTATTCATTTATGTCGTTAGATTGCCCAGTCTGTAAAAGAATCATTTTGTAGAGAAAGGATGTTTGTTTGCCCCTGTGTTTGAAGTCATTCTGTCAGAGAAAATGTCACTTTTTTTCAAATGTTTTGTGTCTCAGTTTGGAACCAAAGTCTCCATAACTATAAATCAGTGCTGTTCTGTATGTGTGTTGAACTTGTACTGTCTTTCTCATCAGCAGGGCCCCGACTACAGGCTGTATAAGAGTGAACCAGAGCTCACTACAGTGACCGAAGTAGATGAGAGCAATGGAGAGGACAGATCTGAACACCCGTCCGATAGAGAACATTCTGGAAACAAAGGTAGGTTATAGTAGAACAACGGCAAGTTTCTGATAACTATGAATTTTTCCAATAAGTTATCCATTTTGGTAACACGACCAAAAACTCAATCAATCGCCTGATGAAATTATAATGTGTGACCTGTTAATCAGTGCTAGAAACAAGTTTGTTGCAATGTTTGTTACCGTGGCTTTCACACAGGTGTCTCTTTGACACAGAGTATAAATGCTGTAATTGTCAGTAGAGTGTACTAGATGCCAGATTTCATGTTCCCAGGGTTAAACGTGAAGGTCTCACTGATTTTATTCTACAAACTATTGTGCAAACTCAGTTCATATAACGGTATCTTTCCTAACACATAGTATACTCCTCATTGAATAACTATTGTATTGTGTTGTATTAAAGCAGGTGCTTTGTCGTTGAGCGAGGTGGCTTACTGACCTCTTGTATTTTTTACCTGTCAGGGATGTCCTACCCAGTTGGCATTGTCCCACCCAGGACCAAATCTCCAGTGCCTGAGTCTTCCTCCATAGCTTCATATGTTACCTTAAGGAAGAGTAAGAAGCCTGACCCCAGGATGGTGAGTCCCTGGACTTTAATCCTTATTGCTCTGGGGGTGATTTGACTTCTAATATTAACTGTGAATTGTTCTTAGCATGTTTTAACCTTTCGGACCGCAGGATGCTGCCAGATATTGCCAGTTATCATATGACGGGAACTAACTTTAAAATGTAAAACTGTCTAGGACTTATTTTCCTACATGGCAAACTAAACATATTTGTCTATAAGCAGTAGAAAAACAAGAATTATAGTGATAGTAACAAATGCATGTTGCTCTTTTCATGTTACATCGTCATTGTGAGCCTCCTGTGGGCAGCAGCAAACTGGCCGCCACCTCATTCTCTTGAATTGCGTTTACTGCCCTGTTAATTGGTTGTTTTGGTTATTGGGCTCTTGGTTGAAAGCTAACGTGGCAGAAGAGGCAACTCATCACGTGGCCAGGGTGTGACTCGTGCTTTTAAAACCAGGCTGTCGTAAAGTAGATGCCAAGCTAGGTTTATACAGTTTCCAGCCTCAAACACTATCAACTTAAATATACTAACCATGTCATTATTGCACCACATGGTAGGGTGTGTCCTGTTTTTAGTGATTCTGTGTGTGTTTGAAAAAAAGATGGACAGTATAGTATAAATGAACCTACGTGAACTTTGTGAAATGTCGGCTGCACACACGCATGCACACATAATACTATAGTCTACCCTGTAGGCCATATAGCCTACGGGGGTGTAAGAGAGTTTGTCACAGGCCTGTAGAGTTCAGCTTAGGCCCTTGGATACCAGCCTCCTGAGCAATCTGGACAGTGGAGGCTGCATCCTCGGGCTCTGGACTGAATCCAGATCGGTCAGCCCCTCCAGCATGACACAAACCTGTAAGTGAACGACTTCGCCTCAGTTCACTTCACATCATCAGCGTCTCCTGCTCAGGCATTAACAGGCCCCCAGCCTCTCTTAGTGCACCCATGTGTGCCAGCAGGAGCTTGTGTGTGTGTGTGTGTGCACAGCAGCCAGGCAGGTTGCTTCCATATGTGTTTGGGCTGCTGCTCATTTTGGTTCTAAGAGAATGAACATTAAAGAGCCATTTCACCATCATTATTGTGGTTATTATGTTAATCTTGACTGTTAGGTTTGTTTCAAGAAGCAAAGCGTTTTTCCCCAGTACGTGCAGTATTGCCAGAGAAGTTGCGATTATTCTACTTGGTCAAGTTTAGACCAAGTTTTCAACAATACCTAGTATTCACTGCTAACGCTGCATCTGAGCCCACCATGACGTCACTTAGCTACACACCAGAAATGTGGATCTACATAGTTAAAATTAACCATGGTGACGTTTGTCTCCTTGCATTGAATATCTGGCAGTGATGCTACATTATTAATCACTTCTATATATCGTGTGTGTCGTCTGTGTTTCTGTATCCTTCTGGGGTGTGCTTGCATGCCTGTGGTGGTCCTCTCTGGCTAACAGGAGCGTCCACGCAGCGCGGTGGAGCAGCAGCTGTGTGCTGTGGAGAGCGGCCGGCCCAGGATGAGCGTGGAGGAGCAGCTGGAGAGGATCCGCCGCCACCAGCAGGGTGCCCTCAGGGAGAAAAAGAAAGGCCACAGCGTCCGGGGTAGCAGCCAGGAGAACACGCCTTCTCGCAGTCACTCATTTACTAAAGAAAACCATTTTCGCAGCACGCAGGTATTGGGCGACTGCTGCAGAAACTAAAGGCCTTTACACGCCGGGGACGTGACGAGTAAACGGCGCGAAAATGCGAATACTTCGTATCAAAGCTATTCATACTGGCAGCGATCCGAATTTGCGTCAGTTGCAACACTTACTAAAACTCACTTGGGGTTGGAGCTGTTTTAGTAGACAGCGTGTCTATGATCTTCACCTCCGCCCATACAGACACTCAGGATGGTCAGCAGCACGACCTCCGTCACACACTTCTGTCCGAGCTGTCACAACATCAGACATCCAGGTGGAGTCTCTCTCTCTCTCTCTCTTTCTCTCTCTCTCTTAGAGGAATCAGGCTTTTGCTGTGCTGCTGCAGAAATCCTCCCTCGGCCTTTAATGTCTGTCTGCACTTATTTGGACAAAAACCAAATCAAACAGGTCCACCATTGTCATTAGTAGTTGTGACGTGACATCTAATCCAGGCAACTTCATTGGTTGATGCCTTTATTATCTGGCGAAAACCTCGTTTTCACCGTGTAATATTCGCGTTCTGGGTGAACGCGCGCTTGACAAAAACAACAGTTTGAAAAAATATATTGACGTGGAAATTAACCGCCCGAAATGAAACGCCCCCAGTGTGTAAAGGCCTGAAGGCAGCACTAAAGTTCAGAGTAGGCTGAAATCAAATCCTGGAGTCCTGACCTCTCTGCGTTTTTGTCTTGTTTCTTTGTCTTCTCCAGTCCCAAATGAGGCGCAGAGATGAGGGGATAAGCAGCGACATTCAGGAGCTGGAGGCCTCACTCAGGCAGCAGGAGGTGGTGAGGGACCAAGAGACTCCCGCTGAGGAGATTGCCCGTCTCAAAGAAGCCTCGCAGGCTGACCACTTAAATGTGGACCGAGAGGTAAGGCACAGCAGTTGGCTGTCTTACTCATCAGACTGAGAGGGTAATATTATCACAGGCAAATTATTTAGGCAATGTTTACCAACAGCGCATCAAGTATTGTGGATTTGATTCTTAATACTACAGCAAAGTATCTGGGGTGGGGGGGGGTTTAAAACTAAAGTGCAATAATTAAATAAATTGACACAATGACATGGTGTTCAGTGCAATTAAAAGCCAGTAAGTATTTTGTAATAAATTATGTTCTGAAAAAAACTGCCATGGCACCTTGAAAGTATTGCTTCTCAGTGTAACACCTCTTAATGCTCAATGAGTGTGCATATAGCAAAATAATCAGGGAAATAATGCCAATTTCTGTCTTATTTAAATGATCCTCTGATGTTAGCTAGATGAAGAACCACGGTACTGTAAACCACAGTGCATTTGACGCCATATTTTGCTGTCAAAACAACTATAAAAATGATTCGTTTACTCATATTTTAATCACCGCAGTACCATACTTGCAGGCCCTCCTTAGAAATCACTTACTCTATTGTAATTACATTCTTAGAAATGAATCTACCAAAATGCAAAGTTGCAAAACACTGCGGCCAGGATTTTTCCCAACGCCGAACTGAGCTACTATAATCTTTTCGTAGGCTGCCCATACGCAATGCACGTGATTTTAAGGTGCTTCTTGCTGTTTTCAAAAGAGTTCACGGCCTTTCTCCGCATGATCCCAACTGATCTCTGCACGCTGCAGAGTGTTTCTCGCTCTAGGGCAAAGCCGTCGGTGATGCTCCATTTAGTTCTTAAACACCCAAAATGTGGAACAGTCTCCCTTTACTGTGGATGACGAGCATCTGCTGTTTGTTTATCAAAGTCATTTTCTGATTTATATCTGCATGTTTTTGTTGTTGGCGCTTGTAGCTTATGTCTGTTTTTAAATGGGGTTTTTTTTTGTGCTATATAAAGTGTTTCTTTGTGTTGTGTTTCTTCAGCTTTCTGTGCCTGACAAAGTGCTGATTCCTGAGCGTTACGTGGAGTCAGACCCCGAGGAGGCTCTGAGCCCTGAGCAGGAGGCTGATAAGCAGAGGAAAGTTGATCGCATTAAAGCCCTCATAGCCAAAAACAGGTAAACACGCCATCATGATCTGACTGTACCAGTTACTTTTTATTAGCTTGGATTTGGTCGCTCAGACCCTTGATATGTTAGGCAAGGATCCTTTCGTAAAAGCGCTATCTTTGCAGGTACAACACTGATATTTCCCTGCAGATGTCATGCATGAAATTCTTTCTAGAAGTCAGGGGTAAGTTTAGGGTCATAGCAGGACATCAACATATTTGGCTCAAAAGGGGCCGCACTGCCTGCCTGTTCTTCCCATGCAGATCAGTGCCTGAGATGGCCAGAAAAGTCCCTGCTCTTATCTCCTAGCCACTGTGACATTTTATTCTAAATGTCATCCCTCTGAATTGATTTAAAAGAGATGGCTTGTCTGCCCCTGGGTAAAAAACTATATTTACAATTAAAGTTGTGTACTGTATATTACAGACCATTTTGTGTGTGTGTGTGTGTGTGTGTGCTCCCAGCATGCAGAATGTGCTGCCTAGCATGGCTCTAAGCCCAGAGGAGGAGACTGAAGAGGAGGTTACCGTACAGGAGAAAGAGAAGATGATTAATATCTCCTACGAGCTGGCAGCAGAGGCCTCCAAACGCAGCAAGCTGGTAGCAGGTACGTCTCTAGAGAGAAATGGGAGGAGGTGGGGGGGATTTGATCAAAATAATGCATGTAATAAAACAAAAGCTGGTGTGAGCCTGTACTTAAAGATCACTACTTTTTGTTGTGGTTTCTCAAACTGCAGCTGCTTCCATTATGTATGTGTGCAGTCATTTATCATTGTAGTCTCAGTAGTCCCTTCATTAATTTCATTGACTTCAGTCATTATTTTTTTGTGTTGTTTGGCCGTTTAGCTACTTATGTAATTTGTTTTTGTTATGTTGTGTGTGTGTGTGTCGGTGTGTGTTCAACGTGTTGCTCTGTTTCATTGCAGTGAAAAGCCTGTCGTCCTCTTCCCCACCCCTTCCACAGTCTCCTAACACAACCCCTCAACTCACTGATGGGTCTCACTTCATGTGTGTGTAGTAGCACCAGTAAGGGCCTTCATCAACCTGTTTTGTCCGTACTCACAATGCTAAAGGGTTCTTGGTGTTGTAATTGTTGTCTTTGGGAAGAAAAAGCAAGTCCGAATGAAGCGACTGATGACAAGTTATGTAAAAGTATGAGGAGGGGAAAACGGTTCTGAATGTGTTCTGTGTTGCTGTAGATCCACCATTTTCTCTCATCTTGTGGTATTTCTTGTAGTCTGTGTAGTCACATGACTCAACTCAGTGTTGCTGTAGTGCCATTATTTTAGACTGTAACCACTCAGTGGCCCCTTTATGAGGTACACCTGTACAATCTAATACAATTCAATACAACATCTCAGCCATAAATATTACCTCTACAAAGTTTCTAATGTTCCGTTTTTGTTGACATTGTCAGAAATCAACGAAATTCATATATTTGTTTATTACTGAGTTATTATACTGAGTGATATTTGACCTTTTTAGGTCTTTCTATTTACATACGTGAGAGGGGGCAGGATATTAGAAATGCAGTCCAGCACCAACACCACCACAAACTATGATCTCAATGCTGAAACATACAATTGAATTAACACCTCCATGACAGTGTCAACAAAAACTGAACATTATAGGGATCATAAAAGTAGACCTAGATTTAGTGGATTGCATTAGACTGTGCAGTTGTACCTAATAAAGTGGCCAAGAAGGATAGTATAGTATAGTAGAACTAGGATTCATTGGGAAACCTCAGCTATCCATTGTCTAGTATTATTTTTGGAGCATAATTTGACCTTTGCCCCCATTATAAAATCTCACCTTCTCTTTTTTGCAGCACAGGCTCTGGCCTCAGTGAAAACTTACACATGAAGGAAACAGCAGTGGAGGTATAAAGATGCCCCCTGAAGACTTCCCCAAGGACATCAGCACAAGGCCCCGGCCTACAGAGAGTGAAACTGCCTACTCCGTGCCCTGTGGTCTGTGGTCCTCTGACATCTGTATGCTCACTGTGACGTCGTAACCTCCTTTGCCACCAACAACACTTTCTGTGTGACATTTCTCTGTTATTGGCCCTCTTTAGGGTGCCACGCTTTCCTCAAACTGGCAAGACAATACAGCTTTGATACTGTTATCGCCGCAGTTCCATGTTCAGTTTTTACAAGGCTTTAAGGTTATCTTTATTATTTATATGGTTTTACTAGGTTCTTGTTTGAATATGGGCCTCTGTCTGTCTGTATATATATATAGATATAGATATCTTTATCTATATGAGGCTAATAGACTGAGCTCTGTTGTGAGCCTAAGGGCCTGTGACAAAATGTTTTGGGCCATGCCACATTTTCCATTCATGTTTCACCACCAGTCCGAAAAGGTTTTCACATAATTTTAGTTCACTCGAGTCTTTCATAATTCATCTCGAATTGTTCGATCGGTCATTGGCTAACCATTCATATTAACCCATTTATTGTAAAGAACATTTGTCGATGCGAAAGATGAGTTTATAAGAGATGTAGAGCCCTCCATTATAATGAAAGGAGGGGCCACTTAATTGCTGCAGACAAAGATTATTTGTAATTTCTCCTGTTTCTGGGTTGTAATTATTTACAAATGGGATCGTCTGCAGTCCCTGTCGCATTGTTGCCGACATATGTGAATGTTCTGGCTTAAGTCACTCCATGCCATCTGTTTTTTTTTTTTTATTCCTGAGAGATCTATTTAAACTGAGAGAAGGAAAAAAAATCAGAGTTTGGTTCTGTTTTATGACATGTTGGTTTGAAGACTTGGAACTAAAAAAAAAAAGAAAAGATTAGCACATGTAAAAAGCAATAAAAATGATTTTATTGCTTGTGGATTTGTCGGTCCAGGATTATTTTTTGTGTGTGTACAAAGTGTAATTATCAGAGGTTTACTGTGTATATAATGTACATGGTACAGCAGGATGGGAAGATGTATCCAACATATGGTTACATACTAGATTTGATTTGCAAATATTAATATTCCATCTGTTTTATATCATGTTAAATAAATGTTGCTGTTCTTAACAAGCGGTTTGAATTTTGTGCTTTACCACCCTTGTAGCCAACCAATTCGCTCGTGTTCATCAGCTCAAGTTCATCTTTCTGCTGCAACGTGAGAACTGTGGTCTTATGTACAATTAAATATTATGTAAAGCGTACCCTAGATTCCTGCATTTGGGCCATAAAACATTTGTGAGCAGGTTTTATGCTTGAGTAGTGGACTATATCTAATAATTTAAATGATCAGCTTCATCAGAAATAATCAAATGTAAAATGGGACATTTGCAGGGACACAGAAAGAGGTGAATGTGGGATGATTTAATTTGGTCAGTCTGGCTTGTATGAGTGACAGCCGGTGTAAATATAGACCTTTGGCTCCCTCTTGTGGTCATGCTGCTGCTTCAACATTTTTGGTAGCGGAGACCTCATCTTTCTCACATTTGAAATGTATAGCCCAAGTAGTATGGCTCCTGTTTGCGATGTTAGAACTACACATCCTTTGTCAAGTTCCTGAAACGTTTTAATATGCTACACAACAAAAGCAATTTTTCCAAATTGTCCTGTCCATCCTTATTTCAGTTGGGTAAATGGCTGGATTAACCTGTTTGGAGCTCCTGGGCAAATATTTGCAGTTGGGCCCCTACTGACATGGGGTTTGGGGGCCCCAGGCCAGTGGTAGCTCATAAAGCATGAGCTATTAAAAGGAGCAACTTATGAGTTGCCAGGTTGTGAAAAACGCCTGTGGCTGGTTCCTGTCTGTCTGGCAGTAATGAGGTTGTAAATATTGGTTATTCTATTAATACATGCTTGTGGATGTAACACTTTCTAATAAGCCATCGAGTGTAGAGTTGATTGATCCAGATACTTTACAGGCTTTTCTAGAGGGTAATTACAGTACATTGTTTTCCTGACGAACTACGTGTGTATCACCATACATCAAGTGTCCTGCTGGAGGAGGATGAACACCAGTTAAAGGGATTTTTCACAAACTGGCAACCCGAACGTTCTTCTCATTAATGGTTTAGAGAGAGCATTTGTCAAAGTAATATTCATGAACAAAGCCACAAAACAGTATACTGTCCCTAAGTAATAATACCCTAATAAATGTTAATGCTGAAACTAAAGTCATTATGCGTGGTTCTCAGAAGTCCTTTGGGCTTAATTTGGGAACCTTTGCTTTGTGTGATTACAGGAAACACATGGAAAGTTTAAATGCCAACGTCAGCGTTTCCCCTCCTCGTACCGACTCTGACCAATCAGAGAGCAGGCAGTGTGATCTGACCCAGCCCTTCTTCTGCAGTGAAGCGTTTGACGGTGCCACGGTTAGATTTTAATACCGAAAGTGTCCCACGGTACGTACGCCGCTGAAATGGCCGCTGCGGCTGCAGAAGGAACGCCCGCACTGGGTGTTGAGAACGATGTAGTGCCCGTAGAGACGAACGAGGGCGAAGACGAGGAGAAAGAAAAGGGCCTTACCGAACCGGAAGCAGAGGAACCACGCACTAGTGTAGACCCGAAAATGGAAGAGGTGGACGCGGAGGCCGGCGAAGAGAAGCCAGCTGCAGCGGCAGGCAAGGCCGCGAGCGAGGCGGTGACGGACGGCAGTGCCGTAACGGTCACCCAGGAGGCGACCGCCGCTCCGGAGGAACGGGAGCCAAAGCCAGAGTCCCAGCAAAGCCCGGGCGACGGTAACAACGAACCTGCAGACGATAGCCTAATGAAAGAGACGAAGGAGGAGCCGGGAGAGGACAGCCCGTGTTCGGCGACGGACTGCGAAAAGAGCAAAGCCGTGTGTGAAGATGGGGAGAAACCCAGCGGCGGGTGCGGGGAGCTGGGCGACAAGAGGCGGCCGAGTGTGGAGATCTCGTCCTCGGATGGTGAACCGCTGAGCCGCATGGACTCCGAGGACAGGTTGGTGAGGGAACTGACAGGTTATTGTGGGTGCGAACGGGTTCACAGTAGCTACGGACTGTAGTGGTCCTTCCATCACATCGGTGGACGATAACAATGAATTTGAGTTTTTGAACGTAATGTTGAGCTATCAAAAAATGTACCCGCTTAATGTTAGCAACCTACCAACCAAAGATGCCATCAACTCACACCCCTCATTCATTTTCATTTGAATTTGTCAGATTTACTCATTAGCTAGTTACTTAAAATACATAAAAAAAAAAAAAATCCTTCTTGGATAATTATTTGTGCCTGATGTAAAAACGTTCACCTAAAGCTACCATTTTATAAAAAATTTAAATTAAAAAAAGCACCTTCATCACCTCGTCCTCCATCCACAAGCTGTGTCTGTGCAAATATTGTTTCATTTCATAAGTTTCACTGCTGGATGCAAGATATCTCCTACTTCACTGAAAAGTCCATTTTCAGCATATGTGTGGCGGATATGTTCAGATTTCCCCATCACACTTGTGTGAGTTTCATGTTGGCTTCCAAACAAGTTATGTCACAAAATCATGTTGTACAGTTCATACAGGCGTTCAACTCCGATTTAAGGTAACCACAGAGAAACGTTACATCCTCAGCAGATGAATGGGCATTTCTGGTTGACAATTTAATGTGGCTAGTAATATCTGCACCTGTTGTTCCACGGCTGTGCAAAGCCCGATCTAAGATCTGAAGAGCTTCTTGATGGCCTTAGTGCACCCTGTTTTATAACCGTGGGAGTGTGTTCTTCCTCCTCCCTTTCTCTCTACCCACCCCACCCTCTGCTCTCTCTCAGTATCAGCAGTACCCTGATGGAGATGGAGAGCACAGTGTCCAGCGGGCGCTCCACCCCTGCTATGATGAATGGACAGAGCAGTGCCAGCTCCTCCGGGGCTAAGACAGTAGCTTACTCCTGCTGCTGGGACCTCTGTCCGCAGTGCTTCAACTCCAGTCCTGATCTGGCAGAGCATATCAGGGGCATTCATGTTGATGGGCAGAGAGGAGGGGTCAGTAGACTTTAAACCTTTTGGACAAGCTTCACGTTCGTCTCCTTTATTCTGTCGGACAGGTAGCCAAGCAAGATAATGTCCCTTTTTGCTGGCGCTTAGCATTGACAGTCCAGGCAACCAAAACAGAGTTGAATGATTTGCTACAATTGGCCTGCATGCAACCATTGAGCGTTAAAGGGTTGGCTCAAATAGCTGCGGAAGAAATCACTGTCTGGATTAAGGGGGACGTTGTTTTTGGAAAGAGAGGTTGTTGTTGAACCTTTTTAAAGTATAATTCATCAGTGTTGTGAACACTACAAAACAAATTACATTCACCTTCATTTTATTGAGGTGGAGGCAGAAATCTTAGAAACCTGGAAAACATCAAACTGAACCTTTCTGAATGGCAAGATACCCACTAGAGGTACAGTAAGTGAGAAAATGGGGGTTTTCCTTATTTTGTATGAACTGCCCTTTTATGTTTTTATTGATTACTTGATACTGTATGCCACCCAGTTGGCAGCATCATGAAATTACTATGGAATCACATTATACCTTATGTACAAAAATGTGATAAACATGAATATTAAACAGTTTTGGACCAACCTTTTGAGTGCAGCAGTAAACAAATGTGGCCTTGTTTTGGAGGCCAAGTGCATTATCTATGCCACTTTTTGTTATTTCGAGGTTGTAATGTGCCATATACAGTACTTCCGCCAAAGACAAAAGAGATACCAGAAAATACACAGACCTCTTCTCCTTGTTTCTGCAACTCCCCAGACTCCAGAGAATGGGAGTTAAGACTAGGCAACTTTACATATATAATCTGAGGAAACTCTCTCTTTGTCTTTCTGTCTAACAATCCTTCTCCAAGCGGTCTTGGCAACTAACCCATCTTTTTTTACTTTTACTTTTTGTTCTGCCCCGGTGTTGTCTTTTTATTTGTCTGTTTACCACGCCTTTTATAAACTCCATCTCCCCTCTCCGTGTCGGTCTCTCTTTGTCCCTCAGGTGTTTGTGTGTCTATGGAAGGGTTGTAAGGTGTATAACACACCGTCCACCAGTCAAAGTTGGCTCCAGAGACACATGTTGACCCACAGTGGAGATAAGCCCTTCAAGGTAAAGACAATAACTCAGATACAATGTACATCTGCAGCTGTTTCTCTCAATGATCCGTGAACTTTGCCATATGATAATATTCAGTTTGTATCAACACCTGGATTGAGTCATCATCAGCTAATATAGAATTCTGGTTTCAGGGGACCGTTCCCAATATGTGTATGTTTGAGTGGTTGTGATGGTATGTGTCAGTGTACTCCGCCATGCCATTGGCTAAAATAAAATGTCTCAGTATTTTATCTGTTAATTGGCAAATATACCTAATGTTCTGTACTTTTTGTGCTCTGCTGCAGTGTGTAGTTGGTGGCTGCAATGCCAGCTTTGCTTCCCAAGGAGGGTTAGCTCGCCATGTCCCCAGCCACTTCAGCCAGCAGAGCTCCTCCAAAATGTCCAGCCAGGCCAAACTGAAAGAGGAGTCGCCCTCCAAGGCTGGACTCAACAAGAGGAAGAAACTCAAGAACAAACGCAGGTGCTCCCTACGTACGTACCTAACAGGCAGGCACACAAACTATTTCTAAATGCGTCTCGTACTGATTTCCCTTTTTTTCTTTGTTGATAAGGATTACAAGCGGAACATTTTTTTGAGGTACTGCCATGTTTGTTTTGCCAAAACCGATGTTTTCAGCTTCTAACCTCCCACATCTCTTTGTTGGAGAAGCTACAGCTGGACCACACACACACACACACACACACACACACACAAACGGTTACATTGTGCTTGTGCCAGCTAGACAGACAGATTCTTCCCGTGGTAATGTACTGCATTTCAGAGAACCGCTTTTTAGTCTGTTTCGCAAAGGTTCTCTCAGCTGATGCTTCTGTGCTCAGGTTGATACTGATAGTTAGCATCCTGGTTTTGCCTCAGATGGCCTGTTTCTGCATCATGCAAACTGAGTTATTTTTTTCTACTTGTACACCTGTGCTTGTCTTGGAATTCAGGCAGTCGTAGTGTTTACTCCTCTATAAATATGTGTGAAGTGTAATCGTAATTTAAATTTTTTTACATTACAGACAAACAACACGTTGCAGTTTGCTGCTGTAGTCGGAAAACAGATATCTCCCATTACTGTGAAATTTACAATTTCAGTTGAAGATTTATATGGACATTAAGAGACCACACCAGGGGTTTCAGCAAGATCAGCAACAAATTGTGTATATAATTGAAGTTATTAACGACTGTTTTCCCAGGCATAACTTTTTAGTTTGATTACCTCCTAGATGGACAAAATCCGACGCAACTTGCAGACTTAAAACTTGGCTTAAAACCTTAGCACTGATGCATGGTAACAGGGACCCTTCCGAGAACTCCTTAGTGGTGCATTAAAGGACACCCTGGACATCTGACAGTTTAGAGTTGAATGCCAAAAAGCATTTCATTCATGAGACATGTTGCCAGAACACAAAACAGATGTTGTAGTGACTTTGAATGCAGCAACCTGTCAGGGACAGGTCCTGTCGCACAGGACTAGTACTACAAGGGGACCACATGTGATTTAGTCAAAACTTTCATTTATGATTTAGACAGCCTCTAAAATAGTTCTCCGAGATGCCAATTGGCCCGGTACTAATATTTTCACCTGATCTTTTTTGGAGAAATATGGTAGGTAATTTGCGGTGGAATTTTACTTTACAAATTATGGACATTAAGGCAGATTCGCATGGGATTAAGATCACAGATGACCTCCGCAATTATTACAAATTACTAGAGGTCCCAAGGTAATATTAATCCTGTGCGAATAGGGCTTTAGTTTGGTACTCCATTACAATAAGATGATAACATAAAAAAGCATCAAAATGTATGAAGGAGTGTAGAAGTTTCTGCAAGTAATTTCATACTGTAGCGAATTGGCTGTAAACCGAAGGCTGTCTAGAGTTTAATATTCTTGCATCAACCACTTCCCGTTGATCGTCGTCTTTGTTGCAAGCACTGTTTTTGTGGAGCCACGTGTGTATCCATTGAGTCTCTTGCATCAAAGCCACATGCTGGTCAGCAGGGTTGAGGCCGATGTTTGGAATATTATTTATCCATCTAAATGCAGTGCTTCATCAGAGGTTCCTCTCCGGACACGGCAAAAACAGTCAGCAACACGATCAAATCTGAAGTGAATTACACTGTTGTTTTTTTTAAAGATGCATGTTTTCAGTGTTGACTTTAAACTAATACATTAAGTTGCAAACATCCCGAGACTCTGACAATGACAAGTTCTACGCAAAGCACTCATCTTTTACCTTAATAATAAGAAACCTATGTATATAGATTATGGAATAAATGACATGAATCACAAGTTTGCGCATTTCCATTGCACTTAAGTCTTCTGATTAAGAGTCATACATTATCCCGTTGAGTGCCAATGAGATCCAGTTTATGTATTGGGGTCACAGTGGAAACCCTGGTATTTGTTTGACTATGCGCTCATCTGAGTTTATCCTTCTGCCCCTCCAGCGAGGCCCCACGACTTCTTTGATGCCCAAACCATGGATGCTATTCGCCACAGGGCCATCTGTCTTAACGTCGCCACCCACATCGAAAGTGTGGGCAACGGCCACAGCGTGGTCTTTCACAGCACGGTGAGTCCGTGTGCAGCTTCCCTACTTTTGCATGTCTTATAGTGTTTGCCTCTGGATACCTGTTTCCATTTTAAATAGTTTAAACACACTGAGTAGCTGATGGGATTCAGAGAGACGGGTTAAGGGATTCATTCTCTTTTTGTGGAGAAATTATTGGATGCATTCCTCGGCTTTATGGTGGACTGTGCAAAATGTTGGCAAAAATAGTAACTGCAACTTAATCATCATGTAGCTGTGCATGCTGAAAGGTGTCACAGTACGACAGAAACAGAATATAACCAAAGACATCACAATATGAAAACTGAATGCAAATGAGCTTGTTTCACATTTAGTATTACAGACTTCCATCAAGTGAAATTTCATATGTGATAATGAGAAACACATTTATTAACTTTGGAGTTGTTTAACGCTACCTCAAGTTATTCTGCATTCATTGTGAGGAAATTACTTACTTCATAAGGCAATTTAATCTCTGCATCTGTATATTGAAAGGTCTTTGGGTTATAGGCAAAATGTAGTAGTTGTATTTTGTGTTCCATAAAAACTGATATTCAGCAGACAAAACAAAGCATCAACAGATCTTTAGACAGTCTGCCTAGTAATTGAACATTTCCTTTTCACATTTGAGCACCAACCCTTTTTTTTTTTTTTAAACATCTTTATTTTTCTTTTTAGACAACAGGGGGCATGAAAGAATCACTATTTAAAAATCAGCCTCCAATCGCTGCAGATTTCTTTCTCTATGCACTTGAAGTCAGCCATGTGAATCGCCCCAAGGCTTGATGTTGTTTTTCTCTGAATCAGGCTTCACAGGAAAGACAATTGGATTGTTTTTTGTGTATGGTGCTCTGTCCACTCTGAGCGCAGTGCACGATACATTATTATTGAGCTCCAAAATGCCTTTTCCACCTTACTATTGAGGTCGCGTATGGAAAATAATATTAAATTCGAGTGAAAGATTTTCCATCTCTCACTGACAACGGCTTGAAAGAGTGGCGGACTGAATTCTATATTAAGGGAGGTTAACTGTAATGATATTTTGGATGTGAAGGGATGTGACTGGCTGAATTAAAAAATAAATAAAAACTTTTTTTTTTTGAATGACTGCTTTTCCTTTGCAGTTCCACTAGGGAGCACTCTGTCTCCTGTTCAAGACCCATACATGCATGATGGGGAGGGGGGGGAGGGTCATCATCTGCTGCCTAATTCCCCCTTATTTCACATACTGTGCAAAACCACACAATCCCGCTGACTTGTTTCTCAGCACAGTCCCTCATTATATTCATATAGAAATTTACTCTTCAGTCATTGGCAGTGATTCTGTTTACAGTGGGTACCTTAGGGCAAACATTTGGCCTGTATCATCTTTTTCTAGCACTCTGCAGAGGAAATCTGCCATTAGGTATTTCCCCCCCAATGAGTGAACATTATACATTTAATGTGCTGTGCTATTGTAGCATGCCACCACTGGCCAACCTTGCAGAAACAATTAGTGTGCTTAGAAGAAGAATCGACATTTTATTCCCTAAGAGGAAAGTAAAAACCTCACCTGGGGCACCTCACATGTGATTTTTTTTTTAAACCGGTTGGATACATACTCCTACATTTGAAGGCACAAACATATATATATATATATATACATAGGTAGGATGGTAGTTTATAAGTATGGGCAAGATTGTTGAAATTATTATTGTGATATTAATAAGGATCTTTTCTGCAAATATATGCAAAATAACATGGGTGGCCCTCAATAGGTCACAGGTGATGTAAGTGTGTAATGCACATTTTCAGCATGCAAACAGATAGCCATGTCATGCATCTCTTTCCCATTAAATAGATTTCCACTAGCAATAATTTAAGCATTTCTGAAAATGTGC
Source organism: Coreoperca whiteheadi (assembly GCA_011952105.1). NCBI lineage: Eukaryota > Metazoa > Chordata > Actinopteri > Centrarchiformes > Sinipercidae > Coreoperca > Coreoperca whiteheadi. The sequence goes on along the minus strand of CM022474.1, from coordinate 11,198,001 downwards.
TGAGTTGAGTGCAGTTCTAGACAAACTCACTGAGCGCTTCTGTTCACGTTAAAGTGGAATTAGGGTGTTGACATCAGTGCTATCCTCACTACAGTGTTGTTCTGCTCTTAGCACAGTCCCTTTCAACTCTTTCCTGCTCTGCTCCTGCAAACCTCAACTGCTCACCAGCAGCCAAGAATTTTAAGATAAAAGCTCAGGAAAAAAAAAAAGTGAAGATAAAGCTTGGGAAGAGGTTAAGAGAGGTAACCGCATATTTGGACACAGACTGAGAAGGAGGAAGAGCCAGCCAGAGAAGGGAGAGTAAGAAATGTAGAGAAACAGACACTTGGGAGAGAAAAAACAAGGAAAAGGGGTTAAGTGAAGGTTAGGGTCATGGAATTGGAAGGAGCTCTGGCCTGCTGGGCATACATTCTCCTTCTCTCTAACCCCTCGAGGATTGTGGTGAAGAAGGACTGCGGCGCTGCGTCAGACCCCAGGCCCCAGTGGACCCTCCCAGGCCTGGGGAGATGGAGCAGAGCTGTGGGGGTTCTGTGGAGTTTGGCCAGTGGGCCTGCTGACAAGCCAGAGCCACTCAGTCATGTTTATGATGGGATATTATTGTTATTGCGCCAAACTGCGTCATTCACAGCTTGACCCGCTGACACTAGACAGGCACCCAGTTTTAGGAGGCCTGCCCTCCCCCAGCTTTGGTCCTGCAGTTTTCACTGCCTTGTTTTGGGGCCACACTAATGCCCACTGTTCACTCCCTATTCCCCCCCAAGCTCCCTCCCTTGGGTCTATAGAGGATTAAGATCTGTCCCTTAAAACACCAGCTTCCATCATTAAAACACTCGGCTCACAAATCACTTCATGCTTCTTAAACACAAGCCCACTTCTTCATCTTCAGCCTTAACATACATGTTCATGGCCTATTCAAGTGTAGCCTGGGCTTGTGATTATCTATTCACCAGGTGCTGTGAGGAGCCTGAGGGCACAGGTTAACAGCTATACATTTTTAATTGAAAGGGTAGTAACGGAGTTGCTGATGTACTGAGTAACAAGGCTTGAGACACTTATCTTAGGGCCCATTGCAGCCAGCACAGGTTTCCGTCTAAATGCTGCAGCCAACAAATACATTATGATATATTATTTTCGGTTAAGATAAGATAAGGGGTGAAATTCACAAGCTAGCAGTGTATTAGGTAGTTAAATTGAGCCCCACCTTTACCAGCTGCAACATTAATGTAATTATAATATACATTATTCTGAAATTCTATACACTATTCTGCGTAATGAGTACCATTCTATTTGGTACTTTAAGTATATTTTGCACCACTGACAACATCGCAGTCTAACCAGTGACGACATACCTTCATGTTCTGTGTCACAGAGCACTGTCCCTACAACGACCGCTCCATGTATCACTCTGTCCCAGCTTTTCTGTGATTCACTGACAGGGAAACGGATGCAGATATCTCCACTGGTTTTTGCCTACAAAGTCAGACTGTAATATGCATGTTTGTTTTTATAGGTCATACGAAGGGTTTAGATTTCACATTCTGTTAAAGCGTGAGACGCTCAAGTCATTTGTCTCAGTTTCATCACTCATGCTGTTACTGCTGCTTTGCTCTGCCTACTTACTACCTAACCCTCTTTTCCACTCTAAGGAGTTTTATGCCTGAACACTGTTACAGACAAGAGGCAACAACATGGATGATTTGCCAACTTGGCTGCTATTTGCAAAGCTTCTCACAGACAAAAATTAAGGCACCAAGCCAGCAACAACCAAAATTCATATCTGCTAACCGAGCCTAAACATTTCTTCCAAAAAGTTAATCAAACTGAAACTGAACGTGTCTGTGTCGGGTGTGCTTTCCTCAAAACTTCTGCCAGCCAGCTCTATATCTGGAAGCTTATCAAAATATAAATATTAATTTGCACACATCTTCTTCCCCCTCTTGAATTCACAGCATAAATGGGTGGGTGGGTGGGGGGGTAATTTCTAATATACTAGCATAGAGGAAGTATGGAAAAAGGCAATCACATTTTTTGCTTTGTGCTAGAGAGAAGAGAAAAATCATTTGCATAAAAATAAGCAAAAATGTCAGATCAGTGACAGAAAGAAAACTGAGGTATTTAAAAACAAAGACATTGATACATAAATTAGCTCAAAGTGCGAGGTCAAAAAAGGTGTAAGATAAGGATGGAAGTGATTCTAGGTCTCTGTCTGTGTCTCTTGTCTCAGTGGAGCCTCCTCCCTCCTGTCCTCCAAACCAGTTTCCATCAATGCCGCAGTCAGTCCCTGGAGTCACAAAAATAATTTCAGATATTCATGTGCGTAAGAGAAGTTCTTCACGTGTGAGCTCATTACCTATCCTAAAAATAGACATTCCTAACAAAAAAGAGCCAATTGACGCAGGAGGTTATATCTGTGGCTATTTTTGACACTCCTGGTTATTTTTCTAGCTTTTCTTTTCCCTACTGACAATATTTGTGTGAATTCCAGACCAGTTTTACTATAAACCAACACAGCATGATAGATGAAATGTTATGTATTTGGTATTTTCTCAACTGTATTTTTACAAGAAGAGAGCCCTTGAAGGTTGAGGCCGTGTTGGCAGATTAAGCCACGTAACAAAACATAGATAAAATGAACACAACTTGCCATGTTACTGCAGCAAATGCTAGAACGCGGGTGCTAGTCTCCATCAGACGCACTCCTGTCTGAAGCTTTGAAGCGTCTGGTGCTGACATAATCCACAGCAAAAGCAGTGACTTGTTTATGGTGATTACTGTTCAGTGTGTACCTCGTGTCTATCTGCTTGGAAATCCAGAAATTCCGCTGGGATAAGCACTTCTCAGTTAAGTCCAGCAGTAGAAGGACACATTTAAGGTTTGTCTGGATTTGAATTCCTTGGTCTTGTAGCATATTGCAGGGGAATGTGGGGTAGATCCCGTTGAAAATAGAAATCTAACTGAGCTCTTGCATGCATTATTAAGAGAGCTCACGTTGCTTATTAGTGTAATGATTAGCCACTGTATCACTTGGTGAGATGTTTGAAGCATGTAGCCTCATTATTCGTTTGAGAGATGGGCCCACGATGGCGGCATGTCTTTGAAGCTTGTTCTCAACGGACAAGAGAGAATGCTGCAATAGCAGCCAAACCCGACACATTTATGCTTATCTAATGCTTGTAAAATCACAAACTGTCTTGAAATTTGAAATTAACCATAATATGTAGGTTAAATTATATATCAATGTCAGGTTACTTGGCCAACAGTATGCCTGACGGACAAGAGTATTCCTTTTCTTTGTCTTTCTATAGCTCAGCTTGTGTTTTTGCTTGATTGTCTTTTGTGCAGGTGCTAGCCAGAAGGAAAGAGGGGTCTGGCAAGGTGAAGGTCCTCCTACATTGGACACCTGAGGACATGTGAGTAAAACTGCCCCTACACTACACTGTACATCTGCATAAAACATTACCTTGGCTATGATAAGCTAAAATGGAATTTTAAAAATAGGGAAAATGTAACAAAATCTACAGAAAGGCAAATAAAGCGATTCTGATTGTTAGCTCTCTGCTGTCGCTCCATTTGTTCCCACCAAAGCGTCGCTCACTAGATTGGGCGGTTGGAGCCAGGCTTGGCGTCCTCTGCTCATGCTGCCAACCGTGCACTGAATTTGCCATTGATGTCAGTTCATATAAGTTAACAAATAGACGCAGACAGAAACTAAACAAAAATATTTCAGGGATGAGAGTTATCATTCACTGTCCGTCACGGTCTCAATGAAAAGTTTCTCCTAACCGCAGCACGCCACTCATCTGCCCATCTCTCTGCTCTCCTCCTGGCATCTGCTGTCTGACAGGCTTGTATTAGATGAGAAGCTTGAAGCTTTGCAACTTATCAAAAATGACAAATGCCAGCCTCTGACCAATTGTTTTAGGATTTAGACCAGATTGTAGATTAAACCTGTAGAATGGAACTTTTGTCTCCCCCTTCTGGCAGTGAGAATAATTACACAAACACTGTCAATGCATGCTTATCATGTATAGGCTCCGCCATACTCCTAGTTGCTGTAGCCTACTCCATCACCAAGGTTGCCCGCCCCGGCCCCCTCTTCACCTCTAATCATTGCTGGTTGACATAAAACGCATTACTACCGGTGCGCCAGTGCGGGAATGTGGCCACAGACACCGCATTTAAAAACTCTGGTATACTCCAACAGAGAGATTTACATGGTGGTGATGGACTTAAATCAGCATTGTGTGAACTCGTTTGGCAAGGGCTTGATTGTAATGGATGTTCATTTATATGTAAAGTCCCGCACTCCACCTTTCAAGTTCAGTTTTCAAGATCAAATTATAATTGTTTTAATTACTTTATCGTTATTACTCTAAGTGACCAAAAGAATAAAAACCTCACACTGTGTACTGAAAATCCTTGTACCTCTTGTCGTGAACCACATATCAGAGTTATTCAGTGTAGCTTTATTCCTGTTGGGGAACTGGTTGTGGAAATTTGAAATACTGTTCAGTATGTATTTTTAAGTAAAGGGTTTGTATGCATGACATATGTGTCCATAAACACTTTGAGATTTGTAGATAACTTTAAAATGTCACTGATACACAAACAGGCAACTCAGAATCACATTTGCAAATCTCCTGCGCATGCTTACCGTGTTAAGCCTGGTCCTGTCACACAAACATTTCCTTTTTGAGCAGCAGGGGTTCATGCATGTACAAGTGAACATCAACAATGTGTATTTATCTCTCTCTGATAGTTTTACGATTCTCCTTTCCATCCAGTTGTGCACTCAACATGGTGGCCTTCCTTCACGTCAGGGCTTGCTATAAATCTTCCCAACCTTCTTCTCTTGGCTGATCCGCGACTTGTTGTGGAGAGCTCTCAGTGTGAGGAATCCAGGTCCCCTTATAGCCCATATCACAATAGAACTTCTGCTTGAAGCCCCAGGGCTCTCCTCAAATGGAGCTGCGGGCATCACCCGTGATTATCAGCCAGTATACTCACTCAATGTTATGATTCCCACGTTCAAGCTTGGCTTGGGGTCTGGCGCTGGTTCTATACCATCTTCTTGGCTTGGTCTTACTCTGATAAACCTTGAATCGGTCCACCGATCTTTTCAAACAGTGGATCAGCATTCAGAATTGCTTCGAGGGTGATTTATTTCTTTTTTGTGGCTTTTCAATAAACTTCAACTACATCAATTGACAGTTAAAGTAATGAATATGCATCGCAGTATTTTGGTATAACCTCTGGATAAACTTGCACTAAAAAATCATGCTCAGCCCATTTGGACATGAGCCGCTCCGCCCAGTCCGCACTGCAGCTGCATACCTATTCCCAGCTTAGCCTCACCAGGCTCAGTCCACTTGAGGTGAACCTTGGCACCCCTTAAGCTCATTTAAGCAATTGGGCAGAAGGGCAGGCACGTTCGACACTATGCTTATGAAATGGGTCTGTCTCCGAGAGAGAGAAAGCTTCACAGAACGCTGCGATAGGGTTCTTGCTCAGGGGGAGCTCCCGCCACCCTTCCAACACTCCCACACTCCCATTAGAGGGTTTGACTGCACGGCCTCTGAGGATGATCAGAGAGCTGAGGGAGGGAGAATGAAAGAGTGGAGGAAAGCGGGTGAAGAAGGTGGGAGATGAGAAGAAGTAAGGAGACGGGAAAGAGGTGACTAGAGCGAGAGGAGGAGGAGGATGTGGTGGAAAAGGAAATAAAAACAAGGTCAAAGGAGACAAGGAAGGGGTTGGATAACAAAGGGAAAAATTGGTTTGGCGAAATGAAGAGCAAAGATGGCACTGGGCAAAGAAACCCGGATGATGCGTCACAAAGTATATTGTAACTGATAGTTTCTGGTGAACATACTGTAGCTAAACCCTTGTTCTCTCAGCCTTCTGCTGCTTCATCCTCCCATCCTTCGTCATCTTCTTTCCTTTTCCCCTCTCTGATCCACCTCTGCTATCTCCTCCTCGCCTCGGATGTGGGAGTTTAATCTTGTGCATAGAGAAATAATGAGGGAAAGGGGGAGGAAGAGAAAGATGAAGTTTGGTGATCAGGAAAGACTCCTCAGATTAATTCAAAACAGAGAGACATAGATGGAGATTGATACTGAAACTCAAAGGCTGATAGAGGCAGAATGGATGAGGGAAAGAATGTGGGAGACAGAGAACGGAGGAAAGTGAGAAATGGGAGTGGGAACAAAATGGTTGTGGGAGAGAGAAATGTGAAGAAGAGGCATAATGAAATCCGAGAGAGTGAAATATAGAGAGAGAATTGAACAGAAAGATAAGAAACGAGAGTGAGATACTTTTTTGCTTGGTCCATGCAGGAGAAATCAGTGACGCTACTGAGTCATGTATTTGCCCCATGGCAGGGGAGCGCTCTGGTCATTAATATTCATTACCAACACATAGAGGGGTGGTAAAGGAAATACATAGTGATATCTTAAACTGTGAGGGCGGCTGTATCCTCTCCCAACAGATAAAAGTTGACCAGGAGATTAAAGTCTGTACAGTATGTATGCATGTCTCCTTTTGTATCTTTTCTGAAATGTGATTAATTGACTTTCGCTAAGCCCCGCCCCCCTTAGTTACTGTTGCCCGTGCCTGTCAAGCTCACCCTTCTTGGAGGGCACATATGCAGTTTACAATGAGAACTGGTGCTGATTTATCACTTGAAATTCTTCAAAATCTGATCCTTTATTTCAGTCAGAGGTAGACCAAAGAAGCTTCTCATCTCCAGCCAGCAACCACCGTTTTTGCTGGCTGAAGTGACAACAGTCAGCTCCCTGAGTTGGTTGAAAACTTCACCTCAGGCTTTTAACAGCTTATGTGTTTTTAAAAAAAGAATCTTAAAAAAGAATCTTGCCCTAAAAGCACTTGTTGGCTACATACATATGCTAAGCCTGCATGTCCCAGGCAAAAAGTCAGGATCCTCACCAGTTGATGATCCGCATGGAATTCATGGAAATAAAGAGACTGCATTGTTCTTGTATTGCAGTATAGAAGTAGTTAGTCCCAGTATTATAAGCAAGATAAGTAAAAATGTAAGATTAGACTGTTTTTAGTTTGAAGTTTACAGCCTAGGAATCCCACCAAAGAGCTGAGTAGAGCTGCTAAAGTTAGCCTAAAATCTGATAGTCCCCAGCTAGTTATCCGGACATGTTAACAATTGCAGCTTTCATTAGAGGAGGTAAACACGCATTTTAATCCATTTCTTAAAAACTTTTGCTTTTGTGTTTTTGGTTTTGGAAAGGCTAAAAAAAGACCCCACCAGGTGCACTTTTTAAATGTCAGGTATTCACAGCTTTGGCATGTGGAGAAATCAAAAGCTTGACAGGCCTGCAATCTCTGTTCTGGGGAGGGATTTAGCAAACTGAACAGTTTTGAGACAGGGATGGTTGGTAGTGAGTGTCAATTTGGCAAAGTTAATATTTAGTCTTTGACTCAGTGTAATGTCCTAGTATCTGACAGGCAATCTGGTCGTCATTTAGTCAGCCATCAAGTGCCGTGACCCTCGACACCGAGGTCAACGTCAAGTGCTGTACTGTGTGTGTGTGTGTGTGTGTGTGTGTGTGTGTGTACACGTACGTACGTGTATGTTTCTCAGTCACTGAGTCAATGATTAGCCGTGTGAATGTGGGAAGTCATGTTTATTAATGCTGGAGCAAACCATTCACATTCTGACGGACACTCATTAACTCCATTTGGATTAATGAGTAACTGATTAACATGAACCATTCTGAACATGAACCACCAGCGGCTCACTGAGGAGGAATAGAGGGGGTGGGTGGGCTGAAGGAGAAAGAGAGAACCGTAATTGCTGTCTAATCTTTGATGGATGGGTGAATGGGTTCCCCTGCATGCTGTTGAATGCTTCAAAATAACAAACAGTAGAATACACAGTGAGTGACAGTGAAATCCTCGAGCCACTGGATGCATCCTGGCAGATCATTTTTGAAAAACTACACGTGTTTATCGAGCACAACATGGGTTTATCTCTTAAACCTTTATTAGCTAGTTTGTGATAGGTTTTTTTTTTTTTGCTTTGCTTGGATTTAGGCAGCTACCAAAGTGCACAAAGAATATCACAAGCTAGTAGGGCTCTCATGAATAGCAGTTTTGGGTATGTGGCACAATTTCCAAAATAATATCAGAATATGCATTCTAGTTCACTAAAAAAATCTAATTAATATGCAGTTGAAAAAAGTCTATGCTTTAAACGGGAACCGTTTTTGAACAAAAGACTCAATGTGGGCCATTCCTACACTTCAAAAAGAGGTATAACTCTTGAAACAAATTCACTCCACCTAAACATTTGGTTGTAAAAACTAATATATATTAAAAAAAACCTCCATCTCAGAATTGTGTTTCTCCAAATGACGTGGCTATCTAGGATCGCTGTGTAGTTGTTTGTTTTTCAACAGAGAAAAAAAATCTTGGGAACTTCGTCACTTCAAATTGGCACTACTAATTCAGCGTGCAGACTTAGGGCCGAGATCAAGGATCTCTAAATACACAAATGATCCGTAAGCGACGTCCATTCGAGGTGTGAAAATGCTGTGCCTTCTTAGTGCATATCTTTGACCATGGAGGAACACTAGAACATGAATGCATTTTGAGCAAGCAGCCAGTAAATAAACAAATGGGCTAGTTAGTCGTCTGCCTGTTTCTGGCCAATTTCTGCTTTCTTAATTGCATTCCTACTGTGACGTTGTGAAAGTAGTTGTTCTGCACCATAAAAAGAAACATATCTGGTCTATAGGGTAAAGAATAAAAGAAACAGAACTGCAAGATAACGCTTTCTTGCAGTTTATAAATGTGTTGATCTACTACTTGGATCCAATAGTAATAGAACAATCTTCCTCAGGGTTAAACAGGCAAATCAGTCATATAAACATAGACGTTGATCAAACATGTAAGCATTGGCTAAACAATATCCGGCCCTACCTTTGATTCACCAGACACAACCCAGGGCTTGACCCTGAGGATGACCGGTGTGAGGTTGATATATGTTGGTCTTTAATCATGTACCGAGTTATTTTTGATTTTTGTATTTCAACAAAGCCGTACACCGCTTATGTTAACTTGTTTTTGTAGTTTTCTTGCCTGCAGAAATTCAATTTTGTAATGGGGAAAAATGTGGTTGCAAGAATATTGTCACACAGTGGAAGTGAACTTGAAACAGCTGCAGGCAGGAGTGGATATCAGGCAAGGAAAAAGCACCAAGTCTGAATAGTAGTGACTAGTGACAATTGTTTTTTCTTCTTTGAAACTTCAATGCATGCACATATGTACCTGAGCAGTTATGTGCATGCATCTAAATCCATTGATGAGTCTGAGGTACAATTATCTGTGGGTAAGTAAATTTGGGCGGTGAATGATGAGATCTAGAAAGGTTTATAAAGTGGATTGCCATGCTTATTCTTAAGTAATTATACTTTAGTTGTTCAGTCCCTCTCTTTTTTGCCAGACAAGGTTTTTCTTTAGGCTCCAATGCCCTTTGCAGTCCCGAACCAGCTCTCTGAGCCAGTTTATAAGGACATTGAACTCCTGCAGTCATTCCTGCTGAGTTCCATATAAAGCCATTTAATATGTTAGCAATATAATATACACTTTGCTGTATATACACATTGCTTTGTGATGAACTTATTGCTCCTGTCACCACTGGGAGCTTCAAGGCCTGGAGCCAGACATCAATCCTAGGCTGAAAGACTGGGCTTCACTCTGGCAGGCACCCACAGAGGCCTCACTCACAATATACATTTCTAGCTCGTAAAGAAGCAAGCCAAATAACAGTCTCCTCTGGAAAATAAAATAAATCCATTTGTCTTTATTTGGCTTGGTGTGACTGAATGGAGTCTTTGGGTGGAGATGTCTTTGAGGCCTTTGAAAATCTGCTTGTGCGTGTCGGGGAGTGAAATGAACTCTTTGGTGTATATGTGTGTGTGCGAAATGCTGCCCCCCCCCCAGTGCATCCCTCCTGTGTGCCTCACATCCATCAGAAAATAACAATTCATTAGTACCACAGCACACTCAGACATGTTTACGGTGACTGGAATGGTACGTACACACACACACACACACACGGGTGTTTACTGCATATTTAACACTCAGCAGGTCCTCCTCTGTCATTTAAGGTTTGCTTGGCACAAGGACACTAACTCAAGACTAACCCAAACTTTAAAGCAGCTTTGAAGGGGACTGTTTCTTGTCTTGTCCCCGGCTCTTCTCAACTTCCCCCTTCTCTCTCTCTCCACCATTAAAGGAGATAGAGACACTTTTGCCATGCACTACAGAATCAAAAAAGAGAGAAACTTTTTTGTCAGAATCAGAAACCACGTTATTGCCAAGTAGACTAACACGTACAAGGAATTTGCTTTGGTGTTTTTAGTGCAAACAATAAACATAATAGGAATATAAATAAAGAAACACAAGTAAGAACTGCAGGTGAAGAATCATAACTATTAAACTTCACTTATAACTTAGTATCAGGGTTACATTTAAACTATTAACTAAAAACCTTTTCTATGCTTTTTCCCAAAACAATTTCATTTCCCATTAGTGCTAATCCATATATTAAAGAATTCAACATGTTGCTTTTGTATTAGAACATTTTTTGTTATGGCACACTCTTGTTTTTATTTTTGGTTTATAAATAAATTCAAGCGTACTAACTGTAAAATTCAGGTGGACTGGAATAAACAGCTTAATTTTCTAATTCACCGTAGGCTTTCCTACAGTTTTCTTAAGCAAAAGGGTGAGTTGGACTTTTGACTTCAAGTCATGAATGGAGAGTTGTTTTTGGCTCTGGGCACTTTCTGTTGTTGTTTTGTAACACATGCTTGTATGTGTGCACATTCTTGTTGAAATTACATTAATTCTGATCTATGGTTGTGTTTTATTTTTAATGAACACATGCACACACAGAGAGAAATTCCCATCTGTGAAACTGATGAACATCTGGTAAACCTTAAAGGGGGGGTATGTGACTGAAGAAATCCAATACCATGCTATAGAGTCAGCAACGACACCGCAAGTAATGTAACTAATGTTAGTTAGGTTGTAAGTTAGCAAACTGTCGCTACAGATGCAGCCAGAGAGGACGAGACGTTTTCCCAGAGCAGCACACCGGCTCCAGACAGCGATACTCACCCACATCTCTCCTGCTACTACAGCTAACATCCCAACAACAGCATATCTTTGCAAACTAGAAAGTAAGCTGAATGTCCCTGCACAATTGGGATAGTGGTAGATTATAAGTATACTACCGTGGCTTTCTGAACTTTATAGTACATAATACATTTTCATATGTGGCTAGCCCCACCCTCCAGGCACTTAAATATGCCATAAAAGGATTTTTAAGTGAGTTGTTGTACATTAACATGAGCCACTTCACTTTTTTCTCCCTCCCTCTTCACCTTCCCTTTCCCTCTGTCTTTCCTGTTCTTCATTTGCCAGTTTTCCCTAACCCTTTGTTCTCCACCTCTACCTGCACCCAGTTGTGCTTAATGTGCTGCATGTGAAGGGCTACCTGCACACCATTCCACTGAATGGGCTGACTAGGCATGTGAATGAGTGATTTGGCTGGGTGGCTGCCTGCTTGCCTAACTGCCGCCTGCTGTGTGTGTGTGTGTGTGTGTGTGTGTGTGTGTCTGCATCTCTGGGGGCTCCTGTGATGACGCACATTGTGACGGGGGAACGTTGGGGGTGGAGACGGGGGGCTGGAGGAGGGAGGGAAGGCGCAGTCAACTCGCTAAGCTCTTTGTTTCTTCTGCACCTCTCCTTGCCACGGCAGTGCTCGCACACTCCCTTCTTTCATGGGGATCACGCTGCTGTGGGTACAGTAAGGTGCAGCTGAGCAATACAGTACATCGTGTGTGTGTGTGTGCGTGCGCACGCGCCTGTCACTCTAGAGATCACCTCCCTACATTTGTGCTCAAAGAAGTAAAACAAAATCAGGATGTTTTGATATTAAGGTGCCCGGTATCTGTACTTCAAGCTACTTTCATGTTGGATCATTTTAAATGCACAGAAACATACCTACATACTGTACATACACACAGTCTTTCACTGCTTCCACATTTGATTTCCAAGTGGACACAAATGAACAAAAGCTTATCATGAAGATATAGTGTATAAGTTACTTGATAATTAACAACACGGGAGAATAGTATGCTTTGTCCTCTTTGTGTGTGTATTTGCAGATCTGTGCACCCATGTGCATGTGTCAGTCCCAGTGCTTTGGTCAAGGCCATGTTACTTATGGAAATGTACTCAGTGTTCAGAGGAAGGTGTTAACATGTGCGCTGGACTCAATGAGGCTCTTTGTCCATCTCTCTCGCCCCTGTCCTTTCAATCTTACTCCCACTCCATCCTCCCTTTTCTCTCCCTCTTTCTTGTTAGAGCTTAAGCCTTGACCACATATCCTCTCTCTGCATGTGTGTGTGTGTGTATTCAATTGCAGACTACCTGACGTGTGGGTGAATGAAACGGAGCGATCTCAGCTGAAGACTAAAGTGGTACACTTGTCCCAGTTACCGCAGGAAACAGCCATGATGCTGGACCCAAACATCTATAGGTGAGTGTGTGTGTTTGAGAGATGACGGCACTGTCCTCTTTGTGCACATGCGCACACTGCTCAGCCAAACACATGTTGCCCATGTGTAAATATTATCTAATCCTCAGTAGGATTCATTGTGTGAAGCATTTAAATGCCACAAAGTGTTTGAAAGTGTAGCTTCTGCCCTCCACACCTGCGTGAGTGAGGATGTATGTGTGTGCGTGTGTGTGAGGCTCTGTGTGTCACATCCTTAACACTTTGTTCCACCAGGTGGCACCAACTCCTGATTTCAACAATTAGGTTAAACAAGAAAGTGCAGAGAAAACACCTTGTGTGTGTGTGTGTGAGATGAGACAAACATTGTACACTGTACAACCTGACCACGACCTGTCAGCGATTGGCAGTAGCAAGATATGATTTAATTTGTCAGCAATCACAAAGAATGATAACGGAGAGGCCTGTTATTTATGTATTAGAGGTGTTTCTTTTACTCGAGATATATTCAGGCTGTATTTCATGTGCATACACTTGTCAGCTGATTCAAATGAAAACAAAAGATTTATTTGAGGAAGTGATGCAGTCAAAAATCACCTTGTTCGTTTAAAAATGTAAATTATCACAACGATTTTAAACCAGGAAAAATCATTTCTTGATACTGTCCAAATGTAACTCCACCAGCCTATATTTTCTTTGTCTTCATGTCCACCACATTCCACTAAACATTAGCTATATTATTTGAATCCTGTGCAGCTCTGTCAGACTTGGTATCACTGAGGTTTAAGCTTTAGCTTTATGGGTTAGCTTTATGGTTCACCATAAAAGGCTGAAAACGAATCCTGAAAGAGGAATAATGTGCCTAAACCAACAGAGTGGTCATCTTACCAGAGCTAGAGATATATGGCTCACAAGTGTGCTGATCAGCACACAGGCTGGCTGATTTTAATTAGACCTGAAGCCTCAGCAACTGCAGGGGCTGCTGCTGGATTCTAGTTTCATAGTTGAATATAACCGTCAGCACTCAGCCAGTTTATGTCAAGGTTGTCCTAATGCATGAAATCCCCAAACAAATGAGGTGGCTGGTGCCTGTGGCAGTAAATATACAGTAGTAGGGTGTTTGAACCCCTGTACATGTAGATGGGACGGGCAGAAGGAGACGGACGTACTGGTAGTCTAGGATTATATTATTTCAGCAGTGTTTCCATGTTGAGGTTCTTGCATTTTGTCACAAGTCATACTGGACTGAAATCCGCTCCAACACATGACACATTGACATGTATACCAAAGATGCTGTTGCACACTGACCTCACAAACTGTTACTGTCTTTTCAGAGCACTTCCTCAGAAGAGGCTGAAGCGCAGGTAAGCTGAAAAATATTGATATACACAACATAGAAACATAGTTCTGTAGTAGAGCACATCCAAAAATTAGAATCATTTAAATCAATTACAATAGGTTCAAACGTGATTTGACCTGGTATTGAGTCCAACATATTAAACGACAAATGCACAGTACAAAATTGAAAGTGGATACTGGACAAAAAGTAACAGCATCACATACACATATTGTGCAGGCAAGTCATACTACACTGCATTGCAACCACATGTAGACACTGCAAGTATCTAAGAATAGAATAAGTCTAATGCTAGTAACTATTGTATTTGAACAACAGAAGTTTACATTTATTTATGCAAACAATTGACTGAATTAAAAGCTTCTTGAGTAAATTAAATCAAGCTATTTAGATTTTTCAGTAATTTTTCTTCCACATTTCTTTTCTTGAAAATTCAATTTTGAATTAAATTGATAAAATTCATTGAATAAAAATATCTTTCATCAACATCAGAGCACCAGCTTTTGAAGTTCACAGAAATGTTGGTCTGTCTATGCAGACAACACGGAGCTGCTGCCTTATTCTTGTTTGATAACTCAACTGCCATATCTATTTGTAGTATCGCACACATTTCAAATGTTCATATTCTTTTTGCTATAATGTAGCGATGCTAATGCCTAAATGGTATGGTAATGTTTGTACATCAGCAGTATTACCTGTGGCTCTGGCTCTCCTCTAGTGAAACATTATCGTAGATGATTACTTATCGCCCACAGTTTCATGGTTCCTATGTACCGTGAAGCCAGTTAATTGGGAAATGGGCCATTTTGGAGCCACGACCCTTGGCATTCCTTAGTCTTACTCAAACATGAGGTCATATTTGGACGTTGTTCCATTATTCCATTAATTGACCTCAGTAGTTCAGTGTAGCAAGAGCTCTAAAATACACAGTGTAATGTGTCTGCAAAGGAAGTCAGCTTAATGTCTGAACATCAAGGATAAAGACCATTTCTCATACTGTAATCTCTCTCATGACGCACTAAGAACACCTCATTCTCTCCCTCTGTCTGTCTTTCTCTCCTGTCTTTGTGCGCAGCCTATAAGGAGTCATCTGTGGACTCGATACTTAAGGGGAAATGCTTTTTCATAGGAGGTTTATCTATATGGGATGGGACGCTCTTCATCTGTCTCTGCTGAACGGGAGAGGGAAGTGGCGATAAAAGGAAGTGAAACATTGGCTACGCTGCAGTTCTCCTTTTTTCCCCTCTTCAATTTTGTCTATCTGAAACAACTGTTGTAGCCGAGTGTGGTGTAAAATGGGAATAACATTTTTTATTTTTTTTAAAGTTTGTGTTCATCAAAAACTTAAATGAATGTTGTTGTTTTTTAACAAGCACCAAACTGAAAATATTCTTAATACCCTATGGTGTAAAAAAAAAAAAAGAAAAAACTGTTTTGTGTAACCTTGTATGAAAATACAGCTTATTTTATAACTGTTTTGTTTAAATATTTATGCAGATTTGTAACTTATTTTTATACCATGAAAATGCTGGTGTTATGTGGATTTTTGTGAAGGTTTTGAATAGAACCGTATTTACTGTGATAATCTATGTTAACTGTCACTTGTAGGGACATTTGAAAATTTCTAGTTGTAATTACGTTGTACATGACAGATATCCTATTTATACTGAATGAATGCAGTACTTTTACTCATATGTATTACATTGAAGTGTGAGGTTGTGCCAGTCATATCAGACATGACAATGCAGTGCAAACTGTTACAGGAGCAATAACTCAGTAGTTAAGCACCCTACCGTGTAGCTCTTAGTTTTACCAAGTAGGCTGTAGAAAGTACAGCATAGAAATGACTCAACATTTCAGCACACAGTGTAAATCACATCAACTTATAGTGTAAATTAGATATTTTTAAACATGCCCCCCCCCACAAGTAACATGAACTGTTTATCATAGTAGTTATGATAAATTTACATTACCGCTATTTAAGCACTCTAAAATTGTTAAGAGGTGTGTTTTCTACTGTATGTTCTCCCTGTTGGAAATGGAATACTGTGTTTGTAATAAAAGGGGATAACAACAGATGCTGACGAATGCAAGCGTTTTTGTTCTACAGATGAGGATGAAAGGTGTTGGAATGGCAGAAAGGAGCAATGCATCCATTGTGGTATGAATATCAGTTCCTTATGTGTGCATTGGCGGGATTGGCTGGGTTATTTGGCGCCCATTAGCAGAACAGCCAAGGGAGCATGCTGTGGAGGAGCTAATGGCTGGGCCAGCAGGGAAGAACCCCCGCCGGCCTCAGCTGTTAGTGAAAATGCCTGCAGAGAAAACTCAAGTTCAGGGAGAGGTCTGCTACAACATGGCTGTCCTGCTCCTCAATATCTCATGCACCTACAAGCTCATACATACAAAATTCATGGGGATTTAGGACTCCAGCATGCGATATGATGAGGCCTTCAGGTGTTCTTTTGTCAGGGAAAGAACTGGTTTTTTTGCACTCTGTTGTTTTTGTGTGCTTTGTGTCTGTATTTTTTTGGCAAATTGATTTACAGGCAACACGTTTTGGGGTCATTACATTACCACCACCATCAGCCCGACTTACATTACAGTAAATTGTGAACCTTTTCGTGTTTGAATCGATTTCCGTGGGTTCTTGGCTCAATTTCAGCTATTTTCATTTTGCACCTATTGCTAGTTTTTTTTTGTATCTTGTCAGACAAAGTCTAGCCAGCCATTACATCTGAAAGCTTCTTTTGGATGCTGTTAGCGGTTATTGTCAAAATTGTAATACTTCAAACTGTGAGCAAAATAATGTGCCAGTTAAAATTCATAACCAGTAACGTTACCTGAGCCATAATGATGATGGGGGGGATGTTGTCCACCGTCTGTGCAAGTGTAACAAGCCCTGAAGCAGCACCATTAGGCTGTAAACTTTTAAACCGTTTTACACATTAGCATAGTTTTAACCTCTTCATTCTAGCTTGCTTTTGGTCATTGCATCAAAATCATTCATTCTATTGTCCAAAACGTATTTCTGTCCTCCTCTACAGAACTAAGTTAATTCACTCAAGTGAAAGAGAGGAACATTGGGATGCCTTCATCGTGATTTCTACAGAGGACTGTCATGTTTCAAACCAGTTTGACTTAATGAAGTCGACATGTAAAGGGGCAATATGTAAGAACTGAGACTACCCCCCCCCCAAAAAAAAAAAAAAAAAAACAACCAAAAAATAAAACCGGGGGCAGCATATCACATAACAGTTAATAACGCACTAACTGCCCTTTAGCTAGTTAGCCGTGCAGCTAACTTAGCGGCTCAATTAGCTGACCGAGTCATGAATGTGCGCCAGAACCGGAGCTGAGCGAGCAGGCAACAAAACCGGGATCAGCAGCCTCCCATTGAGCCTCCCAGGCCCCGAGAGCGACGGAGGCCAGTTTGACGACAGTGAATACAGCCACGTTACGGAGGTGATTTACAGCGGCTCCGACCAGGACTCTGGCTCCGCGTCGGCCTCAGGCGGGGACAGGAGGCGTCCAGCGGGGGAGGAGCGAGAGGCAGGTCGGGCATCGGAGGGGCAGCCACGACGTCTAGAGCCAAGAGTGTTTTTCACGCTTTCCTCAGTGGATTAAGGCTTTATTTCGACATAACAAGAGTTGGTGATTGTTGGAGTGCTTTAAAGACTAACCAAGAGGCTTCGGTGAGTGTTATTATGTTTCTGACAGGAGTTTTTATTAAGTGTGTTTTACATGTAACGTTATAAGGCGAGAAACGTGAATTCAGAAGGTGTACCGGCCTTTTCTGTTTTGGTAAGGAAAATGGGTGTAAGCATATTTCCTTTGCCATTTCGTGTGCCTAGAGAGCTTGTGCAATGTAAACGTTAGCTAACACGTCTCCCAGCGGCACAACTACCCGAGGGTACACGACAGTCGCCATTGTACAACACAAGTGCTGTTGTGGAATTGCTTCCTCTTTTCTTCTCGCCTATAAAACTACATCGGCCTTCTCGGGCTAATGGCGTGTTTAGGAAGGAGGGGGAAAATAAAGTGATGAGAAGGGGAGGATGGGGGGGGCGGTGTCACAGACCAATGAGCCAATCATCAACCGTTTCACATTCGAAGCACGTGCGAGGTCCCGCGCCAGTCCCAGTTATGCAGTTGCATCCTTTCCATGGATGTTTGATAGCAATAAGACGTTCTTCACATTCTGTTGATGAGGTCAGTTAATTTTTTTGAATGTTTAAAAAAAAAAATAATAATTCTGGCCCAATCGTACATATTGGCCCTTTAAAACTGACTGTGCAAAGTTCATAACAACTGTTCAAGAAAGATTGCAAGTTAAAGGTTATAGTACGTCTCATTCATCCTATTTCAGTTCCTTAAAAGTGCATTTAACATCCACTTATTTTTGCTTGCTGTTCGATAAGCACGGTGTAGGACTCACAAGTTCACAGATTTAAAGCGATCTCGCTGGACAGGAATTTCTGAGCGATAAGCGTGTACTGTGAGATTAGAGTGCACACATTATTTACAATTATTCAGTGGCTCATGAGTCATAGTACAGGACAGTTGAATAGACCTATTAGTTTCTTGTAGCAGTGAACAAATAACATTCCCACAGTTCTGTCGACAATACTCACTAAATTAATAGCAGAACATTTGGCTGTAACAAAATTGGAGTCGAGGTTACAAGCAGGAAGTGGGCCATTATTTTATTATGAATCACTTGAATGTGCCCTGACAATCCATCAGTGCCCATTCTAAGCTACATTTATTTAATTGCTTCATGGTTTTATTATTATATATACCATAACCTTGACCTCGAAACCTTGCGTATGATAAATAGTATTGTAAATCACTTTATGGCATTCACATTCTCATATAATATCCAACTATAGGAGCATTTCAAGGTCTAATAATCCCTGCCGTTGGATTGAGGATCCATGTATCTGTAATGTCTTCATTTCTCTTCGGTGCGTTGTATTTCCAGCATTTCCCTCAAGTGATTATTTGCAGGATGTTTTGAATAAAACAATAGCACATCGTTTCCAAGGTTTGTCCGAACCATGACTTCAGAAGTGACATCAACTGGAGCGAACAGAATGATTGATGGGAAAACTGGCAGGCAGATTTAGAAGGCAGACAGCAGCTCTGCCTGCAGAACCTAATCCTGCCTCAGCCAGTCCGTGAAGGAAACGCTAGGATGCTACCCTGAAGTGACGTCTGTTCACTCAGCACATGAGATGAGTTTCCCTCCAACATCTTCTCTTTCTCCAAACACCCAGTATGATGCCAATCCCTTCGCCTCTATCCCCACTGGAAAATCCCAGACAAACAGCTTTTGTTAGTTTTGGGTTAATCAACCGCATGTTTGAAGATGTGGATTTATTGTTGTCACATTCTTTAATATTGATCAAAGTTACACCCATAATGGCAGCACATTCTGTACTGTGACACGTGAACCTCATTAAACCAGTCCATTAGTCATGTGTGACACTGTATCTGTAAGTGTTGTCTATTGGGTCTGTAGTCCCAACTGCTTAAACATGGAACTGTTCCATCGTGCGCAGCTCTGCTTACACTTGGTCCTGAATCATCCATCTGAGTTTCTCATTGTGCACAAAATCTTCCCTTTGCTTTGGCTACATGCACCGCTGTCTCAGTAAAGAATGAAGGCATTACATCAAGAACAAAAGCGATGAGCTGCTGCTCTAAATCCTGGACTGGAATTGTTTTTCCTCACTGTTTCACATATTTCAGAGACAGAAATTCTAGGAAAGAAGTAGGACTTATTCAGTTAGGGGGTATTATTTTAGAGACTGATTCATTATTGTGGCATACTAAAGGCTGTTACTAGTTAGGAGCAGGGGTCATCAGACTTCCTTTTCATCAACAACATCTAGCTTTGGAAACTGTAATTGTAAAAATGACAGAATCAAAGAAATCATATAACACGAACAGTGTGACTACAGACCATATAAGGGACTCACGCAAGGAGTTGGAGCAAGTTGTTCAAACATGGTGTGTGGCTGCAAAAAAGAGGACATGGGCATATTAGCTGCAAGACTGTTTGTAAACTGCCTAACTCTGCCTTTGGTGATGTCAGTTTTTAATTGGGTTTCCATCATGTATCTGATTCTTCCGCTACAGCAAGAAGCCCTAATGGTCGTTTTATTGGGTGGCCTCTCTATCTCAGTGTTTTTCTTTCAAGTCTATTTGAGACGCTGCAAGCCTGTGTTTTGACAGAACTGTCGATCCATAGCTTCATCTCCTTGTATTATACATTCTGATGGGTTATTCATTTGTTTAAGCTTTGTGCACAAATAGATTGTGACAGCTTTGGACCCTTCCATTAGTGCAGAGTGCATGGGAAAACGGTCAATAATCTATCCTTAAGTGGCCCTGACTGTTGACCCATCCTGTCAACACAAGGACCTGATCCTGTCTCAAAATCTTCCAGCTGGGGAAGCCAGTCAATCCTCGGTGGTCGTCTCCTGCTTGATAGCCACCAGGTTACAGTGCAAGGTATCCCTTACTTAGGTTTATCTCAGATTTTGTGGAGCTTCTGTCCTCAGCATGGAGCAATATGACAAAAATATGGTGGGAGGAACTGTTGCTGCAGTGTTTGGTCAGACGTTATTTGAACAGTTCGGATGGTGAATCTCACCTGACTATCAAATGACCGTGAGGTGCCGTGGCTTAAGGGTAGGGGTCATCAAGTGCCGGCATCAAGTGGCAGCTTATGGCAATGAAAATTAACTTATCTCATTGAAAGACGCTCATATTGAACATATGGTGATTGTTGACAAAATGTCCAAACAAACTCAAATGCAACCTTGTTTCCATTCATATTCATGCAATCCCCTATGTTTCTAATGTAGTAGTGATGACAATAAAGTTATCTCACCAAAAGAAGGAATGAATAACCTGTCATGTGTAGAAGGTTGTTTCTAAAAGCAAAAAACAGCATTTTATTGTGATGAAGAAGTTTGTTTCTAAAGTTCATGGAACGAGCGACAGTTTCAACTAATATAGCGCTTAAAGTACGTTTTTGACAGCCAGTGTGCATTCGTGTATTATTATTTGGGATAAACAATCAGCAACTGCAGCATCACAGCTTCTGTAGTTATTAATATTACAGCAGGATAAACAATATGATCCATATGACCGAGTATATTTAAACCTGCAAAAAGCTCCGCTGCTGGTGACTGCAAAACAGGAAAGAAATCTTAATAAAACAGGCTTAACACGTTTGGGCTGATTGGAGCTTACTTTGTGGTATTTTATTCAACATAAATGATGTTTAGATAAACAAATATTAGGTCAGTGGTAAGGTTAAGGGGAGGGTTACATAGTCTATTGAGATGTAGGAAATCAGGCAGATCTTCTATGTTGAGCTTTAATGTTACCTGGTTGTGGCCTTTCAATAGTAGTATATTCAATTAACGTGTTACCTAGTGCTGATTATGTGTATATTGTATGTTATTAACGGAGTAGTTCAACATTTTGGGGGATACACTTTTTTGTGTTCTTGCAGAGACTCGGATGAGAAGACTGATATCACTCTCATGTCTGTGCATAAAGTATGGAACCAGGAGGCCATTCGCTTAGCTTAGCATAAAGACTGGAAGCAGGGGGAAACGGCTAGCCTGGCTCTCTCTCTGGTGCCCTACCAGCACCTCGAAAGCACATTGTGTCTCCTTCACTCAATCCTTACACAAACAGAAACGTAACGAAACAGTTTGGGGGGAGTTACTCGCCCTAAATGTTTCTTGGCAAACAGCAGCCGGATGCTGTGACTTCTCAGAGTCTTGTCAGAGAGTGAGGCAGCCGGTGAGACTGTTGCACAGAAGTACAGGCTGGACGGATAAACTGTGTGCCACAAATTAGTTACACCACGTAACTCCCTTTAAAGACACAAATAGTTGCTTTTACACTAATGTTAGTACACAGATTGAACAAATGAGATAAAGTGTGTTGTAAGTGGGCTCCAGGGTTGTTGGTAGTTGTTGGTAGGCATTTTTTAGCTTTGGGGTTGCAAGCAACGGGAAGGCCTGCATTAATGAGTTAATATCAAACTCCTTGTTTGTGCTTGCCCAAGGCTCATTCACTGATTCCACATTCAGGCTCTGCCACAGTGTCAAACGGCCCTTCGGCCATTTACCCAGCAACACGCTCCCTCTCCACTGGGTGAGCAGCTGAACAATAGTACCAGCTTTTATTTATAGATGATAGTATTTCATCAGCTCTACTGCGTGCCATCGGCACTGGAGGAAAAAAGCAACAATGGGGAGCGGAAGAAACACAATATACAGTGTGTGATTGGGGCATTATGTGTTTCCTATTTCAGCTCGGAGTCATGTTTCTTGGATTTGTTGTAAAAATGTCTTGATCCAGGGAGGGAGGATCTGGTGGAATTGGGTTCTGCAGAGCGATAAAACTGTACAAGCTCCTGCTGGTGATCATCATACAACAAGTCACAATATAAACGTAAACAAATTATACTCCGCTTCCAGACTAGCATTAATTTATGTTTCTGACCTCTGCCTATGATTTATGTTTCTGATATTTATTTATTCTTATTAATTGATCTGTAGATCAAATGTGTACAGTTTTGTACTACATACAATGACGTGCGATTTAATTTCCATCCTCAAGATTTCTTTTGGTTTCGAACACACAATTTTGTGAAAAAAAGCATATTTGATTCCAGACAGCACTTAACTTGTCTCAGTTTTGACACCACATCTTAATTGCGGCAGGTTGATTTGCGGATTCATGAGGGTCAAGGGAAGGGGGTGGGATGATAGTGATTGCAGCATGCTGTGCACTGATGCCAGACGCAGAAATAAATGGCTAGGGCTGCTTTCCGTGTTCCGAACTCAGGCCTTGGGGAGAACCAGTTTGTGACGGCACATTAGCCACGACTAGCGTTAGCTTCCCGTCTTCCTCATGTGAAAAATAATGTCCATCTCAATCCTGTAGGTATTGTGCCGTAACATATTTCTCGTACGTATCTCTCTGGAAGATGGAGGTTGTGTGTTGCGTGTGTGTGACTGAGGTTGCCATATGGGTAATATGCCACGCTTCTTGTCTTCCTTTTAACCAATTGCTTGAGAGCATCCTCAGCCTCTGACAAAAAAACTACTTTCTCTATGAAAAAGGGGACGCACGAGAGAGATGGACCAACGCTGTGCTATTGTGCAAGATAATGTCAAAGGAAATTACTCACAGGACATCAGGTTATCCACTAACCATTGCCAGAGCAGTATGGTTTCCACTCATGAGCATTTTCTCTACCTCACCGGCATCTCCCCC
This sequence comes from Coreoperca whiteheadi, assembly GCA_011952105.1. Taxonomy (NCBI): domain Eukaryota; kingdom Metazoa; phylum Chordata; class Actinopteri; order Centrarchiformes; family Sinipercidae; genus Coreoperca; species Coreoperca whiteheadi. Next base: position 11,174,773 of record CM022474.1, on the reverse strand, counting down.
ATCGTCACGATACAGGTGTAGGTAGGTGTCCGTGGAGTAATTGGGGTTCTTTTCTTCTTGAGCTTCCGCTGGAGCACCTTTTTCTCTGATGATAAAATACATTTGTCCTTAAAATGTGATCGGCCTGCTACCTCTCCTCTTGCAACCTCCCATTTTCCAGGCTTCAGCGATTTGTCAAAATTGCTGTCCAGCTTCCTGTGTGGTCTCTCTCTCGTTCTCTCTCTATCTTTATCTCTCACCCCCTTTCCTTCCCATCCTCCCTGTATCATCCTCTTACGATATCGAGCATTAGGCTCTGACAGCTGCAACTCTATTTCCTCCTCACATTAGGCAAAATCTAGAGTAGGATGAAAGCCAGTCAATGGATTTAATATGATGTGTGTAATTGTTTAGTTATTTTATGCCAGCATGTTTCTTTGGTTACACAGCAGCGTGCTGTGTATGCATTCCAGTGTATGCTGTCATGACACATTGCTGTCATGTACACAATAACTAAAGTTTCAGATATGCTGCCAATATGTTTTGTTAGGTAATATTATGGATCTTAGATTGTGCATAACTGATACACCTCTGAGAATAGTTTATTTAAAGTTAATTATCTCTACACTACTCTTTAGATAATCTGATAACAAACACTTGATGATGGCAGTGTAACCCTAAATACATTTATTAGCACACAAGTTGTTACATTTACATTTAGTCATTTAGCAGATGCAACTTACATCGGGTACAGCTTCAGGAGCAATTTTTCGGGTTCAGTATCTTGCTCAAGGATATTTCGACATGTGGCTGGGGGAAACCTGGGATCGAATCGCCAACCTTCCGATTGGTGGACGACCACTCTGCCACCAAGCCACAGCCGCGCCCGTTACAGTCCTGGCAGAAATTAGACATAGGATCAGCACACTGTAACATTGGCTCTCAATAAATTTAATTTAATAGAGCAACAATCTCAGAGAGGTCTTTGTCTTTTCAAGTGAACATCACAGAGCACAACAGGCTATATATACACAAACCCACTCAGTCAGGTGGTTGCAATCTGGATAATTAATAATCAATGTGCTCCCAGGCAAAACCAGTCACAGCAGCGCTAGACAACACTGTCTGATTCACCACTAGAGGATGAAAAATGTGCCTCTATAAAATGACTACAATAGAAAAAAGGTATGAAAACCTTATTGAATCTAATGCATCACAAATTCAATAAAATGCATAAATTAACCAAAAAGGGAGCAATTACCTTATAAAGAAACATATAATGTAGTAAGTCACAAATAAATAAAAAGCAAAATGAAACGTACCAAACAAGCAGTGGGCCAAAATTACTACCTACCTAAAAAAATATGTTTCAATAAAACGGTTGGGAGAGACAGTCAAAATGTAACCATCTTACAATCAATAGAAGGAAAGCGAGTTCAGTTAATCATACTCTGCTGGTCACAGTCGTATCTCGTGCAAAGGAAACTGTTGAGCTCAGCTTGTTAGATCCGGCTGACTTGCAAGGCTAGAGTTTAACTGCCTGCTCAGGTCAGAGTACTTAATGCAGCGGTGACCAGTCTCTCTCCCTTTCACACACGCACACGTAGAAGGAATGGGCATGTCACGCTAACTCTGGCATGGACGCTACCTCTTTCATCTAAGGGCCAGCCCAGCTCTCTGAATGGGCTCCCCGACGCCGGCTGTATTGCCTGATATGGAAATAACTAATGACTGTAAAACTGTCGGTGTGTGTGTGAGAGGACGATTGCATCTTTTTAAACCATCAAACTAGCCTCGTACAAAAACATAAAGTCATGTCTGTGCAGCACTTCTAGAGGTAGGATCATGAAGCCTTAGACAACATGAGAGCAGCTCTGTTGCCAAGTAGTCTATAGCTTTCCAAGAATGGCTGGGGGGGGTTTGTACTCGTCAGAGTTAGCAATGTTTGCACACAGGTAATAGCTAACCCGACCATTAGCTTCCCATTAGCTTCCCATCTTTCTTGCTAGAAGTGACCACTTGACAGCTGTATCCTCCAGATAGCATCATGAGACTCCGCTCTTCTTATATTAAAGATGTTTCCTTGAACACAACATCAAAAAATATCTAATCTCTGATGACACTATTTTACTCCGCTCTCAGCTGACACATTAGTGATAGAAGCCGGACGTGGAGCCTTTAATGGCCTGTCCTTACTGTTCAGTGTTGCCTTTCCTGTCTAAATCTGTTTTCCAGGACTATATGTCATGTTTGGTAGTTGTTATTGGTCCCACTTGTGTGGTAAATCACATTTAGCGAAACAATGGTTTAGCATTCGGACAGAAAAATGGAGGCTTGTATAAATACCTGAACAGGATTAATGTTGTCCATCTGTCACTTTTGTTTTGGTCAGTGCATTTTCAATCCGAAGGGAGTGACTAATCAGATTGCAGATTCCAGTTCAAAATATATCACGTTTGCTCTTTTAATGGGTCCCGATGTAGGACACCGCCAGTGAACATGTAATAAAAAAAGCCCTTATGTTTGTACTCTACACACTCCCATCGTCATGTCATTGTTGGCCAGGCGATCTAACCGTAACCTCACGATGAGATACATGACATTGGCACATAGCAGCAGTGGCTGAAGGCATGATGACAAGCTGCCTCCTGCTCGCAGAGAGACTGAGGGAGGACATTGATGATAAGGGCTGAGCACAGAGCGCTGGGATGTGTCTTTGTGCTGCAGTTGGGGATGACACGTTGAGAGGGGCAGCCTCCTGCCTCTCAGGGCTCCTTTGGCCTGTGTATAATTGATGAGTGGAGTGAATAAGAGATGAGTTTGTGACTGTCAGCCAGCCTGATGGGGATGGACAGAGCTCAAGTTTGGCTCGCCTCATCTGGCTGATGATGACAATGATGGTGATGATGATGCCTGTGTTTCTTCCACAACACTGTACTGGAGTCTTCCCAGGCTGTGCATCACCATTATCGTCACTGCTAGTTCTTCTGGATGGCAACGCAAAGATAGAGGGTCGTGCCAGAAAACAAGAGGCAAGGAGAGGAGAAAGAGAGGCTTAGTGTGTGTGTGTGTGTTTGGGGGGGGGGTCGATGGTAGTTAGATGAAACGAGGGCACAGGAGAGGAGTTGGGGTGGGGAAGACCGAAACAGCTAGAGAGCGGAGAAAATCACTTAAAAAGAAATGATGACATGCAGATCAGACTTAGAGGAAGATTCAGTTGGAGAACAAATAAGTCGTTCCAGTCAGAAATTCTGAAATGATGTATTTGAGCAGCTGGAAATGATTCGGCAACATGTTCTATGTAGCATGAATTCTGCCTGGTGCAATAAATCTTTGTAAAAAGCAGTTCTAGGCTGCAAGATGACCATGCAATAAATCAAAAACCCAAATTATTCTCACCTAGGTTTCTTCATTCATAATCCTACCATCTTCAATCTCAGGCAGTTTGGGGAGGAAATATCAGGGATAGCAGGTCTTGAAGGCATGAAATGTTAGGACAGCAGTGTACTGCCATGAGTACATTACCAGGGTCGGCCCTGAATCATTTTCAGTGTGTGTCCACTTTTTAATAACCATTCTGCCATTCTGAGACAACAATTTACATATCAATGTATTCCTTCAGAGACGAATTACCAACAGAAATTGGACTTGTTGCAGATTTGATGGAAAGAAGCGTTCTACAAATGGCTCATAAAGGAATGCATTTTCTCACTCCCTGACATGAATACGTTTTTATTGTAGTGTCCAGAAATAACTTAGCTATGTACACATTTGTTGCAGTGTAGTTTCAGGACAAAACTGTAAGCATTGATCTTGCTTTGGGAGGTGAATGATAATTCCCTCCTGTTTAGGAGGCTAACATTTTGAGCGAATACATATTTACATATTTAAACATGTTAAAAAAATTATACATCCACATATAGAAGCCGGGTTGCTACATAATATGAAAAACTAACTTTTGAAGAGATAGAATCTTGCAATTTCAAGGTCATGATTCCTTTTATTGGTGCCAGATGGGCTATCATGAGCTAAAACAACCTTGTTTTACAATACCGTTTTTTTGTATTTTCTATAATCCACATTTTACAGAAGACAACAATAAACTCTGCAAAATCTATTTTTTTTTTATCAAAGGCTGCAATTTATTATCAATGTACATTATAATCTTGCTACAATTAGGATATGCAGATTAAGCATTTCTAACCTTTGCGTGTATAAATTGTGGGGGAAAAAAACATCACCCAGCATTTAATACCTCTAAAGTATAGAGGATTATGAGAGCTGCCAGCATTGTTATGTTATTAACCATAAATTATGTGTTGGCATGTCTTTCAGCTAAAATTCAGGCCTGTCAAACATTCAATCTGCTAAAGAGTCTTTAAGCAAAAGTCTTAACTCCAGGGATACTGTTTTCTAAGGGACCCTGACCTCTGACCAAGTGAAGAGAATTGTCTTACAGCATCTGATGATTTATTATATCATTATTTCTTAATAAGGCTGTTTTGGGGCTTTTTCCTTGGTTTGATAGGAACAGCTGAAGAGAGACAGGAAAGGCAGGGGGGAGAGAGGGGATGACACGCAGGCCGCAGACTGGATTCGAACCCCGGCCGCTACGGTAAGGACTCAGCCTTGGTACATGGGGAGGGCGCTCTACCAGGTTAGCTGCTGGGGTGCCCCATATCGATACAGGGGCGGCTGTGGCTTGGTGGCAGAGTGGGATCGGCCACTAATCAGATGGTCGATCGCCGCGGTTCGATCCCGGCTTCCCCCAGCCATGTGTCGAAGTATCCTTGAGCAAGATGCTGAACCCCAAGTTGCTCCCGAAGCTGCGCCTTCGGTGTGTGAATGATTAGTTACTGTACTGATGGGCAGTTAGCTCCTGCCAACAGTGTATGAATGTGTGTGTATGGGGTGTAAAAGCGCTTTGAGTAGTCGGAAGAGTAGAAAGGCCCTATACAAGTACAATCCATTTACCATATTTCTATCCTGTATAAGTTCTATCATTTGTGATGTTTTGCTGCACTAGCAGTGGGTCCAAAGAATGGTGGTCAATATGTGGATCCATTCACCACTTTACAACTGCAGGCAAGATTGCTATGACATTTTGAATGGATATTCAGAGTTGGATTCTGGATTATTTTTATGACTCCCCTGAATCATGAAGTGAGAATCAATCCTTGTCCAACAATTCATTAAGGTCCATTAATAAAATGGGCCTAAAAAAGACATTTTTTAAATGTCCACGAAATTTGCTTTCGATATTTATGGTCATCCATGGTCCTCTGTCTGACCTTTGTGCACCCTTTGGCCTCTTCTCCAGTGCTACCATCTGGACAAAATATTGAGTTGTACTGAAGAAATCCAAATCTAATGGTCAGTTTGGCATGAAATTCATTGAGCTCTTGGATGCTTGTGAATGAACTGTTTCCATTTTCTTTTCCCCTCAGGCCAAAATATCAAATTTTGCTATGTTGATATGTTGTAACCTAAGAAGCAGACTACCATTGGAACACATTTATCCTCCCAAGGTGATAATCCTTTTTGACGTTTATGACTCCATGAGTCTTCCCTCCATAGTGCCACCTTCCCAAAAAAAGTTCGAATTTTAGTATTTTATCTTCACACTGTAATTCGCTTTCCACGGATATCTGATTTTAGAGGAATATTCCTCAAAAGATTTTTCTATTGCTCAAAGACCACAGTTTACATGCATATATCATTTATAGCTGTCTGTCTGCGCCATGCTTTGAAAATGAAATGGAGACATGCTATGGGAATCCGCTGGTTTAGTGGATAGCTGTGGTGGTGCCCTGGAGAAAGAAAGTCTGTCTTTTACACAACCGCTGGGACAGGGTGACTGACATTTCTGCTAATGCCATCACATGAGCCGTGCCATTTCAACGAAGACATGGACAGATGCCACCCTGTGCTCACACCACTGTGACCACACAGGAAACTCCATGTCTCTCTGTGTTTTCAAGTGAAAGCCTGCAGAGGTAAATTCTATGGAAGTACGCTGCTTCCTTAAATGTCTAATGCTGAATTCTTCAAATGATCAATGAGTGCGGGTGACAGCACAGAGCAAACCCAGGTGAGTGCACTATATGGTTGGATGTTACGTAGCTGCACCAAACATCACAAGGTGGAGCCTTTATATGTTGTATTTTACGGTTTCGAAATGAGTCTCAGACGTGGCAAGTTGCATGTCTGAATGTCATTTACGGATTTGTCATTTACATTTTGCAATGTGTTGACCTCAGACAAATCCCATTCGTTGACAATACACGGTCCACTTTTACTGCACTCCTTGTAGTCTGAGGGGAGCAGGCACTTGCAGAACTCAAAGACTCTCTCAGCTCTCTGATGGACTGTACCCTCCCTCCTCTGCTTTGTGTCTTTTGGGGGAAGGTGTTAGTTGGATATGAAGCAGGCGGGTAGGCAAGCAGTGCAGCAAGGGGAGCCGAGAGTTTCAGCTGAGTCCAGCGTTTTTCTCTCCGCTCCCTGATGGCTCCCAGATGTTTTTTAAAACAGCCGCTCTCTCTGCATTTGCTCTCTTTCTATCTCTTTCCTCTGTGACTCTCTCCTTTCACATATTCTGCCCCCTCCTTCTGCCTGTCCTTCCAATTTTCCCTCTCTTCAGGGATCACACCCTTCACAAAAGTGCTCGCTTCACCTTGTCTGATCGTAATCACCCCTCGTCAAATAAACAGTCGTTCTCCGCACTTGTTCTCTTTATTTCTCTTTTGCTTCTCCCTTTCTCGCTCCTCTGTCTTTGCTCTCTTTGCTTTTCTCCCTCATCCTCCATCACTCATCGCTCGTCTGGTCTGATGTAGGGAAATGGCATTCTGTTTCTGCTATAATATACAGCAGTTTTTCACCACAGAACCAACTGGCTTCCCCATCAACTGCATAGAGTGTTGCAGGGATGACGCGTTTTTGTAGGCCAACCCGAAGTTAGCATTGTTCCCTCGACAAAAAACCAATGGGATTTTTCCATAGGATTTTGAATGATGGCAGAAATAAAGCTCTGTGGCAAACAAAAGCTTGTGACACGTTTTGAAGCATAAATGCGATCACCAGAAGTAAAAAGCTAACATTGGTCTATAAACGTACTACACCGCAGTCGCATGACTTCAACGTCACCACGACACAGCTTCCAGCTTCTAATGTGATTTTGCACGCTTACCTCTTCTACACAGGCCTTTCTTCTTAGCGTGACCTAGAATAGTTTGCAAGAGTGCGAGTATAAACCATGGACTAATAATACACTTAAATCACTTAAACTTGACACCACGAGGCTGTAAAAGCGGACTTGTACGTAGATGAGTTTTCATGTTCAGTGGGATGACATTTAATGTCCCCGACAACCTCTGTAGTCTCATTTGCCCACTAGTTAACAACTGCCTTTTTAAAGACATGTAAAAGCCTCAAAATGCAAAAGTGAAGTATTTACTGACGTGTTGTATGTTGTTGAACAAAACTTGAAAATCTCTTAAGCTTGTGTTAACCACCTGTTTTCAGGGCATCTAACCAAGAAACCCATTGACTTCGAGAAGAGGGAACCCGGAAGTGCTAAAATGCTAATTTATTTCCAGGTTTTAGGACTCATTCCTGCAATAGACTATTGCCCATGAAATATTAATGTGATTCTAATGCACTCTAGCACTATTAAGAATCATTCATTTGCTCATTCACCAGGAAAACGTTGCAGACAATGACTTCACCATCGTGTTTCAGTACTTTGGTTCAAGTGCAGAAATAGCAGTTGTGCTTGACCTGTGAGTGCTGTATAAAAGCTCCTTTCCTCATGTAGGAATTAGTGTGTGAAAATGTAAAGACAGTAATATATATAGTGCGGAAAAGGAAGAAAGTGAGTGAGGAAGTCATGTCTCTATGATCCTCCCCCCTCTTCCTTAGCTCCCCTGAGAACACAGGAACTTTATTCATATGAATGAAAACAACAGTCTCAGTGGGAGACTGTCAGGCTCCATTCACCATGAACATGTTTACACAGCCTTAAAGGAATAAACCCGGGTTTTTTTTGGTTTTTTTTAAATGACCCATTAATTGATTTACCTGTGAAGTGATGAGAGAACATCAACATCCGAAATACATGTGGGACTCTTTTACTTAATCCTAACCATTTAGAAAATAAAAAATGATTGTATGGAATTGGCTTTATCTCACAACGAAGGGGTATACATATAGAAACTTAAACTATATCTAAAGCTAACTGGTATGGTAAATTGTGTTTAAATAACTGGCTCATTATTTAAATACTAGTTTTGTTTTTGCAATTTTCCTGGAGACAGATGGAAAAAATTGCTAATTAAGTAAGACTTGGTATTTCAACATGTTCAACTGGAAAAAATAGAAAAGACTTCTGCTTGTGTATTTGGCCTTTTAAATAAACATTGACATTTTTACAAGTTTTACACTATTTATTTGAAATGCTCAAAATTATTAATATTACTCCTGTTTGCTTGGAGAACTTGGCCTATCCATTTGTTTCGCAGCAGTTGTTTCCAATATTAGTAGTATTTCTTTTCTTTTTTCAGCATTCCCCTTTTGTATGTGTTTTGATATTTGTGTCATTTCTTGAAGTGAAACTCATTTTCTCTTAATATTTGTGCTTTTGCATGTGTTTAGATATTTTATGTACGCCATCGTTTAGAGCATATTTCCCTAAATTGTTTATGCTCACGTTCTTAAAGCATGATTGTCCATGAGGGCCACTGTAATCGCAGTAAGTAATTCCTAAAATCTAAACTGTGGCTTTGCTCCAACATATGAGCCATAAAGTTAATGATGCATCCTACACTTATTACTTACATTACTGACTGCTCCAAGGGGAATAGCAATGTCTTTTTAATTGTTGATATATCGCACACAATGCCAGAAGCTAATGATTGAATTTGGCAAGATCTTTGTTATCAATGAATGGTGCCTCTATTTCCCATGAACATAGAATTAAATACATAACATATATTTTTTACTCATTGATGTGCTTCAACTCTACATCATTATTGGGTCCACAGTCTTGACTGGTTTTTTTGCCTTTATTTGATAGTGCAGTCAAAGATGGACAGGAATGGGGGAGGGGGTTGACAGACAGCGTAGGGCTGGATTCGAGCCTGGGCTGCTGCGGTAAGGATTCAGCCTTGGTACATGTGGTGCGCGCTGTACCAGGTGAGCTACTGGGGTACATGATTTTCACAACAGCTGAGGGACGTCTGAGACAGACGGATCCTTGAGACTGCGTGACTGGAGTTCTCCCCCCCCCCCCTCTCTACACACAGGTTCATGAGTGTTCACTGACAGACTGCGAAGTTGACTGTAAATACTGTTGATCTGTTTTGATGACGCACAATCCAGAGCAAGCTCATTGATATGGAAAGGGAAGTTAGGGCAGGAGCATCCTCATCAGCAAACACATTCCTGTGATGTTGACAGAATGAACTCCAGACTCTAGTAGACTCTAGTATTTTTAATGCCTTTGGGTAGATGTGCATAAATGGAGCAAAGCCTAAAAGTTAGATGACATGGACAACTCGAGCTGCTTTGCTACGCTCATATGACATACTCTACTTGCTGCAGCATATATCCAACTTAAAGGAATAGTTGCACGTTTTGGAAAAAATGCAGAGACTTAGATGTTAAGATTGAAGCCTCTGTCCCCCTGAATCCATTCTTTACGCTAAGCTAGGCTAATTGCCTTCTGGCTGTAGCTTCATACTTAACAAACAGACATTAGCGCAGTATGGGCCTTCTCGACAAGAAAGCAAATACTGTAAGTCGATTTCCCAAAATGTTGAAGGATTCTTTTGAACTCTCAGTGCCCTGGCCACTCCTTTGCTGCTGCTTCTGATCATGTAGTATTCGATAAACAAGCTTGCTTGCTAACAGTCCGATGATGGCACGTCAGTGCCGCTTTTTGGAGGTTTGCGTAGCGCTTCCTGCTGCTGCTATCATCATTTCGTAACTGATCCTGCCATGCATTTTGTAAGTGATGTCTTAGAACATTGCAGTCTGTGTTTGGCGTCACACAAACACTGGCAGTTTTTATTTTATTTTGTTTTGTTTTGTTAGTTTTCTCACAGATCTTTTTCTGGGAGATGCATTGACTTCTGTTAGCTGCTAATGTAAATCGCTGGGCTCCTGTTTTACACCAAGCCACAGTCATTGCCACCCCTAAATGTGGGGTCAGCGATCCAAATCCAATACAGCCAGCTGTCCGTTCTGTAAAAAATAACGTGGTGTTTGTACACAGCCCTGGCGCTGTAAATGGGAAACAAAAGTATTCCAGCCAATCACCAACAGGGGGCGTTCAAGCTAGCCAGGTTCCAGGGCAGCTGCAGGAACCAGTTGCACTCCGACCTCTGCCTCTCACTCTGCTTCTGCCTGCTTCTCTCCACTCTCTATCTGTCTCACGGTGTAGCTCCATTCCTCATGGGAGTAATGGAACTACACCATGATAGAGATATTACCTTGCCAACTTGGTACAAATATATTTGACTTGCTACAGCATGTCACTGACATTAGCGTATAAGTTACTGTTACTGTTGCAGTTACTAGCAATAATGTTAGCGATATCAAAAGTAGACTTCATGTCAGAACAGTTGTTGGAATTGCATTTGACTGTACAGGTGTACCTAATAAAGTGGACACTGAGTGTATATCTCAATAGTGAAGTGAGATGTTTGCGTTTGTCACTTTTAAGTCTCTGTGCTGAGCTTGATGGATGCTTGCAGGGAGTCACGAGTTCAGAGCCACTCACCAAACTCTGTACAGAAGAAGAATTTGTATAATTTGATTCATGTGAGTTGTGTCTCTGAAATGGTATCAGTGTAATTACGTGTGTACATACACACAAATATAAAAGACACAAGGTTAGAAAGTCTCGCACATGCCATGCTTCACAACTTTCTTCAGATTTTTCTCTATTTACTAAATCCTCAAAACCATAAATGAAAAGACGATATCTTTGTCGTCATGTTGATGCTGGAGTTTTGAGCCGTGTGCTGGAAGAAATCCATAGGGAGAGTTTTTTCCTCTTCAAAATAGACGGGCATGAATGTAATTATCGCACAACAATGCGTATAATTAGCAGGAGTACAAGCTGGTGCACTTTAGCACAATGACGAACCTTGCTCCAGATTCTTTGAATCATATCGCTTTTTCTTGTTAAAATGTTCATTATCATATGATGAACTGTGGACCTGCCTCTTCCTGCTCCCGTCTCTCTGTTTATTTCTCGGTCGCTACAGATCACCCCCTTCTTGTGTTCTTCCTTCCTCTTTATGCATTTCTATTCTTCAAAAAGAATGTTTACACTGCTGTTTCTTTCTGCCCTCTCTCTCACTCTCTCCCACTGATTACCACTTAGAGTCCTTTCTATAATCTCCCTCGCCCCATCCCTTCTCCTCCCTCTGTCCCTCCCTTTTCTTATTAAAAACTCTCCCAATTTAGTGCTGCCCTGGCCCAGGTCCCACTCATCTCCTCTGAAGGATCCGAGGCATCTTCCAGGCGCTTCAACTCTTTCTGTCCTCCCTCCCCCTCTCCCTCCCTAACTCCTCTCCCTGTCCTCCCTCTCTCTTTCCTGCTCGCTCTCTCTCTCTCTCTTTCTCTCTCTCGCTGGCTCGGCATGTAAGGAGTGACGCACGGCCCTGCTGTCAGGGAGAGATAGCAGACCTGACTCTGGTTGTGACGTCACCAGGTTATCTCCAGGCTGTCCTGTAGAACTCAGACCTGCTACACGCACACACACGCACACACACACACACACACACACACACACACCTGCACCAATAGCATTAGGCTGCACATAAGCCCAACCTACAAGATTATGGTGCTTCTGCTTGTACAGTATATGAGACAATTCACACACATGCAGTCACATTTCACACCTCCAAAACCAGTTATCAGTACGCATGTCTTAGTGCCAGACTCTTGCATGTGAGTAACACGCTCTACAATCTACATGAAATTATTAACATGCAAGATTAATCATTTTCCCATGTCTACAGCTACAGTGAAATGCTCAGTGTTCCTTGGACTTGTAATTCAAACAACCACCCAGGAACAGATTTTCTGTTGTGTTAGTCTGTCAGGATCAGACATACAGTATATACAAAAATACTTTATACTATAAAATTTCAAATGATGAATGAAATCTTGAATGAAACAGATTTTGTTGTGACATGTGTGACATGAACTGAGAAATGTTATGGAATCGTTACCATAAAAGATATGCTCTTTTCTTTCTTTCCTATAGTTTCACAGCTTTACATTTATCTTTATGTTTCATATGATCATTATCATTGCAATAACCAAAACATGGAAAAAATGAATCACAAAATATTGAGGGGAAAATGATGGGTAGGTGTTACATTTCTGATTTGTCATTGTTTCTCAAAATGTACTGATGTACGGACCACTACTGACAAATATGATAAATGCCTGCATGCGGTAGTATTAGATAGGATTTTATATATCTATTAATTATCCAAAAATTATATTTTAAATGCAAGGCAATTTTACTTACAGTATATGGTACATTTCATGCACAATGGCAGTTAAAGCTGCTTTACAAAAAAACAGAACAGGGCTGCAACTTACAATTATTTTCATTATTGATTAATATGTTGATTATTTTCCGGATTAATTGATCAATCATTTTGTTGACAAAATGTCAAAAAATGGCCATCACAATTTTCCACAGCGTAAGGCGACATCTTCAGATGTCTTGTTCTGTGCGACCAGCGGTCCAAACCTAAAAAGATATTCTATTTACATTTATATAAAACAGAGAAAAGCTGAAAATGCTCACATTTAGGAGGCTGATACCGGCAAATGTTTGGCATTTTTGGGAATTTTTGCTTTAAAACTGACTCTATAGATTAAACAATTATCATAAATTTTCTGTTGAACAACCAGTCTGTTAATTGACTCATTGCTTTAGCTCTGAATAAATGGGATAAACAAATGCAGTATGTGATGCCATTGTATCATTAGAGAATATATGATACGCTGCGAAGTGAGGCCCTGCTCCAAAGACAGATAATGGAAAAGTATCTAACCATTATTGGGGTAAATTTGGAACCATTGCTGCACCATCTCCTCCGGTAATGAGAGGAGAAGTGTGCTGTGCTGTGCTGTGCTGTGCTGTGCTGTGGTGTGTTTTCACAGTTGGGTGAAGGACCCAGACTGTCCATGATGGTTGGATAGATTGATGAGCATATCATGTCATTTGTCTCCACCTTTTTTTGTTTCTTTTTTAGTTTTTGGTTCCCTTTTGTGTTTCTTTTAACAAAATGTCATCTTTCAAGTTCTGTCACCAAATATGAAATAAAAAACAACACCTTCAACAGTAATGGCTGTACAAGGGTTAAAGTGTGTCAGAATTAGTTTATTCATTGGACATTCTCTTGGGGTTCAGTCCCTTATGCCCTGTCCAGTTCAAACCTTCCTTCTAACACGAAGGTAGGCTTTGTTCTTGTTCTTTGTTAATGTGACATCATTTATCCCTGAGGTGCTGGCAAAAGTATGCCACATCCACAGAGAGCTACATAGGAAGAGAAAGCTTCTTTTTTTCCCCAAATAAAATTTCTAATGCCTGATTTCACATTTACAGTCAGTCTTAAAGTAAACCCCAACCGAGTCCCAAACCGATTGGAACCTTTACTAACAAAGCAGGAAAAAAAAGGGCCACTCTCGCAGTATTCCTTTGAAGTGGAAAATCAGGCAGTGGTGAAGTTCAGTGGGTTTGGGTGGGATTCACATGAATAAAATTGGACGGCCCACTTTTTTTCCATTTCATTGAATTCAGATCAGGAAATGATGCCAACTCTTGGATGTGTCGCAGAATTTGGCATCGCCACTGATGGCAGAGACAGCTGTAGCCAACAGCCCCCACCTCCATTAGAACTGGAAAACTCAACCAACCACAATGTTCCTGCGTTTTGATCATCCTGCTCTTTGTTATAATTTATGGATCCTTCTCTTTCATCTGATTCATATTCCCTGCTGCTTTCTCTGAAAAGAGTAAAGAATGTTCCAATTTTCATATTTTTGTCATAGCGTATACAATTGTTCTCAGGCTACATTGTCGTCGTCATCATCCTGCCCAGCACTTGGCTGAAAAGGATCCGTAGCCTTAACAGAATTGCGACAGCCAGACACAGGCAGATGTTTGGAGTGGTGTCTGGGCGTGGCCAGGGCCTATATTAGACGACAATAGAAACCGCAGGACAGGCTTCCCCAGAGTAATGACGCTAAGGGTGAGCTGCTGCATTTTCCTTTGGGTTCACCAGCTTACATCAGCCCGCCATGATGCAACATAGCAAAGGAAAAGAGGCTCACAACAGACATTGCAATGTTGCAGAATAGCACTTTGAACATGAACTGTGTGTGAAAGCACCATGTGACATTTGCAGCTTGTCAGGAGAACTCAGATCAGAGTTTCTTTTTAAGCTGGGGTATAGAGCTCAGAGTACTCTGACCATTTGATCACACTCCCCCTCTGTTCACTCACTTTTAGTTATATCTGAGCTCTGTGGAGGAGGGATAAAGTTACACTTGTGTGAATTTAGAAATGCTGGAACCAGATGAAATACAAATGAGATCAAATGTACTTAGTAAAGAGATTTGTCACACATTTGCACGAGTGGAGAACTTTCTCATATCTGATCAGTTTAGTCGGGTGTCTGTTGACAGAGATGAGTTTTGGCAAATGTGGTGACACTGTGGCACTTCTCCAGCTGTGGACCCTACTCTTATCACGATCACACCTTTGCCACTCCCATATTTACTCCGATACTTAAACTGAAGGTATATTGGCTGATATGAATCCGATACTGTTTCTCTTTTTTTCTTTTTCACTTTAAAATCAGTGACCTCACTGTGTGGAACTACTTACATAACTTATTAACTATACAGGGAGACGTTGATCGACAAACATTCTTTTTAAAAGGAAACGTTTTATCTTTTGGGAAATGAGAATATTGATACTACTCTAATATCTGTCCGTTAAATATAAGGCTACAGCCAAATGCCAATTAGCTTAGCTTAGCACAAACACTGGACATGGGGGAAACAGCAGGTCTGGCTCTGTCCGAAAGTAAAATAAAATCCCACTACCAGCAGTTCTAAAGTTCATTAATGTTCGTTCAATAAGCCATACAAAAACTAAAGTGTAACAAAGTCAAGTTGTGGTTTTATGGGCATAACCCTGATAACCACCATAACATAAAACCACAACTTAACACTCAGATACATACAGCAACAACAATCAATCCTAACCTGTCACTTACATTTTTAGACAAGCTTTCCATCCACTGGCCAAGCGTGAGTGCTGATTATTCAGTTGATTTGTTTCCATTGTACAAGAGCTTGCAGTCAACCTATGTTTATGCATCACAAAAGGGATGAATGAAAAATGCAACATGCATTGGTCTCTTACATAACGTTCTGGATGTACTGACCCTTCATCGGTGCACCAGTCCACATCATTACGCCAACCTTGATTTATTGGAACGTATAAGTAATTCAGAAGCATAAACAATTCTTCATTAACAATGCTTGAGCGTGACGACTGACAAGAGTTAACAGTTACCTCATGGAGACGGAGAATGGATGGGAAGAAGTCACCTGAGGATGCTGACAGTCACTTCTGATTACATTAGAGCTCCCGCCATCAGAATATATTCACCATCTTAGAAAAACACATATAAAGAAGAGACACAGAGAATAGATTTATGGATGCAGATGATGAATGCTCGTTCTTTAATTTTTTTTAATGCTTCACCTCAAGATTCAAACACTCAGTGCAGTTCTCTCAGGATGGATTCAAGAATTTCCACATCATTAGATGCCAGTCCAAATAATAATTCAAGTATAACTGTCCAAAAGGAAAGTGCTCAGGTTCAATCCTAGGAGTTCAATGGTAATTTTATGAATTTATATCATCCAATTGTCCTGTCACATCTTTTAATGTGCAGTGTACCTTGATGTATATGAAAGATAATTTGGATTCTGGCTATGAATTGTGAGTTAAAAATCACATTATTATAATGTATGCTTTCATACATGACCCGGAGTTCTTTACTGCCTGGCCCACATGAATCAAAGAGAATAATGTAAACAGAATTAATGAATGGGCGGAAATGGGAATGGCTTCAAAGATGCAGGAGTATTCCTTTCATATTTCTGGGCTTCTTCCTGAATGCTCAAAACATGACAGCACCAAGCAGTCCAATTGTCTCTTGGCATAGAGTAGACAACGTGTGGTGATGACGTCCCTCTCTTTTTGGGCTCTTGCCCACTCCTGTAGGCCCGATAGTGTGATTCATAGCTCACCTGATTGTAAGTCAAAGGAAGGAGAGAGCAAGGAGAGGGACTGCGACCACAATCCCTCTGTGGCCTCAGACGTGCCAGCGAGCCTTTAGTTCCCCCCTTTACGGTGGTAAGTGTGAAATGAGCGATCTGAGAAAGGGGAGCTTCTCTCTTGAGCTCCGAGCTGTTAACCTGGCAGACGGAAATGAGAGTGAAACTTCGGTTCTTCACAGTGATCAGAGGCGTCACAGGAGACATGCACAGAGCTGGGAAACAATCTCTTCTTTTACTAGGCATCAAAGAATGTACTGTCTGCAAATGTAACAACTCTAAAGAGGACAGGAAAGAGATTAATGCAGAGCTTAAAATGGGAGACAGATAATCGTGTCCTCAGTTTGCTTTGGCAAGATGCTGTCCTTACTGAGCCAGAGAAATCAAACGGGTCAATGAACTATAGAGGCAGATAGCCCCAAAACCTCCTCCAGTTTCATCAGTCACCCTTCACTTATGGCAGATCTCCTTCCTGACTCAATGTTTTAAACTTCTGAGGATTCACATAATTCACACTACAAACGTTACCTCTCACTGATTACTACAGTATATGCATTGACTAAAAGTTGTTTTCCAGTTCACTTCATTGTGACGTGATCAAAATTCATGTTCTGACAGCATTATTCTGTGTTCTGTAGCCAGGGGAGGATTTATTTGGCCGAGTGAAGAAAGATGACTATCTGGCGTGTTTCTAAGAGTTATTAAGAAATGTCCCTGTGCTTACACCTGCTATCCTATGTCTTGGGAATTAGTTGGGTTTTTGAAAAAGTATTTTTAATTTGTTTATAACAGATTGATACCATACAGTAGTGAAGTACTGTATAATTGACTCATGATCTAAATTGCTGTCTGGGCTTAAGGGTTCAGTACATCGTATGCTAAAGGAAAAAGTGGTTTTATCTAAATGGCCACACTTTATGGCATGGCGAAAAGCCTGCCATCATAGAGAGGGGTGAAATTCAATGAACTGTACAAATGGGGATAATGGTCCATACTTTTGGACAAACTTGCATGTGCACCCTCAAACCTCCGCAACTGCGTGCGTAATTGGGGCTGGCGTGGGAACTCGGCGTGTGCTTCAATTTTGAAACACTGGTCTACGGCCGTGCCAGATGTTAACGATTGACTCGTTGGTCTGTGAAACCCCCCCTTCACATCTCTTTCTTTTCCACCTCCTTCCAAAACACACCATTAACCAGAGAGGCGATGGATTTTTAAAGACGAGAAGAATGAGGGAGCAAATAGCAATCTTCACTTCATGTGTTGTTCAATGGCGACGTGCAGCCCCTGGATATAAGATATTTAACAAAAAGCGTCACATGCAGCGTTTCACTGTTTCTTCTTCAACAGCAGCCTTCCTACATAGTGCTGTAGATGTACATTTGTCCACAGCTCCCACTACAGCGTCAGAGAGCAATTTTAACTCCTGCACAGAGAGAGCACGACTTGTGCGAGTATGTACATATTAATTGTTGGGCACATTGCACACGCAGCCACAGAGGAGCTCTTAAGGCATTCATGGTGTTTCATTCGGTTGCACACATGGAAGGTGATGGAAGTAGTTGTGGGAAGTATGAAAAAAGAGGGCTTGAGAGAGAAGTTCAAATCCTGCATACTTTCTCACCTCTGCACACCTGGACAATCATGATGTGGGCGTGCTTAATAGTTAATTGTAAGTAGTAGATTATAAGCCATATAGTTAGGACCAAAGTATATAAATGGATTTAAACGTGGAAGGGCAGTCTTGGCCTAGGAAATAGCAGTTTGATTTTATAAAAAAAAAAATCTGAACTCACAATTACAAATGAGCTAACGTCTTCCACTGTTAAAGACTGTGAGATGTGGTTGAAAGCTCCAGAAAACAGTCTGTTTTGAAACCCAGAGGTGGCTGTGATAGATTACTGTGGTGCCCTCTGCACTGTTTATTACACCTCTTCCATTTTACTGCCTGCATCTGTCAGGCTCACAGTAGTTAAATACTGAAGATAAAAGCATGTAGTGCAGGGCCCACATAAAAACAGCCACTCAGCTGATTTATTAGGTTGTCCTCCACCAAAGATCTGTGATTCTCAGGGCCACAGTGCAACGACTGCCCTGCAACACGCCATGTATCCAGTTTTGTGTTGTATCCACTGACAACTCTGTCCACTGTGCCTCCTGGCAATAATTGTCACCTCCTTAATGTCTCTGTTTTTTTCCGGCTTTGATGCATTTTCTCATGTTGGTGAAATGTGGAGCTACTTGGAAAGGCCAGCCTGTGGCACATGTTGCATCGCAGTTTGCTCTGTTGCTGTGGCTTTATATTCACCCTTTGAAATTCAAAGGGTTTCTTGATTTAATAGTAATTGAGGAAACACATCTCCTGTGTCCTGCCCGTGGTTAATCTGAAGCTGACACTACGGTGGTTGTTTAAAATGCAGCTCTTCTCGCTATTTGATTGACATTTAGTGATAGCTGAGGCTGACGGAAAGGGTCTGTTTGCTCACAGTGATGCAGGAGGAGCCTGGGGAGCAGAGCGAGACAGAGAGAGAGAGAAAATGGGAGAGCAGAGCATCCTGAACTACGATAACCTTAAGTCCTCCTCTGATGACACATGCTCCCATCTCCGACTGGGTTGATTATGGTGACAGCAGTCTTTGCTCATCTCAGTCTAGCCTCTGCATCACATTCCTATGATGAAGACACTGGAAAGGAAAAACAGTCTTTGTTGTTTGCTTTAGGAGCAATGCCTCTGTGTATCTTTGCTGTGTCTCGCTATTGAAGAAGGGTTTCTTTTCAACAAAAAGAATGAGCCGCTTTTGAAAATATCAAATCAAAGTTTGATATTAGTTTTTTAAAAACAACTTAAACAGGTTGAATCCTTTATTTTGCAGACCTGAATTATAAATTCCAGGAGAAACTTTTAAAAAAAAATTGTATAGTAGAACAAAACAGTCCAATACAACTCCCAACATTAAGATGGATAGGAGCACTAGAATTAGCATTGTCTGTTTAATGTTATCAGTATTACTTGCAGTAGCTTTTGTTATTTAGTAGCGTAGAAGCAGCTTGCCATTTTTCATTGTCTGTAGGGAAAACAATATTCTTTAGAAAAGTGACCATGTTAATCTCTGAGAGGAGAATTACCAAACAACATCTTTATTTATGGAAGTCTGAGAGGAAGTATGCAGTCTGACTGGAGATAACTTTACCAGGCTGTTGATAGGGAATCTGAGAAAAAGTGCTCTATGGACTCACTGAGAGTTTTATGGCACAATAGTGACTCGACTCGACTTGCCTCTGCTCGGCTCGATTTTCGCTCCGTTTTCCATTGCAGATAGTAACTCCACAATAGTACCTGGTCGTCATATCGACGCTGCAGGAAACTGCCGTGATGTAATATTCTACGTGACACACACCGGCTAACCACACACACAGGACAATGGAGGAAATCGAGTGTATGCTGTTTTTGATCCTCAGGATGTGGTTGTTTCTCACAGCAAGAAGACAAAGGTTGTTTCAGGAGAGGCTGAGGGCAGCAAAACGAAACCGTTCCGAGTTGCCATAACAGTTACGGGTATATCACGCAATCTCTGGCCAAACTATTTAAAAATGGATGGTTATGCAGGATATTCCGTCTGGCACGTGCAATGATGACGCAGTGAATAGTGACGATTCTCTCTGACCAATCAGCAATCTGCCGTGTTTTCACGTGACATTTTAGTATCGCCTCAGCTCGTTCAGAACCTCGCCGGAGGTGATACGAAAAAAAGTACCTGGAAGCAAGTACAGGTACAACTTTTAAACAGTGGAAAACCAAACAAAGGCGAGTCGAGCCGAGCTTGTACTGTGTAGTGGAAAAGCGCCATTAGTGTAGCTTGTTGGCTCCATTACAAGATGGGAATGTTCTGTGTGTGCGTGATCATGTGGCTTATGAATTTGAATATTTGTGTATGAGAGAATGTGTGTTTTGTCTTATTTAATTTTTTATCTGACCATTATTTAACCAGGATTGTCTCCACTAATGTCATACACTAATGTATGTGTGCATATGACCGTAAGTCAAGAGATTCTCCACAGCCACTGGCATTTTTACATTGCATCATGTTGTCTTATTAGATCTCGTTCATGAGAACACGAGATCATGCTTTTACATTCAGTGGAATATGATTCTTTCATGCATTTATTTTCATTTCCATCTTGTTGCTCTTCTTATTCAGGACATTTAACATACATGCTTTCAGCTGCAGTAGACCCAGAGCCGGTATATGATTAGAATCTTACAGTCTGACCACAACCACCACTGCCGTCACCACCACTGCCACAGTCCTTTTAAAAAATAGATCACCTCCAAATATTGGGTTATGTAACCTTTAAACAACTGCAGATTTCTTTCTCTGCTTCTTTCTTGAGAGACACGGGACCACAAGCGTGCCTGGAGGCCAGATGCAGATGATGGTCTGTCAGTTTGCGGACCCATGGTCAGGCCATCATGATGACATTAACACTCCAAGAATGTCTGTAGCACTCACTCTCAACCATCTTTCCACCCTCAGCTCAAGCAGTGTAGGCTAATTCTCCCCTGCAGAATGTGGATTGTTATGAGGGATTGCTTGTACAGTATGTTTGTTAAACCGCACTGCTCACGCTTTAGGTAAGCCTTTCTTTTCTTTGTGATGCATGAATCTCCTCAAATTCTTTATATAGTACGATATATATAGTCTAGGCGAGATTTTACATAAACCTTTAGGGTGAGTGATAGAAGTGTAAAAATGTGAGAATGTTTTATTGGATTCCTTTAGTCACCAATCAATTTTGATGCGATGTATAAACATCTACTGTATTATGTGTGATGTGGTGGCAACAGCAAACTATTAGCCAGTTTTGACCATTTGAGCAATACCGTGCAGCATCAGGGAGAGTAAGTGAGGACAGATGAAAAGAGATTTTTCATGCATCACAGACGTCCCTCTGGATCTGCTCATGACGTTGCACGAGAGCTTCAACTACTTTGATGGGGTCAAGCTCACTTCCATTGGCTCAATCTTACCACCTGATTCCAGTCTCTCCTCCTCTCTTTTTCTCTCACTGACCTTTTTGATAGCAGCCCTGATATGACGAGGGTTTCATGAAAGAAATATTTAGACAGATCACAAGCTTGAGCCCGTGCTTTGAAGCCCACGATGGTGGTGTTGACAGCAGCTACTGGAGCGCCTAATTAGGCTGCGGAGACTGCACCTCTGTGAGGGCTTCTCTGATGTAACATCGGAAGGAACCCAGCCAATGCCACCACACAGTAACACTGTGAAGATAAAGCCTGCAAAACAACTGATTAGAGTCTACTCTGTGTCACTGACATGTCCAGCATGGATCCCCATTCAGGAATTAATTGCTGAGCACTTTGGAGAATAGCCGGGAGAAGTTGTTAAGTTGTTAGTACAATGATCTGAAATTTGAGGTTAGCAGAGGTGCAGGAACTGGGCTTGGAGTATCCCACATGTTTGATGTACAGCCTGCCAAACATAAATCTTGGCTCTGAGTTCCGTCTTGATAAAATATCTGAGGCAG
The DNA here is from genome assembly GCA_011952105.1 of Coreoperca whiteheadi. Taxonomy (NCBI): domain Eukaryota; kingdom Metazoa; phylum Chordata; class Actinopteri; order Centrarchiformes; family Sinipercidae; genus Coreoperca; species Coreoperca whiteheadi. Next base: position 11,152,864 of record CM022474.1, on the reverse strand, counting down.
GAAAGTGGAATGGCTGTCGCCTGTAAAGCCACCTTCCTGTATGGAGCCTCGCTCTGCGGGGCCTGTATGAATTAAACATGGACTAAGGCCATTATAAATGACAGGGTCAGAACAGCCAAATAGGGATGTTGGAAAAACAATGCGACCAACAGAATCTATCATCTCTGCCAGCTCAGTGAAACTTTGTCAAGTAAGGCCAAGTCAGCAACTCTAAGACTACAGCTCCAGTGAACACTAATACTGAAATGAACAGAGCCTCATTCAAATGAGTATGACAGTAATGGCTGGAGAGGAGTGCAGTGACGTTGGTTGTGTACTGCGGTATTGCTGTTGTTATGTTGTCAGTGATAATCTGCATATTACCCTCATATTAATTCAAACATGCAGACAAAATAAAGATGTTACAGTACACTCCTGGCAGGCAATTTCTCATGCTAAAACCCTTCTAGGTCACCTACATCGGGGTTTGATTATATAATTTAGGAGACACCTTTGAGCTTGAATATAAAGAGTAGTGTTAAAATTAAAAGATTACAATGTAAGTTTTACAGTTAATCTAAATATTTTCCAGGGTTGAAACTAACCATTATTTTAATTTTAGATTAATGTCCATATTGTTTTCTCAGTTAACTGAATCATCATTTGATCATCAAAAAAAACCCCAGCAAATATTCACACTGAAGAACTAGAACCAGTCATTTGTTTGCATTTACATACATGCTTAAAAATGGCTCAAACAATTCATCGATTAGTGCTGATTACTTTTCTGTTGATTGACAAATCGATTTATTGACTATTTGTTTCAGCTCTGATATCTTCTTTCATTTCATTTTATTTAGAGTTGAATCAATTAGTCGATTAGTCCGTTTTTTAATTATTTTATCAAGCAAAACTGCTAAATATTCACTCTCTTCAGCTACTCAAATGTGTGGATTTGCTGCTTTACTTTGTCATACAGGATCGTAAACTTTGTGGTTTGGACTGATGGTTGGCTAAAACAAGAATATGAAGACACCACCGTGAGGTCAGGGAAATTATAATGTAATTTTTCACTATTTTCGGCCATTGGTTTTAAAAGGTTAATTAAAAATAGTGAACCATTGAAAATAATCATTAGTTGCTGCCCCAATTCTATCTGTATGTGACCTATATTGTTCAGGTCAGGCCCAGCTTTTGTCCAAAGTGTTTTTAATATCTGTGTAAATGTTCTTTGCCCTGTGAGACATGAGACTCTTTCCCTAAAAAATTACTTGCACTTGAGAATTTAATGGATTTTCAAAGAAAGCCACACTGGCATTTCTTGACATCACTGACTTGCCACTAGCAAGACCCGTCTTAGCTTCAGGCACGTGGATTCCACCCAGTGTGGAAAGGTTTATTGAGTAGTGAACAAAAAGAAAACCCTGATTATGATTGGTGAATCCTTATTAATCACCATCTATCAATTGTTTTCATGTAGACTTGTGTCACTGACGCAGCAGCCTTAAATCCACTGTGGTATTGTTTCCTCTCTGGGCATTGGTTTGTCACGTTTGTCCAGCCTCTTCCCTGCTGATGAGGATGACACCGGGTGCCAAGACTCTGGCAGCTCCATCTAAATCTCTCACTGGATAAAACGTGGATTCCCTGTTTGTTTCATATGCCTGAGCTTTGTTATCTGGACCAGGAACAGGCACATTGATGAAGTGGACCCTTGAAAAACAGTGGAAGCTGACCAAAACACATCTGTCTCTCTTGTTGAGAAAATAAACCAAAGAAGTATATAATTAACACGCAGACTGGAGTGATCCTAACTGAGCTTGACTGAGGAGTAAACACTGCTGGTTTTGTTTAATTCTGAGACATTAACACATTTCAAAGATACCACATCCCTTACCAGTGTTGTTACCATGTTTGATTGTTGATAAATGTACATTGTCCTGGATTATATCAGCCCTTTGAAACTGCTTTAAGATCTATCCAGTGCTTTTGTTAAAGCAAGAAGACCGTAACCTATAAATGTATGAACTGATTCAAAGCTAAATGGATCATGAAAAAACATTTTCGTGTATACTCCATCTCTGAACCCAACCATTAGAGCAATGTTACAGTAATTATGCTTGTTAGAGAAGAAATGTGAGCTACTGAGATATCACCGAGGTCCATTGATGTAGGCACAGGTGTAGTTGAATAATCACAACTACCTTTTACGGTAAAGAGGCACGTACATGGAATATATTTCAAAAGTCAACAGAATTAAACAATGAGGAAATAAATAGTCTCAATCAGTTTAGTCTTGGCTAGAGCAAAATAGATAAAGTAAATGTAACTGAGCATTTTGACTGCATTGAAACTGTGGGAACAACTATCCTGGCATTTAATCCTAACATTTTGATGTACATTTATCACTTACATACTAATAAAACATGAAATATATTTGTATTAAGAGTATATATTGCATTCACTTAATTTTATTCAATATTTTGAAATACGTTTAGGTCAAATCCATGAATTATAGGGTAAACTAGAAAAGATAAGTTAGATATCTAGGTAAGTTAGATTAGTGCTGTAAAATTGATTATCTAAGTCAGTTTACTGGAAACTGGATACACAATTAAACATGCACATTTCCTCTTTTGTTTTGATCTGTAGTTTTATGATTCATTTCAGAGTTCAGATGTTCTAGATAAGATATGTCCCCGAGTTTTATATGAAATCCTGCTCAGCTCCAGTAAAAAGGTGCTTCCTCTGTAACGTATGGGCATGTGTCAGTAGGCTCCACCTCACGTTTCCTTTATTTCAAAATAAGAGTATGCAGTTGCCCAAGCAATCCTGATCCAAGATCAACAAAGCAATTCTCCACTTGTGTTTGAAAGACCAAGTGAACCAGGTGATTATTAATAAGATATTTTAGCTCTCTAGTTTCACAATAGTCTGTATTTGTCAAGCAATGTACAAAGAATGGGATCTAGTGAAGGATAGCTGATTGTTATTGCGCTCATTTGTTTTCCTAAACTTAACAATATGGAGCCGGTCATGTAGTTTAGCATTTAGAACTGTAACTACATACATGTTGGCATTTCTTCCAAGAGGTCAAAGGTCAGGGTCAGCCATGCTGCAGTGTCTCAGAAGCAGTTAGGGGGACAGAGCTGACAGTATAAAGCTCTGACAGGGTTTAGCTGAGTTGTGCGAATGTTATCTTCTGAAATCATAATCCACTAACAACAAAGATCTCAGTCGTAAGATGCTCTTTGGAAACTGAGCTAGTCCTTTTCATCCCTTCACATTATCTTCTCCGCTTTCAGCGTCGGGCCTTTTCCCAGCCATAAATCTAGTCTCTTACAAAATGCTCTAAAAACCATCTAATTGCACATTGCTAACCAAACAGATTCCTTTGTTGATTACTGCACAGACACACAGGCCAGCTGGAAAGTTTCCCTTCTAGATCTGGCCGTGAAGACAGCAGACAGGAGAAACATTGGTGGGTTAACAGGGTGGCAGGGCAGCCTAGTGTTCAGAGATAGCGTCCCCAAACCAAAGGGTCATGGATTTGATTTTTACTCCCACAAATGCAGAATCAGCAGTTTGTAAATGACTACAAAAATTACAAAAGTATTTGCAAAAGTACTAAAAATACAAATAATTCCAAATTCTATTAACATTTTGGAACCAGATGATTTTATTTTTGTTCATTTGGCTGATGTTAAAGTTACATGAAGACATCTACAAACTGCAAAATACAGTAGGCAGATAGAATAGTAGTCTCAAGTTGGTCACGTGAACACAGTTGTGTCTTATTTCTTGTATATCGTCCCTCCTTTTCTGCCGTAACATTGTTTTATATGTGTATCACACTGTGGGTGTCCTGCAGTGTTAGTATGACTGTATCTCTCACATTCTTCCTTGTCAGATAGACTATCGTCTAGTGTGGTCTGAAAGGTAAACAGGACCCAGGGGGGTCTGGGAGCTCCAGTCTGCATTCACTCCTCAGTGTCAGAGTCAAGTGCTGGCTAATGGAGCCTGTCAAAATCCCTGTAGCCTAAAACCACCTGCCTTGAGAGACCTTGTGTGTAGATGTCAACTCACTATAGTAATACCCACCAGCCCTGCAGCTAGACTCAATACTGTGCTGTCACACTTGATTTATACACTAAGTGGAGAGGAATAAATGCTACAATTAATCTTAATTAAGCCTTGGTAATCCTGACAGAACTCTATTAGCTGTGACTTGTGTGACCTCTAAATTGAAAATGCCTCTCTGTTGACTTGGTCAGTATGGTGACAGGCATGCAGACAGATTTGACATGCAACTATGTGCATATACTACTATGTGTGTGTTTTTTCAATATGTTTCATATTCTGCAATTTGATTTGATGTTTATGATTGTTACAGAGTGATTTAGTGGTGTAGCTGGGTACGATAACTATAAATGATCCAAATGCAATGTATGCCCATCCGAGAATGTATGCATGCAAATGAACACGGACACACCTGTGCATGCATAGAGAAAGAACAAACTCTTATTGATATCACTTTACATTAATTATAAATATGAATTTAATGGCGTAATTGTTGCAAGTGATTTACATTGTTAGCATTACAACATTGTTACAATGTGTTGTTTTATTTAGATTTAAAACAATTAGTTGATTAACTGACTAGTTGATCGACAGAAAATTAATTGGCAATTATGTTGTCTTTTTTGCTACAGAAATGTATGAAATTAGTTGGTTATGACTTCTTGAATGTGAATATTTGGTGGTATATTTCCCAGGCTCTGGGAAATTGTGATTTTCATTTTTCAGTATTTTCTAACATTTTGAAAGATTAATTGTATAATTAAGAATATAATTGGCATATTAATCGATAATGAATATAATTGTTTGTTGCAGCCCTAGTTCTGTTACTGGCCAGCGGCATTCACCATGGCTGACTTATATGTTGGGGATGAAACTCAACCAAGGACACACAAGGATCTATTATTCCTTTTGTTGCCTAAGCAAAGTCCTCTCACTGAGTCACATAGCAGTTAAGATTTAGAATCCAAACTATTCCTAACTTTAACCAAATTAGTAGTAGTAATTAGCTGTGTGTTCTAATGTGTGTCAACTTTGTGCTCAACACAGATAATGGGACATTATCATTTTAAAAAAAAAGATATAATCACAAAGTTTACACATTTACAAAATGTACATTGATAACTAAAAGTAACTATTGTTTTTCCCATAGGTTCCCATGGTCAAGAGTTAATCTTAAGGTTAAAAATGTGATTGTTTATTTTAAAATGTAGATTTCAAAGATAATGTGAGAAAGACTCAAAGAATCTGAGCAGCCGAATTCCAGGGTGAACTATATTAGCCAACATTAATGTAGTTCTATTATAGCGTATAGTATGTATCAGCCTCTGGTATATTGCATGTATTAAATTTTTCTGTGAAACCATGAGACTGCTTAAAGAGAGCCAGCTACTGTTCTTCTCAAAATATATCCTCTCAGCTCTCTTCTCCTGGTTTTCACACATGCAGTGTTCATTCATGCTACAGACACACTGCCCGTCGGTTGACTGAACCTGGCTCTCTCAACTCGTATTATCAGCAGCTGTTATGTGAGCTGGAGAGCCACAGCGAGTGCAGGAAAGTAGCTGATACATGCTCAAAAAGTCTTGTATTTGAGGCTCCAGAGTTTGCCATTCCCTGTAAAAGTTAACTATATTTGATTTTATGTATCCTGTGTTAATACAGGCTAGGTTAGCTGAGCATACATTCTGTTTTACCGCAGTGCCCCGGTTACAGATGTACTGCAGGATAGGTAAATTAGAACAGAAAAGAAAAGACACTAACAGAAAATAATGATAAACAATCAGAATGCAGGCTTAGTTATAGCAGTTATCTATAAGTATTGAGCGATGGGTTTTTTTTTAGTTAAAATGTTCTAGTATTTTCGTTACAGAAGAGTATACATGTTTTGATTTTCGGTGGCTTTGCAGATTACTCTATGACATCAGTGTGCTTACAGTAAAAGCAGTCTTTAGATCACTTCTAATATGGGCTCCTGAAGCATCAGCCAGTTGTTGGTGCGAGTTAAGTATGGACCAGAGTTCCAAAAATGAGATATAAGATGGCAATTTTCCGACAGGGGCTTTTTAGATAAATAAATACCGTCGGTTATTACGTCTCTCGGTCAGGGAAGACCAACCAACCTTATCATATAAAATGCAGTGGTGAGTGTTGTAATTATCTCCAGTAATGAACCTGAGAGTGAATGGTAAACCGGATCTCAGGGCCTAAATGTGGAGACAGTGTTTTACAGTCTGTAAAATTACATCCTCAAAACACAGGATTGAGAGGAAAGCCCTTTTAGTAATCCTCTTCCTACACCCCAGATGGAAGCGACTTCTGTTTCTTTACATAAAGCCTAACTTTGTTGTTTAAGTTTACCAACAACATTGCCTGTATGAAATTTAAATTTCTTGTCAACCCAGGCTATATTTTGAGACGCTCTCAATATTAAGGGTTCGTAGCTTACAATGAAAAACACGCTTGTCCTTGCCCCTTGGGCATTAATTACTGTCACCTTCCTATATCTACTATACTATATGTACATGTTGGCATTTCAGAGCGGTCAAAGGTCAGGGTCAGCAATACTGTAGTGTCTCTGAAGCACACATAATCTTTTTGAAATCATAACCCATACATGGATATATGAAAATTACAGTGTTCTGTGTCTCTGGATATGGAGAAATGCATTATTTATGAATTTAAAGCTTGAGTGCAGAACCTTTGTCTCTGTGAGAGTAAATACACAAACACTGTCTACGCGCTTATGACGTATACCTACAGTGAGCTCGCCCCAGGCTCATGTTCAGAAATAGTTACAAAGGTACTGAAGAGATTTCCACAGTTCCAAGACAATACTCCCTTATTTAGGTAGAGTAAATGTAATAGCTACATTGCTACTCCAAATATTTTACCAACCTGTCCAAGAGCAGTAACGTGACATCTGTGTCCGCCCTCAGTCTCTTCTCTCAGTGCTCTCCAATGAGGAAAAGCTAAAGCTACACAAGTGGTTATCCGTGTTAGTCCTCGCCTTCGATCACTTTCTTGTTTTAACTGTGATGGAATGGAGATCTGATGTTCCACATATTTGATTTGGCATAGGCTTTTTTACGCCGGACATCCTTCCTGACACAACCCTCCCCATTTATTCGGGCTTGGGACCAGCAATTAGGAATGCACTGGATTGATCATCCCCAGTGGCTGGGGAGCAACCCGGGGTTCAGTTGGGATCGAACTGGCAACCCCGCCCATGTGGGCTGCGAGGACGTCAGGAATGAGCGCTTTTACATTTACAGCCTGCATACTGTATTGACTCTAAAACTACATAGTACAAAATGGAAACAAGAAGTCCTTCATTTGTACTATACTGCACTGTACCTAGTATGTAATTACTGTGAACAACTGGGGAACACAGCTTTATTTTACAGTCTGCTCTGTAGCTTGTAAATATCATAAGCAACTTTATCCTGTGACTAGTTATGATACCATATTAGTTTTGACCACCTCTTACTGTACCCCCTAAATAATTTCTAAATTTTTCATTAAAAAAAGCTACATTGTTGCCAATTGTCAGCCGTCTGAATTTGCTCTAGTATTTAGAGCCATTTGCCACGCCAAACTGATGGAGTAATATTTTTAATATTATTAAAAAGAAACTTAAAAGAGGATAATGGGAGGGCTAAACCTCCTATTTTTCTAACTAGCCTCTGTTTGACTAGTTTCAACAACATGGCGTCATCTATACCGTTCAGCACCCTACGGCAGTTTAACATTACTTGCCACAGGAAGGCCATTAACTGCAGTAAATGTTAAGTAGGCTTACTAGCTAGCTAATGCTAGTTATTTAAGCAGAACATTTTAATGGGCCCTTTGAACAGACGTGAGTGTCCTCAGTGATGAGACTGATTTTGAGCTGACTGTGAGATATTCCGCACAGGTTAATCCACTCTTTTACATCGAACTACATGCTTTGAAAGTCCTACGAAAACAACACTGCCGACATGATCCGTATACCAAGGGTTGCTGTTACTTACAGGCACATCTTTTGAGCTGACAATTTTCAAGGTGTCTTTGTAGTTTGTAGCATGGATGTAGGCACAAGGTAGCCTAAGCTTTAGAGTCTACAGTCGACCAAGGTCATCAGAGTGTGTTCATGGCTGTGATTGGTGCACTGAGGAACAGAGGTGCTGCTTGGGATTGGTAGCCTAAGTTATTTTGTTAGCCATTAGCACGCTGTCAAAGCCTTATGGGAGCTGTGGTTTTTTTTAGGTTTATTTTACCAACATTTGTACAGAACGTTCCCTGACACCGCCTGGTGTAGATGCTTGTACAGCATGCTAAAAGACATACAGCAGGACTATGAAATCTTGGCACACTACAGCATCCTCTTGGCATCATTGTAAGTGACTTTACGCTACTTTTCTGACTACAGCTCCCACTGCTCTGTTAAAAGTTGTAATTCATAAAAGGGTGTGCTAGTGGCAGTTCTCATGATTGGACAAGTATGAAATCATTGATCTCCATGTTAAATCAAATTGATTGCGAAAAACATTTGTCAGTGCATTGCTAAATCAAGCACGCACAATGAAGAGCTGGAACATAACATGATTTCATGAGCTGCAGTTTAACTTCCATTTGATTGATGGACATTGACCTCCTGCTATTTTTAGGCAGGTATAATAAATCTTGGGTGTGTACAGCATATGGTGAATACCTGCATATATGCCCTACTACACCAGGGACTGGGTATGCTTTTTTAAAGGCTTACCTTGGGTCATCCCAGGGTCAATGAATGCAATCACATGATGTCAATGTCTCCTACAGAGCACACTATACAGCAAGTGTTTCTCCTTCCTCGTGCAACGGACACTCCGTACAGCTTCGCTGCCAGCCATCGTGGATCAGCAAAATATCCGGCCAAGGAAACTTGAAAGTACTGAGTATGTTCTTCCCAGATGGTGTACCTGCTGTATCAGCCAAACATGATGTGCATTTGCCCACAGCTGCACATACAAACAATTACATAATGCTCTCATTCACATGCTAATATAACTGCAGGCTTGGTTTGTCACACACACACACACACACACACTTAGCCATGGTTACATGCTCAGACATCTATCCATGGGCATACATTCCCTTAACAGACTCAATGTTTGGATTCCTGAGAGGTTAGTTAGTCTGCAGGCTTATCTGGCCGCTGAGGCCAACGTCAGCGTGCATGTGTAGAGGAAGGAGCACTTTCCTCGTGCACTGGAGTAATAACAAGCTGTGCTGGGTTTTCTTGCCCAGCACAGATTAGATCAGAGCCAGGGCCTGATGGTTTGGTCTGACTGAGAGCTCCAAGTCTTTGGCTTTTACCACTTGGACTACGTGGAGGCCCTCTCCCTGGGGAATAGTCCAGTTGAGGCCAAGCAGAGTGGAGTGCTGCAGGGAAAGTCCGAATTCAACACACATAGGTCACATAGGAGCATCAGGAAGTACAGACAGGAAATGACCTTGGCCTTTGGAAGTCATTAAACCCTGAATCTGATACCACAGGAATAGTACTCTTCTGCAGCTCCCATTGCCTCTCCTGTGGATATTTCATTCAGTCTTTCCAGGGAATTTTTTCAGTTTGTAATTTTAGTACTGCTGCAGAGGAGACAGTACAGTATTTGTTTGATTTGATTTGTGATCGTGTCTTATCTAAATTATTAAATCCATTAATGTGTTTTATCTTAATATTTTAAAATCCAGTAAATCCAGTATAGCATGGCAAAGTAAGATGAAAATGATCTTGTCACCAACATACTTCCAACAGAGAAATCGTTATTATAATTGTGACCGTCAAATATTGATCAAATCGAACTTTAAAAAAGTCAACTCGCAGTCAGAATCCTACATTTGTTAATGATGTTTAGCATTTTTTTACCTTGTTTTTTTTATTTTATTTCATGTTTTGTGTGACAGCAATGTTATTTGTATCCTCTTGAAGTTGCTATATGACACATGCCCCATGAACATCAAACTGGTAGGATAGTGAGAGGAACAGTGCAGTGCACAGGTCTTGCAAAAGGGGGTGTTTAAATTTTTAAACATATGCCATTTTAGCACTTTAATTATTGAACGCTCCCAGTGAGGCGTGAATAACTTGTGCATAATGCAGACCCAGAGAAATGTTTCAGCACCATATATTCTGAGAAATTTGGCTCATGTCTGTACTGAGTGTTGTACTCATTACAGTTTTCTGAAAGAGAAAAAAGAAACAGTCAGGAGTTTGGTGCGTCACAGGACTTGAAAGTCAGCAAAATGTTTTGTCAACATGAAAACAAAGAGAAGATGACCTTGACTTAAAACTTACTGATTTATTCATCAGGCCTCCCGTAGTTGATGGAATACCATTGTAACTGTATTGGGGCTGATACAAAAACATGTCGGCACAGATTACAGAAGACACAGAGGAGGATGCCGATTCTATTAATGCCCTTTGCCTCACCTTAGACCCACAGATTCAGGCAAATACTTACGGACTGTAATGTACCATATTTGGAGAGGAAAAGTGCGTGAAGTTTAACGTGCAAAATTAGAACCTTTTCTTGCTCAAGTTCTTTTACTTCAAAAATGCTGATCACTTTATTACTGTGTAGTTCAGGTCGGGGGCAACTCAGACCACAACTCAAAATATGTACCTCTCATTCTAAATCATTATTTCAACAATAACATGTATCTCCTCTGGCTTTGCCTTTAAAGGGTAACAGGGATCTGTTGGTACAGGGTGTCTGTCCATGCACCAGGCTCTTATAAACACTCCTGACGTGGGGTAATGTTCAGTGTATCCTGGGGCACACATGCCTTCTGTGAATTTAACCAAATCTCTTTTGCTCGGAAAGAGGAGTCAAACAAAGCTTATCATGCACTAACAGGGAAAAACAAATATTACAGCAATTTAATTTTTGTGATTTTTTGCCTTTAAAATATAGCAACGAAATCTAGGGTTTCGTGGTAAATTAAACACACGTCCTCTTTCTGTGCCAACTCTCTGAATGTCTGTTTAAACAACGTCAGTCAGAGAAATCCCTATTACCAACAAAGCATTGCATTAATACATTAATCCAGTCAAATGCTTTTGCTGAGCTGCCGCTAACTGACGGTATTATATTTGTGTCAGTTTCCATGGCAATCAAGTAAACATATTTAGGGGATGAGTACTTGACCAACTTAAGAGTAAGGGACTTGACACGTGAACGTGAAGAAAACAAATGTAGGAAAATGTGGGGAGGATAAAGCGCTTTGACAAACACGAGAAGTGTTTGCATTGTCACCGCCATCGGCTTGGTATTTTAGCCAAAATGTCTTAAATGTCTCACTTTTGCTGGGCAGCACCTTGTGGGTTTTGGGACTAGTAATGCTTGGATTGCAGAAAATATGAACATGGGAAAAATAGATTCTCAAAAGAATTAAACTTTGCTGTTTTACTCGCTGAGGAAACGTGAACTAAAACTACAAAGGGGATTCACAAACTCTGAGAGGTAAAGGCCCTAGCTCTTTCTCCTCCGTCGGTCCAGTTCTACAGCACATGTGGGTTTCAAAAGCTGATTATTAATTTTTTACTGCTGGGGTCAGGCGTTCACTCAGCAGTGACATGATGTTTTATGTCATGCCAGATATATCTCTCAGAGACTATAACAGGGTGTTAAGGTATTATAGAGTAAGAAGAATTTCTGTGTTATGAGGTCAATAATTAATGGCCTTTAAAATTCTGCTGGGTTAAAACTTAACATATAGCACGTATTGTATTCGGCAGAGGCTCATGAGCGGCAAGGATCAAGTGTTATTTTCCCCTTATGTTTACAATGCTCAGGCTTAAACAAATGACAACTGTAAGCTGTTAGAGAGGTTTCTCATTTTTGTCAGTTTACTTAAGACAGCCTTTTCTCCATTAAATGACGTCAAACAGCCACTGGTTAGACTAAATAGGGCTTTTTAAAGTCTGTTGCCGTCTACACAACTGTCCTCACACTGTTCTTAATGGGAGATTTGAAGCCCCTCCTCCTCAGTTGATGAAGGGCGAAAAAGTGAAGGGGCGGAGAAGCTTTATATTCTCAATTTAAGAGGCAAAAACGTTGCCTTAAAAGTCTCTGTTTAGGGCAACAACTGTGTAGGTGTTTCCCATAAAATGTTATTGATAGAGGAGGGAACAAGAGAAGAGAGTGAGAGTTTGTAAATGGAGGCCTTAATCCGCCTGCTTCCTCTTGAGGGACCACACACTCTATGGATCACTTCCTCCTCTTCTCTGGTCCAAGAACGGGCTGATGTGTGCCGGCGCCGTGCTCTGTGATGGCAACCAGGATAAACGGTACAAACAGCGGGGGATACATGGCAGCTTAAAAGCCTCCGTCCCAAATAGAAGTTACAAAAAAAACGAAACAGGCAGGGGGCCTGTCAGAATCTAAAGATGAAGACCAGCCATGTGAGATGCAAGCTGATTGGACAGAACTGGGATGAGGCACAGTCCTCAGCTGCTGCTTCCTAGGGACAGGAAGTCTGCTGTGGTGTCCTGTCTTCTCTCTGTGTCTCCCTCCTGTTTTAGTGCCAGTCTGCTGTCTTTGTCTGTGTGCGTTTTTGAGCGCCAACCATCCAAAGGTCAGCGAACGTCAAGCTGAAATCTCATTCTCTCCTTTTCATCACAGGGCTAAATCGTGTTTTACAGTAAATCACCAGACAAGTGTTTCAGAAAAAATGACTTTTATGAAGGTCTGCGGAAGTTTGGAGGATTTGGCCTCAGGAGAGGAAAGTTGACTTGCATGCCTCACTGAAAGCCCACAGCTGTTGGCTGCTTCTCAGTGGTACCCTAAATTGTTCCGTAGCTTTTCATCCTGGATGATTGTTTGTGTCTGGCATTTGAAAGACCAATAGCATGTACTTCAGATTCCTCTGTGGATAAAGTCCTCCCTAAGCAGCAAGACACATTCTCCAATAGCATATTTACACCCCAGGAGAATAAAGTGGTCTGCCAGCCTGCAATGTCAGTAAGGTATTACATGCATCTGACTTTTTCTATCCTGATACTGATTCTGTTACCTACACTTAGGGCCAATACAGAGTACTGAAACCAGTGCTTACTATGTCCCAAATTTAAAATCGGTGAACCTCACGGCCTGAAATGTTTTGGAATAATTCTTATGAAAGGTAACATGAGACTTTAACGTAAAAGGCAACATTTGCCACCTGCGTAAACTGATGTCTTTGCCTCTTGGGTGCAGCTGAAACAAGCTGTGAACATAACATTGATATATCATCCCCGTTTAAGTTGATATGGATAAACATGTTAGCAAAACCGTTGCTCATTCACACATTCAAGAGACACGGAAACAACATTTTCATTCATTTGGAGTTATGTTTGTGTCCACCTGATGAATGTAAGTCCAGTAGTCCCTTTCTCTCAGCTCCAGTTTTGGTTTCCACCAACTCCTGAGGGAAACATCTGCCTTCTGAGCTGCGAAATGCTCCACTGTGCTCACCAGCTAGTCGCTATCTTTCTCCGTCTGACGTTTATCAGAGTTTGTCACAGCTGTCCACTGCAGCCTTAAACAACGCTGATGAGAGCAGTGAGCGTGAACCAAAGCAGTAAAGTTGTCATGTGATCCATTGTTAATATAGAAATATTGATTATAACCGCTTTAACAATATTGGTCTTGACAGTTTATGAGATTTTGTTGTTATAATGCATCAGCCTCATTTATGTTTTTTTTTACCATATCCTGACCTTTTATAGGAAAGAAAACGTCCACTTTCTTCACCAACCAAAACCATCCTACAAAACATTGTAGCTCCTCTATAGTGTTATTTTGTTCTCAGACTGCAACAATTTTATCATTTATAAGCTAAAGTACGAGTCCTCATTGTTTTCCGTGTCTCTCTTCTCTATCGAGCTTGTTAACATGAAATAATTAATTGCGCCAAATTTGGATCTGTACAGCCCCACTTTTACCATATGTCCATCCCCAGTGGATTGAGAATATTGCTAGGAACAAAGATGCTATAGTAAAGCATCAAGAAAGTTCATATTTGCTAACTTCATCTGTGAACTGAGAAAGATTCATTTAAAAATGTACATTTGTGTGTTCAATAGGTCTCATAATATATTAATCGCATGTTTGTGGATACACACTGAAAACTTGGGTCTCCAAAATGTCAACTGCTCCAAGCCTGAAAAAAGGGGCTTGTTTTTAGCTTGACAGTCGTGCATTTTTGACTTCATCCAGTTGGCTTGGAAAGAGTTTCATCAGCACGAGTGTCATGGGATTTTGTCATCCCATAAAGGTCCTTGTGATCTTTCAGTTGGAGAAAATCAGCAAAACTGGAGTTGCACAGTTTCTCCTGACAGTGAGGATTCCTTTTGAGGGTTGTTCCAGGTAATTAGTTATTTAAACATACAGAACAAGGTTGAAGTATGTTGCAGTCAATAAGAATCTGTTTGATTGTTGTTTGTGATTATGCTTTTGGAAAAGGCTGTCCATTACCCTCAACCCTTTTCCCGACTGGAAAGTTGCCGTGAAGCACTTTACACATGACCCCCTGTTTCCCTGACAAGTGAATAGAGCCTAAGGATCTGTGTCTGGGCCTGAGCTCCCAACAGCATTCCTCATGTTTAGGAAAACATGTAAACTGACGTTGAAAAAATAAAAGTAAGCAGTCAGCTCCCTTGGCCTTTCTCGCCTGGCCCAGATGCTTATATGAAAGCTGACTTTTGTGTGCTGGACAACTCTCATGCAAGGTGGACGGCCGGTGTTTTTCCTGGCATGTCTTGAACAAACACACTGGGCTGCCTGGTGTGTCAAGCCATGATCTACAGTTTTATTTTGCATTATTTGAGAAGGCTTAGGAAGTAAATCTGTACTCCACAGAACAAGAGAGACCGAGATATATAATAGAAGTTCCTGCAGTTTCCCTGGGTTAGCATAAATCCCATGCTCAAGCAGATATCTAGTGTCTAAGACAAGCAGCACGTCCCACGCCAGCTAACTGCCACATGGTCTGAGCGAGCTGCGGTGGCACAGGAGCTTTGAAAACTTTGATCTGAAATATTCAAAACTCATACATGCAACTTTCCTAACTCCCCTGAATACATATGCAATAAAATGTGTGGCTCCTTTCCCACTCAAACCTTGGAAGTGCATTATTCATCTGAGCAGTGTTTCAGCTTTCTCAGCCCGCAGTACTCCCACCCACACCAGTGAATTAAGTACCCATCTTCTAATTCAGTCCCAATATTCGTCCCCAGCCTTCCCCAAAAGCTGAGCCCTACTAGTGTGCACATGTTCTGTCTGTCTGTGCATGGTGGTGACACATAAAACCATTTTACCTAAACATGCCAGAAAGTCTGGGCAGATTGAGATTATATGATGAGTTTGTGCATAAAGAAATGTATAATTGTGTGTTATCTGTAGTGTTGGAGAATGTATTCAGATCTATTCCTTAAGTAAAAGTAGCATAAACCACACTGCAAAAATACTACTGTACAAGTCCTGCACCTCTGTGAGTCTTATACTGTTACACATTGCAATATTGGACTATTATTACCAATTCATTCATGTGTAAGCAGCATTTTACTGTTGTATTTAGTCGAGGTGCGACTAAGTTTAAGTATTTTGTAAACTAATGGGTCGTTTAATCTATAAAACTGCATCATATTATATGAGCTCATCATGTGTTTTTTTATGTAAAATCTTAATTTTTAAGGTAGTTACTATAGCTGTCACACAAATGTAGGTGGAGTACAATATTTCGCTCTGCTATGTAGTGGCCTAGGAGTCTAAACAGCACGAAATGGAAATTCTCAACTAAAGTTCAAATACCTCAAAATTTTACACAAGTACAGGGCTTAAGTTGTTCAATGTTTTCTACAAATAAATCTTTAATTTAAAGTCCGTTAAAGATCTTACACTTTCTTTTTCTGTTAAAAAGATCTAGAGCTGCCAAAAGATTTTAATTAGCAAGGGTTTTGATGTCCCACTGTTTGGGACACATAAACTGAAAAAACATAAAAACGAACAGAAAAATCAAAGGAAATGTAATGTTAAAAGAAAGAAAGAAGTTTGTCTCGCAACCAGGGCTATTGCTGTCGAATATTTTAGTAATCGAGTATTCTTCCGAAAATTCGATCGATTAATCGAGTAATCGGATAAAAGTTTTTTTGCTTAATTAACCTTTCTCCCACTGGTTGGGACACCAAAATATTCAGGTGGTGACACTTTTTCTGCCATGAAGATGAGCAATTAAACAATTATTAAAATACTGAATATCAAAACCAAAACAGCTATTGGCAGTCTGTGTACAAGTGTATTTTCATTGGCATTAGCCTAGTCGTTCAACATGCCCTCGTTGACGTCCCCTCGGCACTTTCCCTTGGGGGAATCCCCGCCGCCATGACAGGGGTTCGTTCCAGTTGTCGGTAAAACTGAAGTGATCTTGGTGAGCTCGACCCTCGGAGGGTTGAGGGTGGGTCTACAATGATGCTCACTCAGAGGTGTATATCACCCACAGTGCATTGCAGTTATGCATTTGGTGCAAGAAAAAAGGTCCATGGTCAGGTTTCAGTTATGTATATGAAACTCCTGTTGCCCGTTAGCAGATATGATGATAGCGTGATATTTTACTGAAAAACGTCATATAACTAATTGCTATTCAAATTTACTTGGATTGTTGTACTGTTTAGTTTAATGTGGGATTTTTTTATTCCCAACATTATCTGTAAACACATGGGAAGTTTGCTGTTAAGATATATACATATACAGATACATAAGTAGCAATAATAGTTATGATAATCATGATACAGATCACCAGCAGAAGTTTCTAAATCAATAACCGATGCAGCTAATTACAAACTGTCTAGATATTGCAATTATGTCTGTATTTCGCTTCAGCAGAGACGTCGTAGGCATCAGCTCAAGGATTGGTACAAAATGCCCCCTTCATATGGAAGTGCCTTTGTCATCTACACAAACACGTCCGTTTATGACGGCGGCGACACGTACGACTCCTTAGCAGTTTTATTTCAGACCGCAGCAGAAAGCTCCATTGCACTTGGATCTTAAGAAATGCCCAAGTTTACTTGAATGTAACGTTAGCTTGTGAAGACACTACCGCACTACTTGATCAATAAAAGAGCTAAGCTACTGAAAATCTTATTTGATTCAGAAAACAGCCATGCTACCTCTGCGCTACTGAGAAATGTAGTTTAACTAGTAACACCGCTTCCGCCCAGCACTGCATGTATACAGACATCGTGAACTGTAAGCAGTGGATTATCTTCATTATCGATGAATCTGCAGATCAGTTTCTCAAATTAATCAAGTCATCGTTTGGTCTTCAAAACATTACAAAACTGCCTATTTCAATTTCCTAGAAGCCAAGGTGATGTCATCAGTTGTCTTGTTTTGTACGACCAACAGTCCAAAATAAGGAAAAGCAAAGCTGGGACCATCAAATGTTTGGCAAGTTTGCTTGAAAACTGACTAATCTACTGCAAAATTGCTGCCGATTGATCAATTAATCGCTTAAATGTTGCATCTCTAGATCACATATTTTTGTATTTGTCATTAAACCAGAGGGGAAATACAGTTTGCATTGGTAGTATTGGATTTGTCTCATCATCTTTAGCTTGAGCATTTTATGAGTAGACATAGGATATTTTTAAATTTTATCTAGACTTCTAAATCCTATGACTCTCTTGTTCCAACTAATAAATAATGCAGTTGGCTCTGCTCTAGGTTCCTGCTCCATTTTTGCCCTGATTGTGTAATACAAGATAGCACGGACTAATTACAGTTTGAGTAACAATGTCAGGTCAGATCCATGTTTCTAAAGTGAAAGGAAGCTTGCTGATTTCTCAGGAGTCCGGCCTTGAAGGCCCCTGTTCTGTGGGTACTCTTGCAACTGTGTGTACACACACACATAGGCAGATAGATGACTGTCAGGAAGTGTGTGCACGTGCATGTGTGTGTATATGATGGCGGTGGCATTTGTCTGTGTGTGTGTGTGTGTGTGTGTGAGAGGGAGATGGGTGTCCACAGCACCTCAGTGGAAACTTGGCCATGGACCGACCGTTGCCCATGAGGGCTGGTAAACATGCTGTGATGGATCTCACTCTGCACACAAGTGCCAAAAACAATGTAAACTTGTTTTCATCGCTCCATTCAGCCACTCATTCTTCTTTTTTCCTTCTGTTCCTTAGTCTTTCTACTTTGAATCACGCTGTATTTTATGTACAATGTATAGAATAATGTATTTAATGTAGGTGTCTAATTGCAATTTCTGCTAAAGTGTGATCCAACAGTGTGTGCTCAAACCTGTGCGTGTAAAAATACCTATCAGAGTTAAAAGATGAATTTCCCCAAGGGGAAAGTTATTATTAATATTATTATTATGTATTGGGTACGAGGAGAGCATATAGGGGCTGCAGGGTAAAGTGTTTTAATGGTAATGATATACGTCAGCTCTGTTGCAGCCCCAGAGGCCAGCGCAGGTCTGAGGTCACATCAGATGACTGGCCCCCATGCAACATCTAATCCAGGTGTCTGCTGAATTGCTCCTCATAAAAAGATTCCTGTTTCACAATGGACCGTGGTATTGCCAAATAGGGTGGGTAAGTGGGTTACGTGCGCATTCCTCAGTCGTTAAAATTCTTACGGGTAATTCAGAATGGCCTCTAGATGTGTTTGTAGAGACAGCTGAAAGAAAATTTCACAATGATCTTGTCCTGAGATGAATGGGTGTGGTGGCCGCTGAAAACTGTAGTGATTCATATTCATCTGAATCAGAAAGCGATGCTTTTCATAGGGGAATGATGCAGGTTATGATGAGTTTCATTCTTCCTGACCATTGACAGTTTGGAGGAAAACAAGGACAGCTGTTGGCTTTCACATTTGATAACACGGGTGTTGTTCCAGACATGCCACATCTGGCATAACTGTAGTTTGTTTTGTAGTTTTTCTCTTGTTTTCCAGCCTTTAACATAATCTCCATTATTTTATATTACATGACCACACACATATAGTTATTTTGGACAACCTTTTGCACCTCAAATGATGGATTTGCCTCTGAAATTAAAAAGAGGACCAACAATGTAACAACATGAGTGCACCACGGTACCCTACAAGTCAAATTAATGCTTGTATATCCCTGTTTTCTGGCTAACTTCCATTCCTCTTTCCTTTGTCTTGCTCTTATCTTCTGTTTGTAAAGAGGGAATGTTTCTGTTCCTGTCACCCATGACATAAACCAGTCAGATGAAGCAGTATTGTTTCAACTCCTCCAAAGAAGAGTTACCTTTAGGCCATGATAAGGTGAAAAATACAGCTGTCCTATGTTATACACTGCATTTCAAAGGGCTGTATGGCACTCCGTGAGCATGTGCTGAGAGGTGATGGACAGGACCTGGCCTCCTCCTGCTCCTATCGCTCCCTGTTAGCGCTTCTTCTCCCATGCTTCCCGCTAATCACAAATGACATGGGATACACAGGACTCTGTCACCAATGGATAGAAAGATTAGTGCTGACCTGTCACAGTCTGGGGGAATGAGCATAGAGGATGGTAGTGGGGGGGGGGGTCCTATTTAGTAGGACTCATCACAGCCATGAGTCCTCCTAAATATACTGCTTCTCTGTTTTGAAGGCTGCAGGATTTCCATACATTTTTGAAGAACGTGGGGCTGCAAAAGCAAGAGCATGGCATGACAGAGCAATGTCCATTACAATGCTCCCTCCGTCTTCATTTAGATGCTTTGGGAAGACCAGATGTTAAAAAGCTTTAGGGTTAAATGTACAGTATAAAACAGCGTGTCTGTATGTGTGGAGAGAGACAGAAAGGAGAACTAAGGACTCAAGAAAGAGACGGAGACGGACCACATGCACAGTATGTTTGTCAGCGTCTTTGTGTTTGCATCAGCACATGTGAGTGAGCTTACATGTGCTTGCTTGGCTGTAGATGTCTATATACAGCATGTGAGAAGGGTGTGATCCCATGAGAGCGTTACATGGACATCTGAGGGAACACATGTATGCCTCCTGAACTGTGAACGCATGTACATATGCACACAGAAGATCTGTGTGCTGAAACATTGATGGAAACCTTCCACTGTGACGCAACACATCATCAGTGACACTTAAAGTGGGATGAATATTTCAATGACCTGGTGGGGCGGGGACATTAGGAGTCAAGCTGGAGGGCAACCACAGAACTATTCTGGGAATTTCACTGCAAAACATTTGACATGCAGAGCTCCCGTTTCTCTCATCAGCATCTAGACACTTCTCCCTACTTAAAAATGAATTAATGTCAAGGCAGTAGAAAGCCCTCAGGTTGGCTTCGTAACCTTGCAAAGATATTACACGAAAACCCCAACAGGATGCACCAATTGTGATAAAACATGGCCTGAAATGGTTGCTCCTAAACACACCGTATTCATTCCGTTCAGAGAGGAACTCCCCAGGAAAATATAGTTATTTCCCATTTTATACAAAAACAGGCTTTGCTGCAGTTTAAATAAAACTTTTTTTTTTTAAACTATATATATATATATATATATATATGTGTGTGTGTTTACAAAAAATAAAGTATTCAAAAATGTTCAAGAGAGAAAAAAAATTAAACATAAGTCAGATCTAGTGAGGACAACGCCTGCTGGGCTGGCTGAGGAAAGATTTGGGGGTTTCACTGCTGCTGCTGCAATATCTTGCTCCCTGTGTGAATGAGCAGAGACTCACGGCTGGTTGGAGAGCTGGTGACAAACACTCCGGATTTGCCCCTCAAAGCGCCGAGCAGTAACCTGATGGACACTCACTCAAACTGCTTGAATTCCTCAGAAGCGTGTATCCTGGAAAGGAACAGGGGAGCCTCCACCGTTTCAGGAGAGACCGGGAAGTGGCCAAACAATGGACACCGAGGGCGCGTTCTGTCGCTGAATGTTCACGGAACGGGACTGATGTTTTGCAAAGGCTGCTGCTGCTGCTGCTGCTGCTGCCGCCGCTGCACGGACCGGGACGTGGAGCCACAAGGCGAGGAGAAGGACAGCGGAAGTGAAAGAGAAAGCAGGGCAAAGCGGGACGCGTGTGTGCAGAGAATCAGTGCCCTAGATCGACATAACCTCTGAGCTCGTCTGTCATTCAGGCTCCGTTCTCAACCCCGCACCTGGGAAACAAATTGAGAATGCGTTCAGTGGCAGCACATCTCCATGCGTAAATGGAGACGCGTCGGTGCGTATCCGCAGTACTTGTTCATTATGTGTACAATAAATGACGTTTGTTTTGCCACAAACTCACGTCCTGTCCCATGACCACACTGGTATCGATGCACTATAGACTTCCTCGTGCTTCATATCTGCCATGAGTGATGGCGATGCCTGCAGAGTCTGACAGTACCGGTGCGCAGAACAGCACTCGTGTAAAAAGCCTCAGCGCACCGGATCGCAATGGTTATGTGAAAACATGTGTCATCCCACTGTGCCGTGACCGAGATTACGAGTCGTGGGTGAGGCTAATGTTCACGAAAATATGGAGTTCCCAGAGACTCCGGAGTGCGGTGTGTGCGGGGTCGCTTTCCGTTTTCCTCGCTCTATTGGTCAAATGTGCAGACTGGAAAGCTGAAGCCAGCGGCAGCAGCGCTGACAACAGACTCTCGCATTCAACGTCCCCCCTTCACTTCGTTTCAGGCTGCGCGGCGGAGCTGTTGCAAACTTGCTGGAGTGTGGTTTCGCCATTGTTCACCCTTGTATGTGCCTTCTTTTGGGTCGGTGTCTACTTAATCCGCTGCGGGGTTCTAATCCAGACCGCCCTCTCTCTTCTGACCTTGTGCCACCTGGGCGAAGCAGCGGCGTGGTCTCTCCTGGACGGGACCGATGAGCAGCTGTTTTCATTCACGACAGCAGCCGCGGTCGTGCTCATCTGCGTGGCCACCGGCGCACTCATGGTAGCACGGCTGAATCAGGGCATATCTGTGGTCGTGTTCATCAGCATAGTCCGGACTATCTCGCACTTCTCACTGCACAAAGTACGGGCCACTTGGAGACCATATGTAGCATACCTGGTTGGAGTGCTAGGCATCCTGCTGGCGAGGTATGCTGACAAGCTCCTTCCCAACCAAGGGAGACACAAGGAGGGCTGCACCCCCGTGACTGGAGCCAGGGAAGAGATCCCTGTATTTAAAAGGCGCAGGAGGTCCAGTTCTGTGATAGCCTCAGACATGGCACACAGTCAGTCCAACAGTAAGTCACATCGCCGGACCTCTCTGCCATGCATCCAGAGGGACCAGGTAAGAAGTTTCTGTCCCATTACACTTTTCTATTTCTGGCTTGTTTTCTTCCTTCATTAAGGAGTTTTGTGTTTAAGGGAAAGGGAGGAAAGGAGGGTGGCAATAAAATAAGGACTGCTGGTCTTTAATGACTCTGATTAGAATTTTCAGTATTATTTTACTGTTATTATAGCTGTTAATATTGAGGGTTACATGCAGGGTTTTTCTAAATGCCATATGTGTAGTGTAACACACTACAACAGCAACAACAAAAATAATACACAATTATAATTATGATCATGTTTGTTATTATTATTGTGATAATGTTTATTATTATTATTATGTGTTTACATGTCATGGTGCTGTTTTACGTTGCAGCGTGGATATTACAGTGTGGATGTGCTTTGATCAGTTCTTCTTGATGCGATCATCTTTTGACTGAAATCTTGTCATATTCTGTAGAGCCACTTGCAGACATTGGCGGGCAAACGTGGAATTATAACAAATGACAATGCATTGTTTCTGCCAAATAATGCCTCATTGGAGTTATTTTTTCAATCATACATTGTCTTTTACTAAAATGATTAAGCCAAATTTTGCTTAAAAGACACTGCACCCGTCAAACCAAGGTGATGGTTTGATTCATGGAGACATATGCAGTATAGTTGCAGGTGTAGCTCTCTTCTGTCGTTTGCACAATAAAGAACCAAATTTGGTATTTTGTTGCTAAAGGGATGCTATTTTAGAAACAGCTTTCAAGTGCTGATGAGAATGGGAAGCTGAGGATACGATGTCAGTGATTCAGCTCATCCCTAATTATTTATGTCAAACATTTTCCCCAGATAATCTCTGTCCTGGGCTTTAATACCACTTGCCTCTCATCACTTATTGCAGCTTGCTGTCCTTAAACCCCAGGAATATAGCAGCTCTGGCTTTTAAACCTCCTCTGATACTGATACACATGCGTACCTATGTTAAAAGAAGGGGGAGGGGGGGCTCACATCAGCTCTTTGGCCCTCCCTATGGAAAATCAATGAGCATGTGAATGGGAAACAGACTTTTGGAGTGATCAAAGCTCTCGTTGTGACCTATGAGTGCGGTTAGGTTGGTAGATGAGAGGCTGCACTGTTGGCCCGGCCACTTGAAAGATGCCCTCACCTCTCAGGGCTAGTTAGCGTTGTAGTGTGCTTGTTTGTTTTTCTTTGTGGTCACACTCACACACACACAGTCCTGCACATACACAAATCAGATATGAAAAGACTCTTAGATATTTTACAGTTTACACTTAATTCTCATTTAGGTTTGATGTCTCAGCTGAAGCTTATTCAAGTGTCAATCATTATTAATTTAATATGCTGTAGCTGGTTTGCTGCAGTGATGGAGTGAGGGAGTCTCTGTTTTTGAATGAGTGATGACCTGGAAAATGGCTGGTTATATTTACATTGAATAGTTACTGTGTTTTGGTGTCGTTTTTGCATTAAATAATGAAGTTATACCTTCCATCTATAATCCCATGCTCTGTGACCATGCAGTAAAAACAAGAAGGAAACTGTATATAGTTGAAAGCTTAAAAAACTAAATTAGAATAAATATTTTTTCCCACTTCACGCAGTAGCATTTTTCACTATGGTAAGAGTGAACATAGGCATTAGACAATCAAGCTGTAATAAATTCACTTCTTTTCAGCCAAAGCAATGTTCATTTGAAAGACACCAAATGTGTAAAAAAAAAAAAAAAGAAAAGAAAAGGATGGATACCATTACGTTTGGTTTCAGACTCCATTACTTTAAGGGACTCAAGATGGAGTTACTTAGAGGACAATAAAAACAGCTTGAAAATCAAGACATTCGTCGAAAACAGCTCTCATTGATGCAACTGCGGCAATTAACACGTTCTTGTCGGCTTTAGATTTTTATTTCTTGCAGCGGTGCCCCAATAAAAGCTGAGCAGGATGGAACTACCAGACAAAGTCATGCAAAGATGCAAACATTCACAACATCTCTGAATCTCCTCCGCTCTCTCACCTCAGCCAGGCTGGAGCCCTCCGCTGAGAGATGATCTCTGTTACCTGTTTTTGTTGTGGGCTATAAAAACAGCAGTGCTCAGACTGTCTTGATAGCATGTGAAAGTTAAGTTAAGAATATAATAGATTTTCTGCAACGTTCACTCTCATCTCTGCTAAGCAGTTGACCAGTCGTGGCCTGCCTATAATTGAGACACACATGGCGTACATATGCTGTCTTAACCGTGTCTTGTCTGTGTGGTCTGTGATGTGTAAACAAGCCCATGCTGACCCACACTAGTCATCACCTCACTCACATGGGGCTCTGGCCTCCCTAAGGGGCGTCAGACGCACGTTTGGGGGCCACAATGCAACCACCACATGGTGATGGGAACAGCGGAGATGCCAGACAGCATAAAGTGTCTAACTGACTCTGCCTGCAGGAACAAATATAGGCTAACTGCTTGGCAGCAACATGGTCATAATTGTCCAGGTACCGCTTCTCAGTTAGATGAGCGAAAGAGGCTGAATGATGTTTTAACAGGTCTGCCCTTTTGCTGTGTTCAATAGAATGTTGATGTTTTAAAGAAGCAGTAGGAGCACCATTACAAGGAGTAGATCTGCACTTTGTTGACGTGTTTGAATTAGTGCTGTGCATCTGAAGTGTTTGAAAAATAGTGTGACGTTGGATGAAGGATTACAGCTGATGCTTAACTTTGTTTTTCTCAAGAAGCTTCTCCCACAGACCTTAGAGTCTTATATAAAGGCCCTTCAGATTGATAGTTAAACAGTTTCAGAAAATAAATAGAGCAAAGAGGAATCCCTCTGTCTCTTTTTTCTCACAAGCCTTAAAGCTGCCGTGTTGCCCTCCACCGCTCCATCAAAGCCATGCTCCGAGGTTATGCTTCAATCTGCACAACTGTATATTTAATAAACAGCCATTTTCCCTCCTTTTGATTACAAATCTGCTGCCAGCATCTATCAGCTCACTAAGTAGGTGCATTTCGCAAACGCTGGGGTCGTCCTTCCCATCATGAGCGTAATAAAAGAAAGTCATTATCAGCTGATCTGATAGCAGTTAGCACAGGGCCTCTGTGGGATAGTTCTTCTTCTTGGGTTAATACAAAACGACAGGCCAGTCTTCTGTATTTCAGCTGGGGATATTGAACAGGAGGAAGAGGTGTGGACTTGTGGTGTGGATCGCTTTTCACAGCCTGTAAGGAAATTTGAGTCCTAGGCTCTCCTGCTGCAGACATCAGCGTTGTCGTGGAACTTTTTCTCGTCTCAAGCAGGGGAAAGCAGTCTGCCGTGTTGCCAGCACACATCAAATGTCTTTGACTAATCCTACCTGAGCTGTAAAGTTTGAGCAGAGCTGATTAGCCAGAAAAGGCGAGTGGACATTAGCAAGACACTTCTGCTTTTCAGATGATTTCCTTTATGAGGCGTTGGAAGCCACTCCCCTTTCTGTCAGTAACTCCACCCCGCTTCATGGCGCTCTGCTCTCTGTCCTCTCCCTGACACCAACACAAATATTATCCCAACCAGAGGAGGAAATTCTTTCTTAACTTGGATGATAAAGATATTCTTGAAACCTATGGTAATGACTTCCTGTGGAATGGGATCCAAACATAATTACTGTTGCTGTTGTAAATGTTTCCTGTTACTCTATTTTTGCTGCACCGTCCATAATTGAATTGTGTTTTGGATGGAGGAGGTTGTTGATAGCCTGTAGGGCAGTGATTTACCACTGGGCCACTGCACACTCTCATCCCAAACAGCTTGTTTGTATTCAAACACATAGCCTCTTGGGATATGATGTTTTTTTCCTTTTTTTTTTTGACTGGACTGGGCTATGGGTTAGAAACACTCTCACTGAAAGCCTCCCCCTGCATTTGGAACGGAAGCTGATTTCAGCCTGGAGATGTGTGTCTTGTGATTGGGTGATCCACTTCACACTTTCAATGCCCATTCAGTCTCAGTGTATTAGCTGCACTGTGCATGTGTGAGGAGGCAAGGGGTGGAGAAAATGGGGTAGAAATGAAAGTAGGTCATTCGAGGTTTTGTTTAGTAACCAGGCAAAACAGCAGGCTTACTCCTACCCCCCTGAATGGTGGAAGAGTCTTGCGTTTGACTGATACAGTGTAGCAACTTTAAGCAAGCTTGCGCTCCAGATTTGTATGTGTTACCCCTGCCATGTTGGCTACCCAGCGTGAAGCCACATTACACTGGGTTTTGGTCTGTGGTGGCATAAACAAGAACTTCTTGGCCACACTTTTTTGTTTCACCAAACAGACATGTTCTGGACAGATTACCTCGACGGCCAGCTCCCAGCTGCTCAAAGGAAAATTTGGGTTTATTCCAACCTGGGTCTTGTTATTAAAAACAAACCAACAGTATAGCCAGATTATCTTAACCTGGCTAAAAACCAAAGGTGAGCGCACCTGAAATGCTGGTAATAATCCCTTATTGCAAAGAAAAACTATGCCCAAGTACGCTATGTAAAAGTTGAACCGAGTAGTCATCTGTAAACTGTGACAAATGATTACAACGGTAATAATTCGATGATTAGCTGTTGTCCTCTCTTCCAAAAATGGACTAAACTGTTTAAACGAATAGCTCCACGTTTTGGGAAATATGGTTATTAACTTTCTTGCAGAGAGTTATAGATGATAAGTTTAATGCCCCTCTCATGTCTGTATGGTAAATATGAAACTACAGCCAGTGACTGATTATTTTAGTGTAGCAAAAAGGCTGCGAAGAGGGAGAACGGCTAGCCTGGCTATGTTCTAAATTTAAAAAATCTGCAATGATATAACCCAATACGTTATTTCGTCCTTCCCTCTAATACATCCCAAAGGAGCGTTTCCTAAATTAGCGCCCATACCGGTGGCAGTTGAGGATGACCTGCAAGCTTACGTTATGTAAAACATTAAACTAGGGCTGGAACAACGAATCGACAAAATCGATAAATCGATTCGTTGTGTCGCGAGATTATTATGCCAATCAATAAGAAAAAAGCGCGGTTGAGTGCGAAGCAAAAAATAAAAACAGAGCGGAGGTGGAGGGAAGACCATCAGGGAGACCCGTAACGTTGCATGGCAGAGGCAGAGAAATCAGTATGACCTGAGTCATCCAAGGTTTGGGAGCATTTCACACTAAATACATCAAAAAAGTGTGTTAATTGCAAG
Source organism: Coreoperca whiteheadi (assembly GCA_011952105.1). NCBI lineage: Eukaryota > Metazoa > Chordata > Actinopteri > Centrarchiformes > Sinipercidae > Coreoperca > Coreoperca whiteheadi. Next base: position 11,125,369 of record CM022474.1, on the reverse strand, counting down.
ATGTGCAAAAGCGACAGGGAGTGTGAGAGTTTGTGTGTGCATCTCAGAGGTGGGTAGTAACGAGTTACATTTACTCCGTTACACTTACTTGAGTAACTTAAAAAAAATGTACTTCTAAGAGTAGTTTCACTGCACAATACTTTTTACATGTACTTGAGTAGATTTGTGAAGAAGAAACGCGACTTTTTCTCCGCTACACTGGGCTACACTCGACTCGTTACTTTTTTATTTTTACATTTATTCTACATATTCTATGCTTTATTTTCGCCAGAGAGATGCCCTCAGCACATCTACCACATGACTCCGTTTCACCAATCGGACGTAGTGATGCAGTCACATGACCACACACAAACTGTGGCGGCATAGCCTCAAAAAAAAAGATTTATTGTTCTGACAGCTCAGGTCCCTTTAAACAAAAATATACATCTTTTTCTGCACTTTGTTTAAATGGAAATGGATGGAAATTAATGCTTTTTATTTTTTTGTTTTTTATTCCGCTTAATAGAACAAATTATTGACAGATTAATACACATAGCTGGCCAATAAATACTGATTTCTGATTCTGAGAATGGTATCAATCTTCCCATCTACCTCTCGGCAAGAATGCAAATAAAAGTATATCCCAAAATGTAGAAATATTCCTTTAAAACATGTATGATCATCTGACTGCCCCATCTGAACTCTTTTAGTGATGTTGGCATGTTCTTAGATCTCAGCAATTAACTGGGTGAGAACAATGTTATTATTACCAATAGCAATGAAAAAACTACGAAAATAAGACCCAAGCTGTAATATAGCAGAATTGTCCTTTAAAACTACATTACATGCTTGCCCATCTGTGTCCAATTCTTGCATTACCTTCATTTACAGCAACAAGAGTAGCTCATATCCTGAGTCTTGCCCTGTGTCTCTGATCACTGAAGCCAACCGAACCAGAGGTCCAGGACTAAGCTGAGTACCCCTCTTCCCTCTCTTCCCTACCTCTGGCACGACCACGATCTGGCTCCCTACTGATTACCATGGAAATTATGGAAGGACGTCTGTGTGAGCATGTGTGTGCATGTAAGCGAGCGTGTGTGTGTGTGTGTGTGTGTGTATGTGTGCGTTGCCAGCAGCTTGATGGCTGCCAGCTGCTGCAGGCTGAGAGGTTGAATCCGCTCGGAGAAACACGGAGGGCCTCAAACCACAGACACAACCCAACGCAGCTGGAACTGCTAGACAGGCACAGGCCTCCAGTCTTGACACAGAGCACACATATTAACACCTCAGGATCCTAATAACTGCCTCACATTTGAATAGAATAGTAGAATCTGAAGCGAATTATGGATTTTTGTGTGTGTTGAAGGGTAGATTACATGCTGTACTTTCTTCTTCTGCTGTCTGTTCTAGACTAAGGCAGTTATTTGACTCAAGTTGTCTGTGTTACCATAAGAGACTGACTTTTTCAGTGATGGAGGTGAACAGAATGTTCCTGGCACAAATGTGTGTATGCTTACAGTACGTAGGTGTGTGTGCTTGCGCATGTGTGTGTTTGTGTGTGAGGCAAAGATACAGAGAGAGAGAGAGAGAGAGCAGTGTGCATGTGTGTGTTTGTGAAGATGGGTTTCGGTACGTCACCATACCGATATTTTTGTTGATTATTTAATTTCTATTACAGAACCCGATTTTTTGTTTAGCAGTAGCCAAACTTCTCAAATGTTACAGCAGCCACATAGGTGGATTTGTTTCTTGCCGGGGTGGTTGGGGGCTTCATTGGTGGGACTATAATTTGTAGTCCAACTACAAACAGTTCTGACTTCTGACTACTATTAATATTAGTTAACAATTTATTAACAACAACAATTGCAGTTTTATCAAATAAAAAGTTTAAACATTAATAATACTATTCAGCAATCTGATGGGAATGGTTTCTAGGACCTAAATGCAGACATAAGGCAGGTAAATTCAGAACTGAACTGAAAAATGATAGGCAGAATAACACAGACACTACACGTCTCAACAAAAAAGCAACACAGACAGGGGTTGCAGGAAATGCCCACAAAAAGTCTTTAGTGACAGAATATTCCAGCAGAAATACTGCATAACCCCTCTTCACATGATGGTTGTGCTTGTAGTACATTTTTTTGAGTGGGTACTTTTTCAAAGCTGGACGCCGGGGTCCTTCTTCTGTCTGCTGTCTGGCTAACATCGCTAACATCACTGCCAGGAAAAAAGAGCTACTGCAGCCTGTCACAGGTGGTCTTCCCCCACTGTTGTGACCTTTTGTCCTCATGCCTGCCTTGGCTTTCCCATTTTCATGGTACCTCTTGACAAAGTCGTTTGATGATGAAACAATGCACTTTCGGCACGTTGTTGGTTTACCAAAGCAAACTGAATAACTGTTTACTTAAATAAGTCCATTTTAAACTCAGAAAGGATTTTATATGTCAAATATCTTGTAATTTCTTAATGGGGTTATAGCCATCTCGCTCCACCCTAGTGCTACCTATCAGAAACCATACAAGAGGTTTGCTAAAACAAAAATACAGTATAATATTGGGAAAATTACAATTTAAATCAGGACATTTTTTGATCAAAGCACTCAATCTCAACTTTCTGCACTCGACAGTTTTCGATACTCAGCTACGCAAATACTTTGATCCATACCAAAGGATGACTGAGGTTCGATTCCCAGCTCTATACTTGATAGAGGTACTTGTGTGTGTAATGCTGAAGCAATGTTTTCACTCTTTAAAGGACGGGCAGGTTAATAGGCACCAGTACATATCCGGTACGACAGCACATCACTTTGGGGAACCGAACGCAACACGTTCGGCTTTCATCTGTATTTATCCTCCTGAAGGGCCTTTTCAATCACACGTGGAGCCCACCTTTAAGACAGTGATCCCTTACATGAGGGGACATTCCTGTGCTTGCCCTGGCGCTTAATGAACGGGAATGTGCAGGTTGCGCAGACCCTGAAGGACAGGCCTGTGGGCCCATTCAGCCAGCCCTCCCCTTCCCGGCCCTTCTCTCCCCGCACACCCTGACCTGAGCCAACACCACCATCCTGGGCTGTCACCAGGTGTGCAGCTGGCCTCTGCCGAATGAATAGACACTCTCACATCGCCCTGGGAAATGTGTGCTCGAGTGTATATGTGTGCATGTTTGCGAGAGGGAGGTAGAAGCAGAGAGAGGGGGAAGAGTAGTCCTAAACGCAAATAGCTACAGTCACTAGAATGTGTGAAAAACAAATGGAAGGAACAACTGTTAATTTCCCCTCTCAGAGTGTGCACATGCACGTTTGGGACGGAGGTGTCCCAAAAATTGATCTCATGGCCATCGATTGATGGCCGGGTTCAGATAGGAAGTGGAGGTAATCCCTCAGGTCCAGTCTGGCCATTGTGTCTCCACTATAAACAGACCAGACCACGACTTCGCTGCTGCTGCCATGGGTCATGCAACAAGCAGGAACGTTTTGAACCCCTCTGAATGGGCCTGTCCAATAAATCCAAACATGGTCAGCTATTAATTGATTATATATTTCAGGAGCTTGACAAGGAACGTTGTTTTCACTGATGGATTATTGTATTTAGTAATCCATTGCCTGGCTACAACAGGACAGGATATTGGATATACAGTATTTTATTTGATTCAAATGGTTCATGCAGCATACATTTTCCTCTAAAGATTACAACCCCTCAATTTAACCACAGAACTGTTGCACATTATTTCCAAAATACCAGTGGTAGAAGAAGTATTACAATCCTTTACTTAGGTAAAAAATAGCATTACAACAAAAATACTCCATTATGAGTAAGTCATGCATTCCAAATATTACTAAGGTAAAAATACAGACGTTTTATCAGCAAATTGTACTTACAGTATCAATCAGCATCATTAACAAAAACACCAGTATTTGTTATGCAAATAGGCCCCTGTCAGAGAGTTATATAGTATATCATATTTAGGATTATTATAACTGATTTATAAACATTTAACAAGCATTTTATCTTGTCGAGGTCAAGTTCATGTTACAACTTATCATATACTGCAAAACAGTTTAATCTTTCCAGTGCATTAGATCTTTTAAAATGACCTCATGTTTTGTATAAAATCGTGAATTCGTCAATTAAATGTAGTGAAGTAAAAAGTACAATATTTCCCTGTCAGCAGGCTGCATGTCTGTCTAGCTCGATGGCGTGGTGCGAGGAAATATGTTATTGTAACCTCTGCCTGGTGAGCCCTCCCCGTCCGTCCAGCCCGCTGCCTCCCTGGCTCGCCATGGGCCTGTCTGTCCCTGCAGCCAACAAGGCTTCTGCTGTTCCCTGCTCAATGCTATGTTTTACTCTCTAAATATGTTAGAGAAAAAAAAATCTGTCTGTACATCTGTCTGTCAGTCGGGTTATTTCACCCCTTGCAGGGGCGAGAGTCTTAGGGTTTGGGTTAAGGGCTGTTTTCGCACAGTCACTTTCAATTAGTCAGATATTAAAAGTGCAATGTATAGCCGTAGTGCTGCGCTGAATTTGCATGATGGTATACAGTGTCTGTATGATTTTAGATTTTTATGGACACATCGTTCACAAATAAATACCAATGTTGGAATGCTGGTTATGATGCTCAGTTTAACAGTTTGGAGCCATTTTTGAACCACTTTGGTCACATTTCTGAATCCACTCTGCAAACAGAAACCGCTAATGGTCAGCTCAAGGAAATGAGTTATTTTTATTAATTAAAAATAGCCATAAATGGGCAAAGAAGTGAAGCAGTCTGGGTTTTTTTAAAGTGTTAGAAACATTTTTGCTGTGTGATTCTAGTGTTTCCTATTTATCTGTATTTGTTAGCACTGTTCCTTGTAGAAAGAGGTACAGTACGTGTGTGGAAAGTGTGCGCATTGTCACTTATTAATGTGGGACACTAGAAAAAGTTTAGAGGAACTTTTTCCCTTCAATGTGCTAAGCACAATGAATATTTAATTATATTTTTAAAGTGAACGTCGTCTCAAGTTAACATTCACCTGGTACATGGTGAGGACAAGACTTCCAGAGGGCCCTGAGATATTCCCACGCTTGCAGGAGTTCAACTACACAATGTTTTATTTAGTTTGAAAGTGTGAGTCTCTGCTCAGTGGTTAGAGATTTGGTGAGACGAAGGCAGGAGCTATGGCTTGCCCTTTATCCCAAATCCCTGCTCAGGCCCTCTGCTTTTTGTCCATGAGGAGTATGATGAAGAGGTGACCCCCTCCAGTACTTCCTTTCTATACACTGTAACCACCTGCTAACACACACATGCAGTCCAGCAGACTGGCTAGGCAAGGTCTCATTGATTTGTTGCTGCTATGCTCTGCATTGCTTGGAGACACTAAACGATGTCAGGGCTGACGTGCTCTTGTGTAGGTGACATCAGTTTATACTCTGCCACAATTGATGGCTATGAACAGCAGGTTCTTCTGTGCGTGTGTGTGTGTGTGTGTGTGTGTGTGTGTGTGTGTGTGTGTGTCCGTGTGGCCCTGCGTAGTGGAGATAGTGGGGCTGTTGGTTTCCGAGCACCCCTTCCTGCCCAAGATAGCCAAGCTCAACAGATAATTGCTTTATGGAGCACAAGCCAACGTCTTCGGCTGGAAAACAAGACGCGAGAAAAGACGTGTGACATGTGAGATAAGACGCATTGCATTGTTTCAGAAAACTTCAAATGAGTCCCTGTCCGCAGCCCATCGTCCACCCAGATAACACATAGCCACAAGCTCTGTGTAAAGAGGGTAAAAATTGAAAATTAAACTCACAACAATGTGATTGAGGTTAGAATAGGCCTAATGAGCCTTTATTTTAATGGTTATGTACCTGGGGCTGCCTCAGGTTTCTCTCTCCATGCTCTCTCTCTCTCTCCATAATGTTTTCCATTAGCTGTTCCATTCATACACTTTCTGATCCCTGCGTCGTCTCCTCCGGGAGTGGACAGCTTAAATTAAATCTCTATACCTACTGTAGCAGACACCTAACCTCTTCTCTTCTCTCTGTTTTTATTTTTCTATCCTCTCCATCGACAGTGGAAAGAGTTTAGTGTCAGGTCTTCAGTCTCGAGGCTCTGAGACCACATTGCAGATTCAGCGCTTCTGACATTGGACCTTTCTTTTACCCCTCTCTTATTGTTCTCCTTTTTAAGCTAATGTGAGAATGTGTGTTGACATTTTTTGTCATCTTTTTTCCTCCGTGGATAATCAACCCTTCACCTTGTGTCTCGCTATCACGGTCAGACCCACTTTAGTGTTAAGATTTAAGAATTGTGAGAGGTTTGGCAGGTGATTCATCAAGGCTTTGGAGAGAGCGTTTCCATTATAAGGACGAGGAATAGCATGTGGTGGTTTTGGCAAAGCTCCACAAACTGGAGAGGCAGAAGGACTTTTGACGTCATCGGGAAACGTGACCCACTTCTCAAGAGGCGAGGAGCCTTGGGCTGGTTGAGCAGATGTTACACAGATGAGCCTGCACACACACACACGCACACACATTTGCACCTACCCTGTATGCACACTTTCTACTCTGCCTTTGTTTTCCATTAAAAAGCCCACAGAAAAAGAATCAATAGCACAGGAACTTTAGCCGGGTCTCATTTGGGTTTGTGGCGGTGCACAGGCGTGAACTTATACGGTCGTCAGCTTGTGCGCTTTCAAAAGAGGTTCAGAATGACAAACGTGAGGGTGTTAGTGGGTCATTCAGGTCATATCTGGTGTTTTTTTTCTAAAGAGGTCTCAGAGGGGTAGAAAGGAACCTGAAGCAGCTTCTACATGCCTTTCAGCTACATTGCTCCTGTTATGTAAGGTGCATGTAGGGAAGACGAGGTGATGTTGGGCCCAAGAGAACCACTAGCTCAGTTCTCGGCTGACTCCATCAGCCAGGGGCAATCCCCTCCTCCTCCTCTCTGCCATCGCTCCGGCGCTTTCAGATGTTACATAAAGCCTTTCTTTCTGATCTGTCAGTTAGTTAGACATGTTACAGAGCAATAGGCTCTCTTTATCTCACTGGCACAGCTCCAGCCTTACATGCATTCCCACTGGAGCACCACAAAATGCAAACCAAAGCTTTCTGGGCCATCTCAATCGCTACTTTGCTATTATCTTAATTTTAAAGTGGCTATAATTAATATTTTTTTACTAACAAAGGACCACATGGGTGCGAAAAGTGTCACTTCTAGTCGCAGAGAATGATCACCCGACTCTGCAGTTCCCTTCAGTTCCCCTCTGCAGAGCGTTTTAGCATCTCCTGACCCAATGTACTTTACTGTTGCGTTGTTTTCAGCTGCAACAGGCAGCTGTTTTCAGCAGAATAGCCTTCAAAAACACACTGCACACTACCTTCCCAGCACCAAAGAGCAGACGGACAAAGTTAGCGACTAGCTGGTGATCATAGTGGGTCATTTAGCTGCTAAAGAGCCACATATTTCCCCCAGGAGTTGATGGAGACCAAAACAGAGCTAAAAGGAGATTGGATATATATATGTTTAGCATATCAACCAGTGGCGGCTGGTGATAATTATTTTGGGGGGGGGGGGGTCAAATAAATACAAAGCAGTACCAAGAAGCATGTTGACTCAGCATTACAAAGAAAACAGTGTCTGCACTTTTATCTTTTTACACATTCATTTCCCACATATAATTGAATAAGGAAAGGAAAAACAAAAGAAAACAGCAACAACAGACTAGCATGTTGACTACTTGAACATAAATTTTGCTCTCCTTTCTTTCTGGCCAGCAAATTTCTCAATGACTCTCTGATTAAAGTCAGACGTCTCAGTAACAAGTCTCTTTTCCATGGACAGCAATGCCAGTGCATTCAGCCTCTCCTGGGTCATGGTGTTTCTGAGAAAGGTTTTTATTCTTTTCAAGGTTGAGAACACTTTGAAATAAAAGACAGGGAAAGCAAAAAAGGGCATTGCTAACATCACATCCAGCCAGCCACCACCTTCTCATAGTGAAGCTCCGAGTGTAGCTTCGTCCTCTTTCACTGGCCTGCTGCTGGATTTGTAAATTGGGTTGGTCCAGGTCCGAGATCTTTTATCCTTTTTATTTCTTCCTGCCAATGCCTTGTGAAATGTTTTTTTTTGTAAATCAATTACAGAATTTGGTTTAACTGCTGCCATCCGTACGAAAGTGATCAGCCTAGCAAGGTTTTGGCAGGTTTGGCAGTGACCGTGTCGCCCGCGCACTCTCGCAGTAGTGGCCAAGAGCGTAAAGTTGAATGACAGGTGACGAGAACCAATCACATTGGATAAAATAACATGTATCCAATTCTGATTCTCCAATTCTGATTCGCCTGCGTCCGGAGGAGAATCTTTAAGAAACCATTTAGAGACCAGCTTTAGGTCACATGCTGCTCGGAAGGTTTATGGACTCAGATAGACATCCATTTGTCCGGTGTCCCACCCCCATGAAACCGCATGAAATATATTGAAAAACATATAAAATAGTTAACCGATTGAAGACAGTTTTTATTATATGCTGAGGCTCTTACTACCAGCCGGCACATCGTGTGAGTAAACTATTTATTTATTTATTTATTTATTTTTTATATCATTTTTGTATACATGTACATTTCTGGAATTTTGATGGGGGCTGCGCCCCAGTGCCCTCTATTAACAAGCTGCCACTGCTATCAAGGTAAATGGGGATATTATGTCGGCGTTGTATTTACAGCTTGTTTCTTCTGCCCCAAGTGGCCAAAAACTGCTTTATTCTTCTGCTTTTTTTTGTCAGTTCTTTGGTTTTTCATGTGCCATCATGTGAATCTGAACTCAGTCTCCTGTGGGAGATGATAATGTAACATCTAATCTGATTTCACTCCCTAAACCTGATATACGGTTCACGATTTGTAGTGTAATCTATTCTCTACGTAATTGTTGAAATGAGGGGAAGAAAACTCAGGCATTTCACAAATTTCAGTTGATTAAATCAAATCATGGATACAGTGTCTGTGTTCACAATGCTTGCAGCAATTCTTTGTTGGAGAGCGTAGCGGGCAAAACTGTCCAGCCTGCAATGTTATATATGTGATTTGTATGTGAACATCACAGGTTTGACTTATTCTGCATGTAAACAACTAATTTCAGGGCATTTTCCATGGAATCAATCTTTGCGATCAAACTGCAGCCGGCAGTCACTTCCCAATTTCTGAGAAAAATCTGCCAAATATCCCAAATCGATGGAAAAGGGAAACATCAATGCCTATTGATTTCAACCATAAGCTTGGCTGTGTGCTATTTAGATGTTGATATTGTTTAATTTTTAATCTAGCTCTGTTTGTCAGCCATGTCCTCTTCATTTGTTATCTTTTCCCCAGGGATGAGTCAGAGGCTGCATCATTTCAGGCAGATGTTGGGTCATGCCTTTTTCTTGTGTGTTCAGAAATCAGACAAAGTCCAGAAAACAAAATGGTGGCTCCTGCAGTGAGAGGCTACTCGGGCCGCCTATGATGAGCTCATTATTTCTGAAATGTCAGTGGTAATGAAGATTGGTCACCTTCAAGAAGCAACTCAATTTACTGTGACTGAGGTCTTTACGTGTCTTGTCACGCCCAGCTCTTCGCGGTTGTATGCTGTGTTGCTGAGGGACAGTGAGCTGAGAGCAGACCCGACAACATTTCATGCTTATAAAGATAATTCCTGCTTCATTTCACATGTGGCGATATCGTTGCGTGACGGCAGGAATGCACTTGGGTGTCGAAGGAAGTCCAAACAGACAACATTCATGAAACACACTTGCGCATGCTCGCCCAGCGCGCACACACCTGCGTAAAGGGGGCCGGTGCCTGTGATGTTGCCACTGATGCAATAAGCACTCATTCATTTCCACGTTGGCAGAATGTTAAGACTGATTCAAGTGCCGGCAGATGAAAAGGTCAGTGGGCTTTTTTTGAGTGAGTGTAAGATTTCCATCATCACGCCGCACGCTCTACCAGGCCCAGTCCAAACTACACAAACAGTGTCTCTAAAGCCCTTGACAGCCTCGATTCTGCCATTAAGTCAATAATCTCTCCTTCTCCTCCTCCTCTCTCCTCCCCTCACGACTGAACTGCTGTTAGTTTACGTACTTCCCTTTTTACTTACCCTCAACAACGCTTGTCCAAACAGCAGCATAACTTTCCCTCGTATGTGTTTCCCTTTCTCCCACCGTGCCATTTTCCACAATTCTTCCACTTTTTCTCCCCTCCCCACTTCTCACCCAGCACCTTTCATTGTTTCCAGACAGTGATGAAACATAGTGAGGGAAATGTGTGGAACGTTAGAGTCTGTTTGCATGGAGAAAGACAGGGACACACACACACACATACACACACACACAGGAGGAATTGTTCCAGGAAAGTGGCATCTGTGCAGCCCATTAGACGGATTCAGTGGACCTGTGCAGGCCTTTTACATATGGTGGTCAGCTGCTGGAAAGGAACTGGAACCAGGGGTCACATTTGAGAGAAAACATTAGGGGAGATGATGCATGTTGGGCACACACACGCACGCACACACACACACACACACACGCACTCTTCAAAGTCCTGTAGTGCCCTTCACCGCTGCCTGGTAGCATTGCTCCGGCCAAGTCGTTTATATCCGCAGGGCCTGGCTGCATGTTGGAGCAGACAGCTACCCTGTGGGCTGCAAATAAACCCTCGCTCTCACACATTTGGAGCCTCACACTCATCTCCTCCTGGGTCACTCCTTGAATCATAAGCCCTGAAAAGTTTGACATTTGTTCTTAAGGAAGTCTGAGTAGCATGAGTAAAGGGTGTGGGAGAGAGTGAACTCTCAGAGGCCTCTCATCAGTAGCAACACAGTTATTATTGCAGAAAAGTCCACCCTACTGTACAGATTGCTGAAATGGCTCCCTAGAGTGCAGGTCTATCTACTTGACTTTAGTGAGAGAAGAGGAGTGAGTGAGGAAGAAAGAACAGGAGTGGGAGAGTGAGGGAGTGCTGGAAGTAAAGTAAGGAGGCGTCCTTCTCTTCAGACCCTGCAGCTGTGCTCATTAGTGTATTTGTGTTGCTAGGTCTGAGTTGACTGGACCATGTATGGACCCAGTCCAGGCCAAGCCAGGATACTTCCTACTGGGCCAACTGTTCTGCCTCTAAATCTTTGAACATTTCTCACTGTTTTTATACCAGTGTGTATGGAGACATTCCTTTTCAATGTGTAATGGATAAAAAATGATTGTGTTTATGGCTCATCATTTTTTATTACAATTTTTCATTAATTATTAATCATACTTAATTTTGAGTATCAAAATAAGAAAGAAAAACTGCAAAAGGTTATGGTGAAACCCATGTATAGCATAGAGATTCTGTAGTTTTGCTGCTTTTTAAAATTATATCTGATACTTTGAGGGGCTCTGGCTGATCTACAGCATAATCAACTCTTCTAAAATATTTTCTTCACCATATCTTGAGCCCTTACAACAAGACAAGCCTGTTGACTGTAAACTACAGTGAACATTATCTGAAACAGCAGGAAACATAAGAGTTGTTTGATGCATGGGCGCAAAATCTTGGTGAAAATATATTTTTCATTGACTGATGAGGTTCAGGATGTAATTTCTCTTGGTGGTAGTTGGTCATGATCTTGGTTGAGTTTCCAGAAACATATATTCAAACAAAAAAGGCACTGATTAAAATATTATCGACTACATTTGGCATAACTTCACATGTAGTTTGCAAAGTTAGGTTGGTAGTAGTAGTTTGAGTACTTTAAATAATTTTACTTCCATGAAATTGGAGTAGATTGACCATTTAACTTCATATCCTACATTTATAAAAGCAATATGATTATATGCAATGTGATTCTACTTTTCAGAAGTTATTCAGTAATAAATTAATTTTTGGAAAGTAACTCAATCACCCTGTTTCTGATCATGTTTAGTGATCCTCCCATGTTTTATTAAAGGTTAGTTATAGTCAGTTAATTTTATTAGAGCGACGTTTTAAAGAAAGCGGTTCCTTCTGGGTGGTATGCTGTTGGTCACGGTGATATTACGTGAGGTACGGCCCCTTTGGTAGGATCCTGTTCATGTTGTTTGAATATGCGTTGTGTCAGAGCACCTGGTCGGAGCTTCAGGCAGCGGATGTGGCCGCGCATGCTGCATAAATACGAGACTCATTAAGTGCACTGGTCTGCCAGGTGGGCTGCATCTTATTTAAGCACATACACACACGCACGTTGTACACACACGCTCACACGGTGATGCATGAATGTATATATGTGTGCTTGCTAGTAGGTGCACAAATAAGACACGTTCACACACTTTGCAGGAACAGACCGAGGGAGGACGAGCTATTGGGCTTGTAAGCCTCTAATCAGATCAACTCAGATATGGTATCATTGTAACCAAATTAGTGATGATGCAGAGTATAGTATATCAGGTTTTGGCCAGAGCTCTGTCACATTTGTGGCAAAGAAGTGACATGGAGCACTTGTCCCAAATGCAATAACTGAACTTGCGTCATGCACATTAAGGACAGTTGAAAATACTCCAGATGAAGATAGACTGACGCTGGAGGAAGCGCACACATGTAACTTCATGCACAAACAGAGAAAGACAGATACTTCTGATTGGAGATGCTGAAGTCACTAAGCTGCAGTTAAAATGGGTCTTTTGATCAGTGCTAGTCTGTCTCACTCATAGCAGACACTTTTTCAAGAAAAAACAATGATGCGTGTCACTTATGAAATTAAACTCAAAGTTGGAATAGTAGATATTTGCTCATTATTATAGCTCATTATGTTTATGTTAAAACTAAGCAAACTGGGAATATTTCTGTTTATTGTGAATACTCTACTTAAAAAACGAGTGGAATTTTGTACAAATACCTTGTACAACACAAGCATTCTGTTATATAAGCTTTTTTATTTTTATTATCTTTACGTAGAGGGAACGTGATAAATAATACATATTTGCTATAGTGTGTGGAGACTTGAAATCTAGGTGAAATTTTGTTATAAGTTTGGGTATTTTATGTCTGGGTATCAGATTATCGTACATACTAATGTGCTGTCGTATGTACGATATCCTGATAAACAACTTTGTAATTAAAAATTATAAAATTACGGAGCCAGGGGAGGGGGGGTAATTTTCCGAGAAAAATAAAATGTACTTCCGAGATTTAAGTCATAACTTTGCGAGAAAAAACTCAAGCCTCCAACCTATTTGAATGTGTTTTAATTTGGCAGTGACCATAAAGTACAGAAGTGTTACTGTTTACCCCGAGGACCTGTGAACATTTCTGGACACTCACTCAATTAGTGTTGGTGATGTTATGACTGGCTGACTAGCACACACACACACACACACACACACACACACTGGATTTGAAGACAGCAGTTTTGATACTAACGTGCATGTCTCTTCAAAGTCTGGATGCTTTTGACAATATGGTGATTCTGGGCTAAAATCACGAGTGGGCCTGTTTCCTTTTTGCTAAATGAATCCGATTGCAAAGTATATTTTGATTAGGTCATCCGCCTTGCAAAGTGAAGCGATGTGGTTTTGCGAGTGTTTTCTCACAAATATATGACTTTATAATCTCAGAGATTGTTCAAATTTTGCGCATAAATGTACCACTTTAATCAGAAATTCTCAGAAAATTACCCCCCTCCCCCAGCTCTGTAATTTTGTAAAATATACAATGGCCCAAATACACTGTCGTATAGGCAATTACACTGTGTATCAGAAAACATAATTTTTCTTGTCACCAGAGTTACACAGTAGACTTTTTGGGTGAAAACACAGTTAATATGATCACAGCTGAAACTACCAGTCTCAGCTTTTTGAGCTTTGGTGACTGGGCGTCTGTCTGGACTCACCTAATGGTCTTTGTGGTGGGAATGCGTACACCCCTAGTAATGGAGTCTGGATCACGTGTGTCTCGGCATACTCTTCTCTGATAGGCCCATGGTTCTTAATTACCAGAGTGACTGTTTATCCACAGTGTTTGCCTGGATCCTTATCAGCCCTAACAGTGTTTTAACTCCCAGTGGAGAATGTGTGGGAGATCGCGAGAGGAAGTGTGCATGCCTCTCTCTGTGTGTGTGTGTGTGTGTGTGTGTGTGTGTGTTGTGACGCACAGTAGTGTACATGTTAGCGTGTATGTTTGATGTACTTTGTCAGACATGGGTCAGAGTGTTTGGAATGCAAAACACGCAGCTTCGGCTAGTAATATCCTGGTTGGGGCTGTGTCCTGATGAGGTGGTGTTTGTGCTCCTCATTGTCGGGATGGAGAGGCAGACTCGTGGTCTGCAGTCACCGAGGGGACACTCGTGTTGAGGCTTCAGCACTGAGCCACGAGTGTTCATGTTATTGCCTCATTCCTCAGCACCAACGTTATCAAGCAAACATTGAATTTGCACGTTTTGCATTCCAAATCAGGAGCCCTTGTAAAACTGTGACAATTTTCCTGAGTCTGGATTGTAAAAACGTTCATACAGTGTATCATCAGTCTGCTTTTTATTTAAGGTGGAGCTCCTAGCGTGAGTTGGTACTTTGTGTGTATACACAAGTGTGTTCCCATATGCTTTTGTTTGTGTGTCTAGTGTATGTGTGTGCTTGAGTGCGTGTGCATATGTGTAACATGAGCTCTGGCCATCTCCCCGTGTGTGAGTAATGGTCCCTGTTTTATTGGCCCGCTCCTCAACAGACTCTATGAGTAATCACATAATGCCTGCTCTGACGTCAGAGCTGTTTCCATGGTAACACAGTGCTCCCCACTCTGGGGAGGTGCGTTCATTTTTTTCCCCCCACATCTCGTCCTATATGCGCTCAAAGCTCCAGCTCTGGATGGAGACATTACGCCTCGAGCTAAAATCACCTCCCCCTAATCTATAGTTTCACAACGTGCGTGTATGATTAGAGCTCCGCACTTTGCTCTCTTTTACCTTCCACTTCTTCTTTTTTTTTGCAATTCATCCCCATCTCCCTGTCCCCATCTGTGGCTCTCCCTCTTTTTCTTCACTGTCCCTATTTTAGTCATCCTCTGTCTCCTCTTGCCTCCCAGCTCTGTCTCTTTCATGATTAGCCCCCATTTTACTCTCTGTCCTCTCCCTTCCCCTCTCCTTTCTTCTCTTCTCCAAACTCTGTAATGCCCGACAAACCACCTCTCCTATTTCCACGCCAGATGTATTCATTTTTCTCCCTGCCTTTCATGCACTGTTGAATTCCACTGAACGGCCGACCCCTCTCTTTTCTACAGGCTCTTCCTGTTCACAGTTTTGCCTTTTCCTTTCTCTTTTTTCGCTCTGGAGAGAGGACAGGCTCGGATGCAAAGGAAACATACTCCCCTGTGTATCTGTGCCTACATTAGATTAATACAGCCCCAGCCATCCCCTGGGTGCAAGAGGACAATAAAGCAAGTCCAGGTTTAGTTTATTACTGAATTGAAAAAGTAGTATCATGAAAATGTTGCTGTTCTCTGATTTTATGG
The DNA here is from genome assembly GCA_011952105.1 of Coreoperca whiteheadi. NCBI lineage: Eukaryota > Metazoa > Chordata > Actinopteri > Centrarchiformes > Sinipercidae > Coreoperca > Coreoperca whiteheadi. Next base: position 11,109,938 of record CM022474.1, on the reverse strand, counting down.
TTGCTGGAGTGCACAGATACTATTAATTCATTTGTAATGAGTTTCACATTAAGTCAGATACATTTGGACGCACCACTCCAATTACCAGTGTATATGCATTAATTAAAGTACTGCAAATCCTTTTTAAGCACGATAGCCAAAATCTATCAGAGTTCTGTAGAGTCTGACTTTGTCCAAGCCTGAAACTGTCAAAATGTCAATAATCAGGCCAGCCTCAATCTCAAGCTAACAGCGGCCGGTCGTCTGGCTAGCCAAACACTCACACAGTGAACCCGTTAATGGCTCTGTGTTATGTCTGTTGTCATTGCTCAGAGAGACCGGGGCTGAAAGCATTACACTGCCCCGGTAATTTCCAACCCATTTCCTTCCCCTATTGAAAGTGGTGTACCGCTGCTGAGAAAAGGGGTATTGCTGTCTCCCAAACAGGCAGGGATCCACCGATACCTCTCTGTCATATGGATCCTCCGCTTTGTCACTCATCCAATCAGGAGTGTGATTGGTGGCTAACAATGAAGACTGACTGGTTGTCTGGGTGATGGGTTTGGGTCGGGAGCAGGACCGCTGTAATAGACTCTGTGTCTCTTGCTAATCAACAGGGTACGCCTGGCACAGGCGTCCGTCTTCATTTTCCAATCAATTAGACCCCAGTGGAAAACAGGCCGTCTGACACAGGTGCATGTGTGGGTGTGGGTGAAGTTTCTCTGTGGATGTGTGGCTGTGTGTGAGAGAAAAAAAAGAGGCAAACAGAAGAAACGCGAGGGGTAGTTCGTGAGTGTGTGTGACTCTGTGCAGTTTGCCAGAAAGGCAGCCATACCAGATGACGGCCATAAAAAAGCGCCGCCTTACAGCTCAGCCTCGATTCACGGCTGGGTTTCTGCCTGACTTGGCCTTGAATTGTTTCTGAAGCCAGGGACAGACAGAGCAATACCCATTAGTGCGTTGTTGCATGTGACTGGAGTTTTGACCTGAGACCCTGGGTGCACTATCGAACCATAACCCAATGAGCCACAGTTGAGGCCGTTATTGCCCGGGGCGAGGCCCATTCTGCCAACCCAGGTCCCCTGGTTGCCCACTGTTTAGTGTGGCACTGCCAGCTCAGCAGAGGGATCGTATTCAGTCAAGGACATGGACAAGGTGAGTATAAGAGCCAGGCGGGGCGCATTTACACACTGCAAAACTGTTTGTTTAGAAAGTGGAAGAATCATTTTCAAAGAAATTGTTTGTCATTTTGGGAAATACAGTAATCCGCTTCCTTTTCAAGAATTAGATCAAAAGATCGGTACCACTCTTATATTTGTCCGTTAAATATGAATCTACAGCCAGGAGACTGTTTCGCTTAGCTAAGCATAAAGACTGGAAACATAGGAAATAGATAGCCCAATAGTCTGTTTACCATCATCTCTCAAACTCTCTAATTATAACACGTCTCATTTGTTTAATCCATACAAAACCACCATTTTTCAATTCTTTATTAGCTTCTTATTTGACAGACAGATAGGAGAGTGGTGAGAGAGTGATCTTCTAATTTAACTCCCTGCAAGAAAGCAAAAAAAGTAATGAACTACTCCTTTAAGCGAACCCCTCTCATCAGCAATGCTGTCGTGTTACAGCCCATCAGTCTTAATCTACCAGTTGGTATCACAGTGTATATAAGACTGGAATGAAATGTGACACATGGAAAATGCACTGTTCTACTAAAACAATCTCGCTTCGACCTGACAGCCATCATTTAGCCATTGGTTTCCAACTTCTGACAGCTCATTATTGTTGCTGTGATTAGTTCTGTAATGTTGTAATCACTGACGGTGAATGTTTTGGATGTGGATGCAGGTTGGGTGAGATCCGTCTGCAGTTTCTTCCTCCCCTCTTGTCTTCAGGGTTATACAGTGTGACAGTGACAGCCAGATCTGTGAGCTCTCTGTTTATACCGTCCCACCCCTCCTCCTTATCCCTGCTGGTTGTCTGCACCAGATCCATTTGGGTCAGGCTGGTGCAGTTGAACTAATCAGGTTAAATGAGGAGAACTCATTTGTTTTGGGGTCTGTTTTCCATTAGATTAATGTGCAAATGCACACTAAACATGCAGATTTTGCAGATGGAAAATAATGACCATTCGCCCAAAATTTCACAGTTTTTAACTCCAGGGTGGTCATTGTGTATTTAAAGGTGTTGCACAGTACAGCCTTATCAGCCACGCAGTTGAAGCTGTTTATGGCTCAGTTTTACGATACCTCTCTTCTAGTCTACCTCCCTAATTAATTGAACTACTTCCCATTATACTGGATTATCCTTTCCAATTGGGCATTTTTCGAGCCAGGATTGTGAAAACCAATGGTCGTCATTTATCCAGAGTTGCAGCAGACATTATTTGTTTCTGCTTTTCCATGGTCTACGGAAAGTGCAATTACAGATGAGGAGTCACACTAGCTTCAGGCTGCAGACCCACATTGTCGGACATATACGGGGATGTGAACCTCTGCTGAACACGATCTTAAAACCAGGATTAATCTTTCTTTTCGCTTTGATTAATTATCCTGCCATCATTACTGATTGGCCAATTAAGAGAGTAACAAATTAGGATTTGGACAGCGTAATGACTGAGTGAGGTTAAACGCAGCCTCCATAACGCTCTCCATCATGTTTTCTCTGCTTCTTCAGAGGGTAGCGAGATGAGCCTGCTGTTCTGTGGTGTCTTTGGACCATGTCGTGGGGAGCAGAATGTGAAAGGCAAAGGTTTCAGCTAATTGTTTCCTCAGCTGTGCCGTAGAGTGGACTGTTCAGGATAGGCTAAGAATTTAGAAGCCCTTTTAGAGTTGTGTTGTCTTAAACTTTGCATTACATAACTCTGCTGTGAGAGTTTTTGTGGCTTTCAGCAACAGAATGCAAAGTATGAAGCCACCATTTTGTCAAGGAGAAAAACTAGTCAGGAAAGGGAACAAGACGGACAAGTTTTTTCCTCACAACAACAAAGTGATACTCTGGTGTTTCCTGTGCTCATGTGCACGATTGAATTTATCGTACACATACATATTAACAAATCAAAGAAGTTACCATTATATGTTACTAATATCTTATGCCGTTTATGTGTTGAAGGAAACGTAATTGCTGCCTGGATTATGTTCACATGCAACATTCTTTCAAGTGAAGGCAGTGTTATGTTGCTGCGTGAAACCCGTGGGGAGGGGGTTAGGGGTGGATGGGGCTCTTACAAAGCTTAGGACTGGTACACCAAAGGCCAGGGTCGTCATGCTGAGTCCCGGGTGTAATTAGGTTTTGGCTTTGGTTAGCGTTTGGTTAAATGTTAATAAAGTAAACACATTGTTTCTTGTGCTTCAACACACTTTTTCAGTATTAAACAAAGACCACAATCTTTCCCTTACCTTAAACAAGTGCCTAAAACGTTTACCCATGCTTTAGGTGCTACGAGCGGAAATTGCATTGCCAGATCGGATGAGAGCAAGTAAAATACATTGTACATTACACTGAACATTTTGCTAATATGGCCCTGTCGGCATTACGTTTCCTTCTAAACATATTTACTGTTGCAAATTTGTTACATGGAAACGTAATTTCCAGGAGACAGGGTTGTTCTGAGCACATTATGAGATACTAACATAATGTCAAATTCTCTTGACTGGTACAGTACATGCCCTTCTGGGACTACTAAATTATTCACATCAGGCCTACATATTTGCACTGAGCAATCAATGTTCTTGGCTATAGTTAGAAAATACTGTAGTCCAAAAGCAATGAGAAATCCTGTTCTATTATGTAAACAATTTTGTCTGGTAGGTGGTGAGTAGCTGTAACTGTTGGTTGTAACTGCTTGCTTTTGTTGGACTGGACTAGGGGTGTGCCATATCAAATCGTTCACGATAGTACCGGTACAATTTTTAATATGATAAAAAAGACGTCATATCGTGATAATGGCAACATGCCTTTATGCACAGCAGCAACAAGCATCGCTAAAAGCCATTGCTACCGTTGTGGTGCCGCTCCACGGTCGATGAGTTGGTTTCTAGTAAGGGGAGCGACTTCAGTAGTGTGGAAGTGGTTTGGTTACAAAAGATCCAGCAGTGTTTGCCACACATAGACTTTCCTTGGTCGGGCCGCCCAGGTGTAATAATGGCACCATATGCGACTGATTAACTAGTGGACAATTTCCCCTCACTCTACCCCTCCCGTGCGGTCTACTGACAGTCGCACATGTCCTGCAGAGAAACAGAGCGAGAGTCTCCTACTTATGCCGCTGTTTAGTAAAAGCTTGTAAGTGCAACTGCTGGTGCCGATGTCAGTTGTTGGTTTCAATCGTTTCGATAGGCGACATCTTAACGACAAGCCTCCGCCACAGGCGGCCTGCCTGCTGCTGTGAAAACGGACTCGCGGGTGGAAAAACAACTTTATAAAACATACTGCTGACGAAGAAAGTCAACACGTTCAGGCAGAAAGGCTGGTGTGTGTGTGTGCACTGTGCAGTAGGTGTGTGCATGTGTGTGGGGAAAAGAGAACTGAAGGGTGAAATAAAACATCCTTACTGGAAATAAGGTGACATTATATAACTATATTTTTTCAATAGTTTTTTTTCAGGATTTTATCATATTATCAAAAGTAGCGTTATCGCCCTGAAATATTGTGATATTATTTTCGGTCCATAAGGCCCACCCCTAGTCTGGACAGTTCAGTATCTTTCAGCCCACCACACAATGATTCATTCTCATAATGTACATTATCATACATACCTTATAGGATCCTCATTGCCACTGTTGTCCTCTATAATATAGGAGATAAAAAGACACTAATTTAACAATAAGTCACATGTACAACAAGCAAAAGCACCAAACAAAACATGCTGTAGTTTAAAACTAAAGTATTCATGCATATTTATGTAGTGAGTTGTTTGTTCCTGTATCCATCTTTTGACAGCAGTTTTGCAATTATTTATGGATTCCATGTTTTAAGTGGAACAGGAAGACTATTTCAGGCAATAGCTGTTCATGAGCGCACAACTGCTTATGAAAACAGATGGCAAACACAAAGTAGTGCTTATTTATTTTATCAGGGAAAGATAAATATAGCAAACACAGGCCCAGTGAATGATTGCTGCTTTTATAATGTATGATCTCTGCTCCCTCTCTTCCGCAGCATCTGAGACAGTATCAGTGAGAACTGAGACTGATGAATGTGTGGAATGTAAGCTGACGTCACTGGACGTACCGTAGCTTCAGTCACATGGCTAGGTAAACACAAGTAGCCGTCTGGCCTGGTGTGTGTGGGTGGCATCAGTGGCTCTGATCAAGAGGATCCAGGAGCAAAGTGTTCCTTCAAGAGATTTTTGCTCCGTGTTGTTGAGTGTGAAAAAAGAAACAAATGCTTTGTGTATTTTTACTAGGATTCCTTCCATGTTTAAACAGCAGACTTAACAAAGTTTTTTAACAATGTTTTTCTAGCTTGTGGTTGGCCTTCATGCTGTTCCAGATCCTGAGAACACATGCATACAAAGACACTATTACACATCTGTATGCACACACAGACATGAAAACAGAACCATGTACAAGCATATATATAAATATAAGGATATACTGTATGTTTACTGTACACATGTATACATGGAAAACTGTTTACATTGATAAACTCACAGATATATGGTGTAAACATACAAAAGACCAACTTTGTTATATATACAGACAAACATGCATTTTAACTCACTCCCTTCCTTACACCAGTTGTAGAACGTAACTAAGTGCATTTACTTGAATATTTCCATTTGATGCTACTTTATGCCTCTTCTCCACTACATTTCATCGGGAAATGTACTTTTTACTCCATGACATGTATCTGACACCTACAGTTATTAGCTACTATGAAGAACAGGATTTCCATACAAAATGTATATTGAGATTACAAGGTAAGATGCAAATAGTTGCAATTAGCTTCACCTCAGCCAAGTACAAAATTAGGGAACTGTTTACACATGAATGCATCAGTAATAACAATTATCCTACTGACAGGGGGAATTGTGCTCAATACTGAATACATTTAGTCTGGATACTTTCAGCGGGTATTTAGACCGAAAACAGCTCTAGGTTAAAACAATGCACGGGTCTGCATTGGTGGGGGTGTTTTGCTTCAAGTAAGGGTGAAATGTGAAATATGATCAAGTCCAGTCCAGTTTGAGTAGCAGATCCACTGCACACAGTGGTTTATAATACTATGAGACAGGATTTTACAACTCTGGAAGCGTACCACGGCAGCAATTATTTTATCTTTCGTCAAAACGTAAAAAGTGGTGTTTACGTTACAAAGTATTCTAGACAGGACAGGCAGGACAGGCCCTTATTCAAATGAAGGCGAGGGCTGTGTTTTTTTCTGTGCCATGCCATTGTTCCGACGGCCCATATTCTGAAACCCCAATAGTCCAAAAAATGTCCTATTGAACTGAAGACCCATTTGTCCGACAGCCCGTTATGCCGAAAACAAACACTCATTGCTCCTGAAGGCCCATTGGTCATGAAATACACGCTTTCCCTGCAGTTGTTAATTCAGTTACTGCTGGCCCTGTCCATGGTGCTGAATCGGTGGTGGTTTTGCCCGAGGGCATGCACCAACTGAGGTAAAACGCCCATAATTTTATTCCAACGTTAGAAATTTGTCTGCGACGGTAAGATCACTTGAAATGTTGTTTGGTGTCAAGCCAGCATATTAAGGGCCAAACCCCTGCTGACACAGGACTTTCACCCAGGAGACCGCTGTTCGTGGCACAAAAGTCAACGCTGACTAATTATTTTAACCCAAACCATGATCTTTTGATGGTAGCTTTGGTGCCTAAACCTAACCAAACTCAAACAGTTTCACAAAGTTAACCACGTGTTATCTGGCAGAAAGGCCTGAGGTCAACCTTCTCTCATGTGCGTATTTTCGAAGCAATGGGTGTTTGTTTTCAGGATAACAGGCTGTCAGCCAAATGGGCTTTTGGTCCAATGGGACATTTTTCGGACCATTGGGGTTTTAATAATGGCCGTCAGAAAAAATGGGCACTCCCCTTTTTTTCTTGCAGCCTCAGTGCACTGTGCTGGTAAAACTTACTCCCTTTTACTTGAAGCTGCACTAGTTAATATTTTTATATTAACAATGGATCAAATGACTACATGTGTTGTGAAAGGTGTCACTTGTAGTGACAAACACTCAAAATGCTATTGCGTGCACACAAGATACAATTCGTTCCCACGTTTTGATTAATTCGTCGGCACAAGACAGAATTTGTTCCCACCTTTTTGGTTAATTCGTCCACATGAGATAAGTGTATACACAGAGAGCAAGCACAACAGACCAGCCCTGCTCCCCGAAGCATGAACTGCAGATTCTAACAGAATCTGTATATATGACCAAAAAATAAACATTTATACTGTAAATACGGAGGTGTGCCGTGCTTATGTTAAACATTTACCTATACACTGACAATCAAGGACTAAACTATAAAATCAATCTTTACTTGGCATCAATTTCTTCACCATAATAAAGCCTACATTGAACACAACATGCAACTATGTATGTGACTATGTCTTGTGCCCACGGATTAACCCAAAAGGTGGGAACGAATTGTATATTACGCTCTGTACAATGTTGTGTTTACAGCCTGTTGTGCTACCCGAAAAATAGAAGCGGATTTAAGTAAAACATTTGAATGCAGAACTTTCTTTTGAATACTTTTACACTGGTATTACTACTTTTACTTCAGTAAAGGATCTCAAAACTTCTTACGCCACCGGCTTAAACACATATAAACACATATAAAGCATGTATCCATTCCCAAATACCGCAGTTTGAAATAAATGTCCCTCCGCAGTGGCTCTGTGAACAATCACTCTGGGTGGTCCAGGTACAGAGCTGTTATCACTTTTCAGGAGAGCTCTACTAAAACCATACATCATGATATACCTTTGCCAAAGGCATAACTGCTGCACGACACAGTGACAAGCTATTATTACTACAGTACCTTTGGTTATTATTACATCATATATCATTTAGGTGAGCATGACAGAAAGCTTTAAGATAGTACATATTGTATATTGCTTGCTAAGCCTCAGTGAACCCCAATGAGGGTGGGATGGAAGAAGATGGCTTTCTGTCAGTCATGGAGCCTGCAGCCTATTTCCCCAGAGGACAACCAGTATCTCCTATATCTTATCCCCCTGTTTGCTTTGTTTCCTGGATGGCTATCAGCATGATGGCCCATTCTTAATGGCTCGGTGCTTTGCCTCTTAGAGAAAGGCCCATTGGAGTGTGTCACGGAAGGCCGTCTCTTGTTCCGCTGTACTGTCCCTGCAGACCCCTGCATTCCTTCTACATGGGGAACTAGAGCCCTCTGTGAATTTCACTGACAAAAGCAAGCGTTTTACAAGCTAATGGTGGAAAACCTGCCCATGGGGCTGACCTGAGCTTCTCCTAGGGGAACAGGCTCTTTAAAGCAAATCCTTCCACCTGCAGAAAGAGGAAGCAGAGATTTATGCCCCCACGCAGGTACACATGCTGTTTATTAGAGCCTGGCATTCACACACTTTCATGCATGCACTCACGCACGCTTTGAGTACATCACTCAGTACATAGGTGCTGTCCGGACTGGACGTTTATGTTTATACATCAGTGATTGTAGGGATGTGATTTAAAGGCATATGCTTGAGCAGGCAGTCGCTGTCTGTTTACTGGAGTGCTGTGGGAATCTTGATGGGATTGTAAATGTTCTGTGTGCAGCTGAAATAATGGGGGAGATGTGTGTGTGTGTGTGGTCCTCTCTCTGATGAGCACGGACAAAACACAGAACACAGACCTTGCTGAGTCAGGCCTGTGAATAAAAGATGAAATAATGTATGCACTGGAGGCATCATGCATGCACAAATTCCCATGCTGCTTTCATAACTTTGCCTTTGACTGAACTCTGTGCTCTCAAATTCTCATTCCCTATTCAGTGAATTATCTTATAGCAAAGTTGGATACTAAAGCTAGAACAATGTAATATCAAAAATTACATTCCCACACGTCATTATTCAGCCAAAATGACCACAATTCAAAAGTCCAGGGCGTTTGCGTCAGTTCACATGTCACGGTCAGGTCCAAATTGTTATTCAACTGTTCATTAACTTTGAAAACCCCTTTTGACGTAGATTGCCTCCTCCAAAAGAAATATTGCCTCCTGTCCCAGTCAGACTTATGGCTTCATAAAAACATTTTACAGTGGAACTATAACACCCAGCCCTGTTGTCTGAGCACTGCGCTGTGCACTAAACCAGCACAAATCTATCACATTTTCATTGCTTAAATAAGACCTGTGAGCAACAAAACAGGGAAAAATGTGGCTTAACTCGTTTTATCAGACTGCACTCCTAATCGTATGGCCTTTCATAATGTAATTCATAAACATTACAGAAAGTCTTTAAGAAGACACATAAATCAATATTACCATTTCCATTTTGTGATGAAAGCTCAGCTGAAAAATACCCAAGTGGCCAAAGCAGGCTGAAGGGCTGAATCACCCAGTTGATGGATTATGGAGAAGTGCACTCTTTTTCTTAATGCTGTCCATCTTTTTTTGACGAACACGAAGCCAGGCCAAAAACACATGAAAAATACATAAGAGAGAATTTGTCGCACTCTTGATCTGTATCTAATTAGCCTATCCGCAGGTGTAGTCACCTTTGGGTAGATGTATTGACCACAGAATAAGTGACAGCACATGCTCTGTATTTCAGAGTAAGATAAGTAATCTTAGATCTATTAAATGAATTGCAGCGTAACCCATTTATTCTGACATAATCCCTTGAAACAAGTGTGCTGTGGCCATAGAGTAGCCACTATTGTTGACACACTGTACACCGTTTGAATCAACTATGAATTAAACCACCCAAAACCCACTGGCACCTTGCAGACCGAACAGAGCAGGGGCTTGTAAAACAAACAAACAAGTGAGTGCTGTGTTCCCTTCTCAGCTCTCGAGGCCCCAGCAGTAATCCTGACTGGACCATTATACGCTAATGGCGTTGGCATACTGTTTTGAGGTGGGCTGCCAGGTCTACCCAGCCAGATCCCCTCTTTTTCACCCAGCCGAATGTGCGGAGCTGGGAACCTAACTTCTTGTGAAGGAGTCGGCCAGAGCTCATGAACAAGGAAAAACACTAATAATAACACCAAAAAAAAAAAAAGACAAAAAAATAAAAGATGATGCTTTTTAATCATGAAACCACATGGATACATATTTTTATACTATCCATATATGCTTTCTTAAAGAGATTTTCACCTAGTCAGTGAGATATTTCATGCCGTCGCGTCTGATAGTTTTTGAGGTCAGAATATGGGGTATTCCCATTGAGGTTTTCACAGGGCCACAGAATCCGTGGGGCCTGTGCTTTCACCCCAGGGGACTGACAGATCTATCACTATCTATCTATGGAAGAAACTCGTGCACTGGGTTTCTTCTAGGATCAGGCTAAGTCTCTCCCAGGAAAAGTAAAGACGATAGATCCCATTAGTCGCACTTCAGAAATTAGAAGAGTCTAAGTAAGAAAGTGTGAAGAGTAGGGGAGGGGTAAACAGAAGCCAGAGTGCAGATGCATTGCTGGTGTGTGAAATATATCATGGGATCATACTTGTGCATGTGTGCGTTTTTAGCGCACATGCAGTTCTGGTTTTGTTCATTAAGTGTGTTTGCTCTGCAGGCCGGTGCATGAGAGAGAGAATGTGAGAGTGTGTGGATGCCAAACAGATTTTAGGTGTGCGTGTGCTAATCTTCGCTTACACACAAGTGTGTTCCTCATTCCCTGCACACATCCCCCCTCCGCTTTGGCAGCCCACCTCAATAGTTCCCTTCCCTCCAGCGATGACGCAAATGACCCACGATGACTGACCCCCTCGGTAAAAGCTGTAAAACATTAGCCAGCGTGAATAGGAATGATTCTCCATACTCTCCCCTCAGCAGGCAGGCAGGGAAGGATTTATAATTGTCCTCGCAGCGGACGGCTGTCGTGCTCGGGGTGGATGTGGCAGAGGAGAAGGTGCGGCGAGGTTTTTCGGAGTCACCGGGACAAAGAGCCAGACAGTTTAGGTCAGAAATTTGTGTCTGCCTGGACCCGAGCCTTTCCACACTCTATTACTACAGTTTTACTGTGTATTGTACACACCCCTTAATTCTTACTAGTACTTTAATATCTATTTTCCTTTGCCTTCTCACATTACTATTGCCTTGTGTCCAATTAAATTCAGTTAAAATTTATAAAGAGATTTTCCACGGAGGATTATAGTTTATTTAATGAAAATGTAAGAGAGTGGAAAATACTAAGAGTGAGATAGTAAATGCATTATGGATAGAAAAAGTTTAAGACTCACACTTATCCACTTCTCATTTCCATCCATTATATCTGTTTGTTAATCATGTGAAATCTCCCTTTATCATCATAATGTCGTTGGTATAGCTTATTTACATACAGTAGCTGGCATAGAATGTTTCTGCAGTCCAAATGCTACATTTAGAAATCTGTAAGGCTGACAGTTGTAAAGAAAGTCTGTATCTGTCTACACGTCAGAGTAAGATATAGATAAAGAGCACCAGGTAGACCAGAGGGTTCAATTATCAAAGTTTCCTGCACTTGAAGCTTAGGAAGCAATTAATGGACATTTTAAAAATTATGTGAAGCATTTTGCTACATTATTTTCTCCAACTGGTGAAGAAAAATTCTCCCATTATCCAAGAAGGGAATCCAGTAAATTAAAGATTCTTTAAAAAAACTGTCATTAAACAAAAAGGACAAATTCCCAAAGAGGGTCCCAGGAGAGAACAGCTATATATGTGACACTAATCATGAGAATACCTCCACCTGGGGGTGGAAAACAAGATTACACCTCATTTTCAAAGCCGTGATGAGCGAGTTTACTGTGGCTGATGAAAGTGAGTACACGGATATTTGATCGTTGCCTTGATGGTTTCCTTACGACTCAGTCACTGTCTTCTCTGAAGCCTTCATATAGTGAGACTTAGTAGAATCTGACCTACTTTCTTTTTTGTTAACTGAAATGAAAGTGAGTGCAGGGATGTCTGAGTCAAGCACTGCAGATGTCAGAATATCTTTGACAGAGAGCAGTGATAAAAGAACAAAGGAGAAATAATTAAGAAAATATTTTGAGATCTCAAGGCAGTGGATGGGAGTCTGAGTGCGCGCGCGCGTGTGTGTGTGTGTGTGTGTGTGTGTGTGTGTGTGTGTGTGTGTGTGTGTGTGTGTGTGTGTGTGCGCGCGCGCGCGCTCTTACGTAAGTAGGCATATGTGTGAATTCATGACTTTGCAGACCTAACTGTAAGTGAGAGCATGGTGAGTTTAATTGGACAGAGGTTGTGCATAAAACCCTTGGGTCAAGCTGATTGGAAATCCTGCAGACTGATCTCCTGGCCCCTCAACACCACCTTAATTAACCCTACCATACTGTAAGATCAGCACTCTCTCTTTCTCGCCTTCCCTCTTCTCCAACCAGAAGATCTCTAGTCGGCACTTCTTGTAACTGTGTCCTCAATGGACGCTGAGTTTGGGTCCCAATAAATCCAGCGTGCTAACAAGCTACCACAGCTACTGAAGATCTGAGTCGACACACATCAACTCCACTCATATGAAGCCAGTAATGAGGGACAAAATAGGACGCGGGAGGCAGAGAAAGAAGAATGAAAGCCTGATCATGAATGAATGATTAAGAAACACTGCTAGCAGTTAAATTGCACTGAGCTATATTAGGACAAGGCAGTTTCCGGTTTCCCAGCCAGCCAGATTTAGAAAATGACTCAAGTTAGTTGATGACAGTGGGCTGGGCTTATTGTGAGGCTTCAGGTTGATCAGTATGAAAGCTGAGCTTCACTATGGATGCTGTAGCTAGCTACCACCACTTCATACCCACAGGGAAGTGGTTCTCAATTGGTTATTGGCGGCAGCAAGTCAAACAACAAGCATATTCCAGTAGTTTGTTTGTGCTTTGACACCATGGTGTTTACCCAGCACCTCAGAGGCACGGCAGCTTGCTGTGGGCTGTGGCTCGGAGCCATGGTGGTGGACAGGGCATGGCTGCACACTGGCATCCACACTGCTGCCCTCTTAACACTCTGGGTGAGAGGAAGGCTGGGAGTTTACTTGGCTGGCACTATTTTGAGTCATGAGCATGCAGCTCATTTATAGAGGGCGGCGGGCATATTTTGGCTGGCTGCTTTCTTTATATTTCTGACATTTTCACATCATCTACTTATGAGTAGCCTTCCCATTATTTACCTTTATGCCTATAAATGATTCTAAACAAACTTTTATCGAGCCGGACAGTAAAAGACAGGAGTTAGGACTTCTCCTACCAAGACAGGTTAAAATCTAAATCTGTAAACATCCCTCTTCTACATAAGTGATTCTATCTTAGAGCGACCACACTGTAAGAAAGTGGGGACAAGATCCACTGTCCTTGTTTTGGACCTAAAGTTCAGCCAGAGCTAATATGAAGTTTCGAGTCTATATCTTTGTTCTTGTAGTTTTGCGAAATGGTGAAATATCCCTATAATACAATAATGGTGAATGGAATTTTGTTTTTGGTGCTCACAGCATTAAAAATGACATTTAGAAATCAACAGCAACATCTCTTTCCAGGAACAATGTCTCAGAGACTCTGGATGTTCCACGGACCTCACTGTATACAGGCCTCATAGGTAGAAATAAGTTCCAAAGAAAACTGTTGACGGTGAGGTTTGTGGGTTATCCACAGTAACTGGGACATTGTTCCTGGAAAGACACATTGCTCTTGAAGTTTTTAAATGTAATTCTCCAGTGCTGTGAGCACCACCAACAAAATTCCATTCGTTTCCACAGTATTGGGGTGGAAGCAGAAATCAAACGGATATATCAAAACCTGGGCAAATTAAACCAAAACTATCTGCATGGATAGAAACCACTTCCCAACCAGGGGAACATGAACCCTAGAGGGTACCACTGCAGTTTCCACGGGGTATGTGGAAAGATTGTGGAGTAGCTAACCTAAGATCTAACCTAGAAATAATGATGTGGCAAACGAATATCCACATATTTGTGTTTAGGAGGAAAATTACCTCACAAATAGGATGACTAATTGGCGTCAGGCAGATCTTTAGTATAATGTTTGTCACAATAATCAATAAACTATGACGACTCCCACCTACCGGAGTCAGTTCACCACCTCGACCTTTAGCGATTGAGGGTGCGTGAAAAGTAGTGAGCAGCTACAAACAGTAATGGAAAAATGGTTCAAACTTCCAACCTCTGCCACTCCAAGCGGTAGTAGTATGAATGCAAACTTGACCAAGCCTACTGAAAGAAAGATACAGAGAGACCAAACCTTAATGTTGACGAAGCCAGATTCACTATGTGAATCGGTGTTAAATAACATCCAGTTTAAAAGCAATTCCAATTGACACATATGGAACATGATGAGTAGTGTAGATGAAGGGGTACTTTGTGATTTTATCATAACTCATTTCCCATGTAGTTTATGGAAAGATCCTTTTACTTGGGTGCACCTTCTAATAACATGCAGCTGAACTGCGCTGTTATCACTTCTTCCTCTTGTTTGTTTCTTGAGAGTATGACTCTGGATCATGAAAGTACAGTAAATCTCCAGAATACGTTCACAATGGAGCCAGAGTCTCATAAAAATGCCTTAGACCTTATTGAGTGTGTCATGTTACTCTGGTAGCTATTGTGCCGTGACTGAAAGACATACTTCCACTTTCAAAGACACTAAGCATTTTTTCTCCCGAGGACTGGTTTCAGTCTCTTATAAATCACAAGTATTGCTACAAGTGATGGAAAGCCACCGCTAGACCTGGCTTATTCTGAGTTATGGGGCGGCATAATGAATCTAGCAGAGGGTGAAACAAAGGGCATAACTTCTACAAAGTTGTTATTTTTCCCAGTAGGTGCACTGGAGCTTTAGGACAAAAACAAATCCATTTGGAAATTTTACTGCTTCGGCTGTGTTATGCTGCCTGGAGGGTGTCCATGAAAAACCAGGAGATATCTAAGAAATCATTCATGTGTGGTTTTACCTCTTCAGACATAATATTGGCAGTGAACTGTCATATGTTTTAAGTATAATCTTAGATTGCTCTTCTCTATCCTCCTGAAGCAAAACAAGGTAATAAAGCTTGAACAAGACTTTTAGTTTGTCTTTTTTTTTATCATTAACTGGCTTGAACAGAATACCTATAACCTCATTGTGTTGTCACATTTCGTGTTTTTTGCAGTGATATATCCTCTGTGAGGTAATTGTCTAGTTCTGCAGTTTTGGGGACTCTCGTGACTGATGTCGTTGCTTTTTGTCTTTGAAAAATAGATTATGTTTGTGCGACCCTAATTTCTTGTTTATTCTAACACCGGTGGTTTGAAGTTTCAAAGCGCTAACACCAACATTGTGTTTACTGATTTTCCAGCACTGGTAAAAAACAAACAAAAAAACAACAACATTTGAACACAGTGGCACCAGACTGCATCCACTGTTTGGTTTAGTAAGTGTGTAGCGCACCATCCACATGTATTTGTTGATCAAATTGTTTGAGCCAGTCTCAGAGGAAATGAACTCCACTGTGGCCTGTAAAGTCACTCTGTGCAAGAGGCTATCTGCGGCGCTCGAATTTTATGCCCAGCTTTGATTTTGTGTGGGTTTTTTGTTTTGGCACATCAAAGGGCACATGTAGACTTCTGTGTAGTCTGGGTCTGTCTCACAGAGCACGGGGATGAAAGGTTTGGTTACATAAGACCGTAACACCAAAAGGCTGTTTATGTGTGTGCGCCTGGAGAGCCTCACTGATACGAGGACCTCCTAATGGAGCCGGACTCTGCTGTTACCATGGAGGAACTGCTGCCAGCTCCTATACTGTAAAAGCAAAACCCCGTTGTCAGAGCAGTAAAGAATAAGACAAACAGCTCACTGGCTGGCTAACGCTATCAATTACAGTAATTACACCTCATATATGAGCCTTTTACACAGCTGATTGCTTGTTGACTTCCTTTTCCATCTAGTATTGTTATTTTAATGCATGAGAAGGTATGTGCACGCTTGATGGAGCTTTAAAGTGGCTCACAGCTATTATCATGCTGACAATCGGAGAATCCAGGCTCTTCATAGCTGCAGTCTTCGGGCCATAAAATGGAGGATGAGAGAATGAAGATGTTTGGTGAGAAAGGGCAAACTTCTCATATTCCATTTTTTTCAAACCTCGTAAATGTCAAACTGTGGAAAGGCGGTTGCACTTAATAAACGCCTGTGCTTTTTTTCGCTGGTTTTTCACTGGGAAAAAGTGATTTTCAAGATTTTGCAATATTTTAGCAACATTTGAATCAAAATGTGAAGCTAGCTGGAGGGTTGTTTGTTTTTGTTGGCCCCGTCAGTCAACCCGTTTGTAATACCCAAGAGCTTTTTTCCCCAAACTTTAAATTATTGCTTAGTGAGTTTTGAATATTTAATGTTACCGACAAATACTCGACATTCAAAGTTTTCAGGGACTTATACGGGGACTATCACTAAACAAAATCTTAATGTAAGTTATTCATGTTATATTCTTTTTGACACTATAATCGATTAATCCGCAATTATTTTGTCAAATAACTGATTCATCATTTTGTCTTCAAAATGTAAAGAAATTGTGAAGAAGTCCTGTTATAATTTTCCACCGCCCAAGGAGATGTATTCAGATGTTTTGTTTTATTCAATCCATAACTGCCCACAGCCCAAATATATTCAGTTTACTATCATATGTGACAAACAAAGCAAAACGCTTCACATTTGAGAAGCTTAAACTAGAGTGTGTTTGGCATTTTTGCTTGAGAAATTATTAAAACGATTAAAGGATTAACAAAATAGTTGCAGATTATTTTTTTCTCGATAGACTAATTATAGCAGCTCCATTTGGCACACTTAAAGGTTTAGCACCAATGACTGTAAAACACAGCAAAAAGATAGACCTATATTTTCCAGTCTGATAAGTTAATGAACATACAAAATGCTCTTTTTTGTTTTTTTAGACAGTTTTCACTGGAACTACTTTCTACTGCAGAAATAGTCCTTATGAAGTGGTGACAGCGAGGATTGCTCCGGACATTGTTTCTGCTAAGATACATTGCTGCCGAATTTGTAAATTTAATTTGAAATGCTTGGAGCAACACAAACACAGTTTCCACTCACCTCCATCGAATTGGAATGGGGTGCAGAAACATCAGAGCCGCATATTTTAAAACCTCAGCACATAAAACTAAATCTATCTGCATGGTTAGACATCACTAAAGCTACAGTAAGTGGGGGGGAAAAAGGGGTAAACATTAAGTAACATTCTTTAATCTTCAATTCAATATACAGTACAAATTCACCTCTATGTTTTACAGTCAAAAATGTACAAACTAAACTAACTTATAACGAGGCAACAGGAACTGTAACTTCACTATTGTATTTGTTTCTGACTAAGAAACACTGTGGGAAAACACTCCACAAAACAACACTGCTGTCCAGACAGGCCCATAGGACTGGCGACCGAAAACCCACTGTTTTCACTCACAGCATGACACAACTCAATGACCTCCACTGACACAGTAAATTACACCTGACTTATCAGTTTGGCTCTTATACTGAGCCCCTTGCCTCAGTGTGTGCAGCAGCAATTTGTCACAGCGACATGCTGGGTTTCTCGGGGCTTCTCAGTTCTGGGCCAGAAAGCCCTAACAGAGGCAGGGGGGTTTAATGTTGACTTGGCTCTCCTGCGTTCACCAAAAATCAGTGACGGAGCCGCACTGATGCATTCGGTGACTCCCAAGAAAGTGGAAAAAGGGTTTACAAGGCCTGTGGGAGGACACAGTGGCTGGTAATTAGACAGCGTTAAAATCCTCAGCCTCCACCAGCCCCTAAGGCAGTGAATAGGAGCTAAAGTAAACCAAACCTGACTGTGAAATTGCATTAGACGTCTGTGCTCACTGGAGAGTGAAAAAAAATAGACAAAACCCATTTTTGTGTTTATGAGCATTTCCATTCCCCCCACACTTCCTCGACCTTTTGCATCACCACTCCTGCCCCTCCTCTTTTCCGCTACAGCACAGTACAGCCTATCTCCGTTATGGTGTTGCCTTTGTGAGGAGGCAAGTCTGTTGTAGGACGCTGACAGAAACAGGATGTGCAGGACTGTGGTTTCAACATGTCTCTGTCTCTGTTTTCCCACAGATGCTCCCCCGCTCGGATTGGGACCACAAGAGAGGCTCCCGAGGATCACAGGTTAGCACTGTCCACAGAAAGAGAGACACAGTAGTAATAACAATAATAATAAACAGCTGACAAGAAAACACCCACACACACACACACACACACACAAAGGAGAAACTAGCTCCCTGATCTCTGTCACTCGCCTACACACACCTTATAAATGACCCAAATAGCAGAAATCCTACCACTAACAGGCCTGTTCACCCACTCATTTTAGCCGTGGTTAAACAGCATGTCCAGAGGTGTCACTTCCCACCAGAGTCCTTGTTGTACTCTGTTAGTCTAAAGGGTGCAGGTCTGTGATTTGGCTGTAAGGCACTGCACAAGCCATTAAAGGCCAGGGAATTGAAACCAGAAGGACTCAGCACAGGAGGCAAAGCTTGTAGAGGACAGACACACACACACAGCCACATCCTTGAGATTACCTTTCTCATCTTTGGGGGGAAGAATGTGTGTGTGTTAGGGAATTGATGTATTGAGCTGCTACAGAGCCACAGGGCAGGACTCTTGAGTACATGAAGAACAAACAATGTCCTTGGTGTTGGCATGGCCATATACAGTATGTGTTTCGTACAGTATGTTTTCCTATCAGGAGGATATCCTTAAGAAATGAATAGACAAGGCGTCTGTGCTGACAGTGTATGCTGGGGTAGCTATGAATGCCAAAAGGTTGTGGCTGGGGGAAAATTAGGGGATTTTTCATGAATAGCGATCATAACTGTACAGCACAGGCTTAGGCTTGAAATCAAATTACACACTGTATAATTTCCTAGAGATGCTAAAACTCATATAGTGGTATATCTGTTCCCAAAATCAGCCTTACAGTATTATCCCATCAGACTAGAGAAATTTTCAAATAGCATGTTACCGTTTAGAAATATCATCCAAGGCTCATATCAATTTGTTATGTGGGGTTAGCACATATTTTTTGATTGATGCATTCCCTAAGCTGCCATTTAGACTCAGTGGTCAGTTCCCTCTTCTTTTTATTTGGATTGGTGCTATGCGTTCTTTGGTGGAATCCTGTAATAGTCCAGAGACTGACGAGATGTGTAAGAAGTCGAGGCTTATGTTGGCATCTCTCTCCATCTCGTGGCTATTTTCCCTTGGCTCCGCTCTCTTGGACCAGGTTGTTGGTCAGAGAGGCTGGTAGCGCTTCACTATGCCATGGCTCCTCGGAGAGCGTGTAAATCACACACCCCGCTCTTTAGCCGGTGACCAGAGTGCTTGATTGATCTCCACTGTGTCGTATTCGCCAACATGCACACATTAGCAGGCTCATTTTCCAAACCGCATCTTTTTCTTCCTTTTTTTTCCCCAGTCCAAAGCCTGCGGTGGATGTTTTAGCTTAGGAATTGACAGTGAAGTTATGTATGGAAAGGGCTATTTAAATATTTGCATTTGACTTGAAAACACATTGGTTTTGGAACATTACCCGGAGAGATTATCGGAGAGAAGAGAGTTTGTAGGCCCGGATCTTGTGACTGTTATTCTAAATTAGAGAAAGGCTGGAAGAGTGGTCCGTGAGGCAGACAAGCCATGACATTGCAGTCATGTTGAAGATTTCTCAAAATCACTGTGAGCACTTCAAACACTTGAGAGCAGCGTTTCTTAAACTGCAGGTTTTGGGAGTTGAAAAAGTCACTGACCTTTTTCTGGTTGGTCCCATTATGACGGCCTAGTAGAGTATTTTCTCATTAAATTGGTTCCTGTGGCAAGACTAAACATGCGCTTTTGACTGTCCTCTGCCTGGGAAATAATTGGATATGCCACAAATAATACAGAGGTATTAGCAATTTTAAAGCTCCTACTTTTTATGACATGCAACAGTAAAACTCTGAGAGGAACTGAGGAAGAGAATGACATTTAAATCGGTTTTATTTATTCTATGCCTATTCAGTTTGCAAGATTTTTTCAAACTAGTGACTGTGCCCGCTGCAGCGCTGATGATGGATATATGTTTTAACCACTCGTATCATGTGATAAATCCTCGCTCACTCATCGCCCAGCATGAGCCATCTGTTTTACCTCATGCATCGCTTTTGTTTGCTCTGTCCTTTTAGGCCAGCGTTTCTTGCTTCTCCCTCTTCAAGTCTGCCTGTGTGTCTGTGTCTCTATCTCGGTTTTTTGGCTCCTTTGCTGGAATCAAACACCCTAAAATATGTGGAAGGAAAAACAAGCCTCTCCTTGGAGATGAGATAGCTGCATGTTAGGGGTCAGTTGGCTTGACCTTTCCAAGTAAATCTTTAATGAGGCAGTTATTCTTTTTTGTTTTGATCCCCCCTACATCCCCCAACACACCCCCTTTTAATAAAATATGTAATAGCGTGTAATTGTATCCTGGCTGCAGCCGCGGACCTGGCTCAGCACGGCTTCAGTCTGAGCTGACGGAGGGGTTGTGAGCGGAGTTGGGTCACGGTTGGGGTGAGGGTTGGTTGGGAAGTGGAAAGTGCGGTGCTGCTGGTCGTAGTTTTGGCTGTAGGAGCTGAGACAGGGAGCGAGGAGTGTCTCAGTGGGGTTTTGTGTTACCGTTCTGCTGTGATTCACACTGCTATCACGGCTCTGTTATTTTAAGTAGAGAACATCATCATCTCCCAGGCTCCTCTTCAACTAATCCATCTCGACAGATGTAATCAGGGCCATTACACTAACTGCACTGCCACTGAAACTGAAAACTGCACAGTAATGATTTTTCTTTTCTGTCTAAATGAAATCAACCTAAGGAAAAATAATGGACGCACTTAAGTATTTTTTTTATATATTTCCCAGCTTCTTGCTCAGCAAATTCCTGCATTTCTCAGAGTGTGAGGATTTGGGCGAGGGGTTAATTGCAAAATAGGCACAGCGGTGTGGGTATATCTGTGTGCCTTATGAAGGGCCAGAGTTGCTTACATTTATTGAAATGTGTTTACTGAGAGAATCAAATACCTTTCTTTCTCTAGTAGGCCCCGGCATTTTTCCAGCCTCTAGCTCTCCTGTGGGATACATTATATTCTCATCATTGCACAATTTTAGGAAACCCACATATCCCTGCTGTTTTACTAGAGGCTTACGACTGTATGTTTAGATGAGAGAGCCGAGGGGTTAAAAGTGCATGAAGTGGAGCGCCTCAGAAATTACAAAAATGTGACCTCTCTGTCTGTGCATCCCATTAATAATCATCATTAGACAGAAGGATCAGTGTTTTGTTTGTTGCACCAAATGCACTTCATCTGTCTTCTGCAGAGTAAATGACAAACATGTGGACACAGCAGGAACTCCAACAATCATGCTTCGATTGCTCAGTGTTGTTGCAACGGTAGATGGTGTTGTTTGTAATAAATGATGTTTCACATGAGAAATGTACATTTTGTGCATGCACATATATGACGTTCATGGGTAAAAGTTTAAATATTGTGGATGCATGTACTGTGTGCACACCAGCATTTAGCAAATCATTTTCAGCATTATTTATTTTATGTATTTTATGTTGGGGGTTTTTTTCACATCATGGATGGCTGTGGTTTGAGTTTGTTATTCATCAAACAACACATTGTAAATAACCTTTTAAATCAAACATTTCTAGTCAGAACTCCATCGATCTGGTCCCATTTTCAACACTAATAATGATTTGCAAATATTATTTGGTCCATTTTTTGTGCACATTATTGCAACTTAAGCTACACACACAGCTGAGCAGGGCCTTGGGTACAGAGACACTGTGTGGACAACAAGCTTTTCACTCTTCAGAGTGATTGCTGGTTTGTTTTGACTGGCCCTTGGTTTGGTTTACATGAACTGCTGTGCGGGTGTTAATCTATGGCATGTCTATTGACATACTGTTCCAAACTGTGTTCACACACGCAATTAAGACCATTGATCATGTACACTGTTGTCATTCATACTAACATGTCATAACACAATGTTCATGCACAGTTTAGTATGTGACTTGACTTGTTGAGGAGTCATAAAAACTGTTTATTGATGCTGGTAGTCAGTTTTATCAAATGTAGCATGTCAACAAATGTTGGGGGTTTGTGACCAGATATCAGACAGGGGATCAGTGGGTGTGTCAAAGACTGGCATCAGTCCAATCAGAAACTTCCCAGCTTTTAAAATCCTGCCAGTTAAATGCAAAAGACTGGCCAGCCACAAAAATGTCAACTGGCTGCAAGCAGGAAAGAATCCACATGCTCCAAAAATATTACTACTTGCATAGCACAAGGTCACTACAGTTAATCCACAATGCCACAAAAATAGCCTACTAAATATTAAAAATGGAATAAATATTGCTCTAAATGACCCAACTGTTAAGCCCTTGAGCAGTGTATTTGAATACTATGCAATTTTCGTCTTCATATACATGTCCTTTCCTAAGAGCACCGGGGCCACAGGCTTAACATGTAGTGTTGTATGACCGCTCCATCTACTGTATGTATTTAAAGCAATAGTTTGACATGGTTGGAAATACCCTGATTTAGTCTCTTGGTGAGAGTGAGATGATACGATCAATACCACTGTCATGTCTGTAAAGTAAAAATAAATCTAGAGCCAGTTATTCTACAGCTAGCTGGTTCTAGCTAGCCGCTCAGCTAGCGTGGCTCTGTCTAAAGGTACAGAGTAAGCAAACAGGATATAACGGGTTAATCAGTGTGGTTTAGAAGTGCTTGTAGGCAGTTTTTGTTGCCTTTGGACAGAGCCAGGCTAGATGCTCCCCACGGTTTCCAGTCTTTGTTCTCAACTAACCGGCTGCTTGTGGCAGGTTTACCATAGAGACATGAGAGTGGTGTCAACCTTCTTATCTAACTCTCGGCAAGAAAGGGAATAAGTGTATTTCCCAAAATGTCAAACTAGACCTTTACCACCCTCTAAGTGGTGCTGGGTCAGGACAGTAAGTCATAGTTGTTTTGACTGTCTAAAAGGCAAACATTTAAGTTTTATTATTGTGTCCAGGATTTATAACAATAATCTAAAATGTCTCTGTGATCCAAAATCAAACATCAAAAGCCAGTGTAAATTCAAGCTGCTCATCCTAGGGGCCCATGTATTAATCTGACCAGATGAGGGCTTGCCAGTTTGTCACTTTCCCAGCAGTGTATGCCTGCTGCTGACAGCTGTTTTCATGGCCACCAACTGTGTGTGTATGCTGCCTTTAAAAAGAAAGATTGATCCATCTACCTTAGGAACAGAGGAATCATGAATCATTTTCACACCAAGGAAGCTGTTGTTTCGATGATCAAAGAGGCATCCTTTATCTTTTTGCTCTGTAATTTAAAGTAGTTACTCCCATATCTTCTCCACACAACTTTCCGAGGTGCTGGATCCCTGACCATCTCTTAAGGGTGTATTTCTCAGAAAACCCTCTACAGAGCGGAGTGTGAGCCAGTGGCAGACAGTTGTTTACAGTTCCCAGATGTGAATGTGTGTTACTATGAATGTGGTGTAGGGCAGCAGTTAAAGACAGCATGTATGCTTAGGGAACCATTTAGAAATAAGTCATTAAACACATAAACAGCCTCACTGGAAGGTTAAAATACATTGATTTTAATCCCAGCGTTTAATGGAATTTACAAACACTGCAGATGTGTCTAAGGAGAACATTCACCATGGTACTTTCAGAAAAATATTAAGAATTTTGAAATGCTCCATCATAACATCTGTCCAAAAGCTTTTTTCGGTGCTTTTTCCCAGGCAAGGGCCACTCTGTGGGGCTTGTATGAGATATCCTCCAAGAAAGTGAAGCCTGCTGCTGCAGAGGTGGCCATGGCTGATGAATGAAACTGATCATCTAACCTGACAGGAAATGCTTATATAACCTTATGATATTATGTAACTTACTCACAATTTGATCTGTTACAGGATGTCCACTGATGATTCTTAAGTTTTAGGTTGCAGATTGTTGGAAGATTTTGAACATCAGGAGATATCTTCCAGCCAAGACACAACTTTTCAAGAGATATGTAAAAGCTTAAGCCAGGGATGGTCGGGACTTTACATTCTTTATCTTTCCCTGTACTCAGCTTTGTTTAATAGCTCAAAGCTCTAACTCCTCGTCTCACAAACATTCTGTAGAGAGGTTCAGAGAAAGGATTTTTTTCAGGTAGATAGACTTTAGCAGCACACTATTTCTTGTATTCTTGCTTGTATATTGTAGCAGACAGTGTCGTTTTTTCAGGTCAATAAGAATAACACAAACTCAGTGGAAGTAAGATCCCCACCGTGTCCCAACTTAAATCTCAAGTGCTACCCATGCACCTGGAGCCTTTGAACCACACTTTACTTTTTCATATCAAGTTTTAGGCATTATTTGGCTTGCTCCCAGTGCAAAATTTAAACCCAACACATTCATCGTTCCCTCCCCTTTCATGCCCCCTCAGGTCGAAGTTTAAGCTTAGTTACCCAAAGCTCATGCTCCTTGCAAAGTGTGTTTATCTGGATGCACACGTGTCTCTGTGCTGCACACTCAGGATGATGCCTTTTGTATTTGTTTACGTCAATGTCACTGTATATTTGTGTGTCAGTCTTTGTATATGTTATTTATGTTTTCACTTGACTTTTGAGTCGGCTGCGGTGTGAGAATAAGGGGTTAAGTTTGTTGAAGTTGCACATGAGTTTGTGTGTGCACGCAAGCGTGTATTGGAGATGATGAGACCAGCCAGATGTTCTTCAGCAGCTACATTCTTTTTAAGCTCCCTCCCTTTAGCAAACTCCTAAATCAGCCTGTAAATGAGCTGGGAGACAGGTGTTTACATCTTCTCCTCACAGCATGCATTAGAGGAGAGTATAGGAAACAGGAGAGGGAGGAGGAGAAGAAGAAGAGAAGATGTAGAGGAGAGGAGGGATGAGAGGAGTACAATAGTCGTCTGTCCAGAAATGTTCCATCATCCGTCCCACAGGATGTCTCCTTAGTCTTCTGTAGAGATTAGCTTGGTCCGAGTGCTGGACACGTCTCTGATTGATCAATAAATGTGTGTCATCATCACGTGTGGTTCACCACGGCTGAGGAATGCCCTCACACCCAGTGAACACACGCCTTTTGTATTTTTGCAGACCAATAGGAAAACTGTGTAAATACGGTGACTTATCTGATATGACTAGGAAAATAAAATGCGAAACCTTCACTGTTGCCACAAGTGGAGACGAATGAAAGGTGCTCACACATGTGTTGTTCAGGTAAACCTCTTGCCACTTAGCCAGTGTAAACAGAATAATTCTGGGTGCCTGGCAGCTGGTGTCAAAGTGAATGGGACATTGGGGGAGAAAAATCTGATAACATTCTTTGGGGGAAAAGGGAACTCGTGAACTTATTAGATAAATTTGCTGGCAGCCAAGAATGACCTGTGTTTAGTTGTGGTTTTTCAACTGCTCTAGGCACAGCAATTAAGAGTGGGTTGTGAACTTTTCACTTTACCCTGCAAAAACAAGGCTGGCTCACACTACGCCGGTGCCTTCAAAGCTGTGGGGCAGACTGTCAGAAACAGACGATGGCTGTTGGCCGTCTGAGGGGTCAGGAATGAGGAAGTCAAAGGTCAGATTTTAGCTGAGACATTGCTAATGAGTCCATTTATTAGGTATCACGTATTGCACAGCTGTGCTGAATATGTCTTGACCTATTGTTGTTGTTCAGATGTTTAAAAGGCTGTGTCAACTCCTACTACTGTGAAGTAAAACTCCCTGCTCCTCCTCATGCTTTTGCTTTCTCTGAGCTAAAAGGAGCCATATACGGTATACAATAAAGCCTTTGATGTGTGAGTGGATGCAAGCGTGCACGCGTGTGTGTGTGTGTGTATGCGCCTGCATGTGCGAAGCTTCATGTGATACCACAATCTATAATACACTTCACAAAGTGTATCTTCCACTATGATTGAGTATGTCTCCTATAATAGTGGTCCAAAATCAGTTCTCTTGTTTTCTTAGTTTCATATTGTTGTGTTTGGGTATTGTTTATGGGTATCATTTGTTTTATTTCGTGCCATGTTGGTTTTTCCCTGAGCGACGTGCACTTCTGAAACCTGATTTGGTTATGGCTGTGTGCGCTGTGTCATTGTCCTCATATAATACATTCTTTATTAACATGGGACAAAACTCCTGGCGAATGTTGATTTTTGGTGCTGGACAATTGGCCTCTCACAATATTTTTGCACACAGACTGTGGTAGCAGTCTTTGTTGTGTCAGCCGTAGTTGTTGCTGCGATATAATATTTTATAAGCAAAGAAAGTCTTGCGGTGAAATAAGTGTTTTCCGATCCTTTACTTGAGTAAAAGTACAGCAAAACAGCAATGTAATAATACTCCATTACAAGTAAACGTAAAGAAAATAATGTTAGAATTATCAGCAAAATGTAAATATACTAGTATCAAAAGTGTAAATGCTCAATATGCAGGCAAAATGGCCTCCATCAGTGTATGAATGATGATGAATAAATCCCCCCTTTTTTGTTTTATCTTCGCTACCATCTTGACTGTAAGAGAGCCGGGAGGGACAAACAAGTGAGATTCAACTCTTCTTTGATTGGGTAGGGAAAGAGGGGGGTAGGGAGAAGGGTTTATTTTGTGTGGCGTGTTCTAAATAAACAACAAAATGTTCTAAATAAATCAGAATGTTTAAATTCAGAAGTTTAGACTTATCGTCCAGTTTATTGTTTCCTCATCAAGTTTATACATTTAGACAAAGGATGCTCAGTTACGATACAATTACACTGTCTTAAAGAAAACTGTGATCATACTATACAAAAAATGTTCTCCCCTACATTCCACTACTCTCATGCGTACCCGCTGGACACACAGCCTGCCCCGCACTCCCGGTTCCCCACCCATATGCCCTCAGACACACCTGGCGGAGACCTGTGCTCTACTGAGTGCACTCTTCTAGTTATCGCTGATGCATTAACGTGCAATCAGCATTTAAAGAGTAACCTAATACCAGGTTGCAAAGCAGTGTTGCGACACCAATGGGTGTAGTTGTGTTTGGCCAGAAGTGTGCTCTCATGCACCTGTAACCACATCTAAAAGTGACATCACGAGGCACTGACACTTCTATATCACTGCACCAAGGCGAGAAGTTAAACCAAGCTGGAGGTTAGAAAAAACAAGATTTTGAGCTGCTGTTAAGTTGTTCTTTCATGTCGGTTTAACCTAATATTAACTATTTTGACATTGTTGTGTAGTTTCATTTATTGTATGGACATACATCAAACTTTAATGCCGAGTCGTGAGATGAAAGTAGCATTTAATTAAAATATTCAGTATTGACTTGTCTTTCTTTCTTATGTAAAGCACTTTAATTTGCCTTGTTGAAAGGTGCTATACAAATAAACTTGCCTTGCTTTGACAAATGTAAGTCCAATAGTAACTCCTTAATCCTTTTAGTTCAGTTTGCTTCTCCACCAACTCCTGGGGAAATTATCTGCTTCTTGAGCTTTTAAATGCGCCACCACCTGGTCGCAAACTTTGTCGGTCTGCGGTTTGGTTCTGCGTAGATAGCGCTGAAAAAACACTGTACACCATCAGCGGTCTGCTGCAGCAGAAAATGACGAGCGCGTAGAGACTGAACGCCAAAATGTTCCTCTAGAGTTGAGGGAAACGGCAGAGTACAAACACCGCAGAATTGTACTTAACAATAGTATCTGAGTAAATGCACTTTGTCAGTTTCCACCACTGAGCAAGTTAAAACTGTTTGTCTTAATACAAAAACTTAAAATAGTGTATAACTTCATCATAATTTGACTTCCGGTTCTGTAGGATAAACAACACAAGTGATGCCAATGTCACTGTTAACCACGTTATGTCCTCACAGTGGAGCCGCTGACATAGCTTACACACCTGCTCTTCACACCTGCCACCAAGAAGATGCACGCAGCCACTAACAGGCCAGCCATTAATTAGCATCAACTCGCATTAGTCACAGCAGCAGTGATGTTTATTTCTTGTTTCTCTGTCTCCCTGTCACCCCATAGTCCTCAGGCACCACTGTCATGGTGGACATAGCAGTGATGGGAGAAGCCCACGGACTAATCACAGACCTCCTGGCTGACCCCTCTCTGCCCCCCAACACCTGCACCTCACTGCGGGCCGTCAGCAACCTGCTAACCACCCAGCTCACCTTCCAGCCGCTGCACCGGCCACGCCCTGCTCCCCTGCTTAACCCCAGCGATGTCTACACCTTCTCCGACTCCGAGGAGGGGCCTGAGAAAGGAGAGAAGACGTCCATCCACAAGGTATGGAAATGAATGACGACCAAGTGTCATGATTTACACTTTACTGGTATGATATGCAGTATTAGGAAGTCTAGATAAAAGTGAGGATATTTCATCCACATATCCAAAGTCAGAATTGTTCATCAAAAGAAGTCAAGGGCCAGACATGAATCTATTTTTTTTCAAACGGCTGAAATAATCCTTAGATGGAAATGCAGTCCACTTTATTAGGGCCAAATGATTTATACACCACAGAGCGCTCCGCACACATGTTAATCTTTCAGCCCATGTTTCAGCTAATGAGTGCTTCCTGCTCTCAGAGCTTTTAGCATCAAATGAAGGAGTGTATTTTCATAGAGTTGAGTGAAGAAAAAACTCCTGCTCGGAGCACTGTTCTCCCTTTCATAGCCACAGCTGTGTCAACATGACAGATGTGCAGAGCCAGACAGCGCGTGTGTGTATGTGCGTCTACGTGAGTCGAGTAGAAGAAGAGAGGCAACATGAAGGTGAATGCATCTCTCAAAAGGTTACAAAGCTGGACCCCCACTGCGATTATGGATCCAGTTATTTATCTGAGAAAGATGCCTGTCCTGGCTGTCTTGGAAGCTGGTGTGTGGTCGATGGCTGCCACGCCATCAAGCCAATCGCTTGGCTGACAGGTGTATTTTTACATCGTCTGAACTTTGTAAAAGTAGCTAAGACAAACTGCGCCTGTGGAGTGGCCAGTGAGGCTGCACTCATTAAGACTGTGCTCCCCAGAGACGACGTGCCCAGCTCCAACTGCCCAGGAGGAGAATAACAGGAGGAGGGGTGGAAAGCCCTGCGCTTGCTTTTCTGCCTCCTGGCTAAGAGTTTGATGACCATCGTGACGCATACTGATGCCTTTCAAGCACTTTTCCAAAACTCATTTTCTGTCCAACACAGGGCATGTTCTCTGTGCTGCAAAAAAGTCTCTGCATTAGAAGCACATACTCTACAAAAACTTTAAAACATTAAAAAACTACTTGTAAAATGTTTGAAGTTACATTGATTTCACTGTGGCAATGACTGTTGCCACCGTGGGTTCCTCGGCACAAACACAGACGTAGTGGAGCGTTTTTACAGGTAACATCTTTTTTTAATACAGACTGCTCACACACACTTTCTCCTTGTAATTAACACAAAAGCACTCATGTGCCTCTGGCTTGCCCGGCTCTGTGGCTGGTCAAAGTGCCTCTTCTTCTTATATAAATCCAAAGAGTGAATACAAAGTCCCACAGCCAGCTCTCTCTCTCCCTGCAGCTGACTGCTAACAATGCCCACCTCCACACTTAAACAGTTATAGAGATAAGTCCAGTTATAGACTTGAATCAACACTGGCAGCAGCAGGGATCAGCTGTAAATCTTGTTTCTTTTCTTTTTTGTGAGGATGGCCTGGTTTTGCCATGCTGTTGCCGATGGTGATGTGTGTATGTTTCTGTCATGTGTGTTTCTGCTTTTGGCGTGTGTCTGCAGGGCTTTCATTAAAAATGGGACTATGGTGCTGCAAAATCATACCACAGCACCATTATTCCACTTTCAAAATTGCATTAAACGTACATTTTCATGCAATTTTGCTCTTAACAAATCTAAATAAATATAAATATATGAATATGTAGAATTTTTTCTAATAATAGCACCATCGTACACGGGATATTTTGAGGAAACTCTGGCCTATGGATCTGCGTATATGCAATTTTATATGCATACTTGTGTCAGTGCTTGTCTGTGTGTGCACATACGCTATGCACTGAATATGCATGGTTATATTATAGGTGTATGTGTGTTTTCTTAAGTATGCATTTGTGTTAAAAAAATTGATTAATCTGCAACTGAATTCAGCACATGCTAAAATCAGAATAATTTTTTTTTATTGGGCTTAAATTAAGGTTATAGTAAAGCCTCCAAACTAAATGTAAGTCAGTGAAATGTCCACTAAAGTTAACTAAACCAACAGCGTGTGTGAGTGTGTGTGCTTGCGTTCAGTATACAACGCCGTGCTGTGAATGGGCTCATTCAGGATTCTGAGGCGATCTTTACTAGGTCACCCGGCAGAAGACTGAGCGAGAGAGCCTGCCATGTTTAGTGCCGCTGTGCCAAGCTGCTGCATGGCACTGAACAGATGGAGGCATAACAAGGGCACAGACCACTGGGAATCCCAGAGAACGAGCAAAGAAGAGACAGATACGGAAAGAGACTGAGAGAACGAGACAAAAGAGACTGACAGAGAGAATGAGAAGCAAAGAGGCAGAATCCCTATGATGAAACATATCTGTGCAATGCAATACTGACATTGTATCTAATAATGTACCACGAGGGGCATCAGGCGCAGCTGCTTGCCAGTATCCTCCGGTCAGTAAAGACCGCAGTGTTGATTCTCGTTGGATCTAATGAAGGAAAAAGTTAAAGTGCCTTAAATGATGAAACATTTTCCAGGTTGTATCACCTGCATCATTTGTTTCATCTTGGGCAGATTCAGGAAAAACTACTGTCTCATCTACAGTAGATGATCCATTTGACTGCAGACAAAGGGAATAAACACTAACTTTATCTTACAGGTGGGAGTACTCTCAGAGCTTTTATCTAAATGCAAGCACATTTACAGCCATGTTTTCTTTTTTATTCCTGCAGTTAGTTATGGGTCATGATTTTATTCACTCATAAAAAAGTGACGAGAAGGGTTTTCCAGTAGTGTTAACTGTGTGCGTGTGTGTGTGTGTGTGTGTGTGTGTGTGTGTTTGTGTGTGTGTGCAGCGTCTGAGGCGGAGTCTCCACCCTGGCCTTCTGAGGAGGATTTCTTCCACGTGGACCACCACCACCTCCGCCACAGGCCTGCCCACCATCGAGCCCGGGCCCGTCCGAAGGGACCGCAGCGCCAGCATCAAACCCTACCATGAAACACTCACCTGCAGGTACCTGAGCTACAGCTGAATGATGACGTCTCATTCTTCTTTTTGTTGTATTCTCTCTCAGCATACACGTCTCCCATCCTCAGAAACTGACTTTTACTTGTGCTCCATTTGTAGATTTAGCAAATACAATCCCATTTTTATTTTATTTTTTGCTTACCATAGTGTAGAAATACTCTGTTACATGTAACATAAGTAAAAATTCTGAAGTATTAGCACCAAAATATACCAAAGGTACCATAAGTAGAAGTACTCATTATGCAGAAAGCCTCATTTAAAAAAAAAATTATATTATATTATATTATATTATTGGGTTATAATTGGAGATTAATGTATAAATGTCACTATTGTTGCAGATGGTAAAGGTGGGGCAAATTTCAGCTACTTCTGGGTAGCTCAATTGATAACAATGAATATCATTCATTAGTTTAAGTTTTTTTTATTTATTTGATTGGGACAGTGCATGTAAACATGCCAGATTGTAGCAAAGGGCTAATTTCCATCCGTAGTCCCACGACTACTCCGTAGTGGATTTTTATATTCTATTAACAATCTGTTTCTACAAAGTAACTAGTAAATAAAGCTGTCAAATAAATGTAGTGGAGTAAAACGTACAATATGTGCCTCCAAAATGTTGTGGAGTAGAATTACAAAGTAGCATAAAATGGAAATACTCAAGTTAAACCGCAGAAACCTTGAAATTGGGCAGGGAAGTACAGTAGTTGAGTAAATGTAGTTAGTTACATTCCACCACAGTGGGAATACACAACTGTGGTATAAATACGACACATGACGCTGAATGTTAAAGCGGTTTATTCCCAGCAGTGTGGCTGTAGTTATACCAAATACATCAGCGTGAGTGAACAGTAATGGTGCAGCAGTTCGGAAGAGGATGTGTGTGCAATGGGAGCCAGAATGGATATATGCCCCACAGGTGAACGCATTAACCTGAATAACTAAGACACACATCAGCTCTCAGCACATTAGTGCTGAAGATAGCACAAGACTCACACAGGTACACAGAGGTGTCATGGTTCAGAAGCAGATCTGTATGTATGTGATATAATGGATAATGTGTGGTTTTGTGTAAGTGTTGCAGGTTCTGTGTGAGCGCTGATAAGTGTTTGTGTGCATTTTTGGATTTGTGTGAGCATGCCAGTGTGTATTTGTGTTGGGGGGTTTTCATTTGGATGCATTTTGTTTTGCAAACACTGTTGAGAAAATCTGGCCTGATAGTTCCGTTGTGTTCGTTCATTCTAATAATTCATTCAAACATACCCTAATCAAGATGTTTTTTGTGCCTAAACCTTACCAAACATAGAAAACAGTTTTATTTGTGAAACAGTTGAATTGTTGAATCTCAACTAATAAGCTGAGAAAATGGTACAAATACTATCCATTGGCGGATTATCCAAATAAAGTGCAACTGAAATGTCAAGACACAACTCCCATATTGTTGAAAACACAACAAATATCATACAGCAGTTTGTTTCTGCTGTTTTTTGTTTTGCTAGTAAATCACATTGATGCATTAAATGTAGAATAAACACAGGGTCTTAATTTATTATAGCAGTCATGATTACTAAGTGAAATGTTTCAGGATAATTTACTGTGATCAGTGCAGAGATTGTATTCCTTACAATTACTTTGTGATTACTGTGATGTTATGTTTGGATTCTTTTAGAACGGCTCTGGAAATAACGCTTGTGTTGTGTCCTTGTATATGAGTTATCGTGCATACAATGTCGTTTATGATTTGGATGCACAAGTAGTACTAGACAGCAGTGCTCCCTGTCCTTAAAATATTAACTATGCCACAACAAGAAAGAGTCTCTTTGTGTTTCATCTACCTTATTCAGTCTCTCCCCTGTCGAGTTTGTGTCACGGGCACTAAAGTCTTCTGATGGAGGCCACCGTTTGTCTGCAAATACAGAGGCTTCTGTGTTGCAAAGCACCGTCACAGATGCTTGCCGTGTGCCCAACGAGGGGGACAGTTAGTATATAGTGTAGATTTGTGTATATATATATATCCATGTGCTGTTGTTCAAAGTCAGTTTTATTTTCAAATGTTGCATAAGAGCATTTGTCTGATCTCTAAAATGAAGCGGGAGCTTAATTATTAATGTGTAGTAGAACTTCAGAAAGCCATGTCTGACTCTAAGAAACGCTGAAAACAGCCTGCATGGATTCAAACACTACAGCTTCAAATGATGACCACTGTTGTGTTGTTCGGTTACATTTGTTTGAAAGTGTATGTGCTGACATACAGAGCAACAATAGATGGCTCTTGTTTCTCCCTTTCTGTATTTAAGGATAGTATTAAATCTTTTATTCTAATACGAAACCGGACCCTTCTAATAATAATAAAAAGATTTTAAAAGTAAAAAAAAAAAGTGCAACCTGTCTATTTCTTTGAACCCTTATAAAGACAGAATACATTTCGCGAGCTTAGTTTTCACCACATGAACTATGTCTGGATCTTGTGATTTGAAGCCGCTTGCTCATGTACTTACCAGACCAGTCAGTGAACTTTAAAAAAAAAAAAAACTAAGCCCCCGAAATTTGTTAACAATTGTTAAAACTAAGTGTTGTACATGTAAAATGAGGCGTGACTCTGAAACTGCATGGCCAATTTTCAACCTCTGATTCATTTAGAAATTAATTTTGGCTGGATAGTTCTGGAGAAATGTGATGTTTCCTGAAGGATTGGCATGTTTTTTCAGTTTGGATTTGGAATTAGAAGCAAAGACCAATCACGGGGCAGCAAATGATGTGTTTGTCCAATCAGGTGTACAAACGGTTGTAATGAGTATAGTTCGTGTAGCTGGTATATTTACTCATGTACACGTTACTTGAAATGATGTCTGTCTCAAGTTAAGTCATCCATACTGCTGCCAGATAAAGAGGCCAGCCTTGCTTTAGCTGTGAATTGTTAAGTATTTTTGTTGTGAGGTGATTTGTTTCATGACGCTGTTAATTGGTTATGGCTTTACTGTAAAACTGATCTGTTCCCATAAAAGCATGTGGCTCCTGTCTTCCAAAGTAACTATTGGTAACTGCCAAGCTGCCGGGAGAAAACATGCTAAGTAGCCAGCCAGACAATGCCTGCAGGTCATGGTAGATAGACACACCTGCCCTGTACAGTATTTGCTCACTTCATGGCCATTATCTGATACTCGTGGTTTTAGACTCAAATATTAGGTGCAGTAAATTTTCTCTGGTTTTTTTTTGCTTATTGGCACATACAGTAGAAGGGCTACCATTACTGAAAAAGGACAGATCAGTGGGCTGCTGCATCCATCAGGGCAGATCATGTGACACATGAGCAAAGGCAACTTCAGCGACTGCACAATGTATTAAAAAATGTGTATGAAATATGAATGGACTCTTCTGCAGAAATCTGACCTCCTCCAATAACTACGATAATGCGTTTTGAGATACAAAATACTGCTACCATAAATACACTATATGGTGGACACCTGTGTCCCCTCACTTTTGTGTACTTTTGGTCTGGGGTTGTATTTTGTGCTTGGTCCCCTTTGTTCAAATCACAGGCAATCCTTATTTACATACAGTGATATTTTAGACAATAGTTTGCTTCCAACTTTGTGGTAGCAGTTTGTGGCCATTTCCTGTTTCAGCATGACAATGCCCCCGTGCACAAACAAGGTCCGTGAAGAAATAGTTTTCGGAGAGGAGTTCTGGGTTTCCCTGAGCAGAGACCTTCTGCTCCATCCAACGCTGTTTGAATGAATTTGAATGCCGACAAAGTGCCCAACCTCACTAATGCTCTTGTGGCTGAATGGGAGAAAAGCAGATAGCAGATTAGTGCTAAAAGTTTTGGAATGAGATGTTTAACAATCACATGTGTCTTGCTCCGCTGTTTGATCAAGTGCTTTGTTCGAGTTTCCATGCACCGTTGGCCTCTGTCTGTCTGTGTATATATCATCTGGGCTGAACAGAGTTCGGTGTGCCTGTTTGTGTCCTTTTAGCCTGCTTTAGGGGCTGAACTTCTCAGTCTTGCATAGCAAAATGTGAAAACAATGAGTGTGTGTGTGTGTGTATGTGTAATTTTCCCTGCAAGTTTTGCACATATCAGTGAGTGCACTTACTACATTCTTTGCTGACCACTAAGAAAGCATGTTACTTGCTGATTCTGAGGGTTCAGGTGAGATCATTTAGCACTCTTGGCTTTCCAGTTACGTGTCTCTGTATCCCAGAACGTAGTCTTTAATGGGTAGAAATGCTTTTGAAAGAGCTCTTTGTGACATGTAACATCCTAATACTTATAAACTAATGATATAGTTTAAGATGAGTTAGCATTTCAAGAAAGTCTCACCCACCTACTCACCTTTTTTTATTCAAATCTGCTACTGAACAATTGAATATAAAGATACTATCTGCTAGTTGATAAAAAAGCTAATGGATTGGTTGGTCTGTTTTTATTCTGTCATAAACAGTCAATACATAACACACTTGTCCAAATGTTAACACAACAAAAAAGAAGAAAGCAATACAACACAAATCAAATTCAATCTAAAATGGGACCTGGGCATGCAGAGACAAAAATGAGAAATCAAGCAAACATAAAATAGGTATAAATAGCATATAAATAGCATCTTACACAAACAAGATGTTATGCATAAGAATGAAGCATGAGCCAGGATAATAGCACTACAAGTTAATATCCCTTATCTCCATAGTGGTCCTGGTCTGTCCCAAATCATGATAACAAAACAAAGCCTGCTACATATCTGCTACATTACAGACTTGGGAAAGTTAAAGTCGTGACATGCAGATTTAATCATAGTAGGTATTAGTCATTATACAAATAGTGCTAAAACACTAAGTGCATTGACCCATCTCTCTTCTTAACATTGCCTTTAATAAAACTTTTTACACCCCTTTTTAAAAACTGTTGGAAAATGTACTTAATATACTTAAACTGATACAAAAGTATACAGCTGATGACCACGGTATATCCAACCTTCAGATCTAAATTATATTGTTTACTGCACAGCGTTTGAAAAAATTCAGCGCACTGTTTTGTTTTGTGTCTCGAGCCCTCTAAAGAGCTGTGTGGGCTGCGTCTGTCACTGACTTGTTTGGGTCTGTTTGGACAATGACAGTGTGATACTTGAACAAGTTCTGTAAATATAAGCACACTGAGCAGCTCCTGTACACCAAGCCCTGTCGCTTGGTCTTTAAGCCCAGCCCAGCCCAGCAGCAGGCCCCAGCTATGGCCACTTATGGTGGTGTGAGTGTAAACAAACACCTGGGCCTCTCCCCAGTCACCAGAACCCCACAATCAACACACACGCGCACGCATCGCACGCTTAGACACACTGTCACAGCTGCTTCTTCTGGCAGGGGTTGTACGGACACAATTGGAGAGTACAGAGAGTCTCTGGGTTTAGTTTACTGCAGCTGAGAGGGCTCGACTCTGAGTAACACTTGATTGAGGTTTAGTTTTAGGCATCTGGATAAGAACCAGATGCCTAAAATTAAAAAAAGAGCGCGTAAGGCTTCAGTGACGAGCTAAAAGACACTTAAACAGACCCCATGTCTACTGACTCCTCGCTGTTGGGATCAAACCTGTGATGGTCTCTTAGCAATCGGCAACCTGCCAACACATAATCTCTCAAGTGGGTTTTAACACAACAATCACAAGGTTTGGGGAGTAGACGGGAGTGTTTTTTGTAATTTATGTACTGTAACCTGTATTTATCAGTGTTATCCCTTTTGAGAACTGGCCAAGACACAATAACATACGAATTTATTTACAGACCAAACAAAACACCAATAACCATTCCTGATCTGTAATGAGTCCACTCAGAAAAGTGCAAGGCAGAAACGGTTGGGGAAGAGGGAAGGAGAGGGAGAACACATGGAGGGAAGGTTGGGAGAAAATGAACACATGGCTTCAATTGCCTTCTCTCTGCTCCATCATCAAATCTGTACAATCTTAATTAGAACATTAGGCTTCTTTTTTTTCTCCCTCCTTTTTCCATCATGTCAGCTTTCAGTGACGTACAGTGTTAAGAAGGAATAACACCGACTTCAAAGCGACAATGTCGACTTTTTATCAGACAGACCCGGTAGAAAAGAGGGCGATTGTATACCTTCCATTTCCCTTAGCCCCGGCCACTGTGCTGTTATCTTCTTCTCGTCATCTGGCTCGAGAGTAGGTAGATTACTGGAAGCAGAAATAATGGCTGCTGTGTTTATCGTGGCTTGGACACTGTCCGTTTGGGCTCTAAACCAAATGTAATCTGTCAACCTGCTGTGAGTGGTTGAGTATAAAATCTGGGAGTACACTGCAGCGGAGAGGGGAGCGGGCAGAGGCCAGTCAGAGCTTACTGCGTGGCTCGAAACATTAAGATAAGCAGCATGGGAGGAGGAAAGGCAGCCGGGCTGTTCTCAGAAAAAGCAGACAATGTTGCAGTTTATACAGTATTTCCTATTGCAGGATAATTTACCTCATTAAGGTTTATACTGGAAAATGCCAAGGTGCTTTTGTACAAGGAACTAGGAACAGAAGTAATTTTCTACTTCAGAGAAAGACTCCCAGTTGACAGTTGACAATTCACTTTGGCTGTATTTAAAAGTCCAGTATGTAAAATTTAGGAGGCGCTATTGTCAGAAATGGAATATAATATTTGTAAGTATGTTGTCATTAGTGTATAATCACCTGAAAAAAAGACTTGTGTTTTCATTAACTTAGAAAGGGAGCGGCCCCCTTCCACCGAGGTCGCCATGTTACACCACCATGTTTCTACAGTAGCCCAGAACAGACAAACCAAACACTGCCTTTAGATAGGGCCGTTCGCATTTTACGCGAGCTTCACAGCCACCGTAGATTCTCCTGCACGCTTGGAAAGGGAGGGTGAAGCAAGGGGTATTCAAATGATTGCAATGTGCAACTTCACCATTACATGCCACTAAATCCTGCACACTTGGACCTTTAAAAAAGATGATGTGTAAAGCAAGAAGCCAGTTTTGACCTTTGACCTATGATTGGTCTTCTAAAATAGCACAAAACTGCCCTTTCTCCTACAAATTCTGTTTACACACTGTGCATTTACAACTAATTTAACAACAGAAAATATGTTTTGAAAAAATGTTAATGCAGCCTGAATTATGTTTTTTTATTGTTTTATTTTTCGTAAGACGGAATAGGTATCTGCAAAGTCACAAAAGGATTATACAGAACTTATCTAGAGCTGAAAAGATTAGCTGATTAATCAATTGGTCGATCAACCGAAAACACGTCTGCAAATATTTTGATAATCGATCGTTCATTATTTTTTCTCACCATATTTGCTGGGTTTTTTTGGCTTCTATGAAAGTAAATGTAAGATTTTTTTTGCTCTGTTGGTCGCACAAAACAAACTCATTTAAACCTTTTAAAAAGTTAAAAAAACATTTTTTCCCATTATTTTCTAACACTTTATAGAACAAACAACTAATCGATCGATTGACAAAGTAATTTGCAGATTAATCGATTCTGAAAGTAATAATTCATTGTTTTGATGGTTGTGTTTAGGCAATAAATGCACTTCATTAAAGTTAGAGAAAAATGCCTAAATCTACAGATGTACCCATGCCACGGGATGCAGGCAACGTATTTGCAGGCAGCAGTTACATTCTTCCCAATGGTATTAGCCATTGAAATTATTAGTATGTAAACCTAAATTTCTAGGAGACAGGGTTGAAACAAAACACACAGGAATGTGTATTTTGTCTTCGTATAGCTCACTGTGACAGTTAAATTACTGTAACTACAGTGCTAATTACTATAACTACACTTTATATTTTTTACAGTTTTTTATGATAAAAGCAATCACCGGATACATTAACGACAGATTCCTCTAGTGAAAATGGCCGGCCTTCTTATTTACATTCTGTGCTGAAAGCTCAATGTCAGTAGCTGAGGCTATTCTGCTGCATTAGCAGAATAGGAAGAGTGTGTGCCAGTTCTTCAACTTTCATTAAAAGTAAACCTTTTAAGCCAAGCGCTGCTGCCTGCCCAGACCCCCCTGACAATAATGTACTAACTGTTCGCCCGCCAAACTATCAAACTATTTTATATTCCACACCTGCTAGGCATTACACACAGTGGTCCAACCTGGCCATGCAAACACAACAGAACTCCCTTTGTTGGGGCCTCAGGACCATTAGGAAGGGTGGGTACAGCTCAAAAGTGTTCAAGAAACAATTTATCAGAAGGAGATAGACACACTACAGGCCATTGTGCTCCCTGTGACACCATGCTCTAATGGCAGGCATTTCCTGCCCTGAGAAGGCCGGTTTTACAACATTTAGGGAGAGGTATTTTAATTGGAACCACCTACAGCCTGACGGAGACCTCAGTGGAGAAACGTGGAAAAGCTGTTGATAGCAACTCTGGGAGGCTCCCCATGGTGTCACACAGCTAACTAACCAGTAGAGGCCGGCTCAAGGCTCTTTCCGTAAAAGATAATATTTGCTTTTGATTTATAAACCAGTCGATAAATCGGAATGTTTCCATCTGTCGCTAAGATTGTGGCTAGCAGTAAGCTGTTCCTGTGGCTGACGCTGATTTGTCATAAAGCTCAAAGAGGGTGGGCTCAATTTCTAATGAGTCATTTATAACAGCGCCAGTACCAGCAACTGTTTCAAATTTGTTTAGTTGTTTATTCTCATTGCATTGTGTTAATGTGTGCATCCATTAAGTTCATTAATGAGTATTTTTCTTGAAGCATCTGTAC
This sequence comes from Coreoperca whiteheadi, assembly GCA_011952105.1. Taxonomy (NCBI): domain Eukaryota; kingdom Metazoa; phylum Chordata; class Actinopteri; order Centrarchiformes; family Sinipercidae; genus Coreoperca; species Coreoperca whiteheadi. The sequence goes on along the minus strand of CM022474.1, from coordinate 11,069,807 downwards.
AACGTCTGTTTCATGCGGGGACAGCACAGTTGGAGTCCCATTACGTTTTTTTTCTTGACAGCTTCTGCCGACTGGTTAGACATCAAAGACAGATGTAGTGAATGGCATTATTCCTAATTCTTTGGCGCAGCTACAGACATTTTGCTTTCTACAAACAAACACACGTACTATTCTGTATTTGTCTCCCAGTGGTTTTTATTTGAACATTTTCTGTTGATTTTGGGTACTGGACTAGTTTTTAACAATCTGTTCTGCTAAACAAAACCAACTACGTAGAATTCTCAACATTATGATAAACACCCAATTTATTCACAAGAGTAATTAAAAAGTCCTCTTATTCGACGAAAACTACAACACAGAGTCTTGCATTTGATTAGCAGATGTTTTAATACACATTTGGATAATAAGAAATGTCTGAGCAGAGGATGAAACTGACATTGATAACATGCTGTCTTTTGACATTTAACAGTCTTTCAGTATGTAGTCTCTAGCATTGATGTTGAGCATGTTCTTCTTTCAAAATCATGGAAATTGATTGATTCTGACATAAATACGCAGTAGCCGCAAATGCAACACAGCACCAGCTGCAAATATCACAGCACTACAAGAGGGAATGCCATCCTCCATGGAGTTAAATGAAACATTTCCCTTTTATGCACTTTATCTCTAAGCTGTTAAACCCCTCTTGTCTACAGCTGTGGGAGACCATACATCAAACTGAGCCATGGGGAGGGCTCAATAGACAAAGGAGAGAGGATACCACGGTCAGGTATGCTCTTAGTCTTCTTCACTTCTCTCATTACCACCATTACCTCCAAGCAGCATAGGATGAGTGTTTGTGAGCATTTACTGTATCACAGTGTTTCTCTCTCCCTCTGAGACTGCACCCATTACAGTGTTGTAAGATGATAGTGATATAAGAGCCTGTCCCACACTGTACAGCTGCATAAAACCCCAAACAAACAAATAAGTGTTTTGGCGTCACAGGAAATATGCAAACAGATATTTCCACTGTGTCTTGCTTCTGGATCTTTTTCTTCTTTTTCTTTGGTTCACCATAACCGTAACTGGACTAGCCTAAATATTACTAGCCTAAGGATAATAATCCTTTTCAGCTTAAGGTAAACAGGTTTTGTTCCCAGTCACTTATAGTCACAGGGTAAGAAATTCTTACTACATTCACCAGTTTTCAACAATCAATCAGTTAGAAATCCAGTGTTGAAAGTGCAGACATACCAGTTTTTCTGATGATACAAACTCAGACTAACATATATAAAGCTTTGCTGCCACCAGACCAACTGTAAGACATGTTCTGAGTGACGGGCGTGGCAGTATTCACAGAAATGCACCACTGTTAACAAACTAGACCACTCACCATCTCTGGGCCTTTCATTCTGAGAATTGCAGAAAATAACCAATTATAACAAATTATATTAAACATAGAAAGGCACCGTCATGAGCTTCTTGTGAAGGCCGTCGCCGTTTCTGACGCACCTCCCAGCCGGAAAGAAGACCGATTAGATTCCTACTAATCCAGATAGTCATTCTAAGGCCACTTGCTGTATTTTCATGTCATAACTATAATTAGGGAAAGTGGATATATCAGAGAAGTCAATTCAACACCCAAAAAACCTGACGATATGCATCGGCTTAAGGAGACTAACAGTGGATTTTTCCCTTAGGCCACAGTATGACATATCTTTGTTTTTTCTTTTAATAGCAGAGGACCAAGTGGTTGTGTCATCAGATTATGACAGCACCCACGAAGCCAACCACAGTGACAGCAGTGATGTAGCACATACAGAGGAGGACACAGAGGAAGGAAAAAACCCTGCCCAGAACGTCATCCTCCACCCGCTAATACCTCCGGAGGTAATGGCGAGGCAGAATGACTGCTGATACAATATAACTCTGCTAGTGCAACACAACGAGCGAACAATCACACGGTCATATTGGAACACACACTATTTACTTTGTGTTGATTTCTCTTACCACTTTTCATCATGTGTCACTTGTACAGGACAAACCAATGCTGGCTCCAGAGCCGTTAATAATGGAGGACTTAGAGCCTTTGATGAGTCAGCTAAACAATTGGAACTTCCCCATCTTCACTTTGATGGAGAGGACCAATGGGAAATATGGACGGATCCTCAGTCAGGTGAGCACACCTGAGAGCACCAATGATTGAGCTCAGAGGTCAGCTAGAGTGTCAATTAAACTATTGGTTATTTGCATAATGATACATAGGCTCTGTAAACAATTTCAGCAGTAAAATGCTTGAAAGTATTATAAACTGCTGAAATACTTAGTAACATTATATTACGACAATCTTAGCATTTATTGATTACTATTTCCAATATTTTTTATCATTTATTGTTCCCCTCTTACGTGTAATGTGTTGATTATCTAAGCCTGGTGATGATCACAGAATGAGACAATTTGATTTTGGTGTTTCAGGTCTCCTACAGGCTCTTCGAAGACACTGGCCTGTTTGAGACCTTCAAGATCCCTGTAAAAGAATTCATGAACTACTTCCACGCCCTTGAGAATGGTTACAGAGACATACCATGTAAGCTTGAACATCTCTCTTGCTCTTCTGTTGTTTGCAGCTGTAACAATGAAACCAGCCACTAGAGGGAGATGTCATACAGGTTTCCAGCATTAGTCACATCCGACTGTATGCAGCCTTTATGTTGTTACAAGATAAGCAGCCTAACAGTGCTCCCTGGTGGACAAGATTACACACACTGAGCAGACTTGTTTTCTTTCCTGTCTCAGATCACAACAGAGTCCACGCCACAGATGTGCTTCATGCAGTCTGGTACCTCACCACACAGGCTGTTCCTGGTCTGCCCAGCCTCATTACTGACCATGGCTCTGCCAGTGACTCAGGTGTGTCCATTAGTACTTGCAGACATTTACATGTCCTGGTGGGGGTGCTGGTGTAGATGCGAATCCATCTGTCCGAAAAGCATCAAGTTGGTAGTCAAGTTGACACATAAAAACACATGAGCTCTCAATACCTTTTTGTTCAGCTTTTCTAACTTTTGTTAAGACATTTATTACCATAAAGACAGTCTAAATGTAGGCCAGACTTCTTTATTTAGATTTTTCCGTCTGCCTGCAGCTTTACTGTGAGCCATCTCATTAATGTCTAAGCATCAAACCTGCAGGAGTGTGTGTTCTTATCCTACTCACAGTTTGTCTTATCTTACTCAGGCTTTTGGCTCTTGCATTTACGTACCAAACACTATTTGAAGTCTAGAACAGCATGAAATTGCAGGCAGATTAGAGTTCCCTCTCACCCATATTTCCATAACCTCATTTGTATGCCTTACTAGGGCCATCCCTTTGATCCACATATAAGTGGATTTGAATGTTCAAGTGTGTATTTCCTTTCTGTGTGTGTGTGTGTGTGTGTGCGTGTGTGTTTAGGGATGTGCCCATGAAAGTACAGTATGTGTGCTTGTGTAAATTCCGCCACCCTGCTCTTCACCCTCCTCACTTTGTCTGTTCCCCTGCGGCTAGACTCTGACAGCGGAATAATACACAGTCATATGGGCTTCCTGGTTTCAAAGACCTACACTGTGTCAGAAGATGGTTATGGCTGCATGTCAGGCCTCATACCTGCTCTGGAGCTCATGGCCCTTTATGTGGCTGCTGCAATGCACGACTACGACCACCCCGGGCGGACCAATGCTTTCCTCGTGGCCACCAGCGCCCCACAGGTACTCGTGCCATTCAGCTTATAGTAGAGAACAGGATCAAACTAAGTAAAGGTTAATTTGCTTAATTTACTATTACACACTTTTCTCTTCTGACAGTCACTGACAGTGTAATCCGACAATCACCAGTTACGGTAACTCGTCATTGGTTGTCAGAAATTGACAGGTGTTGAGGTTGGATTTGTAAAGGTCTGTCTATATGTACACTGTATTTTCTGTCTAGACATAACTCCTAAATTTAGGTAAGCAGGATGTCATGTTACTGAAAGATCGCTTATCTGTCAGAGACTAGCAATGTAATACAATAGCATTAATTTTCTTGATAATACTTTGGAAGCATGATATTCATTTCCCATTTCTTAACTTCCTCTAGCAGCATTTGACTCATCTACATTATCCAGTCTCCCTTTTTATATCTCTTTTCAGTACTGCATGTGCAGGATTTCTGGACTCATATATAGGAATGTATGTACATGATTATGTAAATGTAAAGTGCTTCTGTTTTTGCAGGCAGTGCTCTACAATGATCGCTCTGTTCTGGAAAACCACCATGCTGCCTCAGCCTGGAACCTCTTCATGTCGCGGCCAGAGTACAACTTCCTCGTCAACCTGGACCACGTGGAGTTCAAGCGTTTCCGTTTTCTGGTCATTGAGGCCATACTGGCCACTGATCTGAAGAAGCACTTTGACTTCCTAGCTGAGTTCAACGCCAAGGTAATTCTAAAAGCATAATTGTTTGACATTAAATATTGAAAATATATGACTGTTCGATCTGAAGGGTTTATGGATGTGGTAATTAAATCCATTGAAAATGTTCATTTGATAACATCGTGAACTTAAACAGTTCTCGGACTGATTACCTTTAACCAATTTGGGGGGTTGGGATTTTAGGACAATGCTAACAAACACTGGGTTATAAATATCTATCGTCAGATATAAAGTGAAAAGTCTCTGTTTGAATACTTCTGTTATTTACCTTAACAATGAATTGTCTGGTAAACTTTAACTGCTAGCAATCTTATTCAGGTTTATGAATTGTGTGTTCTGTAGAGGTGCCCGCCTCATACATTTGTACCACGGCTCTTTTAATATTGGGGAAAAAAGCTTTATTGAAAGTGAAATGTCCAGCGGTTTTCAAGGAACAGGTCTGTTTGTACAGAACATTTCAGGACTTGCAGTATGTTCAGTTCAAGTCAACAACACAAAGCGTCCTGCAGCTTTTCAAGAACTTGTTTAAGTGCAGACAGAATGTTGGCTTTGGATTTGAGGGTCTTGGGTTTTTCCATTGTGAATATTAGTACAGTGGTGGTGCTCAATGGCCACGGCCTGTCAGCTAGCATTGAGCTTGCTGGCTTGGCAGCAAAAGTAAGTAAATAAATTCTCTCAGTGTAGTGCACCCTGCTCTGTTCTTCCTGGAAGCAAATTAGCCTTCAGTGAAGTACCCATCAAGTTTTGCACTTGATCTCTTCAGCTTCCTGAGTTTTTAGGTTAGAATGATAAAACTCTGGGAGTCAGTGGTCCTCCTTCTCCAGATCTGAAGCTCATTGAGCACAACTAGAAATAACAATTTTAAGATTAATGTAAGCTGTAACTTCATGTGTTTGAGTGCTGCCTTTTCCATAGAAATAATTATAAATATATAATTAAAAATGTCACTAATCTAATTCAGAGAACTGCATAACTTAGCATAGTGATTCTAACCTCTACATTTATAAATAAAGTGCATGTCAATCTAGGAAAAAGTATGCTTATGTACCTCATAATACTGGTGGAAGCTACATTTAAAAGGCCTAAAGTCCTCATTGCTTTGTCTCATCCACAGTGCATACCAATGTTGCGGCATATCTTCTCTCTGATCAGTAAATCCTCTAGACATTAATATGAATAAACAGTCTTTGAACAGCAGATCAATGGCATTACATCTACATAATATCTGCATATCACATGCTGTATCTACCAACATGTTTGAATATGTTAAATGTCAATATGTGTGTTTGTTCATCCCCTAGGTGGGTGATGATCCATCCACAGGTATTGATTGGTCAAACGAGAATGACAGGTTGCTGGTCTGCCAGATGTGCATTAAACTGGCTGACATCAATGGGCCTCTGAAGTGCAAGGACCTGCATCTGCAGTGGACAGAGGGCATTGTCAACGAGTTCTATGAACAGGTGCGTGTACCGTCTCTGATGGGAACTTAGACTTTGTTTGTTTTTGCTAAACTGGTAAAAAATTAATATTGCAATAATTTTGACAGATATAAGGATTGCAATATGATTCACGATTAGTGGGAATGATGATTTTTGCATCACAATTTTCATTTTCACTTAAAAACATTATTAAAGTCATGATGATGGGACATTTGTTGGGGTCTGTGCCAAACAAACATGTTTTCTTAAATCTGGAGAATAAGATTTGTAGGCCGGGGCATCTTTTGAAAAACTCAGAAATCATGACCCGTTTATTAAAATAATCCAAAGACCTTGTTGTGAGTAGTTTTCATGTAGTTCAATTATATTCCAAAAGGGCAGACATCTCTTCAGCCTATATCTCCATAACTCGGAAACTCACACCAAAAAACAATCTAGATGAATAAATAGCATTAACGGTAAGAGTAAAAAGTATGTATTTTTGATTTTGGGGTGACCTGTCCCTTTAGCATAAAGCTAATTCTAACTTTAACCCTGAAACCAACTTCTGAACATTCACCTTAATGAGAGCCTTGAGTTAGGGAGAACCTGCCAGAATGTCCTTACTATTCAAAATGTCCCCATTCTTCAGATCTAAAAATCAAAGGGGTAACACCCACACACACACACACACAGGTAGAAGATATACTTCAACTTGAATTGCTCACTTTTTCTCAAAATAACATAGAGTAGAGGAGAACAGAACAGAATGAGTCCTGATAGCATGCTGTGTTCCAGATAAATTCATTCTATTTTGTCTCAAAACCAATAGAAACAAGTACAGAAACTGAAATACAGTCCTACTCTCTTTGTTTTTTCCTCCAAGTCGACTTCGGACCACAAGCTTGATTTTGCTCCCTTCATTTTTATATACAATATTGAGATATTGACATATTGAGGTAGTAATGAGAGTTGTTATTGTGTGAAGTGGCCAAAAGTCCATGACAAGATTCATGTATCTGTTCAGTTATGTATTCTACTTTGACATTATAAATTGGCATGGTATTTACATAGAAGCCAAGGGAACAGTAGAGATAGCAAACTTATCTTGGAGTTTTTGCTGTAAGAATGGGCTTCTAATTGTAATTCTAATGTATGTGGTCAGATGTATATTTGGCTTTATTATCAGTGTCATAAAATCATTGGTAGTCGTGACCTCATTTTTAAAATAGTTGCCAATTTATTAGCTACACCTGTACAATCTATTGCAATTCAATACAACAGCTCTGCCATAAATTTTACCCTTTTGGAGTTTATAATGTTCAGTTTTGTTGACATTGTCGGAAATTAATTAAATTAAATTATATGTTTCTTATTGAGGTCATAGTTAAAGGTGGTGTTGTACCTGGATGCAATGTATTGAGAGTATTAAAATGTTTTGTCCTCTGTATTTAAATACAGGACTGGGGCATAATATTGTGGGAAATGTACAGCACCTTTCTAGCCTTCCATGTCTTCCATCCACTGATGGCAGGTGCCACCTCCTCATCAGAGCAAAGAAACTAATAATTTACACACACGGGAGCAATTTGGGGTTCAGTATCTTGCCCAAGGACACTTCGACATGTGGGCTGGGGGAAGCCGGGATTGAACCTCCGATTTTCAGATTAGTGGACGACTCACTCTTCCTCTAAACCACAGTTGCCCTCTGAATCTAATGCAGTCCAGTACAACAACACCACCACTAACTATGACCTTAGTGCTAAAATATATAATTGAATTAACACCTCTAAGACAGTGGCATTTTAAAAGTAAACTTTATGGCAGAGCCGTTGTATTGGATTGCATTAGATTGTACAGGTGTACCTATTAAAGTGGCCTTTGAGTGTATAGTGCTGCTGTAGCAAACTGAATCTAGTCATGCCTTCAGCCTAATGCCATGCTCAGTGACCTTTGTTACAGTATGTCCCCTTGGCTCTGAATGGCTGCTAATCTCTGCTAATTGCCTCTGGGTCAAGCTCAGACCCTTATGTCCACTCTGAGGTCTATGGGTGGAGACACAGAGTGCAGGAGCCTCTCAGGAGTATTGCTCTTCGGTCACAGTAGTGTTAGTGCTGCTAGATGTGGTGACGCAAGCAGGGGTCCCCGGCAACTGTCATTCAGGTGGAGCAGCAGCCTCTGATTACACTGACAACCTTGAGCGACCAACAACCTTGAAAAACGCAGCAAAGCAATACAACTCCTCCTTGATACAGAACACCTTCAGTACAAAGCATACACTCCGCCATACACGTACATGCACACAAACACTTTGTCATGGAGCACAAGAAAACATGTTAACAGAGCCTTGAGGTTAAGGGTTAGGGTTACCACGCTTAGAGGCTTTCGGAATTGATCATAATGTGTGAAAAAGAATCAGGATGTCTTGAATCTGTATTGTAATGCTGGATACATCTTTGGGCTTACACAGGTTGACACTTGTGTCAGAAAGAACAGTCTTGTATTTATTTGGATAACTCAGTTAGAATAAATGTGGCCACTGTTTCCTAAACATATCACAAAGACATGAAACATTAGTTTGGGAAATCTAACCTTGCAGTGCTCCTGAGGTCTACCCATCTGTTTAGGACATAGTCATGGTGGCACCTGGTTCTCAGACCTCATCCTCCCGTTATTTCTTCCACCCATTTATGTCCGCTCACCTGTGAGGAAATTCCACCAAGTTGCATATCCCTCTGTGAGCTCATCTTCTGACGACTCGCATTGTGCTGTATATTAGAAAAAAGAAAAAAAAAAGAAACCCTTCCTATCCTTAGCTTTGTATACTGTGCTGGGCTTTAACCAGACTCGTTTTTGATGCACTTATGCTTTTTGTTACCTTGTGTTGTTATATTGCTTCCATTGTCTTCCTCAAATGTAAGTCGCTTTGGATAAAAGCGTCTGCTAAATGACTAAATGTAAATGTAGAAACTCGCTGCTCTGCAGGAACTGTACTGTATAGTGTATGGGGGTCAGTTACCAAGGCAACCAGGAAATCTTGCTATACTGTGGCTGTTTTTCATTCCCGTCCATACAGATGTCATAGACAGCACACATGCTGCTTCCTCACAGCCTTCCCACTGTCACCCTATATTCGTTTCAGTAAATGACTCTAAACGACGCTTTTGACTCATTTCAACAGGATATTATTGGTAACACTTTTTATTCAGTTCTTACATTTATTAAGAATTACTTTACTCTTACAATTAAAATAAATATGGCTTAAGGACCAGTATGTAGAACTACTGGTCTATACCCAGCTTTAAGCTTCCAACTTTTGTTCCAACTGACACACTGTATGTTTTAAATGCAGACAATGCCACAAACTATTGTCTTTGTTTTCACCAGTAGTGGTGATTTTGCACTAATGTGGGTCATGCTTTGTGTAGGGCGATGAGGAGTCCAGTCTGGGCCTTCCTATCAGCCCCTTCATGGACAGGGCGGCACCGCAGTTGGCCAAACTCCAGGAATCATTCATCACACACATCGTGGGGCCGCTGTGCAACTCCTACGACTCAGCCGGCCTCATGCCTGGACGATGCGTGGAACCCAACCCAGAGACAGAGGAGCCAGAGATCATGGAGAATGAGGAGGATACTGCAGAGGAAGACACGTCCACCAGCTCAGAAACATCACGTAAGCACTACTGTCTAAAACAAAGCTATAAACCTGAAGTAGTGGCAGAAGCATAAACTGGAAGTGATCAGAAACGTAGCCCAGAATGCATTTATTGTCTTTATATGGATTTGATTATTTGATTATAGAGCATAACATAGTACAGGACATTTGCAAGTTTGAAAACAACATTAAAAAGTGGTTTCTCCTCTAAAAGATGGGAAATAAATTAGTTTAGTGGATTTTTGTAGCCTTTGAGTAATACTGTACATGCTGTGGATTGTATTAATAATAAATAACATATCCATTACTGTTTGCACCCCGCCATTGATGTACTTACTATTTCTAGTTTGATGAGCAAAATAACATAAAAGAAAGACATCTTAAATAGCTGTAAAAGGGGCGAGTGACACTGGTGGAGGCATGTGGAACTGTTCTCGTGTATCTTGCAGCCCCTGTAAAAAAGATCTGATCACATAGTATGACAGAGAGACCAATAACTGTTCAGAAGCTAGAGGCAGTGGGTATGCTTGCTATTGTGTGACTGCAATTGTAAGTTAATTTTCAGTTTCAGCTTACATTGTGTAAAATCAGTCATCAAAATGTTTTTTATCAAGTTATGCTTCTTTGTTCTTTTTTTTTTTGCAGAGCAAACAGCTCCCAAGAAGAGGAGGAAAGTCTTCTGCCAGATCACCCAGCACCTGCTGGAGAACCACGAGATGTGGAAGAAGGTGATCGCAGAGGAGGCCCAGAAACAGGGCCAAGGAGCGGAGTCTGTCCATTTAAACAATGTAGCTGAGCCAATCCTGGCTATTCATGAGGAGGAAGAGGAGCCAGGCAGCAGAGAGGAGCTAGTAGAAGGTGAGGATCCAGAGGAGGGGGTGGAGGACCCAGAGTGGCCCGTGTCTCCGCAGGAAGACTCTAAACCTCCAGAGGAACTAGCGGAGGGGGACCCACAGTGAAACAGCCCATGTGAAATATGGCGTCAGTCAGGGCAAGGACGTGAAGAAGTATTTCTTGTTTTCTTATCCTATCAACTGACTCCTGTTTTTGCCAGCACATCACTTAGACACAACACTGTAGATGTTTGGGAAATCTGTGCCTATACAGAAAAAACAGGGTGGGAAAATTTGTGCTTTACACATTTTATCTGAATATTTGGTTTCACCAAACATTTAAAGGAGCTTTCCATATTGCAATACATGATTATTTGTGTACTTTCGGATACAGACTCTTTTGCTACTGTCAAGAGAAGAGAAAGACTGGTTGCACAGACCTCAACCCAGTGTGGTAACACAGGACTGCAGAAATTTGCTGCCAATTTATACATAATTATTTTCTGAATGCAATTATATATAGACATCACAGTTACTTGTACTTGTCTTTCAATTTTAGCAAGAGATTTTGTGGTCTCACATGGGCCATAATGTTTTTTTTTCTATATATGGATTATAAAGGGAGTCAATCAAATGAGGAACATTGGCGTATCTTTCTTCCTTTCAACTTCTGCCAAAATGAATCACTCACCCATAGGCTTTAGCATACAAAATCAAATAATTATACATTTTTGTTGCCAATTAAGTACCTTATTAGGTGTAGCCATATTAGTTTAAGGAAGGATACTTGAGGTTCCTCACACTCTATATGTGTGCGCCTGTGTGTGTTCGTCTGCGGGTTTAAATAAGTGTGCTCAAATGCACAATTCCTCTGCAGAGGACATCATTCAACAGATTACCTGTTATTTGTGGCATCTCTGGTCTCCATTCCCAAGGTAAATATTAAAGGGTTCACTGTCCCAAATGTTGTAGTCCAGTGACCTGCACTGACGAAGCAACAGTGGGTTGTTGGAAATTAATCTGTGCTGAATACAAGACCAAAAAGGGAATACCAGTACACAGAACATACACGAACACTACCAAAGTGACAGGAAAATATAAGGGAATAATAATAAGGGGGGACACCAACAAAACAGGTAACCATGCATTCATAAACCATAAAGAAACAGAAAGCATCCACAAAATCTCCAAAATGAATAAAATGTTTAATCCTACAAAGTTCTTTTGAAAATGTCCATAGGTAGACTACCCAATACAGTGTCCTTCCTTTGTCTTTTCTTTCCATTTTTGACTCTATGACTATGTATTTGGACGCAGTGTGCTGTATTATACAGTACTCTATACTTACTGGTCTTCATTATATAAAAGCCTGCAAATGATGCTTAACTTTAATCCTCAGGAAAACCTTAAATGTTGACATTTGTATCACCTGTGAGGACAGTACGTTACAAATATGCAGGGATAGTAAGCTAGTTTAGAATATGTTCATAAAAGGCTTACAACATGGCTGAAGTTTATGTCACAACCCCCCCCCCCAACACACACACACACACACACACACACACATACTTTTCTGCTCTGACTATTATAATCTTTGCAGATAAACAGTGAATCTGTCCTAATTCTTCTCCTGGCACCTCAGGGAGACATTCCTTCTCAGTTAAGTGAAGACAGGACTCCAGAGTGCTTCAGATGGATGTAGTTCTTCTGCAAGTGAAAGTCCAATCTGCACATCTTTTACTGCGATGATACACAGGGAAATTCAACATCAGCCAGTCGTATGTCAGGTGACCTGGCCTTGCACCACCAGAAAACACGTGTGGCTATGAGACCTGAAACTATTCTTCAAAGCCAACTACTGTCTTTAATGAAATGGATATGCAATGGCTAACCTTGTAAAAGTTACTTTTGATGACAATGATGGCAGCAGTATGTTAGTTAATCAGTTTTACTCTTTGAAATGTCAAATTTGTCATTTGGAATTCCCCATCGCCTAATGGTCTGTTACTCCTACTCACTCATGTGAATTTTGTCCCACATTGGCTTTAAAATTCTGTGTACTATCACTCTTTTATGGCGGAAAATAACTGCATTAGTAGCATAATGTGATTATAGTCAGACATGACATTCTCTACCTATAATGCAGATCTTAGGGTCATTGTTTTCTTATTGCTTAACAATGACTGTGGGGGGGAAATGGTAGCGAATGTGTTTAGTTTTAGTGATTGTCACATTTTATTGTTGAAATTAATGACACAGTTTCCAACAGACATAAAAAGCACTGTGTCCAAAACATGACTTGCAAATAACATAATGATGAACATGATAATAGTGCAAAGGTCAGAACCTGATGCATGATGGTGAACAAAATGTAAGTCACAAGGCAGCCCCTACATTCAATTTAAAAAGCCATGAGGTTAACCAATTACATATCCAGCTGCACAGTAGCTGGAGTAGAATGCAAAATAGCTCTGATGAATATCCCGCTTTGCTTTAATAATTCACATTTACATAGAAAAAGTGTTTGAGAGACCATAAGTAGATCTTGAGTTGAATAAGTACAGTACTCTACACTGAGTTGGCAGGTCAGCTTTCTGTCACACTCGAGTGCAGTGAGGCAATATGTAATGAATTATCCACTGCTAATCTTGTCGAGTTCTCATGACCTACATGCACATTTGAGTCGCTTATGCACTTGCATCTCATACGGTACCACTGCTCTCTTCCATAATCTCATTTCTTTAAACTGATCTTCAAAAAGCTGAACAGCACACATGTGAGCCTGTAGATAGGTTATGATGGCATGAACAGTTACGTTGTAAGATACGGGTGTCAAACATCATGTCCTTGTATCCTTTCATACCCTGCATTAGCATACTCTATTACCACACAATGTTCCTGCCTGTGGTGAATAGCGCACTACATCCATAATGGCCTGTTAACTGCACCCCTGTCACTGCTACAGTGTGGAGGGGGGAGCAGGAAATCAGCCTACTGCAGCTTGGTACTACCACACGAGTTGAAGATAATTGGTTGACCCACTGATTAGAAAGGCATTAGACAGAGAATCATCTATCGTGAATCCTATGTCAGACCAAACTTGTTAGAAGCCACTGAATCAGAACAACCTTGGCATCTAATGATCATGTGTTGCCTCACTTATTGTATCTTATACACAAAATGCCTGCTGTTTTCTGTATGTTGCGTGCAATTTATCCCTAATGAGCTATAACCATCCTTACTGACACAATGGATACATTTTATTCAGCTTGTGAAAAACCTGCTGAGATATCCCCTGTGTTATATAGGCAAGCTATTCAGTACAACACAGACTCCTTAACTACAGTGGTCCAGAATGACTTTCTATCATTCATTGGGATGATGTAACTTCCACTTCTAGTTTCCATTTCAAGCTTCCAGGTTGTACAATTACATAATTACATCAACTCAAACTCCCCAAAGCGCCTGCTTTGTGAATTTACAAAAACAGTATACAGTGTGTGTATGAGAGAGCAGCGTGTTTGCGTGTATGTCTATTTGAATTCTTCCATTGGCCTCCTCTTATGTGACTCTGTCCAGTATTTGGCTAGCTTCTGCTGTTTAGTAGAGAGGGGTGCTGCTCTTTCTCACAAGTAGAGGTGGAGATATAATCAAGTGTAAAGTGACTGGCAGTAAGGAAGTTCTTCAATTCTTTTCAGACACTCACATGGAATTGTTATTCGCAGAAGGTCCTATAACATATTTCTCCTTGCGCTTCCTCTTTGATCTGCCAACAGCTTAGCCTGCAGATCTGAGATCCTCACTGGCAACGGTAGTAGAGAATTCATCACACAGCGCCTCTCATCTTTAAAGGTGATGGGAATCGGTCTGCTGTGTGTGTTGGTGATCTCATTTGTTAGGGCGGACTATGTATGCATTTTGCCCCCAGCCACACCAACACTTGCATTTGAGCTGATAGAGTATATCAGTTTTCATAGTGTATTTTTCATGTCTTAGTTGGTCATACTTATTCACACATGTAGCATAATTGTAACCATGGGAACCAAACAAGCTTTACAAGTATGTAAAAAAAAAAAAATGAGATGAGTATTTTTATATAGTTGACACATGATTAAATAATTGCTTTCTTCTCACTAGTACCTTGCACTTACCACATGTACTTATACTTACACAAGGAAGAATTTGTCCAAATACACAGTATTTGTGAAAGTAAAATAATTGATTCTCTTGCAGGTTGATGCTCCATTTTGTACAATATACATATATGCTGTACAGTAAAGACATTTTAAAACTACAAAAACTCTTTTAGATATACATTATTTATTTTTACCATTTTGTAATTTAGACACTATACTGTAGCTTCAATATTGCCAGACTTACTGGAAGTGCCTATATTGGTATTATGTATCATACAGTGAATATATTTGAAGATCATTAGAAGTTGTCACAAACTGAACCATGTGGATGTTGTAATGTGAATACATTGAATTACAAGACTATAATTTCTGTGGTATCCCTGTGTCTGTGTTGAGTTTGTTTTCCATCTGTTGATCTATAATTAGAATCTGTGCTTCATTAATTGTGCTTGAACAGAGTTTAAGTCTTGAACCTAGCAGAGTTTTATCCATATCCTCATCATTTTTATTGAAGTGCAATTCTCAAATATGTGGCTATGTTGAATTAGTTATAAGCAATAATATGTTTTACAATTGCAACGAAGTATTCATAACATGAATACTACATGTTATAATTGCTTCCATTGTCTTCCTCATACGTAAGTCGCTTTGGATAAAAGCGTCTGCTAAATGACTAAATGTAAATGTAAACAAGGAGACCAAGATTTGGAAAGACCCTTTTCAAAAAGGTAAGGATTATTGACTGATGTCCTGTACATAAACATGGCTATTTAGTATAGAATGACATCTTTTTATATATATATATAAATCCCAATGTAGGTAGATTAGCACTGTATAGTTTAAGTGTCTGTTGTCATGATGAAATAATTTTTTTCTGTATCGATCAACTTTATTTTCATCAAACTTTTGCCACGGTTTCCGAACTTGCTGCAGTTTGCCATGAACCCTTCTGGTGAAAATCGTTACACAAGTAGGTTAAACACTACTGACGTAAACCGTAATAAACTGTTTTAAATAACTTGGTAACACTGCTGGAATCGCCAACAAAATATCTGGCAGCCTTAAAATAAGAATAATGCACTGCCGACATCCTTTAGAGGTCTGCTGAGCCCTGTGTAGACCTTAAACTTTAACGCAATGTGTTGTCTGCTTTCGCATGCTACCGGTGCAGCTTCCCTTCACAGAAAAATATTTGTATATTCCCTTATTGTTCTAAAGACATCAAGGTTTACTTCATGGAACCTTTGAGAAAGGCAAGTCAAATGACATCCCAAACAAATAACATCAACATAACTGTTTCACCTATATTACCTTATTGTGGTTACCGTTATTTTATATTTCCGTGTATGATATGTGTGACTGTGTGCACATCAGTGGTGGAGGAAGTATTCAGATCTTTTGCTTAAGTAAATGTAGCAACCATAATGTAAAAGTGCTTTGTTACAAGTTAAAGTATGATACAAAATCTTACTGAAGTAACTGTATTATCAGCAAATTGTACTTTAAGTATCAAGAGTTAAAGTACTTGTTAGCAGCAAAATGCCTCTGTCAGTGTTCTATTGTATAATATTTGATTAGGCTAAAAATTTTATTTAATGTTCAGCAAAGGAATGTTTTTCAATTCTCCCAAAAAGTGGTAAGTTCTGCATGACCTGCAGGGTTGGGCTCGTAATTGCCTTTCAGAAAAAGCATCTAACTCCATGATGTTTTTACATGAGAGGCACAAACTGGGGTTGGGAGATATTGTTTTTATCAACAGTATACTTAGCCTGTCTGCATATTCATGGAACATTAGCTGGTATGTGGATAGCTATGTAGATGTAGCTAGTTACAAAAACACCTGTCTCTGATCGCGGTTGAGGACCGTTTTGTGGTGGAAACTAGCAGCTGCATTTTCTGACCATTCAGAAAAATCGACATGTGACCGTTAATTTTAACCGTTCGGCCTTGATGCCAGCATCAAATGAAAGTTTTTTCAGGGACCCCAGGCTATTGATCACTCACAATGAGGCTCTCTAGACCAAAACATTTCAAATGTAACTTAGATTTTTTGTTGTTACGGCAGTATCACATTTAGGGGTGGGCGATGTGATAATATATACTGCGAGAGGTATTTGGTACAGTGGTAGCTATCACTTCAGCTCTGGGTTTATTGTGTTAGAGCATTGTGTATCGTGGCCCTGAGGGTCAAAACACAACAACATCTCAGAAAACACAACATTTCACAAAACACAACGACCTTTCAGAAAACACGACATTTCAGATTACGGAAAAGGTGGGACAACACTTCTTGTTTGTGATTGGACGGAAACCAAATCCCTGGTGACAGTTCAATGCCATTTCCTGTTTCTATTTTGTCCTACTCTCAGCAGTGTCCTTGCACAAATTTTAAACTGAGTTTGAAAAGACTGAAGAGGAGATTGAAATCATAAGGGTATATTTTAACAAAGGGCATTCATATGATGTAATTCCTGGCATGCTTATCATGACATTAAAATGTCCCGTGGAACCCCGAAAGCACTCTTGAAAGAATTAGGACCGAGGCTTTTTCAAGCTTTTTCAATGAAGCCAAGGGCCTAAACGCTTGGCCAGTTAGCCGTCTGAGGGGCTTCCGTGTAGCTGACCATTCTAGTTAACTTTAACCCATGCCCAGAGCGTCATCGTTTGCATTGTGTTTTGGGAAATGTTGTGTTCTGTTCTGAAGTGTCGTTGTATTTTGACCCTCAGAAATCAGGATTGCTTTATGCAAATATTTGATTTGGAATGAAGTACCTTAATTTGTTATGTATATAATGTGCTCAATTTGCCAAAAACCCAAATTCCTGATTTTCTGGAAAATCTATCTGTATTCCAATCTAAAATTACATTTAGAGTGACAGAATATTTCATTATTTCCCACTTAAAATCTCAATATAAGAATTTAAATTTCGCCCAGGGTTACTTTTACTAAGGTAACAGCCACTAGGCCTGCTTCTGTGGCTCCAGCTCAAATTTTACAAACCCCCTAACCCCCTCCAGATTCTCATTTATTTTAAAATATGGACAAAATTAAATGTCAGTATTACGTTTGCTCATCTTGTGTGCACCATTTTTGTCATCAAGCACAAAGCACAAAGCCATCCCTAGCTGGCTGCAGCCGTAAGCTTTGGAAACACAATAAAATAAACCACAAGCAGAAATTAATATAGAGCATTTTAGCACCTTAGCCAATTCAGTATCTAACTTTGAGCGCTTAATATGTTATGTTAACCTACCCCTGAAGCCACAGAGAGAGGTGTGGGCATGTTCATAACAAGTGGGTCTGCTGTGTATAGACCAGTTATCCCCATAGCAACAGAGAAACTTGAGAAATGAGGTCTGACCACCTGGTGTGTCAGAAGACTCAACCGGGGAATTTTGACCTTTTCTAATGATGCATTTATTAGTGCGCCAAGCATTAAAGGTGCATTGGTACCCTCTTTTTTTTAAAGGCTCTTTAAAATGTATTTTTCTCTTTCTTCTTTTTTTTCCTTTCTTTCTTTCTTTTATGAAACTTGCCACCTTGGGCTGAGTTGAGGAAAAATGTTTAAAGCAATAAAACAACATTTTTAACAGCACCAGTAATGCACCACTTTCATTTATCAACTTCTTCCCATTATGTTTTTGGGTCAAAACAAGTTCAGTGAAAACCATAATTAGTTTTCAGGCAAAGAACAGAACTACATTCTGAAACCTGATTGACTCTTCGCTATTTGCGAACCTATTTTTGGTGACTTCTTTATGACTAATTTTAATGAAACTCTTCTTCTTCTTCTTTTCCTTTCGGCTGCTCCCTTTCAGGGGTCGCCACAGCAAATCATGCGCCTCCATCTAACCCTGTCCTCTGCGTCCTCTTCACTCACACCAATTAACTTCATGTCCTCTCTCACCACATCCATGAATCTCCTCTTTGGTCTTCCTCTAGACCTCCTGCCTGGCAGCTCCAACCTCAGCATCATCATGTCAATCAACTCTCTAGCCTTCAATGCAGGACAGTTAAATAAGCTTATCAATTCAATTTTATAGGGAGTGAATAGTTTAAAGCCACCTATGCACTCCATTTAACTGTAACAAAGTTGGCATTGAAGGCAAACATGAAGTGGTCCACATCTTCTCAGGATTACATTTTCTCAGTTTAGGCTACCTCAGTGTGTGTGGCAGCAATCTGCACCATATGGTTTTGCTTAGCATATTTTTTTATTACCCGAGCCATCCTTGAAAGCTGTAAACATCAAATAATGTAGGAAGCAGAAGGGAATCATTTATCCATGTGCGTGTTGTTTGAGCAAAACGGTGGGGGAAAGCAGGTCTTCGGTATTTCTGGCCAATGATTGCCACAACATGCTGCGGGTCTAACAGATGAATTATTAATTGCGTAATTCTGAATCACTACTTCGTTTTGTGACTTTACCGACAGACTGCATAATGTTCCCACCCCCACCACCCCCCCCCCCCCACACCCCACCACAACCCCACCCCCCC
>CM022474.1:10624052-11050802 GCA_011952105.1 Coreoperca whiteheadi | reverse complement strand
TTGCACACATCAGTGCGCGGGGCTCCGGCATTGATATTAATATGGCTTTTTTTTTTTTACAGCCTCGTTTTTTGAGGTTACCGCCAAAACTCACTATGTTTCCCCCCCCCCCCCCCCCCCCCAAAAAAAAAACCGGTTACAGCTTAATAGGGCTCGGGGAAAAGGAGGGACATGGCACGGCAAGTAGTTTTCGCAGCTCTTTTTGACGCATCACGCGTGATTCACTGTGAGCGCGGGGCTCAGTGTCCACCCTGGCGATGCCAGTGAAACACGTCGCCCCCCGCTGCCGAGGAACACGCACAGTACGAGCAGGTGACTTGGCACGGAGAGGGTCGCTTTACGCGGCTGACGCCTTTTGTGGACCACCATTCTAATTGCCCCCAATTTGTGTTTTTAAAATAAGAAGTTAGAGACGCCGTGGAGGGGAAAGGGCTGAGGCTCCCAGTTGGGTAAGTATCACGCCGTTGTTTTTTAGTGGAGAGTGTCAGTCATTGGGAAACAGCATGCGGATGTTGTTCCCTGGACGTTCGGGTTTATTTTCATGACTGGGATTTAGTGAAGTTGCAGCGATAGGATTTCAGATAATTGCGGATTCGTGCGAAAGCCTGAAAATGAGTTTCGTTGTCAGTGAAGCATCAACTCCACAAACACTTGACGGGCGCGGGGCACACAGCTGTCCGTAGGAACGGCGGGGGATGTGCACAATCCAGGGAGAGTATCTGGTCACTCAATATGCATTGATTAATTAACCCGAGTGCACGTGCTATCACCAGTCATTTAACAGAGATCACGTGATTGTTGCTACGTTTATTATTGGCAGAGACTGAGGTCCGCTGAATATTACCCCAAATTCTCCTTGAACTCAGCCCAAGTTTACTCCCTGTTACTTGGTGTATTAAACGTCAGGGTTTGTTTGACATTAATCTTTAGTCCTCATCAGTCGGCTTTAAAGAGTTTGGCCTAAAAAGACGCCGGAAGAAACAGGCAGTTTTAAATTAAACTGCTCAGTAATATTTAGTATGGTAGGTATGCATTTTATTCAGCTTGAACATCATGATCAGTCCATGAATGGGGTTTGGATTCACAGAAAATAATGAATAAAAAACATCCTATGTTAGTGAAATACTTAATTCCCCTTCAGGAAACACCCTCCCTCTCTCCTGTATGGATCTGAATGGGCAGACTTGGCGGAATCCCATAGTGACTCTGGAGAGAAGGCAGTATAATTGTGCATGTGGGAATGTAGCCCATTAACAGTCTCTCTTGGAGCACACCCCTTAGTCAGATACAAGCTTTAAAGTAAACTGATATACATGAAATACGTGTGGGACACAATTTAGAAGATAGCTAACAAAATAAGTCATCATCGAATAGCTCTTTTTTTTTTTATATTCATCCCTAATTGGTAGGCCTGTTTTATAAAACCTAAGAGCTTCTTTCATGCATACAAGAGAAACACAGAGGTCATTACTGTTTACAGTCTTGTGCCAAAATTCTGTTCTACTGAATTACTGTTACGGTTAGAGGAGCATGAAAGCCCTTACGTCATAAGCTACAGCTACATTTCCTTTCTTACAGAGTTGAAAGCCATGCTGTGGTTTGGTGCATGGAGGAGTTGTCATGTCACTGAAGAAGCAGTCTAGCTTTTAAACAGTGTCGCAGCTCTCCCTCTCTCATGTCGTCCTTCACAAGCACCAGCTTAAACAGACAAATATCAGTTATGTTTCGGTTGACTCCCTTTTTCTCTGTGACACTCACACGGACACTCATTCCCTTCCTAGTCTTCATTTGCTCTAGGTGGCTTGGTACAATTGCAGTTACATTATTTTAAATGTTACGACGTTTTTGAGTGCGTTTAAATTTTTCCTGAAATCCGTTTGCAAGTGCAGTCCGATTATTAATGTGACAGCAAAGATGTTTTTCTGAATCCTAAATGGGATATTACTATGGCATAAAAATTGCAATTACAAAAAAAAAAGGAGCACGGGGCCAGTTCAGCAGGCTGTCTGAAGCAAACCTGGCTGATCTTCTCATTAAACCCAATCATTTACTGTCCAGTCATACCACTGTAGTCATTAATGAATTCAAACTTTACTTTGTCACTCATCATTGAGTTCTATCATTCCTCTTAAAGTTAACCTTCGCCATTTATAAAAAAAACAACCTCTTAGTATCATCACTGATACTGAAGAGATTATTCTAACCATTAAATAAACATTTTATGAAATTACTCTTCAAAAAACTCTTCAGAATAATATGGTGCCTCTGCTGTTTTGTTTGTTGTCTAGACCTGAAGTAAAGAAAAAGGTCCTTGCAGCTTCTTCAGGTTGTTGATGATGATGATGACAGATGATCATGATTTTCCTGGATGTTAAACATACTGCATGTGCATTTAAACCAGTATTTCGAGAATATTTCAGGCATAGGAATAGTCGTAACTTTGTTGAGCTTTTCCATAAGCTCTGATCTTCAAAGAGCTTCTTCAAACCGCGATGCATTTTGTCTTTCTGATTGGTTTAAGACTGAACAGTTTACCAAATCTATTTTTTACTGCCATCATGTTTTCACTGCACTCCACTTGGTTATTTTGAAAACATTTTCCTGTTTTCTTCTTTTTTCCTTCTTTACTGTGTGCCTCATATCTCTAAGTCTTTGTCACTTGGATTCTACAAGATCAGCTGTAATCAGTTTCCTCTCCAGTATGAAATAGCCCATTTACTGTATTTACTGGGCTAACCGTTGACTTGTTAAGTCAGTGTTCTCTTTTGAAAACTGGAAGTGTTGCATTTGCCATGCTTGAATAAGGTGAGATTTGTGATGTGACTCATTCATTCTAGGAAAGCAATTAAGCGCAGCTAAGTAAACACACTACATACTGAAATTGTCAGTGGAGTTAATCAGTTTAGATTTAGGATCAGTGCACCTGTGGTTCATAGGTTGCATGTCTGCAGAATCCTTTTAGGCCTTTCAGAATATCTCAGATTTATGAAATGCTGCCCCATAAACTGACTCTTAGCAGGACTGTCCAGATTATCCAGTCTCTTTCCTAAGATTAGGCATGCTGTGGTTCAAACAATTCATTAGCACAGGTCAATGTCATGTTAAAGGTCATTTTGGGGAACAGCGGCTTGTTGTCTATGTCACTTTCATGTTGGTGAAGGAAGTGTGAAAAGGAAGATTGAAAGCAGTGAGAAGCAGCTAACTGTAGCTTGTAGCAAATGAGGAAAAATGTGCCTTCCACCAGCTGCAAAATTGTTATTATTTACATATTAAATATTGCTATTGTGCTAGTTACTAGTACAGCCAAGAATCACCTGGGTCTTGGTCATCGTTTTTGACAAAACCAGCAACTTCATGAGGAGGAAAAGACTTCTTAGATGCTGTGTGCTGTCACTGAACATTCTATTCCTAATACATAGGCCTATTGTGACATGTTGTCTTAGGTGAGTACAATCATTTTTGTTGAGCAAAATGAGCTTGACAGACTTCAAAATCTGAATTCCTTCCAACAGGTGTGAGTGAGGACAGCCATAATAAATCATCTGAAGAGAAACCACAGCTCATGCAAAGTACAGCAGGAGGCTGCCATGATGAAAATGGACAACAGAGCCCCAAGCAGCTGGACTCTACACAGCAACCCTACCTCCTCAGCAGTGAAGAACTCCTGCCACCCCAATCTAAAGGTACTATACTTTGTGGGAATAAATAACTGTCCCCTGATAAGCCCTTGGTTTGACCTTTTAGCCAAACCATATATCATTTTTGCCAGTTCCTAAATATAACATAACATAATCGATTATGAACTGAGATGCATGTTCTGAATTCGGGTTTAAGTTTGTTGTTATTCGGTTTAGTCAAAACGTTGGCATATTATAAATGGCTTGCCTAATGGTGTGATGGAAAATGTGGCCATGAACTCCTTAGATTTCATGTTTTGTGTAAAGACCAACGTGTCAGAAAAATTGTATGTATATCAAACTTGGAAATACCTTTATATCCACAATTATTTCTTGGAGTCATGCAAAAATCCAATTTTGAAGCAGAAGAGGGGGAAAAAAACGGCATAAGTACAGTTACAAAGGCCAATGGGGACGTTATGTACCAGAGAACATGTTTGAAGTGTTTCAGCCTGAAAGGAGAGGGCCCTCATGTCTGTCATTTTTCAAGTCATCTGACTGGCCTAGAGGGAAACAAAATATCTCTCTAATGACTGAATCACATGTATGTAATAAAGAGAGACACAGAGTGCGTGTGTTGGTGAATGCACCCTCTTGTGTGTATATGTTATGTACGTGGAGAATATCTAAAATAATAGCTGTAGGCTTATCTGCTGTACTGGGATTTCTTCAGCCAGGTCATTTAAAGAGCACATTTCTTATGGAGCTAAATCAACCACTTTAGGCATTTTCTGTGTGGGTTGATGTAAATCCATGACTGTTTGAACACCCACTGAAAGTTTGAGTTGAGCGTGCTGCATGTTTCTGGTAGGCCTAGTTGATGTGTGAAGGTGATGAGTGCAGCAGCTCTCTGTGCCCTTTGGACAGGGAATTAAGTCGCTGGGAAAAATTCCTTACACAAAGTTTGTGCTTCAGTAAAAGTGGTCAGAACGGAGGGTCTGTACCTCTTTATTGGATTAAGAAGTCCATTGTACAATTATTAAAAAGCTGCTTAGTAAAATACTTGGGCAAATGCAAGCAACAATAATAAGAAATTCCAGTCATGCTGCCTTTTTGTCCATGTGTGTTTTCCTGCCATGTGTGGTAATCCTACAATGAACCCCTCAGTGTGGTGCTTGTGATACAACATTCACTTGTTAATCTACTGAAAGGATTTTTGTCTGCTTGTAGCACATGCATGTTGCTAATATTCATAGCAGCATCCTGCATGTTTGTTTAGCCCACATTAGGATTGTTCAACATACTGTACATGGATTCTACCTCACATGCAAATATTGTGAGATAAAGGTAGTGACCATACTAGTGTTGATCCTTGAAAATATGTTTCGTGTCTCTGGTTTTATTTCCATTATTGACAAACTCAGTGGTATGTGAAATCATTCAAATGACGCTGGAATAGATTCAGCCAACTGAATTTGTGAAAAACAAGAGTATGCATGTGTGTGTTGGTTGGTGGCACGTGTGTCTCTTCTGACCTCGGGTTATTTTCATCCCTAAGAGTGCAGGCTATGGTTACCTCTCACCTGTTTCCAATTATGCTGCATGTCGGCTGGTCTGTCAGCTCATGCAATGGATGTGTTTGTGTTCCAGTGGGATTGGCTTCTCTAATCTTACCTTTGTTACTGACTGTGAGTGTCCACAGGTGGCTTTGCAAAAGGAGGACGGAACTCAATACACTCTCTGGCCTTAAGTTAAACAGCACATTGCCAGCTTCCCTTTTACAAAAGTGTATCTGCACTGCAAGTTCAAGTCATACGAACACACACACTCACTCAGAGAAATACACATCACAAGCTAGTTATAGCTTAGTTATATGTACTTTTTCTTCATTGTTTTTTTTTTAGTTACTAAATCTTTATATTCTCTTTTCAGTCCGGCCTTTAGAATTCGACTAAATTACCTTTCATGTTTCCTCCGCTTACTGATCTGTAAATGACTTTGAGATGTAAAAATACATTTTTCAACTACAGTTCTATGAACTGCACTAATGTTACCAATAACACTAATTATTCTAGAAATATTAATAATATGATACAAATAATAGTAATGCAGGTTGATATATTCTTTTGAAATAATTCTGTTTGGCACAGTGTTCTGTCTTCTCTTTCTGTATCTCTGTAGATGTTCCTTGCAGCCTTATCCTTTGCCTACTTCGCCAAGGCTTTATCAGGCAGCTACATGAAGAGCACAATTACACAACTAGAAAGGCGATTTGACATCCCCAGTTATCTGATTGGCATCATAGATGGGAGCTTTGAAATAGGTGAGTTTCTCAATTCCATTTTGTCCATGTGTCTCTCTATTTACTGGCTATTCGTGCACATGTTTTGAAGCATTTACATGCTAATGCAAGTCAGCAAAGAATATGTCCTCAGCTTGTCAACGAACTAGACATTCTAGCATAATATTAATCCCCTTTGAGATTTGAATAGTCACTTGTCGAATACGTAATTGACTCTTAATGAGTGAAAAATCCTTTGAAGCTACGACATCTAGGCTTGGCATAGAGGGATTTTGTAATGCTTTGTTCCGTCGCACAACAGACTGAATGAAGAAAATGTAATATTGGGTGTGTATGCCACAGATAAATATGAATATTCACACTGACTTTGATCAAAACCAACACAGTTCTCTGGTAGAGCTGTTAAAACTGTAAATGATACACAGGCCGTGGCGTCATGAGACACATCTGTCAAAAACAGTATGCAGTGACCAAGATACTGTGTGAAATCCAGACACGTAAACTAATGTTAGTCCAGGAAATGTGAACAGACCAGTGTCATGATGAAGGCCAAATACATTTCATGAAAAAGCTGTGGACTGGTTAAAGCAAGGCGTATGTGTGGTATGGCTGTCCGAATATAAACACTAGTTTCCCCAGTATGTATATCTATTGAAGGTAGCAATCCTGCTGCTTGTCAGCTTCATCAGTAGAACACAGTAACCTACACCTCACACCCATATCAAAGTTTACAAGACATCACATCTGTCAACATGTATCATTCAGATGATTGGATTCTGATATTAAAAAATCATTTAGATGTTCTTAGATTTTTGGTATTCTGAAGAACCTTTCTTGTATATATAAAAAATGCTTGAAGAAGAATACTATAATAATTGAAATTCTCTAAGCAGTAGGGCTCATATTTAATGCCTTTGTCTCATGTCCATCTCCTTTTCTGATCATCTCAACCATGTAGGGAATTTGTTGGTTATTGCCTTTGTGAGCTATTTTGGTGCCAAACTACACCGACCCAAGATCATAGCAATCGGATGTATCTTGATGTCTTTTGGGACCTTCTTGATCGCCATGCCTCATTTCATCATTGGCCGGTAGGCAAAGTGTAATGCCTGTATGCATGCATTGCAGTTCACAAATTCCATCCATGTATTTCCATGTACTATTTAAGTCTTCAAGCACTGTAAACACAATATAGTGACAGTGTTTCTTGCACTCTGAAAATGTACTCTCTGATGTATGTTTATGTGCTTCACATTGTGAGTATCTAACAATACCTGATGCTTTCTCCCTCCCCTTGTTTAACAGTCACATTGGTATTTTGTACGCAGCTATAAGATTGAAACATCAATCAGATCTTCAGTGAATTCAACCAATAACCTCTCTCCATGTCCTGCAAGCTCACCTGAGTCCACTGGGGCAGGTGACAGACTGTCTATAATCCCCTCTAGAGGTAAGATTAAGAGTAGAATCCTTACTGTGCTGAAAATACATTGCTTATTTCTTCATTGACAATTTTTGAATATGGTCAAATTATGTTTGCCAATTCTTTTTTCCTTATTGTTTTTTCCATCTTGGGACCAAAATGTGTTTAGGTGTTATCAAAGCATTGTTGTGGGGTTTGTTGGGTTTTTTTTGCGTCAGAGGACATTGCCAGACAGCCAGTAACATTTAGATATTTATGGTAAATTAGTTCACTTTGACCTTTGTGATTTACGTACATGATATTGTTTGGAGTTGTCCTGATGTGATGTAGTACACCAGCACCAGCTGTCTCATCAAGGTTAACAAGAATAATAGAATAATAATAAGACTGTAGTAATATAGAAAGATATACATGCATGGAGTTCACTGTAATTTTTTGGAACAAGTCAAAATTAATTTTGTTCATGTTTGGTCAGGATTTGAAAATTCTCATTTAATTGTTCCTATTTCATTTTGATCTGTAGACTGTGAGCGAGAGTCCAGTGTTTCGATGTGGACCTATTTGTTTCTGGGAAACGTCCTGCGTGGGATTGGAGAGACTCCAGTACAGCCTTTGGGAATTTCCTATATTGATGATTATGCACAGTCTGAGAATGCTGCCCTCTATATTGGTAATGCACCTCACTTACTCTCTATGTTAGTTGCTTTGGACGGTACCAAGATTAAGGTCACTTCAATTTCATTGTAAATTAATTCAGGACATGTATTTGTATTGTTGAATAAAAGTGTTTTATGTCCAGGCAACTGAGAAAGATTTTTTTTCTCTGAATGTTTTATTCAGACCTCAGTACTTATTACTGATAAGATCTATTGTTCTTAATGTACAGTTTTATACAACCTAGGATATTACAAACTATATATTGTAAAAAAACAAACAAAAACAAAAAACATAGTGTTGTTACTCATGAATCTCTAGTGGGGAAGGATCACCAATGTGTATTTGGTTTGTTTCATAACTTATATCCTGATTTTTCTTCCAATTTTTTCCTTCAGGGAGAGTAGCAGTCAATTTAAATCCTTTGTTATTGTCAACCCACCATGTGCGTGTACAATGAAAAACATTCTGATTTCTTCTTGTCTTAGGTGCACACCAAAAGAGTATACAAAAATTAACCATCTAAAACAAAATAGTACAATGTGATACAATGGTGGCCATGTGAATGACTCATGCAAACTAGACAGTTTCAGCCAGAGTCGCAGTATTTGAGTTTGTATGTATCGGCAGGTATATAGGATGTTCTGCTTTCTTTTAAAACCAGATGGTTTTATGACTTGTGTGTTTTATTTTGCTGCTTTTGTGAAGCATTTTGTAACATGGATTTTGAAAAGTGCACTATAAATGAAGATTATTATTATTACAAAGGATTCATGGCGATTAGGTGGATCTTGCCCCATGACTACATGTTTGCTACACACAGGCTTTTGCTAAAAGAAAAATAGTCTCACATTGATTGTATTATATAATGAAATGTGGTACAGTAGCAAATAGAAATAAATCTTAATGATTAAATCATTGCTGAATTGAGCCCAAACATAGGTTTGTATGTTAGTCGGTTTTGAATGTGGTTAAATGCAGATACCTTTCTTTGTTGTATATTCTAGGATGTGTCCAAACCATATCGATTATTGGTCCTGTCTTTGGGTACCTGCTGGGGTCGCTGTGTGCCAAGATCTATGTTGACATTGGCTATGTAGACATGGGTGAGTAAGCTGTCGTCTGACGGTTAAACTATGACTGATGTTGTGTAAAATGTTGTACTTAGTAAAGTGTTGTTGCGGATTATCACTTCTTCACACTGCAGAAATGCACTCACACTCCTCTGAGGAGAGATGGATTTGGAAATTGGTTGTTGTACAAGACACAACACTTCTGCCAAGAGGGAATGAATTAGGGCAGGGTAAACCCTGTGATACAGTATAATCTGACTGGGAAGCAAACACTTTGAAGCTGTGTAACAAGTCAGGAGACATCTCCTCATATTATGAAATGCTCCCTTTGAACATTTACCACAGCCCTACATTTTAAGTGTATGTAAAGCACTTTGAAACTGACTCTGTATATAAATTGAACTTTTAAATAAATTCACCTTGTCTTACCGCAGAAATGAATATAACAAAAAAAAAATCATGAAAATGTAGTAAATTAGAAGCAAATAAAAGAAAATGAATCCACATTCTGTGCTGATAGGGTTCTTACCTCTTCGCAGAGACTGTGACTATTACCCCTGGGGATGCCCGCTGGGTGGGGGCATGGTGGCTGGGCTACCTCATCGCTGGTACCATTACCCTCATGTCTGCTGTTCCTTTCTGGTTCCTGCCTAAATCTCTGCCCATGCCTGTGGATAAACACGATAACAGCTGCACTCCAGAGCAAACCAGGTTTATCAAAGATTCCCCAACCATGGAGCACAAGTTCAGACCTGAAGAGCCGGCTAATTTACATCAGATGGCCAAAGGTAAGATGATAGTCACACCAAGTTGTAATGTTGGAAATAAGAATATTGAGTATTGGCATCATAATCTGTATGCAGTCCGTGGAACTTTTAGGGATGTGATAGCTTTCCCTTTTGATGCTATCAGTAGATAGTCAGTCTCCTTTGCGACTACTTTCCCCACAGTTCTCACATTTCTACCACGACTGCAAGCAGAACTTTATTTCTATGAATTTAAATTGACCACAGGTCCATGAACAACTTTGTCAACAGTTAATCCAATTACACAAAGGTTGTGTCATTTTAAACATGTTTGTGGGTCTGGTTTTGAACATCGTATGCTTGTTATAAATGCAATAGTAATCTGTGAATTATGAAGATTAAGAAAATCAAATGCAATCAAAATGCTCAGATGTGTTGAAAGAGGAAAAGCCTGCGTTTTAAGTGGTATTCATAAACTTCCCCACACAGAATTTGTGCCGACAGTGAAGAGTCTCCTTGGAAATCCTGTGTACATCATTTACTTATGCGTGACCATCATTCAGTTCAACTCTCTCATCGGGATGGTCACCTACAAACCCAAATACATTGAACAACACTATGGCCAGTCAGCATCAAAAGCTAATTTCCTCATGGGTAAGCAGACTATTTTGATAATTCATAAATTTTACCTTGTTTGGATGATTTTTCTCCGGTCATTTTATCTTTGTAGATGAGTTACAGGCTTCCTCAAAACCTCTGTAAAGGCAAGGATTTTAGGATGCAAAGTGATGTGGTCATCATAAGTCTTTCATGGGCGTGCTTTTCATGATTTGTTTTTATGCTCCATCTCCCACATACCTCTTAATTAAATGCTGCAGCTTCAGGATGACACACGGATTGCGAATTATTAGGTCAACCTGATGGATTTGGAGACAGTGTAATAACATAGCTCTTTTCATCCACATAACAGAATGAGTGAAGAGGGTGATGGATGGTGAGAAATGCATTCCATATCCTCTCAACCATCAAACGTCATTGTCATCTCTCACAACATGACTTCAGTTTAGAGGCTACTTTCATATGAATGAGTGTTCTGACTTTGTTCCCTTTTGGGGAGTGATGTTGCTTGTTCATGTTTTCTGATCCTCTACCTCTAAAAATCTGCTGTATTCTACGCTTTGGCTAGGCGCAATCAACATCCCAGCTGTGGCCCTTGGGATGTTCTCTGGAGGGGTTGTCATGAAGAAATACAAGCTGGGTATCATGGGAGCCGCTAAATTTGCCTTTGGGACCTCCCTGCTGGGCTACTTCCTGTCGCTGTTTTTCTTAGCCATGGGCTGTGAGAACTCCAAGGTGGCAGGCGTCACAGTTTCATATACCCGGTATGTGATGTCTGGATACATTTCCCTCATGTCTTAGTAGGATAGGTAACATTTAGAGGAAGGAGAAATTCTACAACTAAGCGTTACAGCTAACACACTTCCTACAATTCCTTTTGTGTTTCTTTATCTCTATTTTCATATCGGCTTCTTATTTGATCACTTTATATGAGCTATCAATAATATGCATTTTCGTCATGTTGTCACATGCAGTGTGGAAGGCTTGTCTTATCAGGAACAGTCTCTCTTCTCTGACTGTAATTCGGGTTGCTTGTGCTCAACAAAGGAGTGGGATCCAGTGTGCGGAGAGAACGGGATCACCTACGTATCCCCGTGCTTGGCTGGATGCACCTCCTCCACTGGCTCTGGCAGGAATACGGTCAGACACACACCACTGACTTCATGACACATCCTTGTTTCTCAGGATAGCTGCTGATTAACAACCACAGCATAATATTCAGACTTAATTGCTGTGTTTTATCCATATCATGCAACAGTTTTTGCTGCTCCCCAATATTCCTGATAACTACAGAGTGACACCTGACATTTCTGTTGTAATTGCATGACTATTTACATTTTCATTATTAAACTTAACGTTTTCCTCTCTTTTAGTTGTTTGACAATTGCAGGTGCGTCGCGCTGGGTGAGACGCAACCAGGCAACCTGACGGCCACTCTGGGCCACTGTCAACGCAGAGACAGCTGTGATAAAATATTTCCTTACTTCCTGGCTCTGTCTGTCCTCAGCTCCTTCATCATCTCTCTCGGGGGAACACCAGGCTTCGTGCTGCTTGTCAGGTCCATCGACACTCGCCTTGTGGACTAAAATACTGGAATCACTAGACTAATTTCCCATGCAGCCTATTGTTGAAGCAATAAATCATCTTGCCATTTTTGGACAGATTACATTTCCTGCAGTCATCAGAAACATGTGATCACTTCCATATGATACAGTATCATCAGTGGAGATATTTCATAAATAACTAAAACTGTCAGAAATGTGCTTTTTTTCTACTTTTGAACCTTAAAGCATCTTATCAATGTCGTGCTCATTTGTGGTGTTACTCGTTTATTCGGATCCCCATTAGCTAATACCAAGGTAGCAACTATTCTTCCTGGGGTTCACATAAACACAAAACATTAACGCACAACATACAGTAACCATCCACACTAAATCACATATACCTCTAACCCAAAACCCAGATCACCTGATACCCATGTAGTACCCTCCCAACTTTAAGAGAAAAGCACCACAACAACAATAACAATGATTAAAATATTAATATAATAAAATACTAATAAATAGATCTAGTGTCAGTCTCTCAACGCACTAGTCCAGAATAGTCACATAACATCACAAGAGATGAGACCTCTTGACATAAAATAAAATAAAAATAAAATAGAACAAAATGATACATTGTAACATCTTCCAGTGTAAATGGAGTGTTGCGAGTTTTAAAAGTTGAGTCTCCTTTAACGCGGCTGTCTTGTTTTTGTAGGTGCATTAAGCCTGAGCTGAAATCCCTTGCTCTTGGAATCCACACGTTGGCCACTCGCACCCTTGGTGAGAACCACCTTTGGTATTCTGTATGTTACTGTCTGCTGAGTGTGAATACATAGCATTATTATAATCATTATAATAAGTACAACAATAAAAATAATTATATTTTTTCATTTTATTAAAGTTTCAAGTGATGCACATCTCATCTTGATCTTTATTTGCTCTTTGTTTGAAATAATATGTTGTTTTAATTGCACAACAGCTGGAATACCAGCCCCTATATACTTTGGAGCAATCATTGACACAACATGCCTCAAATGGGGATACAAGACGTGTGGAGGAAGAGGAGCGTGCAGAATATACAACACATCAGCTTACAGGTAGGGCGTTTGTCATAAAGCTCTGTATATATAAACTAGGATGTCTTTTAAACTCTAGAGTTCACTTTGAAACAAGACAAAACATCTATAACCCTGCTAGCTGCCCTGTGAGGCTGTAATGCTTATTAACAAAATTATTAGTTGGATTAAAAAATAGAGTGACAATGTTTCTATTGTTAGACCCTTACCACTCATGAAGGTGGGTCCTTTAAGGACCTGAAGGCTAACCTAAACCTTCCCGTCTGCCCCAAATGAGACAATTTAGCTGATAGCCCTACAAGTAATGTAAATAAGAAAATAAGAGCAGAGGTGTAGGATTAGTGGTAGAGAAACAAAAATCAGTTGTGCCAAGTTTCAGTTTCAGTAAAAGCATTGAAGGGAAACACTACTTAAACAACTTAGAAAGGAAAATGTTCCAATCCACTAGTGTTTTGTTAATGTAATGGATATCAACATTGAGAGAACTAAAAAACTTGCATCCTGACTTGCAATGTGATTATAAAAACCTGTGACTGGAATTGTGACTTACCGTCAGGGACTTGTAGCTTGACTCTGTTACAGTTTGTCCTCTAACAGTATTGCTTTCCTTTTTTTTGCAGGATAGTGTACTTGGGCCTGACATTGGGTTTGAGGACAGTCTCCTTCTTCCTTTGTATATCAGGCTTTGCTCTACTCAAAAGACATATTAAAAGGGAAGATAAATATGCTCTGACCAATGGGAGTGCAGAGTTGGAGTCACTAAAGAAAGAGGATAACAGCTCCGTACACTGTGAGCAGTTTATATTGGCCTTGGACCGTAATCCTGACAGAGAGACTCGCTTGTGAGCCTCAGCACAACCTCTTCACCTCAGATGTGTAGAGGGACACACACTGTGGACACCTTTCATAGCACACAAAGCATATATTTGTACAGGATTGGTGTAGATGTACGATATCTGAGTCATTTTAAAAACAAAATATGATATTTCTGCAATGTATACATTTATGTGTTTGTGTTTTTCATGAATGGAAGACTTTTGTAGAAAAAAGAATGTAATTGTGCTGTATTTTGGTCTTCGTTTTTATGATTAAACTTAAAAAAAAAAAATCTATTTTTGGATTCAACATATTAAGTGTGCGTGAATAACATGGTTAAACGCCATCATGTCAGTCTTGTGTTCGTGACTTCAGTTCAGAAGTGATACAGTACGTTAAACAAGACTGTTTCTGTGGCATACCTGGTGGAACAACTGAATGTGACTACACTGGGGCAAAGTAAGCATTTAAACCTGTGAAAAAATGAGGTTAACAGGCAGATACAAGCAAGAGGCAACACAGGAACAGCCGCCCTCTGACTATCACACACTGTCACTATAAATATTAACAGACGAAACAGGCGACATTAATACTAGGCTTGTTTTTGAAGCTGCAGTTGCTCATTTGTCTCGTGAGAGTTAGCAACACTGTCACTTAGTTTCTAACCAGTGCTTGCCCAGTCTGTTGCAACCAGAGTTACTTTGAAAAAGTAATTAGTTACTAGTAATTACTAGTTACTTTTTAAAGATTTAATGAGTTACATTACTTAGTTACTGGCTCAAGAAAGTAACTTATTTACATTACTTGGGATTACTTCCTTGTCGCACATAAAAATAAAATCAAAAATGTAATTTTATATTTTATTATAGCCTTTTAAATAAATGTCAACAACAAGCAAGTTGTTTAAACTGGCTCAAATGACAACGAAACCATTTCCTCTGTCGATGCAAAAGTATCTTCAACTCAGAAGCTGATTCATCTGTTTGACTTGTTGCGCGTTCGGCCTCCGTCAGTATTGTTATCTGACGTTCTTGGACTAAATTCATCTACAGTCCACTGAGAATAAGACAAGTAGTAGAAAACCTGCAGGCAGCACCCTGACACACAAGCTGAGGGAACCTGCTCCTGAATGAATAAGTGCTCATTAAATCAAGTTAATTCTTCTTCTTATTATTATTGTTGTTCAAACAGCCAGAGTTTGGAGATGATAAGTGGATTCACTGAGGAGAGTCTGTGTGTAAGAACAAGTGCCTTTTCCAATATCACCACCTGTAACCACCTGTACAGGGTTACCATGGACACAGGATGGCAACAGCTGCAGCCTCAAAAGGCTGAGAAGAACTAAAAATTAAGGACACCTCACAACAGTGATTTAAATTTCCCTGACAAAAACACAAATCTAATGACTAAAACTGATACACATTCTTGACACGGGAATATTGGATTGACCCATGATCACTCCTTCCGCCATTTCTCCAGTTCCATCCCTTCCTCTGGATCTGATTCAGTAGCACCTAAAAAAGGCATCATCATATTCTTCCCCCCAGCCTCTTGTTTCTCAATTGTGGATGTGAATACTCTTACACACAGTGCTCTGGTGCATGGAATGCAGCAACACACGCAAGTTACAATATATAGCTGCAAAAGTAGCAAAAGAATGTAAAAGTGACATAATCAAAGTTTTCCATTTTCCAAACATGGAGGTCATCCATTCTTCTAACGAATTATCGACGCCGGAGTGTTCATGCATGGTTTCAGACAGGGTCCTAAGACCCTTGAGCGCTTTTCTGACGGGGCCGTGTTATTGGGAATAAACGTACAACATAAGTCGCCAAACATTGCGCAGACTCCTCCTTTTTCCGCCAGGAACATGTCAAGAGCCATTCTGTTCTGTACTGCCATTAGAGGGGTAGGGCCTAATTGGTCTACTAAACCTTCAACCGCATCGCGGGTTAAGTTAGACAATCTAAGGACATTATAATGAACATAATTAATCCGGTCTACGTTTTTACTCGGGGTGATGGGGAACAATGCTGAGAGAATATGAATATTCTCGAAGCCTGACGCTATTTGTTCTGCCAATTTATACTCCTTAGGAACGCCCCTAGGTACCCCTATAGCATCTATATCAGTTGGGGGGTCTTTAGTGGGATCAGATGAGTTAGTGGACCTCTTTGTTAGAATATGACGTCTACGACGGGCTGTGAGTGCTCCTGGTGTGGTGCTAGTCGGCCTTACAGTGTGATTACCTATCATTGTGAGTGGGGCTGCTAATCTTACCATGGCGCAAGTTCCGGCCGTTCCGTTGGGAATGCGGAGGAAGAGTCTATGGCATCCACAATAATAGTAAAGGCCTGCTCTGGCCCAAGGCCCAATCAGGCTGTCATTATTATGTGTGCTATTACACAATTCTGTCGGGATATTCCCATAATAAACTTCTGGTTTGCTATGTGTAAAGTTAAAACTGGTGCAACCTCCCTTACCACCGTAAATGCTCCTGTAGTAGTGGTGTTCTTAATAGGGGGAAAAATGCTTGCTAATGTGGTGCAGTCAGCAGGTGTACTTTGGTGTGTAAGCCCTAATAAACCCCATTGATCTTCAGGGTGGAGGGGAGCTGGTTTAGTGTATAGTTGTGGTCTGGCGGCCACACACGCAACACAGTCACCTATTTGCTGTTCACACACTGTTTGGGCTATCCAATCTAACCAGAGATTACTTTCCCTGCATCCGGTGGCCATAGCTATGATATCTAAGGGTTAGAGTTGTAGTCTACTGTGATTACTTCAGTTTTAGGTTTAGGCTGCTGTGGTTGTGGTTGGGTTGTCGCAGGTGTGGGTGGGTTGGTCTGATTTTTAGGTGGAGGATCTATAAAATAAAGTTTCATTAACCCCTTTGTGTCCGTCCCTGACTGTTCTACCCCTAAGATTAAATAGAGTTTGTCTGTCCCCGAGGATGTGGTTGGACTGTTGCTCCAGTTACAGATTGAAAGAACTAGCGGATTCTGTCCAACATCAAAATTACGCTGGAATTTGAACTTCTCCCACTGTTCCTTAGCTGGGGATTTTAACTGGTACGGAGCCCATGATCCCCCATTGTACGCTCTTACCTCATCCAATGAGCTACACCATGTACCATAAGACCTCCCAATTGTTGAACACGCTACATGGACTCCGTGTGAGTTGCATACATAGACGTCGTACCCTCACCATGATGAGTTCCGGCCCCTGCAATCTATTACCGCGCACAAGTCAAACATGAACGAGGTCGTACTTCCCTTCACATAGTTCAACTCTATTCCTCCGTACTGTTGTAAGCACCTATCAGTTGGATTTAACCCGGTGCCCCTTTTTTCTCTATGAGTGGATGACCTCCCCTGAAACTCACCACACAAATACAAAACTACAGACACAATTATTACACTACTAAAGGCTACAAAGGCAAGCCACTTAGGACTTCCACACACCCCCATCTTATGACTGCAACTTTTCTATAACCTTGTACTGAAACAGCAACCTCTATCTGAGGAGATTAAAACCCTCTATTTCGCTTCACAGTCTTCTCCTTCTGGATGTGACGTCGTCCTCAACTTCTGGCTGGGAATTGGGTTCGTCCAGCACGCTCTTCTATGACCTAGGCGAGAGGTTACTAGCGCTTCACCTTTTGCAGCTAACAGTGTGTTTTTGTCACTGATTTCTCTCGGGGTACAGGGGTGGACTTCCTTGTACCTTTTGACCACAGACCAGAGGATTATTCTGCCTCTTTTGTTGGTGTCTGGGTGTTCTCCGACTTAGCCGAGCCGGTGCTTTCTGCTCGTAGTTGCCGTAGAT
The DNA here is from genome assembly GCA_011952105.1 of Coreoperca whiteheadi. NCBI lineage: Eukaryota > Metazoa > Chordata > Actinopteri > Centrarchiformes > Sinipercidae > Coreoperca > Coreoperca whiteheadi. Next base: position 11,033,106 of record CM022474.1, on the reverse strand, counting down.
CTGCTCCAATCTCCGAGGCTTCGTCCTGGCTCCTCGGCCGCCATGCACTGGCTCCAGTGGAAGCAGGTGTCGCCAGACGGTGTGGGACGTTCTCTCGGTGACCTAGAAAGGTCCTGTCCACCTGGGCTCTGACCCAGGTGCAGATCTTGGTGGTAGTAGCAAATATTCAAACTAAATATTTACCTCACTGCTCTTTGTTCTCGTGTACATGTAATCCTATTTTGTGTGGTACCAGCCTTTTCAGTGACTCCATGATTGATCTAAGCATGACGATGAGGAACACACTATCTGAGGTTTTGTTTGTTTATTTTTCATGCTCATGCCTTTTTCATATACCAACCAAACTGTCAACAAATTACAAAATGTCAAGAACTGAAGTAACTCAAAACCAGTTGTACATATTAAAGTCTGAAGGTTTATCCACCATACCAGGATGCTTACTAAAGTTAAAAGGCAGAATTCAGTCAAAAAGAGAAATCATTTGTAAGAATTTGAACATCTGATGAAAAAAAGATGTTGATAATCAACATATCAAGTCAAGTCTCCCTGAACCTCAAAACAAATTAAATGTCTAGCTTAAAGGTTTATAATAAATCCAGACAAATGTGACATGTCTGTGACAGAAACTCACTGATGGTTGTCAAACCAGTACAAAATGGATATATGTATTAGTCATTATGTGCTTACGGAAGGACACTATTGTTGTGGTCTATGCAAATCTTTGAGTAAAATCTAGCATAATAGCATAATGGATTTCTGGGATGCTGTCAGTTATTAATCACTATTAAATGTTGAGAAGGGCCAAAATTTAAATTCATTAGTACACTTTTAATACTTATAAGAGTAAAAAGATATATGGTTTTTTTTTCAGTATTTGAAAACTCTACATGCTACTGTTTATCCAAAATACTGTAGCCTTTGTTTAATCCTACCAATTAAAAAGGTTCAAACTTCAGTTCAAACGTCAAAGCAAAAAGAAAGTTGAAAAAGATAATACCAACATGGCCGCTGGTGGTGTACTGTATATAGCACACAGTCGTAGTGTAATGAGAAGAAAGGGTTTCCATGGAAAGAGGAAAAACAACATCTGAAAACAATTGTCACTGTATTCCTGTGGTTACTGATACTTTTTGTCTGCAGCACTCTGGAGATTCTGTGGATCAAGTAAAGGATTAAAAACAGAATCACTCCAGTATTAGTAGGGTTGGGTTAACATACCGTGTTTGGTATTTGTATGCACATATAAAATTAATCTTTGTGTATGCGTGTATGTGTGTGCGTGTGTGTTTTACCTGGAGTTGATGATGTTCCATCAAAAGTCGGTCATACTCTTGTGCCACACCTTTGGCCTGCCTCCTCATAGCCTCCACTTCAGCATGAGACTTGCGTACAGCTAAACGCACAAATATATAAATCTATATCTATAAATTGCTCTATATATCATCAATGCCCCATGAAATCAGCTTTTTTCATAATAGCACAGCTGGTCTTTGTATGCAAGTATGCAAGAGGTGACCTGTGGTGGTCCACGCTCTGCTTTTGTTTAATAGAGGGCTTTCTTATGATTATAGCTTTTCATGAACATTTTGTTATTGGTTTTAAAAGGTATGACTGTAGATCATCCTGTATGAAGGAAGTGATGATTACTCACCCTCCTCAGCAGCCTTCACTTGCTCAGCCAGCTTCTCAGCCTCCAACTTCAGTTGTTGGTTTTTTTCTGACGTCAATCTTTCTTCATCCAGGAGAGCCTGAGCACAAATAATTGTCAAATAATTACCAAGCCTAAATTGTGTATGTCAACAGCAGACAACAGTCCACCTACAAAATACAAATCACACAAACAACACTATAAAAAATACAGTATGTATGAATACTGACATATTTTAAAAGGTAGACATGAGTCAAACATTTTGAAAGGTTATGTTATACTGAAGGTACACGTTAAACTACAGTAGCTAGTGAACATTGGGGAAGAAAGGAAAGGAACAGGCTTTAAGACTGTAAGACAATAAATTAAGTTTTAGTTCAGTCACTGATTAAGTCTCACGTGTTTGAGCATCAGGTTGTCGTCCTGGTGCTGCTTGCATGCTTTGACAGCACTGTCCATCTGTGCCTGAAGACCTGCACTGTTCTCCAAGGTGACAGCAACCTGGTTTAGCAAGGTGACAACCCGACGCATGATACTGTTCACAGGGCAGGAAAAGGTGAGAACCGGAAGGAAAAAAAGGCAGGACAGGACCTCAAAAAGTGAATTGTTAAGGGTGAAAAAGCCAGTGGACAGTTGTGAGGAATGGTAAATTAAAGTTATAAAGTAAAGTAATATTTGCCTTTGAGTAAAGTCCCAACCCCTTCATTCTGTTATTCTGAATAGATGTGGAAAGAAATTACACTAACAGCCAGAGGAAGAGAGAAAAGCCTGATATGTAGAGGTTCCTCTGGGCTCTGAACAGCTTCATGTGGACATGGTCGTACACACTTGGGTTCACCTTGGCGTCGTGCATGGGCTCAGGACCCGAGTACTTCTGCACCTCACGGAAAGCATCTGAGAATGGACCAGGGAAGAGAAACATGACTGATGCTGGCTGGGCTGGACTGACAACATGCTGTCAGTCTACTCAGTATTATTCACTGTCTGCCACTCACAGCAGGTTGCTTACCAAGGAAAAGAACAATAAGAACCATGATCATAGTAAAGAAGCATTTGTTCCAATATGGAGATAACCAGCTCCATAATCTCCAGCTGAAAACCAAACGCCACCTACAAAGTAGGCAAAAAAGGAAACTGAGTGTAACGTTCATAATATACAGTAGATCTAACCAGAAAGGGCACGGATGCACTCTGCTGGTGATTTGTGTGAAATGCCTCTTTCAGTTTTCTTATCTCCAATCAAACTCTTGTGCAGGACATTTTTCTGATTGATTCAGAAAATGGGGCGCAGCACAAGAAGCTGACCATGAGTGGCTGAATGAACTTTTCTGGGTTTATGTGTTAAATTGCAGTACCTCTGTGCTGATATGATGGGTATACACAAGATGAGGTTGACCGCTATCTCTGCATAAAGGAAGAAAGCCACAGCTGCCCACTGGAGAGTCATTGTGCCCGTGATTTCCTGAAAGGATTAACATGTTTGATTAGCTCCATGTATGAGTAAGTGGCAGTGGAAGTAAATGAACATGCAAAAATACGATATTTGAATTTACTCTTTGCCTACTAAACTATATACATTACTGTACAATGCTACATTTTTTATACTGTTGTGACATTTAAAGCATACACATAAATGTTTCTGTAGGTATACTACGTATATACAAAAGGCGATCTGCAGCAGGCATTAATAGCCCATTTGCTATTTATAGGCTTTTACCTCTAAGTCTATTCTTACTCTTCAGCCTTAGTATCATCGACTGGTGTTCCCTTTTTGTTAAAGAGCGGGAGCTGGTCGATCTAGTCCAAGCAATATATAGAGCTGTTGGCTTACCAGACAACGTTGTACGATCAGAAGATTGGGAAAGTCCAGACATGCACACACATGCGCTCACACCACATTAACAGCTGCTGGTGGGCGTCTGAGGAGCTTCAGCCCTAAATAAAACTCTGGTGGCCGGTTGACATCATTGGTCAGTCCCTTTGGATTTGTTAAAGATCACAACCAGACTGACCAAACTCAGCAAAAGCTTTGTTTTGACTCCACTGAATGAGTTGAAATTATGTCTTTTCTTCCTCTTCGGGACCATTTTTCCCCGCCGGTCTGTATGTGTGAGAGAGAGCTGGTGTGCGGATGTCTTCTCACATTTCATGTCACGGTACAAAAATAGCCATGTGAGGAGGGACACTCAGCCTCTTTACTTAAATAATAACTAAGCCTTGGTGTTTATTATTTATCCCAAAACTTCTAAAATTAACAAGCAGACTTAATCCTTTCAGTATCTCTTTGGATGTGTTGACATTTCTGATTGGGCTTTTTTCCTCAAAAGACACCAAACGAAAGGACCACAAGGGGGTGTTATCTAACAATGTAATATAGCTTTTGCACAGGGGCAGGAAGTAGGAAGTCCTGTATGTTTTGCAATTATTGCAGTAAATTCAAGCCAAATATTCCCTATGTCAAGGAGATAAACAAACAGCCAAATGAGGGTAAAGGACTCAGTTTACAGCTGAATATAAATCAGTGAAATAGCATTCCAAAAGCTCATTCATTACAAAAAGACTCCAAAGGATTGCTCTTTTTGTGTCCTTGTGCGCCTTTTAAAAAGGAACACAAACAGCTGTTGGCTTGCTCATAAACACATAAATTGCATGGGCATTGCACATCAACAACAGAGACTGAGGGAATTCTTGAGCGTAGCCTTCAGTACACTCTTCTTCCTTTTGAATATTTGACTGAATTGAGGCTATTCTGTGTATTCCGCCCTCTCCACTGTATTCAGCTTGCAAAGTGTATTCACACGGGCTTCCTCTCTGAAGGAGACTGATAGCTGCTGTCCTCTTTGACTGCATGTCTCAGGAGTGCTGCGGCGCAAAATGTTTACAGCTGCACCCTGTGATAGCTTTTTGAGAGTGGGCAAATGACTGTAGCAGAACTGAATGTGCTTTGATTGCTCTCGTCTCCTCACCATCTCAGAGGTCGCAGCCCAGGAGACTGAAGGGTCATTACAGCAAAATGCCCGCAATAAGCAGGTGGTCAGGCTACGGTGATAGTGTGCTTGGTGGAGTGTTGTAACCTGAGAGCTCCATCCATTTTATTTATTATCTGTCTATGCACATATCTGTCATGACAGGTACAGTAGCCAATGTGACACTGCATACGACTTCATAAATGCTATCTTAAACGTTATATAGGTTTTCATATGATTTTGTTTTTTCTTTTGATCCAGGGAAGGTTGGCCATGCACAAACTCTTCTCTGCCCACCATTTCTAAACGTACTATTGTCACAGTGCAACCACGGACGTCTGATGCTAGCTGCTGGACATATGTGTTTATTAGAAGTGTACGCAAACTATCGGACTATTTAATTTTCTTATACACATCAAATGCACTGTCACAGACGGCCAACCAGAGGAGTTCACATGCATTTTTGGTTCCAGTTCCTTTGGGATTCCAGGACATTCCTGACAAGTGAGGCTGTAACAATTATGGCTGTAGCATAGGGTCTCGCTGTTTGTGCCCAGAATACCTTCACAGAGAAGCGTCCGTAAACTTGAGTTTCTCATGTTTATCAGAGCTCTCACCCTGTCCCTGAGGGGTAGCACAGATACAGGAACTCGTTTCAGCTGCTTGTATCCACGATCTTATCATTTCAGTCACAACCCAAACTTATGACCATGGCTGAAGGCTGGAACATAAATCGACTTATAAATTGAGCTCCTTTGCCTTCAGGCTCAGGTGCTTTATTCACTATGGCCCAGCATCCAACACCTATATGCAGTTTGCTGCTCCTACTTGCATGTCTCACGCCCATGTGGACATTCATAGGTTAGGACCACCATGAGCTCCACATTGGTCCCAAATGTGTTTGCCCACGTGGGTCACTAACGGTGCCAAGAGTCGACTACCTGTGGGACCCATATGAGCAATCACCCCCAGGTGCCACAACGGCATCTTGTATTGTTCACTTGCTTGGGGTCGTTCCTGGCAAAATTGGCCGTTGGTTAGTTACCATGTGGATTAAAAATGGTGTCAGGTTCGGAGGTACTGATCTTCATGCCACGGAATTCACAGAGCTGCAGAGTGCCTCATTGCATGCTGGAAGTCAAGACTTGAGACCACCTGTCTACCAGTACACCTGCCTACATTTCCCAGTCAGTAGTAATTTTTTCCTCACCTTTACTAAAAAATGCCTGAGCAAAGCCAAGCCTCTCCTGCTGAGACATGTAGTCCATGACCTTGCTTCTACAACTGCTTTCTAGTTTGTAGTTTTTCTGGCATGTTAATACTCCAAGCTACAGCTAGGCTTTTTCAAATCAAGTCAGTTTTATTTATATAGATTAAAATCACAAATTAGCTTCAAAGGGCTTTACAATCTGTACAGCATACACCCTCTATCTACAGACTCCAGATTGGATAAAATAAAACTCCCCAAAACAAATTTCAATGGGTTAAACAAAAAAAAAGGAACAGACTTTCAGGACAGACAGAATAGACCAAAATTAAGAATAGTAAAATTATAATAAGTCAGCATGGCTATATTATAGATAGATTGCAAACACATATAAAGAGTATGGTCCAGGAAGATGGCAGGTGACTTCCAGGTGCCATCAAACAAATAGGACCTAAGCCACATGATCTCCTCTCCACCATGAAGACCTTGAAAGAGGACACACGACATATACCCACAAGAGGCTAAATTCAAGCACGCCATTCACACAGAAAGAAGAGACAATGACACCAATCTGCTGAAGGAAGAAGATCCAGAGCCAAAACATCTGAAATAAGGCACCAACAACCAAAGGAGAGTTGCTCAGCCACAGGTGTTTGTTTGCCTGCCAGACCTAGCTACATAATGGGGGCCCAATTCTCCCTGAACAAGGTGGGGTGGTTGATTTTATATTTGGCGTTTTCGATGGAGTCAGCGAATTTCTCTTTGCCTGGCCCCCTGCCTGCAACTCCTTTACAAGAGCCCACCACCACATTAAAAGGCATCCGAGTTTCTGCATGTGCACTGTAGGTCTAAAGCTGCCGTTGTAATTACAATCCTTGCCGATTGGTGGCGCGTGTCCGTGAACGCAGGTCAGAAACTTCCCAACCGCAGGTGTGTGAGGATGGATCCAAAGCTTGCCGGGCTTTTGCTAGACGTAAGGTTACGCCATGAATATAGGCTTCGATTCAGGAATTGTAAGAACCCTGGACAAAACAAGGACTGTCCCGCATAACGTTACCGCTCTGGAAGCGCTGAGGTCACAAATATTGCGCATACAGAAACTCCGACACCGGCTGAGTGGAGCTCATTCGTCCACACAGGTCAGCGTTTGTAGCTAGCGAGCCGTTTGGCTAACTGCATGTTGGTTGGCTGCTCGTTTACCTCGTAAAGTGTTTCAGCGTATTTGTTTTTAAACTAACTAACGTGTCTAACTGTTACATTTTAGTATTTACTAAGTAACGTTAACTTAGCTAGGAGGTAATGTTAAAGAAGTTATAAGGCAGGTTAGCTTGAATTAACGGTCAAAATATGTGATGCTGCTGCTACCGTTGGCCAACGTCCCATGCTAACTTTAATGTAACTTAGCATTAAGTTACATTTAATGTTCATTAACTGAGAGAAATATTCTGCTAATAAAGCTTGCTAACGCTCGGTAAAACTTTTTTTTATTGTTGTTAAGTTACATATAACCAAGATGTAGAATGATATTAACCTAAGGAACTTAAACCATTTAAAGTTAGGCTAACGTTAATTTCTTTAGGTCATAGCTGCTGTCATCATGTTAACTAACGTTAATGTGCTGCCCTCAGCCTTTTGTTGGACTTGATCAGCTGTAACTGTGTTATCTTCAAGTTTTTACATTTGTCTTGCAAAATGCAATTTCCCCCCAATATTATTATAGCACAGTGCTTTAAAGTCATCATGATTATGGTTAGGATATAATTCTCAGGCAGTGAATTTCTAGAAATAGCCAAATTACCATATTAAGTCTGAACAAGAGCCCAATCAATAATGTTACTATATTTCTTTAGGCTGATGCTGATATCAACATGTACTGAAATTTCTTGTTACTTAATATGCCAATACCATATATTTGTGATATCAGCCAATGCTACTGGCCTTCTGAAATATCACAGGAAACAATTTAATGCATTTAATTTATTTTAAAAGAACAAATTAAATGTATCCGTCTATGCAATAAAAAAAAAGCCTAGCGTTAACTCTTTTAACCATTGTTGCTACATATACTCGAACAGACCAGTAAACATGGTATGCAAACCTCTATTTTAATTATTATTATTGTTGATGTTATTGTTGTTGTTATAACTGAGTACTGTCCCCGCCCCCACTGCTGCTCTCTAACTTTACAACTTTGTTCTTTTTGTACGCTTGTGTAAAAATTCTCGTTCGATGTGGAGGATGTGAGTAATTTTGATACGGAGATTGGTTCTGAGTCCACACTCAGAAGCAACCCACTTACAGTGGGTGTTGTAGTTTTAACACTGTCTTAAAGCCAGATGATACATTCACAGTATATTTGCAATTTCTTTGCGCTATAGACTGTTTCCCAGCAACACTATTTCAAGACGTGTGTACAGATAGGGGTAGAAAACAGACTTTCACAGAGCGCTACCGTAAGAGGAATTGAGGGGGAGTTGTGCGGTTAATTGTGCGAATCACAAAAACGATGGGTGGGAAATGTTCAGTATCAAAGAGGGTAACATTCAGCACAGACAGCATCATTTTATGCATCCAGGAATATGGTCCCATCCCTGGATCATAATGTGGAGGATGGTTTTTTCCCCACAAAGTGGTGCAGGAAAAACACCTGGTTGAAGGGAAAGCAGCACACTCTGTTACTGCATGTTTTGGCTAGTTTTATTACAAGAGCAGAAGTTTTTCTGTGGTTTGCTGGTGCATACACAGCAAGAGGTATTTCAGGTTTTATGGAGGAGGCAGACTGAGAACTTTGGATAGAGGATGAATCACTTCATATCATGTTAGTTAGTGCTGCAGTATCAGCTGCCTATACGTGGCATGCCGATAAATAATGAAAAAGTGATGACAAATGTCCAATACTAATGTACTTATTAAAAAATAGTTTTCCCACCAGCGGCATCAATATTAACAAGGGATGCAACTCATGATTATTTTCATTATCAATGAATCTGCCAATTATTTTCTTAGTTAATCATATTTTCCATAAAATATCAGAAAACAGTAATAAAAATGCCATGTTTTTCCATCAGTTTTGTATGGTGGATGGTTCTAAATTCCACAATAACCATCCATCTCAGATGATATTGCTATGGAGAAGACGTAGGTCTTAACTCTCAGCTCCAGGGCTACGTTGTTGCTAACAGTAGTTAACATCTGCCATATTACTCAGCTGTTGGTATACAAAACTCTGGAACTCTGCTCGGCTCTTTAGGAGCTGTAAAACTTACCTTCTGACCAACTATCTCATACTACCAAAGTGTACCCACATGGTCGACATGACATTTTTTTTTCTGGGTCAGGGCTGTGGAGATTTAAAAATGCATCCAGGTGATCCACTGACATTCAAAATGCTCCGTCGTTGCAATCTGGAGCAAAACAATCTATTTAAATTGTAGTAAACTGCCAGGCTGTCTTAGTGAGCTCTGTTGTGGTGGACCAGTTTGTATCTTTCCATGTGGAGAGAAGAGTGGCGGTATAATCACCAGACAGTAGTCATCACTGTGAGGAGCGCTGGAGGGCAGCAATCTTCTCTCTCTGTTGTCTCCCCTCTCACACACAGTGGTTGAAACTCTGCCACTGCCTGATAAAACAATTGGGCTGACACATGGCTGCGTGCACTGTATGGGCATAGCTGGACACAAGTACAGGATACACACATTGCTGAATAGATGAATGCACAAACACACACACACACACAATTGCACACAGACTGGCAGGTTTACACACGCCGGAACTGGGCATGCAGCCATGTCACAAAACGTCTAACTTCTTTTTGTCCTTCACATTTTTGGTTTAGTGCGATAAGACTATGCTAGTCGGTCCCTTTGTCTCAGCCCCATTTCCTAAAGGATGATTAAGATTTCACAATATACTGGCACAGTTCATCAAATATAAAATTCTTGCACACTAAAAAGTCTCTTTAACCATGCTTGATAACGTAGAAATTCTTCGGCTATGGCTAATTTGTCTTCATATAAAATCCATGATTATAGAATTTAAAAAAATATATATAAGTACTATAGTATTCTGTTTCCTTTAGCATGCATGTAAAGTTGCTTTTCCATGTTTACCCCCTAGGATTCATTTGTTCTCTGTAGCGTTGATAATAAAGGAGAGCACTTGATGGTTCATTAAGGGTTTGCTCTCTACTGATACCGACAGAGAATAGTAATCTACACAGCATTGATTTGAAACAGACTCGTGTGTTCTATTTCTCCAATAACACACAATAAGGTCATAGCAGATAGAGGTCATTCTCCATTGTATCTGTCTGCCTTTGATTTCTGGTTTATATCTGAGCCATAGCTTTTATTGTACAGAAATTATAGGTTGTATATCAGAGTCATATATCTTCCAACTCTATAAAGTGTCCTTCCATCTATAAATGTGGCTTGGTGAGAGTAACATTTGGAAAATAACCACAAGCAACAATTTGTCAAGCTGTGCTGACTGGTGTGCTCAATTCACTTTCTTCTTCTCTACGATAGCAGAATTACAGTTGAGTGTTCGCTGACCTAATCCAATAGAGGCTCCATACGGACAGAGTAATGTGATTTCCCTGGCTTTTATTCTGTGTCTGCAGCTGGATGGAGAGGGGCCCTGAAGAGATGGCATCTGAATTGGGGATGGCTGCCTAAGAGAGGGAAGGACTAATGTATGTGATAGCGACAGCAAGTACCAGCCTTGATGTGGAGTATAGGGGAGAAGGAAAAGGACAGACCAGGGTCAAGTGATTCTAATAAGGCTTACATTGACTATTGACTATGGTAGTGTATTGACCAATTTTTGCTCTGCAGGTCATCTCAGATTAGGGGTGTAGTGGCGGCCTGCTAACCTACCCGATATGCTGACCTTGAGATTTGTATCCATGGCAGCTGTTAAAGGTCAACATCAATGTGGTCCCACGTGGGCCAAAAACATGAAACTACTTACCGTCAGTAGATTAGCCACCATAACAGTAGGGAGTAGATGATACTTTCCTCTGTTGAATTCACAGTTTTAACAAAATCAAACGCTTGCTTCTCACAATATTGTTTTTTGTAATTATATACAATACAGTAGAAAAATAAGACACTTGAGATGAGACTAACATTGTAAATTGAGGGCACAGGTTCGATTTGAAGGTTGTCGAAGTACACCACAACATTTCTGGATAATATTTAAGTACATATCTAGTATTTAAGCTGAATATTTAAAGAGCATAGTGAAGCACATTTTGCAGCTATTTGTCAGAAATAGACTATTTTAATCGTGCATCCACTCTAATCTTGAATCAGTGTTTAGTTGTGGCCTGGCTCCAGGCCTCTGAATTGCTATCCAAATTTTAAATTTAACTGTTTTCAGAGCTCTATTGTTGCTCCCCTGAATGGCTTTTACCCCAGTTGGAGAAACTACTGAGCCAGTCAGTGCCTTTTTATAGGGTGACCAAGGTTAGGAACACCAACTAACTGTTCCAGAGCCAGAATCCAAACACATATAGCAACAAGCATCAGTTAAAAAAGGTGGGGCTATTGAGCCTTTAAATTAAACTAACCAAAAAACGGCTCTTAATGAGAACACCACCGTGCATTCAAGGTATTTATTTAAAAGAAAGGAGTTTTTGCCATTCTCCCCAAGAGATTTAGAATTATAAAGTGGCCCTCTGATACATGAGGGAAACATAAGGTGAGATATAAGGAAAGACTTACTGTTGTTTCCCCCTTGATGGCCTTAATGAGGATCAAGTTAATGAAGTTAGACAGCCACAAAGCTTGGTGTGCACAGTGACAAAAAACATAGTTAATAGTTAAATTAACACCGCTCTACTGCAAAAAACATCTTACATCAATGAACATGACAAACGTGAAGCTAACTGCTTCTATCTAGTACTCCTGCAGCTTCAGTGTCAGCTGAAAATGACATCAAGAGAACTGATACATCAGTGTCAGTGATTAGTGAGAGCAAAATACCCCCTCCCAAACAGAAAATGTCTAACAAGAAGCGAATGTCAGACTGAAAAATGGAGTGTTAACAAAATGGCAATTCAGTCAGAACATCGGGCTATGTTGGTTGTGCTTGAAAGGGCTTTTTGGTTTAGCCAGTGTGGCTGCACCTTAGAATGGGAAAACAAACTGTGACCTCAAATTCCAGTTGGTGTAAATAGTATTGGTCTTTTGAGAGGTAATTTTAGAAGGTAATCAATACAAATGATTTTTTTAGTAGCACTGATGAAGTTTGAAAGAGTACCTGACATTTGAGCAGAGGTCTAAATTATGCATTCACCAGGAATGGAACATAGCTGATAGTTGTGTATCATTGTTATAGTGGTAACATAAATAATTCTATACATTCGTATATTGGTACCCTACCTTTGAGGTTTGCCTTCTAGAAGTTGGACTTGTATACATATGTGTGTTAAATGTATCCTCTGGCTCAATGTTTCATCTCATAGGTCATTTTCCCTCCCTTGTCGGCTAATCTGTTGCTGGCTGTGATTCCATCTCCACTCTCAATCACAGACATGCCCTAAAGGCACCGTGACATCCACGCTGCCTGTTTACAGCAGGGTCATAAAGAACCTTGCCTGCATCAATATTCCCATATCAGCCCCCTCTGTTGTGCTACAAACCACACACTGGCAGCCAGAGAAGCATCTGATCGAGGTTGTGTAATCACTCAGGTAGCCAACAGCTGTGTGCTCTCAGGATCTAAAGGGCTCTTCAATTTTCTACTGTACCTGAGACAGCAAAGGGGTAATAAGGTCATTACTGAGATTTACTGTGGAGTGCAGTGTGCATATACATTTGTGTGTGTGTAGCTTTTTATGCATGCATGTGAATGCACGGTATATATCGTAATCTTAGACAAAATGAATGTAATTCTTGACCCGGGGATTGTAATGAAGTGAGCCGCCGGGCTAGCAAAGCATGGCTTTATATGCTAATGGATATTGTAACTCTGCATCTAGATTTGGTATTAGAGCGCAGCCTGAATGTAATAAGCTGACAGTTTTTTTTCTTGGAGATTCTTAGCTGTATGAATAAATTATTCTTACTTATTTAGGTCAAGCTTGGTTCATAGACAAGTTGAGCCAAAAATACAAGGCTGGCTGCTTTATAATCTACCAGCAGCAGCCACTTGGGACAGTTACATTTACAATACAAATACAATTTCACTGTCTTATTCCTTGACAAACAAAGGAGGGCACGCACTATTGGTAGACATACAGAGTGAGGGAAGAAGAACTTCATTATCTGTTATTGTGTATTATAAACAGAATCTTTTATTAGGCTTTAAGTTTTTTGCAGTAGTTCTTTATTGCAGTTGTGAATTTGCTTATTTGGAGAGCATCATTGTTAGGTTAGTGTTATTTTAAACAGACAATTTGATGATACAACCGTTTTCAACATTTTCTTTTAGTTTGATTAAATAACTTCTATGTGAAAGCATAACATCTGAGGATTATATTCTCTTAGAGAATTAAAACAATATTTGTTATTATATTTTCATTGTGTTCAATGTGTGCGCTCCTTGTCAGTCCCTGTCCCACCATAAACTCATGCTCAATTCATCAAACCAAAATAAGGCAACTGTAGATTTTCCATTTGGCTCAAAGATGTGACTGTTAAAGTGAAACAGACTAGGCTTTGTTTACATCTGGTTTATATCAAACGAGGTGATGAGTACCATGGTGTTCTGTTGTGTCTGTGGAATTTAAGTGTTCTTCTTTAACTCTAAAAGCAGTGATTGTGAACAGTACCCCCATAGCCTTTCGGCTATAACAACATAACATACACTACTTTGCTACTGTTGACCTGTTGGTCTTTGTTGCATCCTCATACCTATAGTCATATTTCAATCTGAGGGTCTTTCCTCAGAGGGCTCCCAGGCAATAAGGTCAGTGGTCACCGGGGATTGCAGGACCTGGTGTCGGAGCAAGTGGCATGATGATGAATGGGAGTAATCTCACAGCTGTTACAGAATCACAAGCACTTTACTAGGGGGAGGGGAGAATAGGAAGCCTTTTGCTGTGTTGGGTCAGTGAACAAGAAATTTATTATAAATATACATATACATAACAATTCCTACTTCTCTCTCTCTCTATTTATATACCTTGATTACCCTAAGCTGTACATGTATTATGTATGTACACATTGTACGGTATGTTGCTACTGTTACAAAAAGCCATGCAATATCTACAATATTATATGGTGTATCTATGAAACCTATTTTTGTTTTCAATAAATAGTAATAAATTATCCACTTTTAGTTTTTGTACATTCTATTGCACATCTTATTTACATTACTGCTTTGGATTAACATTTTATCTTGTTCATCACGACCTGATGTCAGTTTTAGCTGCTTTAAGTGACCTAAAGATTATGAGTTCCTTCACTCCACATCCTCAGAAGACAGACATTTCTGTCGAGCATCTTTCTCCTCAAATGTCACCTTTTTGTTCCTCTTTGGGTCGATCCAGGAGTTGTGGATAATGGCATTATTGGGGGTAGGATCTGCCTCAATGATTGACACCACTCGCTTCTTCATCTTACTTTTCAAGACTTTCTGGAACTTCTGCCTAGTGAAGGCATAGAGTAGAGGGTGAAAGATAGTAGTCCCATAAGCCATGACCAGGAAGCCCAGTCTCAACTTGACCATTAGGTCACTGGGGCCCACACTCAGGATGACTGTGTTGAGTACTGTGATGGGCGTCCAGCACAGCAGAAAGGTCGACACAATCAGGAGGGACATCCTGAAAACCCTCTTTTGGCGCTCTCGTCTTTCTCTGTGGCGCTTAACAGCCCTGCGCAAGGCGATGATGACAGAGACAGAGGTACGCATACCCAGCGTGGGGTTGCGGCTGCCACTGCTCTGTGATCCGTCTGTGGCCTCTTGCTGTGTTGTCATGGCCGTCATGGATGGATGCTTTTTCCTGCGAGCTTTCTTCTTCTGTGAAGCATGAAAACGTGTGCCAATGCGAATATTGAGTGCCTGCAGGATCTTTGAGTAGGTGATGAGCATGACAATGGCAGTAAAGAAGAAAATAGGAATCTGAGCAAGCAAGTGGTAATAGAGGCCAAGTTCTGTGTAGTACTGGTTAGTGTGGACCACATTCTCCACCACTGTCTGGTTCAACTCAGCATGGCCCTGGGCAAAGAAGCCCACCTCAATAAAGGGGACGAGGAAACTAACAAAGGATAGCACCCAAATGGCTGCCATTAGGGCCAGGGCACGGCCCATGGTCAGCACCCGGTTGGCTGGTTTGACTGAGATGTCATAGCGATCAAAGGTGATGGCAAGCACATTAGCAGCAGTGGCAACACTTGCGAAGGAGACGCAGGCTTCATGGAAGCAGCAGACGAGAGCAGTGTCTCCTTCCAGGGAGAGCAGCACCACCACAATAGTGAGGGGGATGCAGCACACACAAACCAGCACATCCAACACATGAAGGTTCATAGTGACGATGTTACTGACAGAACTAATCAGGTTTGACTTCATGCAGTAGAGGGCAAGAACAGTGAGGTTAGAGCTCAGTCCCAGGAGGATTTCCAGCATGAGGAAGCCAGTCAAGGAGACCTGGAAACTCACAGGGTAGGGATATGGGCTGGGGGTTGCTGGACTCATGGTGCGGCTTATGGGTTCAGTGTTGTCGGTGACCGTGACGTTGCTCATGGTGGCTTCTTGTTCCGGACAGGGAAGGATATGCATTATCCTACGTGTAGGGAGAAGAGAAGAAGAGAATTTATGAAGAGGAAAAGGAAAAGAAGGGGTCCGTGTTTGTGCAGGTCCTAGAAAGTTGTAATTTACACTCTTCTGAGAAATCTTGTCAGACGTAATGCTGCCAGTTATGAAATGATAAGGAAGCCTTTTGAGTTTTAAATGCTGAGAGGAGACAATATTGCTGGAACGTTTTTCCTGCCATGTCCTGCAGATTAGATTGTCTCACTATGCGCAAGGCATGACTAACTACTATCTTACCTCAATCAGCTTCTGCTTTTGTTATCACCATCCTTGATCAGACAGTTGCATCCACGGCAGAGGCCCATAACAAAAGCACTTTGGAACAAATTCAATTCTAATAACCTCTTTGTAGTGGCTTAGTTCTCTAGCCTCTATTCAACAGCACATTAAACCTTAAAGTTTCAAAATCTTAGCATTTTCTGTTTACATACTGAATATGGACCAGAAGTCATGAAGGCAATGATGAAGGAAGCAGATTTGAGCCCCATTTGGACAGAATTAATATTACAGGGGGGAAGTAGGTAATAAAATACTTCCTCCTTTCTAACTAAACTTGTCATTTCTGGCAGCATTTTAGTCATTGCCAATATACAGGAGGTGGTTCATAACTGACAAGAATATTCTGCCAGAAAATTATGTTTACCTCATCACCAGCAGGCTTTTAACTCTCAGAGATGCAAATTAAAATACAAGATGTTTGTTCAGACAGGACTTACACAATTGAAGGATTAATGAGAGTGCACCAGAACACAGTTGGTATTTGGGACTGTAATTAATATTCAGTTACAGGGAGGAAAATCTGATACACATACACTACAGAATTAATTACAATAACTGATTAGCACATGCAAAATTAAAATCATCCAGCCTCCCCTAGAGAAATAAATCCAATCTTAAAGGGGTTCTAGATGACATGGAGAAAAAGAAATGTTTTTTTTGTAATATTTACCCTTCCCTCCAGCACTATCTGAATACCAGGGCTGTGTAATCAGGCCACAGAGTCCATGTTGCATCCATAGAGACGAGCATCACATCCAAACATAGCCAGTGGAAAAGTGTTTCCGCTCCAGCAGAGCCCCCCCAGTGAGGCTTTTCCTTTCCCTGCTAGTCCCTCCCAGCGAGACTGACAGCCAGGAAAGCACCTGTCCGTCTCGCCAAAGACTGTCTCTGGGCTGCCAATTTTTTGTTCCGGACCTCAATGGCAAGAAAGCTAAGGAATCAGCCACCTGCACCCAGTGGATGTTAGAGAATATAGTCTAATGTCCTCTACATACGTTTTCTCAGATCTCTGGTCCATTTGCTTTGGTGATGGTGAGAGCACTGATGGATGAGTGGAACAGGGGTAAGATGTCAGAGCCACCTCCTGTTTATAATCTCATGATATTCCCAGGCAGGGGAGACACAGCCAACCAAGAAAACAAAGAAACACAGACTCGTTCCCCTGTGCTGGGCTGGAATGTACTGCTCATAGTACGATCCAAATCCTTGCCTTTGGCTTTTTTTGTCTTCGGTGAGAAGATAGGAGTCAGATCTCTAAATACAAAAAAAAGTTACATCCGTTAGCTCGTACTCCAAGAGGCAGAGTTTGTCAGTCAGTCATGTAGATTCCCCAGTGTGCACCATAGTTAATGTCCAGAATCTGTCCAAGAGAGGTCAGTACGTCCGGGGAGCGTCCATGCCCATGTCTCCCCTAGGAGCACTAATGGAACAGGCCTTCACTCTCCACCATCAGTCTCTGTACGCCAGGCTCCAGCTGCCATTGACTTGTAAATCGAGCACAGGTCTCCAGTTTGCCCCTCAACATGCTGAACCCTCAATCACTGGAGATGGCGTGAGTAGAGCAGATTAGAGCGCATGTGTGTCCATTCACCATGACGTGTGATCACTGTGACATTTGTGACCACCAGTATTTATTTGTGCATGGTGGGGGGGTTGATTCAGCGATTCAGGAGAAGGTCATCCTCATGAGGTAGTGGAAGTGCGTTCATCAGACAGAGCGCCTGCCTTGTAGATTTGCAAGAAGATCCCAGAAAAGAATTGTACTTCAGCAGGAGCTGCATACAACATTATCTGTCTGTCCTTCAATCCCACATATTTCTTTCACAGTGACCTGAAGAGAGAAAGGATTAGGGTAATGGATAATAGAAAGAGAGAGAGTAGGAGAGGGAAATGTGGTGGATGCGTTAGTAAAAATAAACATATCCTCCGAGAGGCGACAAGGAAACTCATTAGCATAGCAACAAGCCTCTGATGTCTTATCATGTTCCTGTGCATCGCCTGATGCACTTTACATCTTTGCTATTGCACTAACATAGCAGTAGCACTAATAAAGGCTTGCACAAAAGCAACTGGTATTTTACATCTCACCCCCTGTTTTCAGATTGAAGATTAACCGTAATATTTTGTGATTCTTGTTGTGAATAGTGTAAATTATTACAGGAAAATGCTCAGGGCAAATTATTGCATGTTACTTGTATAGCCACAGTGGTGATGAAATAGTCATACAATTTTCATGATGGGACAGACTTGCTCAGAGCTTTAGCGCAGTGTGATTTCCTTGAGGAACTTGTTATAAAGACATGGATGTCTTCTCGTCGGTCAGTATATGTGATCCATGTAATCTCTCCAGAGGAACATTTCGGTCATTCCTCAAGGTTGTTTCAGTGAGGGATGCCATATTTTACAATGTCAACCGAAATGAGGAACCATGCTTCTGTACCAGGCAAGAGAGAGGATCATGCATGTTATAAAGATGAACAGTTTTAAAGTGCACCATTGCATATCAAGTTTCTCGTGACGGTTTGCAATATTATTTGTGTTTGTAGCAGTAAGACACAAACACATGTGCTCACGGTATGGGAATATACAGACCCAATGCATAAACAAACTATCAAAAGCCTTTTACAGTAGCAGCTACTTGGAATTGGAGGTTTAAGACTGAACATATTTTAATCTGTTCTAATTTAATAGTTTAATAGGTTTCACTTTAATAACCATATGTTGCTAAATGACAGTCTTTCAACAATACATTATAACTGAAGTTATTCAGGAAAATACGTTGTCGATGGTTTCTAATCCCATGCATTTGTTGTGATGACAGAGATGTTTGGCATTGAGTTTCTTTTTGCTGTCACATACGCTCTGCTCGGCTGAGTGCTGTAAATCAAACCAATAAGTAGAGTCCCCCATCGAAACACAGCAAAGCTCACCATGCAGGGTAAACACAGATGCTCCGGCGCTGCTCCGTACACCACACTTTCCCCTCTCCTTGCAGCCCTGCAACAATCTAGGTCGACTGATAGAAGCTGCTGGTTTATCTTTTGGTCCTTCCAGCAGTAATCCAAGAAGTGGGATTGAATATTGATGAACATACAAGGGTCACACAACTGACAGATGTTCCTTCCTTCTTGAGTCCCAGACAGAGAGAAACAAGTCCACAGAGAATAGTCCTGACAGGGAGGTTGGTGGGATTCTTCTTTTTTGCCCTTTCTTTTGGCTTATCCATCTATATGGACTGATTTGTGAATACTCACCAACTCTCTGTTGCACTCCCTCACTGTCTAGATAGGAGTGCAAACCATCCCACTCCTGGTATCTCTCTATCTCCCGCTCTGCTCTCCTCTCTCTCTCACTCACTCCCTTGTTCCCTCACTCTCTCTCTTACTGCGGAGGTTTGCAGTGCTCCCCCAGTCCTGATTGGTCTTCTGTAATAGGCTTAACCCTTTCCTCTCCAGCGAGGGGAGGTGTTTCCTTTTGTTATGACTCTGTCCTCTCTTCCCTGACAGTGACTGTGGCATCCCGTGTGGGGCTGTAGTGATTTGGAAAAAAGCTTCTACTACGCTTTTGCACAGGGAATTTTGATGCCACTGTGCTAAACACACAACCTGCTGCAGAGTTGGATAGGCAGACTGTTGAAGGAAAAACAGCACAAAATGCTCGAATGATGTTTTAATTAGCTGTGTCACAATGTAATGAACAAGTAATGTGTTTGTGCACCGTAGGGGGAATGATGAGGATAGAGAGCCAGCAGAGAGAAGCAATATTTTTTGTATTGATTTTGCGCACATACATAGGTCTTAATATGCGTGTGCAAGTGAGCATGAGAGGCAGCGGGACTGACAGAGAGGAGATAAATTCTTTGCAGCTGTGAGTGGGAGAAATGGATTATGCAGGAAAGAAAGTAAGTCAGAAAAGAAGAGATAGAGGATAGTGGCTCTGATTGATAGTTTCAATTAGGTTGCTCTGTCAGATCAGTAAGAGGTTGACCACCCTCCATTCCTTTGTCAAGGCTCATTTGTCAGGTGCAATTATTGCCAGAGGGCATCCTGGTACCTGACAGCCTCCAGCAAAGAAGAGGGGGTCATCTGTCGCTATGGCATGGCTACCTGATAAACTGACGATTAAAGCCCACAGAAAATACATCAGTTGTTGTTATTCTAATGGTGACAGTTTAATAATTGCACTTTGCCAGGCAGATGTTTCAGGTAGTTTTCAAAGCATTTAAAGTTGACTTGCTGTACTGAAAAAGAGATCAAAGGTTGTGAAGGGTTTTTGAGTATTACCTTGGTAGTGAGGAAGCAATTCGTCATTTAATCGATTAGTTGATCGACTATTAGTAATTATTAGTAATTTTTCAGGTGGAAATGCCAAACATAGTAGTTCTTGTTTTATTTTAAATTTAATTATTTGCTGCCTTTTTTTAGTTTTATGTTGTTGTAAATGGAATGCTTTCGCTTTTGGATTGTTATAGTGTGTGACAAAACAAGCATTGTGAAGATGGCATTTGTGACCAGTCACGGAAACTAGGGACACAAGTCGGCAGCACAACTTTTGAGCAAAATGAGAAAGAAGCGGGGGTTTTTTTCAAAATTGGTGATTTTCGCTTTTTTGCAGAATCTGTTAGTTGAGATCACGAAGAAGCCTCTCCATGTTTGAGATAGCAGTATTGGTATATTTAAAGCGTACATTTGAACTTTGCAACCGGCTTGTTTTTCCGAGATTCTAGCATGTAGCAGGGGCGTGTCATTGTCTGTGTGTATTTTCATACTGGATAAGCCAGCTTGTGTTTCCCTGT
Source organism: Coreoperca whiteheadi (assembly GCA_011952105.1). NCBI lineage: Eukaryota > Metazoa > Chordata > Actinopteri > Centrarchiformes > Sinipercidae > Coreoperca > Coreoperca whiteheadi. The sequence goes on along the minus strand of CM022474.1, from coordinate 11,012,452 downwards.
TATTGCCCCGCCCTCCAAGGGAAGCACGGCTACTTATTATGCAGCGCTCTGGCCGGCTCTTGCTGATATCAAAATTCAATGAAGATGGACGCCGCAAAGTTTATCGCAAACGAGCTATACCGTGGCCGTTACACCAAAAATGTTTTGAATTACTTCTTCGACAAGCCGGATGCTTACGAACAAGCGCTCACTGGCAGGACATTTTTGGACATTTAGAGGCAAACAGACGCACAGTGCAAACTTCAGAGATGGTTACATCCACAAAGCAGACCCCGACTTATTTCATTGGAGGCAACAAGATCTGCAAGAATACTTTTCTGTTTCTTATGTAGTGAGTTTCCATAAACATCAAAGTTTATTGTTTTGTGTCCCATTACTATAATGGGCTTTTAGATGGTAATGTTAGCATCTGCTATTAATTTGAATAATGCTTCAATGGCTTGAATTAACTGGTGTTAGCATTCTTGAATTGAGTGTGATGCAAATAATCCTTTATTAATAGTATGCGGTCTGATTTTTCCCGTTGAGTCTGTCGTTGCTATGCAACCATGCAGCTTTACAGGGGGTATGACTTATCTAAATGAGATGTAAATTAGCCCTATTGTCACTCCAAGCAGGTGAGAACGGCACAATCTTTAGAGGCGTTTTCTCCCTTTTGATCTTTTTTGAGGGCCTACCTTCAAATGGCCACAACTTCTCCAAATATTATCAGATTTCCATGTGTTACACATCGTTGGAAAGCTTGGAGACTACACTTTCAGAATCTGTGAATAACTCAAAATGCCCCAAAACCGACTTGTGTCCCTACTTTCCGTGATTGGTCACATTAATTGATAATGAAAATAATCATTGCAGCCCTACACGTTGAATGTACACCTGAATGTTGACATTTTAATGTCTCCACATTACATGGTCCACATATAATGTTATATTTGCATCATGCAGGTTTGGAACTTAGTGAGTGTCTTGATGGAATCTCTTCCCTGACACTGTACCAATGGCAACCCTTTAATAATGTATGCACCCAACATCAAATACCTGCTTCCTACATGGGATCTGTCTGTATGCGTCTTGGTGTCAGACTATAATTACACAGCACATAAGTGCAAAACAACTTCTCCATTACTGCATGTAGCTCAAGCTGCAGTGTGTATTGTACGTTTCATTAGAAACATTCTGAAGAGATTTGGAAAGTGGGCGTGTATATCAAAACTCTGGCCCGACCACATGACAGCCATCTCGCAGCTCTCAGGAATCCTCCTAGTTTAAAGAGTGGTAAACATGCTGCTGAAAAAACACTGCATTCCCAAAACTTCAGAGTTCAATAGAAGAATGATGTTAATATTTCATTCCCATTAATATTTCATCGAGCTTTTTCTCTCTGTCCCCAGACTCCACTGTCTGATTTTCACTACAGTTTTTCTCCCCTTTCCCTCCGAGTCCATGGATATGCTGTCTGCATGCTCCTGTGGATACTCAAGTATGTGCATTTCTTTGCTTATAGGCTTATTTGCATGTTCACACCCTCCTTGGCAGAGTGTGTGTGGTGTTTATGTGAAGAGGACCCTCTCTGGCCTGAGCTCATCATATAATGAAGGTGCAGATGTGCAGTCAGTGGCCGTCTTATTTCAAGTCCACACTTTGCATGCCGTACGTCAGCAGGCAATCGTGCAGTAGTTGGAAGGAAGCCGGCAGGCCCAGAGGAACAGCACACACTTTTATCTCCTCCCTCCAGCAGGCATTCTGGACTTTTATTTGGTGCCACTGTGATTTGCTCCAGATTGCTCCTGAACAGAGCTAGCCCAGTGCTAATGGAGTTGCTGTGTCAAATGTTGTAGCGGTCTGCTATCATCTGATCTATTCAAATAGCCCCTTTCCCAAACCCTGAGTAGTTCCTGGTCCAGCCTCACATGGATCGGGGCAGTCCTATAGTAATGGAGAAAAACAAATATTGTTTATTGAGCTGCTCCTGTTTTTGTTCCCCAGTTTGTTTGTTTTTTGTAGGAAATATATTTTTCTTCTTCCAATATTTAGCAATTTCATCCACTTCCTGAATTTTCCATAGAGCACCTCAGTGAATTTTGCCCTGTAAAGGTTGTTGGACAAAAAAGAGACGGAGTAGAAGATGAAGAAAAAAGGGAGGACCACATTCCATGGCCCTCTGATTTTTGCCTGGGGTTTGACCACAGGGTAGTCTGCTTTGGCCTCAGTCTCAGGGTCCCTTTGGATTCATGCTCAGTTGGTAAGAGATGAAAGTGCCTGGATCAAGGAAGAAGAGGAGATCCTATCCTCATCTTCTCCATGTTAAACACTCTGAACAGATGAAGATAAAATGCAACCTCAGTCCTAGAGGAAATGTTAATGAATCCTCTTCCATCCCTGTACAGGTCCATTAGTGCTGAAGAGGCTTCATTTGTGCATGACATTTAGTGCAGTATATTGTGGAAGAGTTTTTGGTACAGTTGGTAAAATACACAGTTAATTTGGTTATACAATAGATTACAACCCTCAAATGACTGTGTAATTATTTTTTTATTATTGTGCATTTGTAAAATAATTATGCTCTACAATGTAATTATAAAGGTGAACAAAACAGGAAAATATAGGAATAAAGGTGTAAAGATTTATGAAGAGCAAGTATTGCATAGGCAAAAAGGTATAACTTATTAAGGACCAGAGAGGCCATGGGTGTAACTATTTTCATATTATGTTATATCACGTGATAGCTCTTTTAAAAACTCAACATAGGGACATTAGCTTTTTCCTAGTCACAAGATGATAATCTGTCAGACAACAATTTCATTATCTCGACAATCCTAATGTAATCCAAAATTGTCTGCTTGTGAGCAACAGATAACACGCACAAAATTCTGACATTGTAATCATCTATGATTAGCAGTCATAATTTATTCTCTTAATAATGTCCACTGCTCACATTTGACATCACCATGTTATTATTGTCTAGTTCAGCTGTAGCCTATCAAACTCTGTCTCATGCAGGTATTAGACTACACAATATCAGCTTGGTAATGGGCCGACCTGACAGATGTGGGGTGTTGGGGTGAAAAAAAAGAGCATCGGGCGAGATAATTGCTTGTTTTATCCCTTGTAGTGTGTCGTAATGGCAGACAACCGACTGCATCTGGGATCCTTTGCAATGTTATGTCAAAAACTAAGTTTGACTAGCCTTTCTTTTTTCTTCCAAGCAACTATAAACACAACTGATAGAAGAATGATGTTGGTTCTATTAGGTGGCATCTCCTTTCCGATCACCTATGTACGTCATGCAAGGAAAAGGAATGGTGGTGAGCTATGATTGCTGGGTCCTTGTCTTCCATGTCTCTTAGAGGCAAAAATGTGTAGTAATTGTGTAGTCTGATCCTGGCATTACATTGTTTTAGTGTTCTTATCGTCTGTGCCTGTGATCGTCAGCAATTTGTTAGTAAAGTGGCCGACTTGAGGCCTACTGAAAGTGCAGTCTTTGAAATATTCATCAGAAAATAAGAATACATACAATGGTGGCAACATGCTTTTTCGATGTGCACCAGTGATGTATGCCACTATAGTACCAAGCTACATCACAGCTGGGTGTGGTTACAAGTCGAACTGAGTACATCTGATCCCACCCAGATGTGATGTTGGAAAAAGCTAGTGTGAACTTACTTTTAAGATGTTATATTGCTATTGAATTTTGTGTTTTTTTGGCTCGGTCTCCATGTGCCCTTTACATGCATCAGAATTTGCTTCGCAATCCTGTGTTGCTGTTATTTTTTTTTTTATTGTCATAGCCCTACAGCTATTACTCAAATGTTGTTTCTATTAGGTGCCAAAGTTACATAATCTTTTTCTCTCTAGCTGTCTTCCTCTCTCGTACTCAATCACTCGACCTTCCCTTTGCTTTGGTTAAATATGAGCTGCGTGTTCTGCCATTGATTTACAGTCCTGGTGGTATTGCGGGTCAGTAAGGTTAGCGCTATAAAGCTGAACTAGGTGAATTCAGCTGTTTAACCCTGAATATGGGGTTAGAGATTGTCCATGGAGCCTCTTTAATCCCCCAACACCCCCTACATGCACGCTCGCCTGGGACAGATTCTTTGCTGTTTCCTGCTGTACTGTGACCTCTTCACTGTTTTCTGTCACGGAGACGAACAGCTTTTTTTCAATCAGCCTCTCAGAAGTTGGTCATTTCCTGTCACAGCATAACATCTGTTTACGTTAGCCATGTCAAAGAGCGTCAGCAAAGGCGTGGGAACGCAAGGGAGTGCATGGGGGACCCCACACTCACCCACGGGGAGGTGCGAGTGTAGTGGAGGGCTGAATCTTGAAGGAAGCACGTACAACCACACACACACTACAGATAAACACACAGATGTACACATCCATGCTCCTCCCTACAGGCACTCAGCATTTGTCATCTAATTCCGTCTGGTCATGCTGCTACCCCTGGGAGTTCATGTTAAGGGAAAATGCAGTTTTCTTAGAACAGACACTCTCCTTCAACAACTAGTTTAAGGACTTCAGTAACCAGTTTGTTGTTATTGACTAACTTGAGGGTAACTGGGTCAGCAGATTTTGAATTGCCCATGTTTTCAATATCAGGGAAAATTGATTATTTTACATGCATGCATTGTGCTAAGGACATTTCTACCCCTGATGCTGTATGTCTGTTTGTCTCTCTTAGTGCGTTTGTGTTATTAACAGCTGAGACTGCCATGCTGTCTGTGGTCTAAGCCTGTTTGTCCCATTGGCTTTCCTGACGTACTGTCTATTGATAAAATGCCTTATCCCTGTGTTCAGTAGCCACAAGAGAGCGAACAGAGAGGGAATTCCATTCTTGAAAGAAATGACTTGCCAAAGACTACAAAGATCGTTAGTCTGTGAAGGCCAGGGCAACAGAGACAAAGGACGTCTTAATGGACCACAATGACATTTACTGCCATTATATGCTATTGTCGCAGAGTAGTATGCCATTATCGTGTCATGGTTGGCATTTCCTTCAAGTAATTTGTCCATGCTGGTTTACTCTACTATTGGAAAGGTGGAAATAGAGCCAACTTAAAGACTTAAAGTTAGCTCTGCTCTGTCTAGTTAAGGAACACACTGTAAACCAGTGTTTTTCAACCTGTTTTGAGCCACGGTACATTTTTCCATGGAAAAAAATCGCAAGGCACACCACCAACAGAAAATGTTAAAAAATGAAACTCTGTAGCCTATATTAAAAATATACAGTCATACTTATCAAAGTATCTTGAATAGGAATCAAATAAACACTCGACAATGGCATATTATTTGTTTAAAAAAAATGTTTTTTAGACCACTTAGGTGAAATTTCCCATGGCACACCTGACGATCTCTCACGGCACACTAGTGTACCTCGGCACAGTGGTTGAAAAACACTGCTGTAATCTGTTATTCTCATATTGGTTTTATGCTATCACCTGTTTTTGAAAAGCACCATATTTTGATTGCCATTTAACGGTGACTTTTAAAGGTCCTATGATGGCTACATTGGTGACGTTTGTGTGTGTGTGTGTAGTTTGCAGGAGAGGGAGAAGTTGCAAACAGCATGTAGGCCTAGGTTATGTACAATACATGTGCTGATCAGTCCTCACAGTAATATACAGACGGCTTTGTGGTTGGAACACTGTGGCCTTGTAGTTACTGGTGAAAAACAATGCTTGTTTTTCTCTTCTGTATCTCCTTTGAGTTGTAGTCTTTAGGGGGATGGACGGATTAACCTCAAATAGATGGGCCTGTGAACACCAACAGGAGGCCCACTAATAAGCAGAGTTACTCTTCCTTGTACACGTACACATGTATTCACACACATGCCCACACACATTTGCGTTAATACACAGTCACAAGTTATCCTTTTTAAGACATACATTAATTTATACTTTTATAAGGAAACTCCACTATTCCACAAATTGAAAAACATCCAACTACGGGATTCCTGCATGACAGCAGTTTCCCTAATCCCCCGTGATTTATTTGGCTCTTGACAATTGTCCTATTTTAAATGAAATGTAATGCCGGCAGGGAAGGGTACCAATATTACACCTTGTACACATAGACGGCATAACACAAGCCTTTTGCTGTTGTTCCCTCTCTCAAATGGCCAATTTTTTCCAACCCCTGTCTTGTGCCTTCACCTGGTTCCCTTCCTTCTCACTTTCCTTGCTAGCGCCTAACAATAATTAGCCAGTACTAGCTGTTGTCTTATGGCTGTCCCTAGTCACACCTTGTCAGCACAGCCTCTCTTGTTGGCAGTCCACCACTAATGGGCCACTGCCTTGGCTCTGACAGCCAGGTTGAGCCTTTCTTCCTCAGCTGCTACCTCTTCATTAAGGCCAGCCTACAGCTACTGTGGCACAAAGATCAGCACCTTTTGTCTCTGTGTCTGTCACGCCAGATGGGGATCTTAACAGCACCTCAGCTCCTCCTCCCACTCAGGTCAATATCCACGTCTCCACACAACATCTCAACACTCGCGCACCTGGCAGGATGGTGGAAGTGTAGCTGCATGTCTCCTCGTGTACAAAGTGTGAACTAAATGGATCTGATGCAAATTTTTCTAAATCATATAAAAGCGAAACTGATATCAGCGTAACTTCTAACCCACATGGCATGGTGTCTGGATATGTGCCACAAAATGTGAAGATAGTATCTTTTCCTGTTACTTCTCTGTTTGAATGGAAGGAAATAGATGTCAATTATACGTGATTAAGACTTAAATGCAGCACTAAGCTGCTCATTCTTGTTCTGCATACTGTAATGAGGATGTGTAGCAGTAAATTGAGCTCTTTATTATACCTAGGCATACATAACTCAACCTTTGACAGGTGTGGAATGAAAGATAATTTATCTTGCCATTTTCAGAATTAGGCTGAAGTCTTCAAATCACTGCATATTATTTAGCCTTTTAGAGCATCAGAGACATCAGGTGTAGTGAAGTTCCAGTCTCCCATGTGTCAGTGGGATGAGTGTTGCTCAGGAGTGTGATAGTCTGTGTGGGTGGCAGCAGTAGGGTGTTGGACCTGCCTATGGGTGTACCAGGCTGTTCCCCTTGAGTGTCTGGCACAGGGTCAAGGTAACACAGGGTTGGTCACTACCGTCAGCACGTCTCACTGTCAAGGCACATACTGTACCACCACTGGGATGTGCGTGACTGAAAGTGTGTGTATTTGTGCATAGATGCATGTGCAACGGGAGATGCTATTAGTGTTTGTCTGTGTATCACTATGAGTCATGTTAAAGTAGATTGCCAAACTATTTCTATATAATCAATGCATCCTTGCTGACGCCAAAGTGGCTGACTCATACACTGCGCTGTAACATGTACATCCTGTGGTGTGTGCTTACTTCTATCCTATGATCAAACACTATCCGGTGGTGTTATAAGAAATCAAGCACTAGTTAATTTGAAGAACCAAGAATATTATTCAGATCTTTCTGTGGTGTTTAGTTATTAATGTTTATGTTGCCAAATGTTTGCCTCCACTGTGAATTAGTCTCTCTATCAGCATGGAGGATGCTGATGCTCTCAGATTCTTACTCATCTCTGCGGAATATGAATTGATCGTACTTTATCCAGGCAGAAATCCAGGCAGGGTGACTTGGAAATTGAATTGAGAGGAGGACAATGTAAAATAGTGGTGTGTTATGAAAGGGCTGTCAGTTTTTACTCAAAATGGAAATTTACTGTTCAAAGATGGAAAACAATATATCTGTTTGAATTCAAAATTAACAGTGTGTAATCGCAACAGGCCATGTCTTGTACTCCAGCACTGGATGTTCTTAAAATGCTGTCGCTCTAATCTATTGCATCTGTTGCCCTATCAGTAAACTTGGCAAATGTTGTTCACTTTGTAAATGCTAAATGGAAACTTGCAAGGTGGGCTGAGCAGACAATCATGAAACCAAACCATCTGAGAAGTAGAAGATTTTGAATTCGACACCATACATGAAAAAATCATGGGTAAAGATAAGGCTGTTAGCCTCTAACTGCCTGAAAGTAACTAACACTCACTTGAATGAAGTAAATGGGGAAAATGTTAATTTCAGTAGGTGATTTTCAACACCTATACCCCCCACCCCCTACCCCACTGGAGGGCGAGCACGGTTTCCATGTTACACTTTTTTTTTTTTACAGAATGTGGCCTATTTTTGCCCCTTGAACTGATTTTACAGGTATTTACTAAACTCTGAAAAAAGTATTATAATTATTTTATATTGTCAAATCAATACTCAATTTTATTTGAAGAAATAAGTGAGAACAGCAAAAAAATAAAAGTTTGAGCATTCAGTGGCTCTTTTGCTCCAAGCTCTGTTCATTTCTGACCCGCCCTCTGTCATTCTGCTGCCGCACTTTCTCTTTCCCTCAGTCTGCTGTTAAGAATGTTGATACATTTTTGAGAATTATTAAATTTTGATGGAACATTTCTATTTTATCTCATGCAGCCTTTCTAGCCTTTAAGGCACTGGTTTACAGGAAACTCACAGACCAGTTGCATGCGTTGTAAATCACCTCACGTGATGCTACTCAGCCAATCAAATCTGTGCATTCTTATGAGCACTGCTGCGACTCGAGACAATGGGTCAGAGAGAGACAGACGAGTTGGAAAAGTATTTTCACATGGCGTGCTCTAAAAAGAGAAAAGTAGACAGTGGAAACAGAGCTTTTGATCCAGAATGGACAGACTCTTACATGTTCAATCTTCCCACAAGTAGTTCAAAACCAGTATGCCTCATGTTCCTAGACCTTGGTGATTATTAAAAGTGGCAATGTGAAGCGCTACTAAGAGACAAAGCACAGAGCAGGATAACAAGGGGGACAGATGTTGGATGGCACTCCCCCCTCAAATCGCCTACTGGTTAATTCTACAACATAGTTTGGACCAGGCTAGGTGGGTTTTAATCAAAATACTGAGTGACGTTTAGAAAGAATGAAGAACACAGACATCAGTCAGTCAGTCCCTCCTCCTGTCCTCTGTCCTCCTCTCTCTGCAGTTGATGTGATTCACTGCCTGCAGGTACCGCTACTAGAAGGAGTAGGGGGTAGTTTGTCTCAGCCAGCAGTAAAGTTTACAAATATTTGGCACATTTTAAGATACATGACAAACTAAGTTAAACAGTTACACTACATACAGACAGCCTTCGTTTCAGCTTGTTTGTAACCATTCGCTATTAGCTGAGCTAGTGCGATGTGCTTTTGTAAACGTAGCGACGGTGGATGAGAGACTGCGGACAGAGCAGATTTGAATGTCGCTTTCTTCATGTTAGGGCGAAACTGTTAGAGATAAAATAGACAGATGGTAATGTCTTTTTTGGCTTATCAAAAAATAAATTACATTAGATACAACAATCATGTCAATCCAATATTGCATAAAGCATTCCTGTTCATTGATTTGCAACATTCCCCACAATGGCTACATACAATCAAAAATATTAAAGGCATAGTTCACACTGTATATAAATGGTATAGAGAATGATGTTATGATGGTTCACAAATTTATATCGTCTCACGGTGTATACCCTCATATTACCCTCTCCGAATGTGAAATCATATGGGACACCTTTTTAAAAAATGAACTGCATTTTGTCTGCTCGTAATATATGAATAATATACACTGAAGCTGTAACTATGATATACCATTTTAATGACAGCTCTGAAACTGAAGGATATGTTCTTGAGGGTATTTAAATGTTGGTTGTGATAAGCTATGAAGGCACAGGGACTCATAAACAGGCTGTTTAGTGGGCCCTGTAGAAAGGAGCTTCGTATCATTAAACAAACAGATTAGATTTTGGTTCCACTTGACAAATTGACTGTAATTTCTTTTGCTGGCTGGATGATCAGTAGAGATTGGATTTCTGCTGGGCTTTGTAAGAAATTCACAGGAGGCATTAGCAAAGCAAACATCTAACAACTGCTCAGTCTTGATTCAAATGCTCTTTTTGCATTACCCAGAGACAGAATTATTTCTGTATGAAATAAAACAATTTTGGGGCAACTCCCAAATGAAACGATTGAGTAAAAAAGTTGTTTTTCTTTGCAATTTGAAATGTCAAGGCTGAAGGCCTCCATAAGAATATACAACTGAAAGAGAGGTAGTGAATAAGATGTTGAACTGATTAGAGCAATAGAGTTAAAGTATTTATGAAAGGCGTGTCAGAGTGAGTAATCAATGGTGTTCCCAACAGGAGAGAACTCAAACAGGAAATACATGCTCTAGTGCCAAACGTGGCAAGCAGATGGCAAGCAACAGGGCCCTGTCAGTCCAGTGTAGGGGTGTGCATTTGGAAGAAAATACAGGGGAAAAAAACGGTCAGGATGGATGATATCAGGCCATCTGTCTGCATTACAACAAGGTGTCATTTTTAAGAGAGTGGAAAACTCGCTCCCACTCTTTCTTCAGATCTGGTCTTTACAGCAGCTAGCACATAACAACTGTACCTCCCCGGTCTTTGACATTTTATGCCACCAAGTTCCACAGTGGCATTTGCATAATGTTTGTTTTTACATTTCTGAATGAATTTAAGCATACTGCGTAGTGGCACTAGCCTGGCATTGCCAGACTAATTCACAAGCTCGTATTAGTCTGGAACCTCTGTTCATTTTTGATTTCCAAGGGGCGTTGTCAACGGGCACAGATCAAAATGCCTAACAGAATCTTAATTCATATTTGAGCAGCACTGCCTAGTTTGACAGTTTGATCTGAGTTTCATGAGCCTGGTGAAGCTGCAGACTAGACGCAGGTCCAGACCTACAATCAATTGGAGCAGCGAAACGTGATTTTTCAAATCTGGACCGGTAATGCTCCTCTGTCAGTCATCTTATCAAACCCACCCCATATTAGATAAATGGTTGTGATTGGCCCGACCAGATCCAGGACAGATGGAAATCTGTCTGAATGGGAGGGGGGCTAGACACTATCTGCCAGACCAAATGAAACATGAGCGCTGCAGTTTTATTATGATCTTGCACTATATCAGGTTGGATTGTGGTTCATGGTGGGAGGCCAGACGTGACGCTGATAAATTCCTATCTGTCCAAAGACGACTGAGACATACATAGGAAGGAAGCTGCCTGGAGAAGGAGGCACTGAAGTTCACACACATGTAGGGAGACATACCGGCTGTTACCAAGTGGAAAGGAGTTTGTCCGCCTACACGCTCAGAAGACCAGGAGATGTGTCTGGGCCTGGCTTAGAGGCTGCTGGCTTGCTCTACTGTAGCAGGTGGTGCACATTTTCCATTTACAAGAAAACACTAAGTGTAGGCAGTAAAGAGGAGGTGCTGTCATCTATTCCTGCATTGAACACAGGCGATCTGAACCTTTGTGGCCTCATGGATGTTCACGTTGTATGGATTGCAGTTTGTTCTGGCATGTTTGGACTTTCAAAGATTACGCAATATAAAGTAAGCGTGGGGGGGGGGAAATTGATTCACAGAAGACTCACGATTAATATTGTAATAGAAAATAATGATTTCTGTCTATCCCCTCTGTTTGCCCCTGCTGTCATGTTTCTATTCTGGCTACCGTTGTAATAGAATATTATGTAGCAGAGAAAGAACAATGCGTCCTGTGTAACTCTGATAGTGAGAATTGTTTGTCAGAGAAGAAAGCTGATTTGAAACTGTTGCTTCTAACATGACCATGGCACCTGTAGCTTATCTTTCTTATGTTGTCACCCTTTGAGGGTGTAACTTGGGTTATAAATATGTTGCAGTTTCTGTACTCTGTTTTCCATCTTGCACTGCAGCTTGTCATGTATGTATTGAACATATTTAAAGGAATGAAGGGCAAATAAAGACAATCTTGGAGAAGACTTTATTCACAGACACTCCTGCGAATGATTTCCTCAACAATATCTTCTAAGATTCTGAATTGATTGACAAATTTCAATAAAACAATTTTTGTACATGTGTGTACCGGCCACACACACTACTATTTTATCTTTCAGATTTATCTTTAACGGGGCGATATGTAAGAATTGAGACTAATCGCCACCTGTCAAACTCATACTCCCAAAAGAATAGTGGTCAGCATGTCACCTATGAGGTCATAACTGTTGCTCACTGCGGTTAGCTCAGTTAGCCGTGCAGCTAACTTCGCTGACTGAGTCCGGAATGGGCACCAGAGCGGGCAACGCAACCAGAATCAGCAGCCTCCCAGTGAACACAACCAGACCGGAACCGAACATAGCCTCTGAGACAGGCGGAAGCCCGTTTGATGACAGCGAATACAGCACCGAGGTGATTTACAGCGGCTCCAACCAGGACTCTGACTCCGGGGACGATAAAGACATGCCGGGTTCAGGCGGGGACAGGAGAGGCGCCAAGCGTGACGAGCCATCGGAGGATTGGGAGAGGCAGCAACAGCATGTAGAGCCAGAATATTTTTCACATATAACTCGGTGAAGTAAGGATTTATTTCGACAAAACCAGAGTAGGTGATTGTTGGAACAGTTGAAAGACTAACCAAGACGGTTTGGGTGAGTTTTACTTTTAGTTTGAATAAAGTGGGTTTTTACGATGAGTTAACAAGGCAATTAGTTCAGTGAAAGAGAGAAACGTGAATTCAGGTGTACGGTTGTATTTTTCTGGAAAAATACGTGTATCTATTTAGTTATTTGACATTTTGTGAATTTAGTTATTTTATTTATTAGACTAAAAAAAGCTAAGAGAGCTTGTGTAACGTAGCAAACTCGCACACATCTCCCAGCTGGAACTACCTGAGCTTTACTTTCGGACTAGTTATCGCCTCTCCAGGCACAAGTGGTATTGCAACACAGGACGGGCCGGGGCCAGCAGGTTAGCACGCTAATTTCAGTAGATATCTCTGCAGCACAATACATTGACGTCATTGACATAATGTCAGAACTGTTACTACTTCATTGTTCATTGTACTCCATCTGGAGTGGCTCATTGTTATATGTGAATGTTTTGGGACCAGTTTAAGATGGCCTTCTTTTTACTTTTGAATTTCTTTTGATCGAGAACAGACTGAAACCTTTAATACATGTACATGTGCACCTTTTTTTACAAGTGACAGTCAATGGAAGCCAAAATGTCATGCAAGACGTTTTCAGCGTTAGATATGAAACACAGGCTCAGTGTTGGCTCTTATCATCATGACCCAGAAAAGTCAAGGAGAACTCAGGGGGGCATTGCCCTGATTAAAGCGTATTCAGCATGCAGGAACGATGGAAGGATGAAGGCCGAGGAAAAAAAAAAAAGCATGGAGATGATCCCTGCATTCATCCAGCAACTGCAGAATTGGAGATATTATGCAAATTATGGAGATTATTCAGACAACCATTGGTTTCTGCAATTAGGATTAAGGTGGGGTTTCTAGGGATTCATAGCCTCTGAGCTCTGCTCTCATGGGTCACTGATTGACTGCCCGATTGACTGAACAGTTGACAGAAGTAATTAAAAGTTAAAAGTAGGGCTGCACCATATGGTATAAAAATCTTATTGCGATTATTTTGACAGATATAGTACGTTTGCAATATGATTCACGATTAGTGGGAATGATAATTTTTGCATCACAATTTTCATTTTCACTAAAAAAAACTATTAAAATCATGATGTGACATTTGTTGGGGTCTGTGCCAAACAAACATGTTTTCTTACATGTGGAGAACAAGCTTTGTAGGCCGGGGCGTCTCTGTAGCACTACAGTACTTCATTATAATGCTGTTTTGTCACACATTTTACCTTCAAAAAAATGAAGATTCTGCGATTTGGATATTGCATTTGGCCACATTGCAATATCGATAATATTTCGATTACGTGTGCAGCCCTAGTTAAAACGTTGGTTGATTTAGATTGTTGCACATTATTCAGTACATTTACATTTAGTCATTTAGCAGTCGCTTTCATCCAAGCGACTTACATATGAGGAAGATAATGGAAGCAATTATAACAGCACAAGGTAGTATTATCAGTGTTCTGAGCCATACTGTATGTGAAAAAACTCATCTAGCCTTGCAATGCAAAGTGGAGATGTGCCAATTTTAAGTCTTCTATTCCTCAAATACTCGAATACACCTAAACTGCCAGAGATATGCAATATGAGCTGCATGCTTTCTGAATACCGAGTACTAAGGCTGTACCATCCACCCAGAGTACAGTGTACACGAGTATGCTCAGGACTGCACAGTGCTGCTAGTTAGTGATTTAGCTGCAGGTTAGAAATTGATTTAATACAGTTTTTCTTTTTTATTTGTAGGGTGAGGTTACAGACTTACCTAGAAACTTCCATAACTCTACAATCAACTTCACCGTTATCATGGTGACTGTCACACTAATATTTCAGTGTTACATTGTATAAATGCAAATGAGGCAGCACTAGAAGGATGGAACAGGCTTTTCTGTGTGCCCCTTCAGTTGATATTTACACTAAACTGAACACTGATGCTGAGTAATGTTTGATGATGGGCCAAGCTTGTCCAATTCCCAAAATGTGATACGCTCCAGTGGCTCAGGTCATTATAGTCAGAGGCAGCATGCTTTAGAATGCACTTTTAATGATAGGAGTTCTGTAATAAACCGCTACAGCTAGACATTGAATTATGGTCACGTGGAGTTGTTACCACCAGTTGTTTTCTTACTGAAAATATGATTTAATTGTTAGCGTCACCACTGTCTAGCTTTGTTGATTCAAGCCAGAGGCATACTGCTCATAGTGTCATGGACATAATTTAAATGCATCTGAATTTGAAAGTGTGTCCGTCTCAGTGTTGTGGCATGACATAAGCTAATATGTTAGCTGAAACCTCATTTGCTGAGGAGCAGTTGGATAGTGATAATCTCTGTGTTAACAGTGTGAAGCGGGAAACAGAGATACACCTTTGATCCGGAAATAATTTCACCTCAGAATTAGTTTTGACCCTGAAACACTGTTTTATGAAGACATTTGATTTTTTTGCTATTTCTGGAGCCTCTCTTTCCTGTTGATGCGTTAAGTGTCAGTGTGGTTTACCCAGGCAGGCATTCACCTCACACATTGCTCAAAATGACAGATGTTTCTGTTTTGCATCCTTTTTTTTACCTCTAACACCCCCACCCCCTTTCCTTTCACTCCCACTCCCACCACCTCCCCTTGGGCAATGTGAGCTGAGATGGAAGGAGAGATGGATTATGTTGTTTTGAACTCTGACATGTCTCCATGTAAGTCATTCCATTATTATTCATAAATAATTGGCCAGCTATTTATAGAGTTGATTTCTGTTTTGCCAAGGAGTAAAAACTCTTAGAGCTTGTTTTCTTCCCCTTTCTTGTTCACCCCGACTGAAAAACTTAACAGAAGGTTTAGTTCTCTTGAAGCTTCTTACAAAACACTTGACCTCTGGTAGATGTAGTTTGCCCCAAAACACCGGTCAGATGCTACGGTGTGGTAAATAGAGATGTGTAAGGTGTTGATTCAAACTCCGTCATCTCACGTCTTCCAGCTGAAGTCTCTCCCAACAGTTTAGAACCTACGTTTAAACATGTCTAATCCTCTTTCATTGGCAGCCAGAGATATTAACTTCATCTCTCGTCTGAGGATCTATCTTCCACTTAAGTTGAAAATCAATATGGACCGGTGACGCCGGTCAGTTATACTGGATTAGACAAGGAGCACTGATCCTGCTCAGATTGCAAACACATGAAGCACTGTTCACTTGTTCATCCTGACCACAGCATTACAAGCTCCATTAGTTATATCTGTGCGTGTGAGTGTGTCTGGAGGTACCTGTAGTGCTGTAGCATGATCTCTTAAATCTTCAACAGTGCCCTTGTAGGTTGAAAGTATGAATGAAAAAATGAGTGAGCAGGAAGTCTAAGCGAAGAGAAAAAAATGAGGAAATAATCAGATTGGGGACAAAAGACTGGATTATTTAGCCCTCATGGTTCATCGGGATAAGCCCTGAGCCTTCTGGTGAATATTACATGAGTGTTAGATTAGAAGAGATGAAAGGGAGAACACTAGCCCAGCCAAGTTGCGCATAAACATACTGCAGATTTAATTGCTCTTTGTTTGAGAGATGCAGTTTAAAATGGAATATGGTAAGATAGCAGAACAGAAGGGGAAATTAGATTTATTTTTTTTTTTTGCAAGCACCCTGGTGTTAATGCACCTTGCACATGCATGTGGGATTAAGCAGGGGGAGGTGCTGGCAATGCAGGTGGGCTTTCACAATAATCAGCCTCCGTCAGGTCACTCTTTCTGCTGAATCAGGATATTGGGGTGTGGTATGTTGAGCTTTCTGAAAAGGAGAAAAAAAAAAGACAGCATGATGTTAGGTCTAAGCCTATCTGCATGACAATAAAGAATTCAATTTTAGCCACAAGTTGGAGCATCGCATGTGCTGTAACAAAGCGTCGCCTCATAAAGCGCTCCATCTCCACTGCAGCGTGACAGCATGGGAACATGGCTGGAATGCAGGATGACAAGTCTGTGTTGTAGAAACAGTCGGCTGTCATTAGTATGCAGCACGGACCCGTCTTGTCTAGCTGGACCTTTGCAGAAACTCTCCCCCACAACAGCAGATAAATTGTCTGTAGTGAATAGAGCAGCTGAGGCAAATCTGTGCCCTATTCCAGACAAGGAGATTTCTCGTGTCATTGGATTTGCTCCACACACAGCCATCACAACAGTCTAAATACAGGAGTTGTATGAAAAAAAGGGTCAAAGTTTAACTTCACTGTATTGTCATGAGAGAGAGAAGCAGAGAGACAGAGAGAGAACCTTATTAAGACCTGTGCTCCAGCGGCTTAGCTCTCAACTCCTGAGTGAGTTTTATCAGAGAAGGCCCTTCAAGCATGACCACAGTAATGAACCTCTTAGCCATGAAATTGACTTTTATGATAAATAAGGAACAGATGAGAGTTTAGGGGACCCATTCTGCATTTGAAGCCTTTTGTTTGAAATTCATAATTACATTTGAGCATTAATACGTTTTAACAACTGGATTTGCACATGTGCACACAAGTCTTTTGGTATTAGGTTTTCTACTTAGCTGCTGCTTCTTCTTCTTTCTTTTTTTAAAGCATTAACCCCACAACAAAGCCAGTGTTGTAAAAGTGCCCAAACTGTGTAAAAAGTAGTGCAGTGCTGCACTTGAATATGCTTATATTCAAGGCAGTGCATTTTAATCAAATGCTGTGATGACACTCAACTTTAGGACCTCATAGTGCAAATGCTTTGTCTGCCTTTAATTACTGCTTCAAGATGAATGTGATTTGTCGTGTGACACATGACTGACTCAGGGAGTAAAAGTCAGACAAGAAGCAACAATGGGCCTCTTGCAAGAACCAACCGTATGAAAATATTTCTTCTTAACTTGCATGTACAAATGATTTAAGCGATTTTGTTGCATTCTCCAATTTTCTCGTACTACGGATTTTCTGTCAGGTGTGACGAAAATTCAAAAGTTGTCCAGGCTTGTAGTACATCCATGTACAGATAGTCTGCCTTTCTCTGCAGGGTAAAAAAGATTTATTTGACACCTCAGCGGCACAGGTTCGATTCCAAGCAGCGGCCCTTTGCTGCATGTCATCCCCTCTCTCTCCTGCCTTTGCTGTCTGTCTCTACAGCTGTCGCTATCGAATGGCAAAAATGCCGGGGGGGGAAATAAAGATTTATAATGCTTCAGTTTGAATTACTTACCAAAATTACAGAAATCAACTAAAATAAAATACCTAAAATAAACTTAGTGCAAAATGAATATTCTTTTCACCATATTACCATCATCATGGCTTGCCAATTTACTGAGATATTTAACAACATTTTACTATGTCTGGGTCTTTCTGCAAGCTGCTGTCCAGGGGAACATCACCTGTTACACCCAACAGTGAAACATCTAGTAGTGGTGTAACAGTACATGTATTGGTCCCAAACTGCTTGTTACAGGACGTTTAGTTTGGTATACGACTTCCTCGGTTCGGTACGCCCTGTGACCCAAACAATTACTGTCAAAATAGTCTATTATGTCTACTACTCGCACACGCAAAGTGCACCAGTTGTTTTCTATTAGCTGTAACATGCTTGTCAGCTTATCCCAGTTAGCCAGGTTAGTCAAGCTCATGTATTGTTGCTGCCTCCGAAAGGCAAGCACAAACGAGAGACCAGAGCTGGTGGATCTTCCCATGACAATTATATCCACTGCATGGGAGAATTTACATTTTCCTGGTTAGTTTACAGTGAATATGGGAAATGATTAGTGTCACACTGTGTGTCAACTGAAGTCATGTCTGTGGATACAATTTAAACATGTCATTTACAACGGCATCACCTGTGTGTCGATTAGCGGCACAAGACAAAAACAGACTGGAAGGTGAGGCCTTCTCCCCACAGCGTTCAGGCAGCCTCTTACTGCCAAAGTAATAACTTATCAAATGGGAGTATTTCGAATAATTACAAATCCCTGAAGACCTCTCTCCATTTTGCCCTTGTACATGGCCATGGTTTTGTTTCTTCTTCTTTTAGGTTTATTAGCAGTTTACAAACAAGTGATTTGTTTCCTGTTCGTGACCTCCGCTAGTTCTGCTCTGTTAATCACAGCCATGCATAACAAAGCTTATACTACCAAGTTCTTCAGGATGACAAAACTCAATTGTAAATTGGTTTATTCGTTCCAAACCAGTTGATGGAAATGTGCTTAATTCACATTTTCTATTTTTTGTCTTAATTGCAACAATAGTGACAGTATTTTAACCAAATCCATGCCGTTGCTGTGGAAAGAAGTTAGGTCTTGTCTGAAACAGCTGGCTTGGTTATTACATTGGCTAAGAAGTAGAATACCAATGAACTTCAACCGTTGCTGGTGCGAAAAGGGTCCATACAATCTCAGCGTGTACAGAATGGCCCACAACACTTTTCTATTTGCATGGATATACTGTGACATCCAATCAACATATCCCATTGTGGTGAGTGTCAGACCCTGGTTGATTGATTGTAGTTCTGCTTTGCACCCGTCTGCTCAGAGCTCAGCTCTGCAATGACAGAAAGGACACACAGATGAATAATGCATCTCTATATCAACCCATCTTGCAAGCACAATGCTAGGAGAGAAAGAGATGAATAGATAGAGAGGGACAGATGGACAGGGAAAGTGAGAGAGATACCCCAGAGTTGATCAAGATGGGCCCGCTACATGAAATTAGAAGTCATGATTACTCAATCTCAGTGTCCAACACAACATGCACAATAAAATCATAGCAACCGCTGACTTTCAATAATTTAGCTGCACTAATATGAGATGACGGCTCTTTTTTGAAATTCACTGTGAGACTTTGAAACTAGAAAAGGTTTCAGAGGGTGAGGTCCTCTCACTAGCTAATCTAATTAAAGGTCTCCTTTAGTCTTTGAAGGTCTTCTTATTGCTCTCAGAATTTACAAATTGTAGGCCAAAGCCATTACGTGCCATTCGCTCTTCCAGAAAGGAAACTGAATCACTCAACACCTGCTGCAATAAAGTATTAATTCTTGGAACAAAACTCAACATTGCCTTGGAATGAGTTATACTCTAAAAGGGCTATCATAGATACTGCAGAAAAATATCTTATTCATTAACCTGGCGGGAAGCCATCCATGGCTAAGAGTCTAAGGCCAACATATTGAATTTGTATCAGTAGCTCAGTTGCTTTTTTTCGGAAGGTGCTTAATCACTTTGCAGCAAATTGTATTACCCTCATACAGACTAGAAACACAAGAATATATCAGCCTGCTTCCTTCTGTTACACACCATTAAACAATACTGTTATTCCTGACCATTATTGTTCTCCAATACCATCAAAGTGATTCTCTCTTATGCTAAATGCTAAGGTGGTTTCGTGTGAAGTGGATGAGAGGGAAATAGAGAGAATATTGAGAGAGGGCTAACACTTAGTGTGATCTGTCTTGTGTGAGTGTTCTTAGTAATTAAGACTAATTAAGATGCATGACTAGTTATCTCAATTAGCTGCATGTCAGAATAGGTATGCACATTCACAAGATGACTAGTAATTAACAATATGACAATTTTAAGGTATGTCAGGAAAAAAATAACTGATAATTTACAATTTTGTATGAAGACACAAATGAGGTACATTCCAAGCGACAGTAGATCAAGAACAAGCCATTGTGAATAAGTGCCTCAACACTCAGTTCCATGACACAGTTGCCGCAAGGCTAAATTTTAACCATAAAAATTTAACAAACTGTATATCATGTCTCATGAACATTTTCTGCCTTAGAAATCGAATGAACCTTATTCCGATACTTGAAGGGGACTTCAGCTTCTCTAACGTTTTTATCACCATTCACCAAGTAAACGAATGTTCTTCACGAATATTTTAATGGTTCCATAACTATTCTTCTTTTAGCCTTGTCTGTATCTACAGGCGCACTCTTTGCTCATATTCCTGTCTAAGAGGAGCAAAGAAGGGAGGGCTATGTGAGGAGAGGCTTAATGCATAAGAAATGAACCGTTGAGTTTTGAAATCTATTGTCAAATTCTTCATAGTATGAGAGAGGGTTTGGCAGGGCCATGGAGGGATGGAGACAAAATTAAAAGCATGATTAACCCTTAAACCCATCACCATTTACTGTGTATTTTTACTCAGTTGCACAGGTTCTTATGCAGCCCCCTAAAGGTCACGGTGTGAATTTTTACGAGGACTACTTTTTCATTCCCTCGCAATACATTTTGTGTTACCTCGCAATACTTTTATTCTTCCATTCCTTCTGAGCGATATGTTTATTTCCACTCAGCTGCTCCCATTGCAACGACCCAGTATGGATCAGCTCATTGAATTTTACTTTGAACTGGGCATTAAGTATGCTGACATCGTACTGCTGCTCAGTAGGCATGCATGGTTATGTAATCAGTAGTCAACGTGAACTTACACAAATTCTTGGATCAAGAGGTCTCTCCAGAAGAAAGCAGTACAGTAATCTGCAGGATGCTCTCGGTTTCATTCGTGAACAGTTACTGTATTATGTACTGTACTGTACCCCAGAGGGGTTTCACTGAGGAAAAGGACACATCTCCAGATGTGCAGTTGAATGTACCTCATAAAGCTAATGTGCTGTTATTTCCAAAAAAACAACAAACAAGAAGGTGACTGAAATTCTTAATATTTTACTTTGAGTTTTTCTACATTGCAAAATACAAAAAAACAAAGCAAAAACAAAACCCTAAGTCCCCCTCACAAAAGGCCAGAATATATAAGGTATATGAAACACACCAAAATAAGCTGTGAAGGCAGTACCCACTGCTATCCTGCCACAAAATGTCCAGCAGAGTATTCAGGAGCAAGAGGAAACCAAGAACAGACACAAAGAAGACCAACAATACATGAACAGAGATACACATAGAGTCCATTAGTGGAAGATAATTGGAGCAAGTGTCGGGTATTCGATGTTTCTCAAGACACAGACAAATGTGAATTCATTTTTAATTGAGTTTTGTTGGCAAGCGGGAGCTGCTGCTTTTGAGGTAAATTGTGAACCTTGATTTGATTTGAGCTTATTTGCATTTGCTCTTAAAGAGTAGCTTGTCAATAAGTTTTTTTAGGAAGAGTCTGAGTTTCATAATGCAGAGGGTATCTTCCTGTAGTGCTAACAAACACTACCAGCATCAAAAGACATCCTTTATAGTGCCTAAATACATACAATATGAATTTGGTATTTAGCTGAAACAGACTGACCACTACATGAAAAGCCCAGATAATAATTACTTTGAATCCAGCAATTGTTGACAATTGCAGAGAAAGATTTGAGTATGACCCAGTTTTCGGAGATTACATGCTTTTTGCTGAAGTCACTGTTGAAAACGCTAGAGGCCTGACAAGCATGAAGGGAAGGCAGGCGCCTGTTAATTTTAGGAACCTTGTGCAGAATGCAGAGTTGTGGGAACATGCTGTTTTAAAGCCTAAATTCATCCGAACATCCTACAAGATCAGTGATTGAGAATAGTTAGGTTGCTGCATCCTATGTAATCTGATTCTACATCCTCCAGTTTTGACAGAAGGTCATGACAAGGTGATTACAGGGTCCTTCACTGCTAACATGCTCCTGCAGTTTTATACAGTGTGTATCAAGGATATAACAAACTGTCACTCATTATAATTAGCCAATAAACATTCTAAAAATAGGTCACTGAAATATCATCTGATCAACCAGATGCTACAACTGTTGTAGCAGTGCAGTAACATACTGTAATAGACCTACTTTTCCAATTAATGTTCACAAGCCATTAACCAGGTTGTTATATTTTATTACCATGTGGAGATTACCTTTGTTTACACACTTAATTGAATAACCTTTTGTTGTAATTATTGTGGCCCACAATGGCTGAATTTGCAGCTGGCTTTCCAAAACAAACCACAGAGCTTGTCAGTGTGGTTTATAGCCTGTGGGGCAAACGCTGCGTTAGACTAGTTCTTGGGAAAGAAAGTCCTCCCAACTGCAGTTACAAGAAGGAAGTTGGATTGTTGAAATTGAGGCTTGAGTGTTGTTTTACTTTACTTTGGCTTTTTTCAAATTAGATGTGAATGGAATCA
The DNA here is from genome assembly GCA_011952105.1 of Coreoperca whiteheadi. Lineage (NCBI taxonomy): Eukaryota > Metazoa > Chordata > Actinopteri > Centrarchiformes > Sinipercidae > Coreoperca > Coreoperca whiteheadi. The sequence goes on along the minus strand of CM022474.1, from coordinate 10,989,913 downwards.
TTTTAAATGCAGAATATTGTGATTGGTAAAATTAGCAAGCATTCTTTCAACGCATACCTATACCATCAGCGAAGATATTGACCTTATGAGGCGGTTTTGGCCATGACAGAAAATATAGTATATTTATCAATATCGTTATTAAAACATTGTGTTTTCTATTATCAGTTCCATTATTCAGTCATGGCGGGCTGCCAATTCAGTAGTGCCACATTAATCTCTGGCCTCATGTTACTTTACATGAACTCATTCCAATGTGTTTCACACAAATGTTGCAAGGATTGATAAGATTTGTGTTAATTCTAGCAATCACAAGATTGTGAATACCTGGGAGGACTAACTATTGTCCTTAGATGGGAACGCCATTGATTTTACTCATCGAAGTCTGTTTACAGGCGTCGGAGTACTACTACATTTGTGAAAAAAGTTGCATCTAGTCTTTTGTGGCTCTAGAGGGAGCTGCGCGAAATCTGCTAAATTGCCTCAAGTGGTGTCACTTAACTCAGCACTGGTTGTGGCTGAAGACTACAAGTACAAAGACTCTTGTCTGTGATTTGGGGGATTTTCAAATAGTAATTAAAATATGATTACATTACATCAAAAAAATATACAGGTCAGATTCGCTTGGTTTGCCTCTATGCCATTCTGTCTGCCAGAAAAAGAAATCAAACTTGTCAATTACAGTAATGGTAGGCTGTTCAGTGAAATATAAGACAGCTTCCTGTCCTTGTAAAGTATGTTGCTGGATGATGGATTTCATGGTGTGTTCTTGTCCTTGTACATCGACTCCTCCCATTTCTGAATTCCCCCGAGGCAGCAATTAGCCCTCAGTCTGTCAGTGGCTAATGGCTTTCTAATTGAGTCTCCACAGGTAGTGTACCTGTTTGTGGAGGTTAAACTGGAACGATGTCTGCAGGACAAAGATCTCTACCCTATTTTTTTTCTTTTCGTCATCTCACAGTGAGCAGCATGAAGCAATGTTCTCGGTCTAGAAGTGTCATCCTTTGTCTGTATCTGGTTTTCACCCCACTGCTTCATATTCAGCATGCTGTTGTATCATGGTGTTCGGCTCGGACATCTATTTGACTCTGATTTCTCTGCAAAAAGCATCAAAATCCATCATCACAACAAATTCGTCTACTTTTGTACAATGTTTTGATTCCAAGTGACACAGTATTTAGGACTTTGTAAGCATATTTTGGCTTCTATGTTTTCTGCTACACCCTTTTCACTAACAATACATAGGTTTGTCAAGTACATAGTGCAGAAATTATGCATTACACCCTGCAGTTTTGGTTTCAAAACTCATGTACATGTGACACTTTCTACTGACATAGAACAAAAAGAATCTAATTTAAAGTATCCTGTTGGATTTTCAGGGTATATGGGTACATTTTATATTGCACAACTGCTTCAGTGCATTGAAACTCCCTTTGCTATTGCATCACCATAGATCCTTCTTTTATTTTTCTTAAAGGGACAGCTCAACCCAAAATCAAAAATACATATTTTTCCTCTTACCTGTAGTGCTATTTATCCATCTAGATTGTTTTGGTCAGAGTTGCCAAGTTTCGGAGATAATCGGCCGTAGCGATGTCTGCCTTTTTGGAATATAATAGGACTATACACCACTCGGCTCAAAGTGCAAACAAAAAAATACATTTAATAAAACTCAACAGCAATGTCAGACCTTGTTGTGTGAAGTTTCATGTAGGGACCATCGGTAGAAAGGAAATGGTCCCTACATGAAACTGCTCACAACAATCTGTGGATTATCTTGAGTAATCGGGTCATGGTTTCTCTCAGATATCTCCAGAACTCGGCAGCTAACAATCTAGATAAATAAACAGCACTATGGGTAAGAGGAAATATATGTATTTTTGATTTTGGGTTGAACTGTCCCTTTTTTAAAGCCTCTCATCCCTCCACACCACACATTTCTCTATACCCTGCATTTTGCCTAGCCTCTTACCAGCTTCAATCTTCTTTCCAATATCCCTCTCCTAAGGTCCATTTTACCGCTTTCCATTATCATTCCCTCACAGTGCTCTTTTTTTGGAGCCCACTTGTCATATCCAAGTCCATCTACGTGCCCTTTTAAAAGCCTTTCTTTTTTCTGACCAGACTGAAAGACACCAGCAACATCACCAATATCGCACACTATGTTTTCCTGGTGATATTATATTTTTGTTGTCTAGTCATTCTTAAAATAAAAGTATCATATCTCATCTCTCGTTCTCTCCCCTTTATTCAAATCATCAGCTCTCTGTATTGACCAGAGTAGGGAGTGCATTAGTGCCTAAACATGGACTCTCGCTCTCAGGCTGGTAAAGCAATAAAGGGCTATTGATCATGCTGCTCATCTGACAGCTGCCTTATTTCGTACGTGTGTGTAGCTTGTAACACCACTATGAGGTGACGTGTTGCTTCTATAATATCGTCATTGCTTACTGTGCTAAAATTTGATCGTAAATTAATTGATACAAATGAATTCGTTACAAATGAATTCCGTTGTGTAGCAGAGTGGTATAGTGAGTGGGGAGTCCATCCTACAACAAAGCTCTGGTAGAAGCCATTATGACAGAAAGCATAGCGCTGCTGAAGTGTCCCAGCCAAAGGAATACAGGATCGATAGAGTTCCCAAAACAAACCTGTGTAATTGCTGGTCATGCAGACATTTACAACAATCAATATCAGAGTAATTTTGTGTGTAACAGCGAAAGCGATTAATGCCTTTTCTGTATATGAGCAACAAAATATAATTTTAAAGGGATGTTCCGATCAACTTTTTTTGTTTTTGTTTGCTGCGATCTGAGTCTGATCAGATGCATGCATTTACATGGTAGCAGAAGACATGTCATGTTGATTAAATACATGTACATGACACATTAAAATAACACGTGTAGCCTACTGACTTAGGCACACCTTATGTTTCAAAAGCTTTACTTAATCTAAATACCGAAGGTCCTGGTTCAAAACTAATAAATTGATCATTAATGATATGATGTGACTGAAAGCTTATCTGAGAGGTTACGAGAGGTTGTACAGCGGCGTTACTGCTTATAGAGTGGATCGTCTTCCTTCAAAAATGATCTTTTGGTTGAGTAAGACAGTGGCTTGCAGACAGCACACAAACGCGACAGCAGCCCAGTTTTATTTTGCTATCAAGTTACTCACGGAATTAATGTTAATACGATCTGCTGACCGCACCGTTTTTCATTTTAAACTGCGACAGTCGGTGCTAGCTAAAAATGAGAAGCTGCTACCTGAATGTTTTGTCACTGCTGCTGCTTTATGTCAGTTTGAAAGAGAGCTGGAGTCAGAGCTTAATGTTAGCAAATCCAGGTATTTTTGCCAACCTGGACATCAGAATTCAGAGTCACCCGCACCACTTTGCCCAAATAATTTTTCATATTCACACTTAATTTATACTCGCCTATGCAGCACAATGCTTGCATTGTAGGCTGTCGTAAAGGAGGGCAGCGCTGCAACAGTAACTGAGGCTGAGGAGGACGAATTACAGTCGAGCACAGTGAAGAAAGGCTCGGTATTTGATCGCCTGTATTTCAGCTGAATCCGATCCTTTTAAAATATGCTGGGATCTGCCCCGATAACCAATTCTTAGGATTGGCTCTGGATGTCTCTAATAATTTATGACGCACATTGCTCCTCATAGCTTATTATTAGAATTTATTTTGTGCAAATTTTCAGGGTCAGGACAAAGTATTATTCATGTTCACTTACATTCCTGTCCTGAGGTTTTGCTTCAGTGTTGTACACAATGTCCTTATGGTGTCACTTTATGTCAGGGTTATCACAGCTAATTGCCCACTCTCTTGTCTGGCACTGGGGTTATTTGTCTCCCTCTGTAACATCTATTAATTATGAATAAAATGAGATCTCATAGTGTCATTGTAAGTCATATTTCACCTCCTGTTCACACCATTCTGTCCTTTGGGCTGCTGCCTCCTTTTTGTTACATTGTGTGAAACTATTGTGCAGAACCTGCACCCCTCTATATGACGAAAGCGCTTTGAACATCTGAAACACTTAGCATTTTCTGCACAGGTCTTTGACCATTATGTGAGTTTGATAATTTTGCTTCTCTTTAAGAGGTTTTTTGAAATGGAATTCACAGATACAACTACCTGCTTCTGTATCTCTTTCCCACTCATTTTGCTCTGAGCGGTGGAGCAGAAAATGGGAGTACACTGTATTGTATTGTGTGTTCATGTGTGTGTCTGTGTGTGTGTGTGTGTGGGCGTATGTATTGGTGCATAATTGGAGTGGGTTTTGTTTAAGAGATGTGAGATTATGTGCATGTAAATTATGCAGTATTTTCTGTTGACGTTCAGGAACATCTAGTTTATTTATTGGTAGTGGACAATCTAATTACATTGATTAGAACATCTCATGCATTTCAGGTTAAGTGACGTTTAGATTCTTACTGTCTGTGTTTAACAGGTTTTAATGATGTTGCACATGATGGGGGGGGGGCATGTGTGATCGTGAGAGAGGGAAACAGGAAGGCAGAGAGGTGGCTGAGCGTTTGTTTTGGAGGGAGTTGAGAGTGAAGGAGGAGGGATGTGAATAAATAATTAATGCAGCATTGCCCTTGTATGTTTCAGAGAAGAGAGAGGACGGAGGTGAGCCTAACAGCATTAGCATTCTGCCTGTGCTCCTGGAGGAGTCTGCTATCCCGCTTTACAGATGCTCCACTGCCTTTCAGTTTACTGAATAGACACTTAACAGACACTTCGGTCTGGATGCACACCAATCAGCTGTTTCCCAAACTGCTTTAGGTCCACTGGGTACTTATGAATCCACTTAATGCGTTAATATAGTTTGTTATGGTGTGTCTGTTCATCTGGTCTCAGCTGTCTCTTCATAGTGCTCATTCTAAAGCGGTCAGTGAATACATGAGCAAATCTGTTTGCTACCTAGTTTTTCATTCACATTCCTAATTAGGGGTGTTTTTATTTCTAAAGGTACAGGGGAAGTAAAACAGTATTGCCTTGAAGTGGCAAGGCTGTACGAGGGCCTGATTTTGAGCTGACTTCAAAACTCATCACGTATTTAAATCCTTTATGCTATGCTGTGCTGCCAAAACCCTTTGGGTGTTATTTGGAGTAGTGACAGCAGGGTTACTGGTATGCAGAGCAAGGCGCTCCAGCACATAGAAGAGCTACTGGCCTGACTGTGCAGCTTTTGACATTTCTGATACTGTGCTGCATTATAATGTAAAATATGAGCACAGCTACCCTAACAGCAAACTCCATCACAAACTGAACTTTTGTTCTGTGGATCTCTGAGCAGTACCAACTATATGTTTATACTGCAGACGAAGGTGTCCCAATTTACATTATTTTTCCCTCACATGTGGCACAGATCTGAATGTGAGCAGCAAAAACCTGAGAGCAGCATTTCTTCAGTTTAAATTAGGACAGGTTTTGTTCTAACCTCAAATACAGAGGCATTTAATCTACTTAAACTATTTGAATTCAGGAGGTACCCACATTTGAAACGTTTATTCAGTATAACTCAATTTATACAAATATTTAAAGCTAATATGTGTTCTTTCTGTTTTTGTATACTATTAATCGTATTCAGAAGTCTATTCAGAAAATTCCTTATCAATATATCCAGGATTAAAGAACTTATGTCTCAGCAGGATTTGGAAAATCTCTCAGAAAGCTGCAGCTTATTCAGGACACAGGTCCTCACTAAATCCAATAAAGTGGATCACATCACTCCAGTTCTGAGTGCTTTACACTGTCGTCCTGTGTGGCAAAGAATTGATTTTAAAATACTACTGTTGGTTTATAAAGCACTGAATAGTTTCTGATTTTCTGAATTTCTGATCTTCTGCTATGTTCTGAACCAGCCAGACCTCTCAGGCCAGCTGGGACACGTCTGCTTTCAGTCCCCAAAGTCCAAACTAAATACGGAGAAGCAGCATTCAGTTTTTATGCACCATATATCTGGAACAAACTCCCAGAAAACTGCTCCAACTCTGTTGCTTTAAAGCAAGGCTGAAGACTTCTGCTTGCCACTGCCTTTATCAAATACATAAATAATTAGTTATTATTTTCTCTTTAAATCTTTTTAATTTTATTTAAATATTTTTTTATCTTGCCCTATGTTGCTTGTGTGTTTTATGAAAAGCACTTTAGATTGCCTTTTTATCGAAATGTGCTATACATATAAACTTGCCTTGCCTTACTGACTACATAAATACATGTGCTAGTGAAAAGCTGCATCTCAAATCTCAGAAATGAGCGTGGGCTGCTGATCAGCATCACATTCATAAGCTACGTTGTTGGAGAATCAAACCAAAAGGGCAGATGTGGGCATTATGAAAAGATAGTTTGACAATGGTAAATTACTATGTACTGAGTCAGTACCTCTAAATAAATCAAACTTATTTAATTAAATTACAGTAATTCAATTAAAGGTAATTGAAAGATTAACGGAAATGAAAGATTCTTTGTAAAATTGACTTTGAAAGAGTCACCAACATGTGGGATTTACTTACACTTATAAGAAGCTAGTCAGAGAGGTAGGTATAGGTATGATAATGGATTGTGTGTCTTATGTTATAGTGGCTCAATGCTAGCTCAGAGTGTGAGCATCTCCCAGAAGTATTCGTGTCAAAGGAAGCGATTGTTTTGTGTGCTTGAGGCGGCGGAGATGTTTAGGCACCACAGCTGCCATTGGACCGGTTGTTTCCCGCGATTGTCGCTCAGTGCTTGTTGTCCTCCTGTTGTTCCTCCACTGGGCTAGGGAAATGTTTGTGCACACAGCTTGTTTGTGTTGTTATTTCTGCTCCTGCCTCAGGTCACATATTGAGCTGAACCTGGCAGTAATCATTTTTTTCTACTGTGTCTCAGACAGGTACTGCTGATTGTCTCTGGCTTACTTTGTGTGCCACATTGTGTTTTTGGCACTTTACAGTAGCTATCATTCATAAATGACAATTAATTCATATGGTATCTAGCTAATTTATATATGCTTATTATATAGCTTGAATAATTAGTAACCTATCACCTGAGATCATTATTAATCAGTTTCTAACATTGTTAACAAATAGTCTTGACAGTCAGCTGGCTAAAATTGTCTGCTGATATTAGCTTATTTCAAATTTATCAATATTCCACATATATGTTCCAGATAATTTAGAAACAGTCCCCATTAAATTGTCATCCACAGAGCAAGTATATTTTTCAGCTGTAAAATATCCTAGTCTATACATCCTGATCACAATTCTTTAATAATCAAATTGAAGGTATGTTTGTCTAAAATGATCTCATTCGTATGTGTGAAAAAATATTGAAATTGGTGGCCTCAAAAATCCAGAATTGTTCGGGCATTATTATCAGATAGTAATATAATTTAATTAATTATTGCAGTGGTAACAAATGCTGGAGATACGTAGTGCATAACCCCTAGACCTGATGTCTTGGTAATTTCAGACAGCCTGTTATTTTCACTGTACCTTCACTATTTTGTTGCAAAAAGGGCTGTGTGCTATTTTTTGTGTGTGAATTATTACAATAATTGGGAATTTTACTTCATCAAATAAATCAATGTCCACCATGTAACCTTGGTGGTAAATGTAACCTTTGAGTGGTGTTGGGAGCTGTGATCTCCCCTCCCCAGTATTGCTTTATGGAAACTAGTCACACATGTCCCAAATAGATTATATAGTCGAACTCTACTCGGGTGGGATTGCGTGTGTCCTGGTTGACTGTGTAAAGACGACAATTTGAGAACTAAACAAATGCACAGGGATGCATTAAGCTCTATTCTTGTATTTTACATGTCAAAATAAAACCATTTGGACACTTTACTAGCTGATGTATTTTACCAATTACTGATTAACACAAACAGCAGGCTTCCACAAACAACTCCACCTTTTTTACTGTAGGTCTCTTGCTTCTGCAAATGCTGACGTGATACAGAAAAATATCAATTTCCGCTTTAAAAGTAACTTTTGTCCCTCACAAATGTACTGCACATATTTGTAACCTTACACACTTCAATTAGAAGGTCACCATTTTAGAGTTTTGTCTTTGTATACTCTAAAATCAATAAAACTAAATACGTTTTTTTAAAACGCCACTTTTATGACCTCAAGTATCATGTATTGCTTGTATAGTGATTTAATATAGTTTGTTAGTAATGCAGGAATCTTGTGGTCAGCCACATGTAAATCAGTGTCTGCATTCAGTTATCAACCCACATTCATCGCTTTTCTTCTACATTTGACACTAACATCCATGTTTATCTAGCATATTTTGTATCTACATAAAAATTTGTGGCTGCATTGTGGGATTTATAAACAATGTTACCCAAAACAATTTGTGAGCTTGTTTGAGAAATAGCCATATGTTAAGCTAGGTAATTTTCACAAGGTACCATAAATTACCACATTTAAGTAGTATCTGAAGTCTTGCCGCATCATAGTTATTAGAATTCATTTTTTAGCAATTATTGGACACTTAGTAAATTATATGTTTTCAGCATTTAACTGTATGTGCATATCTGGATGATCTACTCTTCATTTTTTCCTGTTACTCATTCAGATTCACCAAACTTAAAGACAATGACCATTTTTTAAAAAGAGTTCAACTCACTGTATAATCACATTATTTATTTTGCAGTGAGGACAATGTACAAGTTTTAAAGAGGACAAGTTTTAAAATGTATGTAAAATGTATCTGATGAAATGTGGACGTGTCTTCAAAGTATTTTTTCATGAAAAAGCAGGTTTCTGCCTTTTCATGAGTTAGACTGCCTGTCTGAGCAGTCTTCTGTATTGGCCTCTTTTGCACTCAGTGCAAGTATTTTTGTTTGCCCCTGCTTCAGTGCTCTGTGGAAATGGATGACAGCGTCTATATAAACAACACTGGAGTTATGCACCACAGACTCTAGAAAAATTATTTTTTTGCACTGCTTTGACTTGTGCTTGAAATATCTTTTTGCAGGGTTTTAACGAGCGAGGCTCTGATTACGTTATACATCACCTTTGCCTTCCCTTATTACACTTATAAAGGAACAGACATTGACAAGATTTAATTTATTTTGAAATGTGTTCATATATTTTGCTTTCATTATAGCTCAAAAGACCTCTCAAAATAAGCAGTTTTTTGTATTATGATTGTGGGGGGGGAAGCAGGCGTCCTATGGGCATGCCTTATGTGTAGAATGAAATACTTAAGTGGCAGCCTCTCTTGGTAGTGAATGTAAGGACATCTTTGAGTGAAGTGCCAGTGGAGTTAAAAATACAAGCAGGTAGAAATGTCTCATCCATTAGTGAATGACATTCTCTGGGAGTTATTGGTCCTTGACATGCCTCCCATGACTCTCAGCATTTCCCAGCACCTGGACCCCAAAGTGGGGCTTGTGTTTGATGCAGGAATTTGATGCTTTTGTGTTTGATGTGGCTTTAATTGTGTTACCTGTGGTGTAGAAGTCATGTCCTCCACCTGTCTTTTTCCACATGACATGTTGCTCTATAGATAACGTTTCCATATAATTCCCATCCTAGTAAGCTTATAGTGATAGTTTGTTTTGAGTGTCCTCCTCCCTGTCACCTTCAGACACGGGACTATTATATCCTCTGCACACCTGTGCGCCTTTATTTATCCATCTGTATTTTGCTGCACTGCTGAGCAAAATTCTCTACAGTCTTTTGGCCTGAATTAGGAGCATTTGTTGTAATTAAGCCTCTGCGAAAACTGTAAGGATGATTAATCTTTAAAAAGGTACATACATTAATCAAAAGGGTAATGATCTCAATCCCAACGACACTCTCCAAAATTGAGTAATTTTATCTCATCATGCTTAGTAACAGCTAGAGCCAGACCGATACTGATATGTTGAGGCTGATACAGATAACGATATTTGGGAGTTAAAGATGTGGTAATGATAGGTGGACAGATTTTTTATTTTTTAACATCAATACATAGATCTGTATAGCCTAGGCAAACAAAGACATGGTTTCGTGATGACGTGTTTCTATGGTTTGGTGGATTTTGTGCTTAAGAGATAAATGACCACAAGTACCAGTGGTGTTCTAATGTGGCATTTTGCAATGTTCTACCAAATGTTCTAATTCCTGCTGGGTAAACTCACTTTCCCAGCAGCACGTTCAGAAGCTAATGATGTATCTATGAACGATTTCATTGTCATCTCTTCAGCTTAATGTACATTACCATGTTACCTATTGGAGTGAGGACTAAAGGATGATCCATGAATTCATACCTATATACATTTAGGGTTTTAGTTTAAAAAAAACAACTCAGTCAACACACTGTGCATATTCTGTACATTGATTCATCATGGCAAATTTCAGAAGCCTTATGTACTCAGACTGGATATTATATACAGTGTATTTTCAAAATTGCACTGTGTTCCTACTGTCAGAATCCACAGTTGTTGGCCATAGCCAAAGCCATGCTTGGGTTATGATTCTTTGCTCCTGCATCTTGGACTCTAAATGATTTTCACTCCTGTCAAAGTGTAAAATGATTGTATGTTGCAGATGATGCATTATTACCGTGGGTAAGGACAGAGCCCATAAAATGATGGTGATATTGCTCCATCCATCTTGACACGTGCAAATGTGTGCACAGATCCTGTGCTAAACTGCAGTCACAAGTATGGATATAAATACTCCACAAGCTGTGTTTAGGTTGTCTGCTGAGCTGTTTATGTTGAGCTCAATAATGTTCTTTTTATTCTGCTGACAATTTGTGGTGTCCCCACTTCAGGGTGTGACACAACACTTCCTGGTTATCTGATTAACCCCAGCCATTTCTGCATCTCTGAACGCTGTCTGAACTGTGTTCGCCTAATCAGGGCTAATGATATCTCTATTTCTTTGGTCTCAGCGCTTTAAAACTGTAATACTATAGTAATGTAAATACATTACAATCCCCAATCTTTTTAATGAGATTTAATTTATCCATGATGCACAGTGTGTTAGTCGTATAGGACCCAGATCTACTTGGAGGCAGCTTGTCCATGCCTTATTTTTCATGTGGCAAAGAGTGTATTGTGGTCCTCCTACTGTGCCCCAGGTTAGAGGCTGTTGTCATCATTAATTCTGGGCCCAGCATAGTGTCACTACGACCCATTACAAACCCACACCTCCATCTTTGCTCTGTGGTGATGCATTGCCCTACACTTCTCATTAATAACCCCTGCTGCATATAGCTTGGTGGGGGAAGAGACAGGGAAAGCGGGCGACTACAGACGATGAAGCCTACAGCTCATATAGAGAAGCAAAAGCAATTAATGGCACAACATTGGAGGGAGCATTAGACCACCTGCATAAGATGATCACTGTGATAATCCAATAGTTGGGCTAAAACAACATCCATCTTAAAGTAGCTATTTCCACTGATACTGCTGAGAAGTGGTTTGCTAGGGCTAGGTCCCCCTCCCCTGGACTTTGCAGGAGCAGAAATGACTAGCATGTAACTAATGTTGGAAAAACATACACCTAAATAGATCTAGCTTAGTGTCGAGTTAATCTAATTTCCAATTGTGAGCAAAACCCAAAGAATCAGTGTTGAGACCTTGGAATTACTCTTATGCATGAGGTTAGCTATAAAGTTGGTGAAGTTGGAGAGACAATTAACATGGAATTTCTGAGTGATTGACCCATATCTTGCAAAAGTTCAATAATAGTTCTGCCAAACACAGATTAGAGGATATAGATGTATATTGCATAAATGATTAAATTAATTTAGCAAAGTAGGCTCTAATCGTAAGGGTATTACCCAGCACCTGCAATAAAGGCCTTAATATTGGGTGGCATTGCCCTTTTTTAAAATCTTTGGCTGGCCTTTTATACAGCCTCTCACAGAGGAGCAGCTCTTCATGACCTCAACATGCGCCAGTATCTCTGCTCTTAACATTTACATTGTTAGAAAATGAAGAGCGATGATGTGTTCATGAATTATTCACTCTTGTCAGATCAGAGGTTTGAAATGTTCCTGTTCAATATTACAGGTTTCTGTAACGCGTCACATGATTTTTTTCAACAAGCTGTTGAAAAGTTGTTTTTTAGAAGAGGCAGTGTAATGCTTTAGCAAGAAGTCCTCTCCGCACAGAACAGAATATAGAATACAGAATTAAAAAAAATTCCCCTTGACATTTTTGTGTTGGTACATGTGCTTTAGCATGACATATTAATGCATAATTTTTGTAAAATAATTCCAAAAGGGTTTTTATATTTATTTTTCCCCTGACATAAATCACAATATGTACTTCAAGCACCGTTAAATACAGCTTTGCAACTAAGCCAAAATGTCATGTCCCCAATCATGTCCACTCAACTTGAGTCATTAATTTAAGTATTAAAATCTTCAATATTATTACTGTTCATTTTTAATAATGTTTCTCACAAAATATTATTTATTTTGATTGATGCATCTATAATACATAATATATTTTATATTAGATTTTGCCTCCCAATTTACTGTTAATCTCATGTAGTGGCTGAGCTGATTTTTTTGGGGGAATTTTGTTGGCACATTCACAACAATGCTTTATGCTGTTGATATATATTTATGATATTCTTCATAGCATAATTAGATCTAAACAGCTGAGCCGGATCATTGCCAAGATGCAAATGTGAAAATTGTAGATACTTTGTACTGTTGTAATACGTAAATCCAGTTTCACGCATGCAACTTGTGTTGTGCTGCTTTACTCACACATAGCATATTCTACTCGCTACAACATCAAGTGCATTCAGAAAGTATTAGAACAGTGATATCTTTTTCATTGGCTTAGCTGTACTCCCACACATTGGATCTCCAACAACTACAAATAGAAATACTGACTGTTATGAGAATGGTTTTTGTTTTTTCAAGATGCAGAAACAAAAACTATACATTTTCAATTTTTGGTTTACAATTACAAACCCAAAATACAGCTTCATTAATGGATTCATTATTCACAGGTAGGGGTGCGCTAACTTGACAGAGTAATCTAAAAATAAGACTTCTGTGCGGGGATCTACCAATCAAACTGAAAGGCTAAATGAAGTCCTGCAGTCCAAAACTTTGTCTGCAGCAAAATATTCCAAATCAAACCCAAAGTCACAGATTTTTTCCGTGGCACTGATTTTCAATACTGTTTAAATTTACAGTGAATAAATAATGCACCCCCTACATGCCATATTCGGTAACACTCACACATATCAGTGATAAAATAATTATTCAAGACATAATGAGAAGTTTGTTGTGAACAAAGGAGATCTGTGATCAGTTTTGTCTACATTTTAGTTTTTGAGAATGGTCATATAGTGAAGATAACAAAAAGCTCACAGAACGTGCTGAAGAGTGTGTGTACAGCTGCTTGTAGGGGAAAAAATAATGCATTAAACTTTCCTTCACCCCCCAGTTGTTTTGGATGGTAATCTCTCCACCATATTGTGTTCCATTTTCTTTTCCCATTATCTTTATCTCTGCCTGGATCACTTGGGAAGGCTTACCTGCTCCAGCTTATTCTGTATTTGTTCAAATGCAGTCATGTCAGTTATTCTAAATGAAGCTGAGAGTTTTATTTGGGTTAATCACGTTAATCACAAATTTCTCACTTGCCACCAGGGTGACTGGGAACCTCCACAGCAAGGCAATTTGGCACACCACAGCCCCCACAATTGACGGTGTTGAGTGGCACTGCTAGGACTCTTTGATGGCTTCATCACACTGTCACTTGGTGGGATACACAGAGGCTTCCTCATTAATTCAAATTATTGTGACACGGCCAGCTTGTATCATTTCATTTAGTTTTTTGGCTCATCAACTGATATTCAACACATTTTCATTGTATTATGTATCAACTAGAATAATTGAATAACACTTTAAATTCAGTGGGCTTCTTGATCACACACATTTAACAGACTGGAATTGACTGTTCACTAAGCCCCTTTTGTCATTGCTACACCTGTCAAGCTTTCACTTCTAACACTGCACATATGCCGTTTAGGATAATGGTGGCAAATTTACTTCTCGAAATTCGTAGTAATTTTTGTCTCCAGCTGACTCGATTTTTAAAAGGAGAATCTCTCTTAATAGAGTCCGAAATACGCACTTGTTGGCTACATTCATGATATGCTTAAAGACTGAGGCTAAAGCTGCGTGTCCCAGGCGAAAAGTCAGCAGCCTCACCAGGGTCCATGTAGAAGACATGGAAATAAAGAAGCAGCATTGTTATCTATTTCAGTGTAGAGCTAGTTAGTCCTAAGAGTATTATAAATATGATAGGGCAAAACTGAACTGTTTCAATATTTTGTAGGCACATATCCGTTTGCTGCTTAGCTTACATACATGTCATATTTTCAAACTACATATTTCACTTTTACCTTTTACAAGAGAATCATTAGGGTTTGAGGTTGACGACTAACTGATGTGTTTGACAAATGTAACGCTTACACGGGTAAGATTGCTGGGGTTGCTTGAACGTAAACTTCCCCAAATTCAATAAAGAGCAGGACCGAGCTGCTAAACTTTGGTAGTATCCATTAAAACTAAGCTAATTAGCTCGACATGCTAAATTTTTTAGCTTACGTTAAAGCAAATAAACGCATAGTATTATTCATTCACTTTTGCTCCTGTCTTTTTGCTTTTGTAAAAGTTTAAATAAGACGCCGCGATCCAAACCCTTTAAATGTATCTCTCTCAGACCAGCCCCATTCACACTACTTCGACATGTGGAGAAATCCAAAGCTTGACAGGCCTGCTGAGCCTAGGTATGGTTGCCAAGCAAGTGCTGAAAACAGGGAGTGACGAATTTGTGAGGTTTTTTTTCTTGGAGATTTAAAGAGTGTGGATTTAAAATTATGACTTGAAGAGATGGAAATATACTTTTTGCTCTCCATTTACCTCTAGCTTTTAAATATTAAACTCCATGAGGATACTCTATCATTCGTCCATAAAGATCAACTTCCGAGGTACACACATCTGGGGATACTTCCTCTGCAATTCTGATGAGAGTTGTTTGCTTTTGACTCGACGCGCGTACACAGCAAACACTTAACGGTCTTAAACTGGAAAGTTTCTGAAATGCCACCGCTTATGGTCGATAGTTAGCTCATAACCTATTGTAAGTGTGAAAGTCCAGCCATGTCGCTCCATCTGTTGGGAGGGAACCGTGATTATTAGCTTGTGTTAGGGTTCTTATCGCTGCTTAAGCTGGCCAAAAAGCCATGTGTTCAAAGATGAACCGTCAAGCTGGAAGGATTTATGTGCCTGTATGAAGTGAGAGGAGGTCGGAGTATACTGTATGTGCCTTTCAAAAACAGTCATAGTCGCAGTCGTATCATCCCCCCCCCCCCCAAAAAAAAAGCGATCACTGACCCCTTGAAATCTATTTTCTCCGGACCAAACCCAGTTGCTCTAGAAGGAACAGTGGCTCTGTTTGTTTGATAGTGATAATAGCAGTGGAAAGAATCCGATAACAATCTAGGGCGCCGTTACAGTCTCCTCGTCTGTCACTGATCCCTCGAACTTTTCCCGTCTTTCTCATCCCCAGAGTATAGCTGTTGTCTCTGGCCCAAGCTCAGTTTCGTGGTTTAAAAGATCTTGTTTCCCCAAGTGCAGGCTGTGCTGGTCTTTCATCTTTCATCCTCCTTCTCCACTGCTTTGAAATGGACAACCTTTAAGACAAGTGGTGGGAGGGGAGAGGTAGTCAGATTCGACCTCTTTGTTCAGTGGGGTACAATTGTGTGTAGTTTTCTCTATGGACAGCCTTGAGTAATTGTAGCCATGTACAGTATTTCATTGTTCACCTTCATTGTTGTTCTCTGTGCCCTGGAAAATCAAGGAGCAATGTATTAATTCTTTAGTGAGTACAAATGAGTAAGAATAAACACTAATTACTCTTATAAAATGTAGTGTGGGAAACAAACCAATGATGCTGTTGTGTATCTTATCATTCCTAAAAGCTAGCGAGTTTTTACGATGATTTTTTGCTTTCAATTTAATTGTAACAATCTTCACCAAATGAGAAATGCGAGATGTCTTTCAATGGCTAAGCCAAATTTCGATCGATCTAGCCAGATAGCCTTCAGAGATCACAGATTACTGATTGAGGCTATAATAACCATCACTGTTGCCCACATTTTTTAACAGTATTTAATTTTGCTGCTTACAGTATCCTTTTTCATCTCTCAAAGATCTTTTTTTTTTTGTGTGGACAACAAAACAGGCCAACAGATTGTGGCGTAACACACTCGATTTACATAATATGTAAAATGCACCAGAGAAAAGAAAGTACTGGAGCACACGGATTAATTTACAATGTTTAATGGTGCCAATGTTTCAACTATGAAAAGTAAAAGAAAGTGTGGCCTGCAGTGTCCACTCTCCTCTCTGGAGTTTCCTGACCTTCATGGAAGAAGCACCTCATCCAGCTGCACATTAATGGAAGTGTGGAAATCCCTCTTTATGTAAAATGCAGTTAAAAGTTAGAACACTTAAGTCAGCACTGATGGATGGATTTTCTTATGCTTAGCACCTTGACATTACTTACTTTGGTAAAGATAATGCACAGTAACACCTGTCTTGCACTGGCCTCGTATGATGAGGGAAGACCTGTGTAGTCCACAGGTTTACTTCGAGCGGGCCTGAGAGTGAAATAAATATATAAATCTCAGAATCAATTTTCTTCAGAAGTGTGTGTCACACAGTTCATCGCGCTCCATCTCTGACCTCACAAATTGAAGTGTGTGAGCCCACTTACATCATTGTGACAACTGACAAGTGTGCGAGACCTGTCTTTTTGCACATCCTCTTATTAAAACTGTATTATACTGTGTATGATCAGTTGTGTCTGTGACCCTGTGTAAACTCTACATTCATAATTAGCCGCAAAGGCGTTCCCAGGCATATACAGGACAGTGGCTGCACAGAGAGAGGTATTAGGAACAACAAAGGGGACTGAGGTAATGACTTTATATGGTTAGCAGGTGGCAGAAGTACTAAATTTTACTGCCCGAAGACAAAAAAAGTGTGTAATGTAGTTGTACCTTTTAATTTCATGGTCATTCAGGCTGATTGCTTTTTTTGTGTGAAGTGATTTTATCAGAGATGTGGAAATCTTCCTCTTTGAGCCTATGGCCCATTCTGCAGAGTAAAAACCCGATCCTACTTTTTTTTTCTGCAGCTGGCAGTTGCTTTGTCTGCACTTTGCCAGCTTTAGGTCACTTCAAAGAGTCGGGTCAATTACCTATTTATCCTGGCTGTTGTAATGATACCAGAGCTCTCAACCGTCTTTAATGAACTTGCAATTTGTCTGAATAGTGAATGATTTGAGTCTGAGGAAATGGTGCTGACAAAAAACAGTGAGAAATAGGCTAATTTAAACAGCACATCTGGTTTCAAACAACATAGTAACACATGACAGCAGAGTGATAATGATATACACTACATTTAGTGGTGAACAGTGCTACAAATCCCTGATATTAAATGAACTGGGATGCCATCTTTACCACATTAGGTTGTAAAGGTCTTTAGGGGAATACTGAAATGACCTGCGTGTTGAACGTAACCCAGAAAGTGCTCATAGTACAACCAGCAACCTCTAAATGGTCACTGGCAAATACTGGCAATTTCCTTATGTACTGAATTGGTAAAAAAAACTTGGCCAGTCTCCTGGCACACGGCGCTCCAGAAATACCTGCAGGTGATAACTAGCTGAGGTTTTGCAGCAGGTGTCCTGTCACCTTCGCTATTATGTTTGCATCATACCTGTGGGAGGAGGTGGTAATTAACTATTGCTTTGCCATTTTTAGTACGTTGCCATAACAGCTCTCTCTCTCTCTCTCTGTCTTTCTTCTCAACCTTTATTTTCTCAATAACGGCCGCGTACTTCCAGCATCTCTTCCTGTTCCTTTGTCCCTCTAGCTATGTGTTATTACTTTTTTTTAAATGTCTTTTTAAAAAAAGACTTGGTGTGTAGTGTTTCCCATGACATGTAGCAGGGTTGCAGTTGGCACCTTACATACCTGGTGCATGTTTGTGTGTGTGTTCATGAGTTTGCGGTGGTCCTGACGGGCTGACAGTGCCATCCGTCATGGTTAGATCAGGTCACAGGCTCGGCCCAGTGGGCTGTGGCCTGCAGGTAACAGCAGCTGCAGCACAGTGCCTCAGCTGTCATTCATCTACCGAATGTCGGTGTGACAAGTGCCGTCCACGTCGGTCTGCTGCAGTTCGCAGGACATTGCTGCAAATACAATGACTGGTCTTTTTGTGCTGCAAGCCTGCGAATAAAAGCATAGGTGTAGCTTGATTGACGCTGATATCCACGTCGGTGTCTGATGATTTACATTCTTGTCAGTCAGCACTTTTTTCTTGAATTTTGTTCCACAAAATGTGTTCTCACCACATTTTTTTGAAACTACTTGTTGTGTTCTAGTTCTTGTTTTTCCCAAGTTTGACCTTGTTGAATAAGGATAATTTTACAGCCGACTATTAATTGTTGCAGCTTTTTCCAGTGTGAGCATTTGCTGCTTTGCTTGCTGTCTGTTTTTTATTTCATTGTAACTGAGTATCTCTGAGTTCTGGACTGTCAGTCAGAAAAAGAAAGTAATTTAAAGATGGTAAATGGTAAATAGATGTCACCTTGGGCCCTGGAAACTATGATGGACATTTGTCGCTATTTTCTTACGCTTTATAGACTAAACTACACTATTTTCTTATTAATTGGTAAAATAATCAGCATATCTATCGATAAGAAATTATTATTATTAAATAACCTAGCTAGCCACTGACAAGACACTGTGAAATAGTAATTTATTCTATGTACAGTACGTGTGGTTAACACTATACAAGTAATAAACATGAGCAGCTAGTAGTCCTAGTTTAATACTACTTTTTTGCAAAGCCTGTTTTTGTCTTTGTTGAGACTGAATGAGCGATGGTAATTCAACTCTGGTCATATTTGAGACCATAGTTTGTGGTTTATTGTATTGCATTGTATTTATATTATAAGCTCCTGTAGGTTGAACTTACAATGAGATACTTAAACAAATACTACATAAATACGTCATTTGTGGTATTGTTGTACTTAATTGTATTTGTCAGTGCTAGTGTTTTAGATTGACTTACATTTTACAGGTGTTGCTTTAATGTGTCCGTCCCCTGTATTGTAACAAGTACAATTTGTCACATTAAAATGATGATTCCCCTCCCTAGTCAACTCTCACCATTGCCTGACAAATGGAGTTATAAAATGAGATGGCTGCCCGACCCGTGGTGAAATATTTAATAACCAGAATAGCAAATATTAATGTTTGAAAGTAGAAGTTCGATATCATTAAGAGGGAGATGATGTTTGAGTGATGATATGAGGTCTGCGAAGGCTCTTCTGTGTCTGTTATTGCATTGGAGATGGAGAACAGGGGGGATGTAGACCAGACATGCCAACATCAACATGCTACTGTAAATCAGTCATCCCTCTCCCTTTTCCAGGGCCCATTTTAACAATTTGCCTGCAAGGCTCAGTCACTTGTCATCTGTAAAGATTTTACCCTACAATATCTGATTGTTACTTCTATATTCAAACTTCAAGTAGTTGCTTGGACAGCATTGGATGTTACGGTCACACAGTGCTAAATTGCAGAGTGATCAAACAGCTCAGATGTCAGAAGAATAATATTACAGCATGCAAATGGTGGCTGCGCGGGGCGTCAGCAGTGATACATCTAAATGACCAAGACAGCTAGCACTATAGCCAATCTAAATGTTACATGGTTGTGAGGGCATGAATGTCTGAGGTGATCAACTTGGGCAGCATGAATGTTTTTATTGAATTTCCACATGGCACTAGAATTAAATAATAAGCCGATTCTGCACATTCTTTATAAAGGCATATGTGTAGTTTCCAGTGGCGTTTTAAACAGAAAATTAATCGCTACTATTGATATTACTACAGTACATATTTACAACATGAAAATGGTAAATACCGTATGACAATAGCAAAAATGCCAAACATTCCCTAGCTCCAGCTTCTCATTTGTGAAGATTTCCTGCTTTTCTTTGTCTTATGTGATAGTAAACTTAATGCTTTTGGGTTGTGGACTGTTGGTCTGAAAAAACAAGCAACTTTTAACGTGTTACCATGGGCTTGTGGAAATATTGTGATGGGCATTTACACTATTTTCTGACATTCCACAGAAAAACCCATAAATCAATAAATTGAGAGAATTATCTGCAGGTAAATTGCTAAATTAAATAATTCTAGTTTCTCAGCAATTTCTAAACAAAAAACAGTGTTGATTTAAACAACAATAAGATTATTAGATTGGATAACTTTATTAATACACACAGGGGAAACTAGTTTCGTCACCCGTGCACAGGAACAAAGAGCAAAAGTGTATCTAAGATACAAGTCAGACAGGTCACAGCAGACAGCATTTGAAAGAAAAAAGTCAGTCGATGAACCATGATCCCTCCAGCTTGAAAGCATCCCAGAAACTATAGTTTATAAACAAAACGGTGTTCTAATCTCTGTGAGAACTATATAATCATTCACTTTCCTGCTATAGATATGTATTAATATATACACTTCAATAAAACAAACACTGACAAAGTACACATTTCTATATCAAAGTCTTAGAGCATTAGTCTCCAAAATCCCAGCTAGTCTCCTGCTAAACCACCATCTCTTTAATACAGCCTCAAATTGCAAATGGAAAAAACACTTAATTGAGAACAGACTGTAGCCAGTGTTTTGGAGAACCAATGTTGGATGTAATGCACACACAAGATGGGCAGACCAGATAACAGGGATTTGCCCATACCACAGGCAGGCTTAGAGCAGCAGCCTATTAGGATTTCATTGATGTCTCCAAAGATTCAATAAAAGATAAAACGCCTAGATCCTACGCAGTGCTTGCTTACCTTCTTCAGTGTCCTTGGCACAGACTAATTCTCGCTCATGGTGGCATGTTTAGTGTGTGAAGCCCAAGCTGACTGCCAGGTTCATACAGCACTTTGAACTAGGGTTTGGCGATATAGGACATATATACTGTGAGGCCATAAAAATGTGTCAATCATCATTTTTATTTAGCCTTATTGTTTAAACTGTGGCATCAATTGCTTTAATATATTTGGGATGTTTTAGGTCATTGTTGGCAACATTACAAGTCAATGAAATATTGCTAAATGACAATATTGGATGTTTACCTCCGCTAGCGGCGCGGCTGTATGGATGGAAACATTGGTTGGCTTTGATTCAGACTTAATATCTCGATGTATTTGATGGATTATCATGAAATATGGTAAAGATAGAGGAGGCATTCTTATGACTTCCCTTAACTTTTCTACTGTTGCCACAAGCTGATCAAAGTTTTTACTTATCCAGTGAAATATCTCCATGTCTAGTACATGGATTGGCACCAAATTTGATACAGACATTCCTGTCCCCCTCGGGATGAATTGTAACAACTTTGGCGATCTCCTGACTCTAGCGACATTATCAAGTCAATATATCAATTTGTCCAATACTTTCGTTTATAACCAAATACCTGGAAACCTAAAGACATTCCCATCAGTCTCAGCTGTTCTTTGTGTTTAGTGCTAATTAACAAATGTAAACTTGCTAACATGCTAAAACACGATGGTGAACATAAACATTATACCTGCTAAACATCCGCATGTTAGCATGCTGATGGTCACTTTTTAGCTCAAAACACCGCTGCGCGTAGTCTTGTTTTATGGTTTTTGCATCAAAGTGATGAGGTATTTAATTTATAAAAACAGATATTCCTCTCTGGTTATTTTATCCGTCAAAAGTTGAATCGATTTTTAAAGAAACTATATTAATATATACCACAATATTCGGTATACTGATATTTAAAATGACACATACTGTGATACATTTTTGAAAGCACACCATCATTGTATGTCTACAGAAGCATACAAACATGTGCCAGCAGCCACAGTACACTCAGTCATAACCACTTCTCTTTAATTCATGTGTAAATTGCTCAAGCCTGATTAAGTCAGGATTAAGATAATGCAATTGAACAGCAAATGTTCAGAAATGGTTATTGGTTTTGGGAGGAGTATGTAAGGCGCATCAGGAAGTGTTGTCCTATTAATGTCTGGGTCTGTCAAAGTAACAGTATTAACCTGCGTTGTTCAAGCAAACACCTCTGACTACTAGCGCAGCCTCCTGAGCAAATAAAAGGCAATAACATTAGATGAGCTTTAATTATCCTTTGATTCAGCCTAAATATGTCAACCCATGAATCATTTCCTGTTGAGATCTCAGTAACCGGCATTTTATGATGTCCTGTAGAAAGAAATCTGTTTGTTAAGCTTCTCTTCACTCTCAGTTGATCACTGGAGCGTAATGTGAGTAGAGTCAGGTGACTGTCTCCGTCTGTCCCTCTCTCTCTCTGTCTCATGTCTTGATGTCTCATTAGCGGTGTGCTCTAGGGTTATTGATCTCTGGGAGACGTTAATTACGTTATCAAAGCTTGAGTTGTTTTTTTCGATATAGTAAACACTGAAAATGAGGATCTGAGGCTGATTACGTGTCATTTTTCGGAAAATATTAATTGATTAATGTACGGTCAGTAATTAAAGCTCATTGCATCTCATTTCATGACCATTTTCACATAATGGATAGCGTTTGCTTTCTAACTTCCTCACTTTTATTTCCATTTTATTAGGGCTACAACAAACCGTTATCTTCTTTATTGACTAATATGAGGATTATTTTGTCGATTTATCATTCGGGCTATGCCCAAAACAGTTTCTAAGGATGTGCCGAACCAATTTCTTTTCCCCTGAACCATAACTGGTATAACAGCATAACTGGGGCCTTTCATAGACATCATTCTTTTTACAGTACAGACAGTTTTTGCATCGTTATAATGCATCAACCTCAGATTTTTAACAATGTGATGAGGGGCAGACATCACATTCAACTTGACCAAACCAAAGCATTTTATAATGAGATATATGAAAATAACATGATTTTAATGTGGATCAATGACTTCTGGCTTAATAAGATCAGTGCATCTCTAACAGATTCCAAGAGCCCAAGGTGGTGTCATAAAATTTTGTGTCCAGAACCCAAAGGCTTTCAATTTACAAAGAAATAAAATAGGGAGAAGCAGCAAATAATCACCTTTTGTAGAGCTGGCATTTTTTAGCCATGCTTGGGGCATGGATCTAGGGATGGCAATGTCGATTGCTCTTCTTTTAAACTTTGTACAGACACTCATGGTCCCCAGAGGATGAATTTTGACAACTATTGGCTGGTTTGCTATAAGATTAATTGCAGACATCCATGGTCCCCTGATTTTCAATTTGAAAAGGATGAAATATCTCTACATCCACTTGACGGATTGGCACAAAATTGCGTCCCCTGACTTCTGTGGTTTTGAAGAAAGGTCTCAGCAGCTGTTGGATGGATTGTTGTGAAAATTACCACACACATTAATGTTCCCCTTAGGATAATCACTTTGTTAATCCTCTGACTTTTCATCTGGCGCCATCGTTAGGTCAAAATGACTTATTTCCAATTTATTTGCTGAACTAGGATTGTAAATATGCCAAACATGTACCTGCTTAACATCAGTATGCTAGGATTGCCATGTTATTGCTTGATAAATATTAAACAATTAATTGATTAACAAATTTGTTGCCAATACATTTTCAGTTGATCAAATGATTAATTACTTGACTTAACTTAATCGTTTCAGCACCACTTTATATGGTATTAAAAAGTTATGTCACACAGTTGTGACGGACTACAAAAGCAATCACCTGTAAAGTAACTTGGCCCAGGCTTAGCTGGGCTTGTGTGTGTCTACATTAACGACGATGTAATCCAGGGCAGCCGCTACAGTATGAGCATTAGTGTGGATTAGTATGCCATGCTGCGGTTGTGTGCCCCGGCTTCTCTAGAGCTTTGTTTGACTCTCTACTGTGATTTCTGTCCTCTTGGCTGTTCTGTTGTTCAGCTGTCAGACCAAAGTGCAAATTCTATCAGCGGGGGTTTATTCAATTCAGTTCTCCGTTGCCTGAAACCCGTAGACCAAGAAAATGGAATGATTTTCCCCCTTTCACAGTGCTCACACACCATCCAATTAGGGCATCGAAACACAAGGGAGAGAGCAATAGGCAGGCAGAGATGTGGGCAGTATGAAAGAACAAAAGAAGAATGGTAGTGTGACAGGTTATAGAATATAGTTAAAGAAAAGAGACAAAAGAGGGGAAGTATGGTGCCTTTGAATACCATAGTATGTGCCCTGTATGTATTTCTCTTGATCACCATTTTTACTCATTCACTTTTTATGCTGTTTCCACTTCAATGTCAGTCAGTCAGTCATTTTCTACCGCTTGTTCCCGTTGGGGTTCGCGGGTGACTGGAGCCTATCCCAGTGGCTTCGGGCCTTAGGCGGGGTACACCCTGGACAGTGGCCAACTCGTCACAGGGCTGACACAGAGACAGACAACCATTCACACTCACAGTCATCCACTAGGGGCAATTTGGTGTCATCAATTAACCTAAACATGCATGTCTTTGGACAGTGGGAGGAAGCCGGAGAACCCGGAGAGAACCCACGGTAACACGGGGAGGACATGCAGACTCCACCCAGAGAGATTGTGGTCTGGTCCGGGATTCCAACCCACGATCTCCTTATTGGAAGGCCCACTTCAATATGTGTTTTCTGTATTACAGAAATTATTGCACGTTTCTATCTCTCCATATGTACTAGAGCTAGACCAATGTTCAGCCGATATTAGCTTTTAGCAGATATATTGCATCGGTGTACATGTCGTCCAGTAAGTAACAAGAAATGACACTAAAAATGCCAAAGTTGTGTTTAGGGTAATTTTGAAACCGTGTCTCCATTACATAGTTTGACCCCAACAGAGCAATGAAAAGTTTTTTTTCACATGATTTAAAGGATCCCCATCAAACATCTTTGCGTATGTTATGTGTTTATATAAAATTAAATTAAACACAATCTGCAAATACATCCGTTTTTGTTTTTTTTTTATCTCAAATATCGATTGGTAATATTGGTTGGGCTATAGTCAGTACACTGACTATACATAGTGTAATTAAGTACAACCACAGCTAGTTGCTGAACAGCACCTTTTTCCATGCATGCTGTCACACACTGTCAAATCTGCGGCAGATTTTCAAGTGAGTCCATTCTTTCAATTCCATGGAGACTGCACGATAAGGTGTATGCAAAGGGATATACACATTACCTACAGCTCAAGTTTCAAATCTCTTGATATGACTAAAAATTGCTGTTTGGAAGGAAGGGACAAACACACATTCAGCAACAATCAATATAGTGCCGTATGTGTGGGAGAATGTTCAGCAGTAGTGTAAGGAGTAGGTGATTTGTAGGGTTGGGCATGTAAAAACACTGATTCAGTCCAAAGAGGAAATCAAAGTGTTTTCCTCGCTACATCAGAATCTTGGCTTCCCGCTTTATCTGTGTGATGTGCTCTTCATCATCAGACTTCCACCAACATCCTGTCACTGTCCTGTGTCAACGGCCCACTCCTGAATGAAGGTTACATTCAGTGAGTGGGGAATTCTTTCTGATTGTGGCTCAGCATTGCCCCCTTGCAGCTGCGACGGGGCCAAACCACGGCGCCTTGTGCTCCTGCAGTGGGTTTCAATCACTGGCTGACTTGAGTTTCTACCGGACTGATAGAAAGTGACAAGATAACAGTCCGTGTTCTTTGCTGGCCTCTTAACGGGCTGAACAAAAGTGAAATATTGACACGTGTTTTTCAGGTTAAGTGTTGACCTATCCATCACATTTGTCGCAGAGCTTGGCGAAATCTGTGTTGAGCAGCAGGATTATGCCTGTGTTTTAGGTGAAATTATAAAAAAAAAAAAAGAACAAAGAACTGACAGGTCACCATAACCACTGTAGTGTAGCTTTTTAAACCAGCTAACAAAATGATTTGACTGTGCACACACACGTATATATTTCAATAGAATTAGGTTCAAGAAAAGTAAGCCACAAAATAATTAAATCACGAAAAGAGTTGATTATGTGGACTGTTAAAGGTTATCAGGACATAAGGATCGTCTAAAAGAACCCTATTGTTGCTCCCTCCTTCGCCCCATCCTTCCCGCTCTGTCACTATAGACAATCCAGTGGACCTGCAGAAATCTTCAGCTCTCTTCAGATGCCATTGTAACTGTGAGCTTACAGTGATGGTTGAGAAGGAGAGAAAAGAAATGCACTTATCTTTTTTTTTAGTTTTTTTTTTTTACCTGCAGTCTTCCTGGAGTTAATGTCAGCTCCTTTTTCCTAAATTGACACAGTATCTTGCACATTATTTGGGACAAGTGACAAATGAGCATGAGCATGCAAAGAGAGTCTCTTAAGTACTTAATGCTACATTTGTTCAAGTGATCGATAATGTACTAATATAAAAATGAAGACAAGGAACTGTATGAATCACACTCCAGCTCCTTGTTTAGTTTGAACAGAATGTACATAAAATTGTGGAACAATTATAGTAACCAGTGTGTTTAAAAAAAAAAAAAAACAACCCAAAGAAAATAATGTATGTAATGTATCCATAACAAAATGCCATTTAGAGATGACTGCCAGACAGAGACACAAACACTTAACTCTAACAAAGACACCAAGAGTGTGCTATCCATCAGTGAATTACTAAAGCTAATTGCCCCTAATTAGAATCCTTGATTAAGGTGCAGCTTCTGATTTAAGAGGAAGCCAGCAGTGATGATCACGGTCTCAGTTTCTCTCCATTCTAATTGTTCATTTTAGTATTCATTTCATCTTTAATTGTTCCTGTCAAAAGACCTTATGCATAAATGCATGCCATTTGTGCAGAATTACACCTTTCTCTGCCGATTACTACCCAGTGACCTTAAATGAATTAGATGATTATTTTTACCTTACTTAAATCCTCAATATATGATTCTTTAAGAAAAATAACTTTTGAAATCTAACTTTATCTAACTAATACCCTTGTATGTTCTCTAGTGATGTTGGCTGTGGTGGCATCTTGGGTAAATATTTTTTTATTATCCTCAATTAAAGCCCAGCACAGCAGCCTTCAAAAATCAAATGCGAGAAGAACCAGCTGATATATTTTTACGGCAGCATGCCATCGTGGAA
This sequence comes from Coreoperca whiteheadi, assembly GCA_011952105.1. Lineage (NCBI taxonomy): Eukaryota > Metazoa > Chordata > Actinopteri > Centrarchiformes > Sinipercidae > Coreoperca > Coreoperca whiteheadi. Next base: position 10,962,750 of record CM022474.1, on the reverse strand, counting down.
GTTCATAAATGGGCAACTCTGCTTCCATGTTGGCTAATCTGCCTCATTACGGTGACACATCGTTTTAATTTTCAAGACTCTGACAAGATTTGAAAAATGCTTTTAATTTCTGACCGCAATAAGTACTGTATTCTTTAGTTCTCCATTCAAACTTAAATAGTGTTGAGCCAGAAGCACATCCGACACAACTTTCCATTTCCTCAAATACTCCATAAAGTATTCAACTCGGATCATTTTCGAGTGGCCTGTTCAGATATGCTATAATTAGATTCCTACGCTTGAGAGGCTTGCAGGGTGTTGATCATTGTTATTTCATGAGGCATGCAGTGCAATGAATCTCATCCTTTCAGACTAACCATTTTGTACTTGCAGACAAGCAGAGCCCTCAAGATAGTCATAAACATGAAACTAATAACTTCCCAATGTCCATAAATCATTCGAGGGCTGTTGTGTATTTTTTTGTTTTTTTAAGTAAGGTAAAATGCTAACCATTTACTGCTATTTTTTTATGCAACAGGTTAGTTTCCTAAACCACAGATACAGTATGGTCAAAGCTATCTCTATGTTGACCTCATAACCATGTTATCTTTTACAAAGAGGACTGACATAGGAGATATTTTTATTATTTGTTCCACTGGACAAAAATGGAATGACAGCGCCCTCTGGCTCTAACAATGAAAAGTCTGTCTTAAAATTGGTTACCCACTAAACTGTCCAGTCACACCCGTTTGGCTGTGAAATCAGTCTTGTTCAGATGTATTTGTTTTTCAAATTGGTTACCAATTTTAAGACAGACATTTCATTGTTAGAGCCAGAGGGCGCTGTCATTACATTTTGGTTGTATAATTGTATGCCTCTTCAAGCATCAGGCAGAAAAGTAAATTAAGCACAATGTACATGTAACCATATCTCTGAATGTTTTGTGGAAATGCAAGTCTCCCTTGGAAACATTGTCTCCAGTTAACAGCTTATGATAATGTGTTCTTTCATTTTCATTTCCTTTCAGATACTTTTTCATCTCTGGGGGAAGAGGCCGGGGTTTCAGTAAGTATAAGAGTCAATTAAAACCTTGAATGTTGTCCTCATTCAGCCTAAGAGCGAGTAATCGTGCTTGAGTACAATTGCTCCGTTTGTTAGCATCTCTGCATGATAGTTTTGATGTGGCAGACCAGCGGAGGACACACTTTGACTGTGTTGTTACCCGGAAACATCAGGCTTTTCTGGTTGGACGTTTAGATCGGTGGTTATCGAGAGCTCGCAAAGCATGAGAGGAAATGTGCCTGGTTCAGCACATTATTTATGGACACGCACTTGTTCACAGGAGGAAGCTGATAATTGTTCAAAGCAAAAGATGTTCACATGTATTTCAACACAAAGCCAAGCATCCCCACAGGTTGTGATTACAGTTTATGAAAAAGAACCAAACACTTGGATAAGATGCAAGTTTAAAAAATTATTTATAATATGATACAGGGATATTTTGTGCAAGAGGTTGTTGGGGCTGTGAAACCTGTACATTATGAACAAAGCACTTAAAATTCAGTGGCAACCTGAAAGCAGAACATGGCTACTGGGCCAAGATGGCTAACTATGAAGATACTAGCTGTATTATACAAATTGTTTCCACCAGTATACAATGGCTGTATAGGATTAGATTACATATTTATATAAAGTGCAAAAGAAATAAGCACGTACAGCAAAGGCCTGAAGTGCTTTGTGACTGAGTGTAAACCCACCACCACATGCTGAAAGCCTTCTCATCATATGGCCAGGTGGTTGGGCTAAATCAATCTGAAGACTTGGCAGAGCAGTATCAAACTGTTGGCCATAGTTGCAGTATGTATACGGTATTACAAAATGTATGAAAGGGTTTTCAATCTGTGCAATATATTGAATCTTACAAATATAATCAATATGGATAGTTGTGAAAAAGTTATCTAAAATTCCCCTTTTTACAATTATAAATAGACACTTGTTGTTTACTGCTCCTTTTTTTCCTAAAGCATAGCACCACAGGCTCTCATTTTTTCAACCTTGAATATGAAATTACCTGAAATAAATGAGAAGGTTCATTCTTATTTCAGGGGAATAAGACATATTTGACACTAGAGATATAAGAAAATATATGCACTGTTAGTGACTAGATTACATGTTTGGTTTATAGTTCATAATTCTGTTTGTCTCTAATAATGTTTCAAGGTTACAAAAAGCAAGTGAATTCGGCATCACAGTTGAATCTCAAGAATACAGGAGAGCAAAGAGGCATCAAGCGGTCCATCAGACTCTGTCGAGCACCTCTCCATGCCAAAACCCCAGCAGCTGGGGATTCTAGGGGATTATCTAGGTCTGCTGGGAACCCTGTTGAAAGACAACATGAGTTGTTGGTATACAGTAGGGTGGACAGTCACATGACTGGAACAAAAGAATGGGTAGATATAATTTAACATGCAATATCATAGTTCAATGTGGATGTTCTATTTCAGTGACTTTGATCCTTACTGAGTTGGTTCTTTTACGTTTCCAGCAGTCTGGATTGAGTCTTTTCTGCTCCTCAGCCAGAGCTTTGGCCTCCATGGTGTACATCCTCCTCTCCTCACTCTTCATCTTCTTCCACTTGTCACCCAGGATGACACTAATGGCTCTGGAGTGTAAGGTGAGAGACAAAAGATCAAGGACTCACCTTTTTCAGGATCTTTGTTTTTTGTTTTACTTTAGTCTGCAAGAGTTACTGTGTTACTTTATCCTCACCCTTGGGGTCTTGCAGGCATTATTTTTGTGATAACCTACAACGCATCACATATAACGTCATGGACTTTTTAAACTGAGTCAATTCACCCTGCACCACCTCTTCCCCTTGTTCTCTATTCATAGGGCCCATATGATGGACAAAGTTAAGCATGTGTTTCATGTTTCATTGTGATCTCCAACCGGTTCCAGTGAACTCGCAGGTCCGAGGTCCCTTTACGTCGATGAAACACCGATTCAATGTGTTTGGAAAGGGAGAAGTCGTTATTATAGCGTGCCCCATCATGCGGTTTAGTACAACATTACACAACCAGACTACAAACTGTAACATCGCTCTCACAGTCTGTTTACTGTTTGCGGTCGCTCTGCTCAATATTTATTTATTACCCACATTAGAACCATGACATCACATCCTCTTTCTGGGCTGACAATTTCATTAAGTGGAAAGCTAATGTGATATGCTCAGATGTGACACAGTGATTTATAAATTCATTAACTTAAATTGGATAATTCTGCTCTACAAGAAAGGCAACTATATACATGACAGTTTTAATAAGTGCCCTGGATCTTATGGAATCTTTTATTGAACACTATGCAAACGATATCGTAAACTTGAAAATGCAATAATCCAATTTTCATTTTCACATACTTGTATGGGCTTCTTTGACTATATTAAATTTAAAATGGAAACGCTTTTTGACATTTAATTTCCAAAGTGGTATCCCACTGTACAGTGGACAATATTCAAATGTTAACCAAAATTTGAAAATTTAACATAAAGAATGCAACCTGATTGTCCATTTATGCAAGCAATATTTAAGTCAAAATGTCAATGCAATTTTCTAACAATATGAAAATAAAAACGGCATTTGACATTTCATTTGCAAAGACTTAACCTGCTTTACAATGGACAGCATTTAAATGCAATAAGCAAAACAGCGCCCCCAGCATTTTCATGTACATGTCACCACGCTCTTTTGGGGTGAACATGAAATCTGTCAGTGCCCTCATCAAGGCGGGCCTTCAGTTAGGACGTCACTTGCTTCAACATCTGCTGCTTTGCTCGTGTGCGTAGTCCGCTTGTGGCAGAAAGACAAGAAGGCGGCCGGTCCTCACTGACAACTTTAGAACTGTATTCACTGATTGTGGTGAACCCTGTGATATGGGGCACTGAATCTGATGAATTTGCGGTTTATCAGACCACAAATAAGACAAGAATTAGGTTTGAAAAACGCTAAACTCTGCAGCGTTTCTGGGGGCCGAGCCTCACAGATTACTGTATAAATATTCACAACTTTATTCACAGATTTTGGTGAACTGTATGATGATGATACTTTATTGTCAGATGGAGTCTGAAATGTTTCTTGCATCACAGGGATCATATTTTATGTAGAAACTTTTTTCTGGTTTCCCATCTGATGTCGTCCGGCTGCTCTGCCTCAGCTCTCTGTGATTTACGGAGTTTCCTGATGGACAGAAAGCTTTATTTGTTGCTAAGTAATCGCTAACTGCTGCTTAACTAGTTAGCGGTCCTGTTAGCTGACTCTGCCCGGACTGGGAGCGCAGAGCACCGGCACAGTGATGCTGTTTACACCGCCAGCATAGGGGCTTTGGACACGGAATACAGTACCGAGGTGATTTGCAGCGGCCCGGAGCAGGACGACGAAGACGCTGTGGGTTCAGGAGGCGACAGGAGTAGCGTCAAGTGGTAGAGGAACGAGAGAGTCAGTGCCCACCTCCGGAGGTCTGAGCGGGCCGGCAGGGTCAGCCCCGGGGTCCCAGGAGTAAAACCCAGCTAGAAAAGCACCTCGGCAATGTAACCGTGTCTTCGTTGTCAGAGTCGCTGCAAATCACCTCGGTACTGTATTCCATGTCAGTCCTGAAAACCTCCTCTCGGTGGTCCAAAGCCCCCATGCTGGTAGAGTAAACAGCATCACTGTGCCGGTGCTCTGCGCTCCCAGGCGGGGAAAATGGCGCTAATAGGACCACTAACTAGTTAAGCAGCAGTTAGCGGTTACTTAGCAACAAGTAAACCTACCTGTCCATCCGGAAACTCTGTAAATCACAGAGAGTTGAGGCAGAGCAGCCGGACAACAGAGGGAAAACCAGAAAATACTTTCTCCATAAAATATGACCTCTGTGATGTTGCAAATGCAGCTGCTGTGATGCAAGAAACCATTTCAGACTCGATCTGGCAAGAAAGTATCATCATCATCCAGTTTCGCCAAAATCAGTGAATAAAGCTGTGTGCTTTTGTACACTAATCTGTGAGGGTCGGCCCCCAGAAACACTGCGGAGTTTATCATTTTTCAAACTGTACAGCAGGTTATGTCTTTGAAACTGAAAACTGCATTTGACATTTCATTTTCAAATTGTTAGAAAATTGCATTTACATTTTCATTGACTTAAATATTGCTTGCTAAAATGGAAAATCAGGTTACATTTTGTATATTTAATTTTCTTTCTCTTAATTTAAATTAACATTTGAATATTGTCCACTGTACAGCGGACTACAACTTTTAAAGTTAAATGTGAAAAGGTCTTTCCATTTTCATTTTAATATAGTCATAGAAAGCCTATACAAGTACTGCTTGTGAAAATGAAAATTGGATTATTGCATTTTCAAGTTTACATTATCATTTGGATAATGTCCCCTTACGTTTCCGTAAAATCGCATTGACTTGCATACCTGTTGTCCTTCCCAGGATACATCTGTGTGTACTCCACTCTGTACTTCTTGGCGAAGAGCATGAAGGCATTCATTGGCCGCTTGCATTTTGTAGGCGTGGCACTACTTGCGGTCCCTGAGGTGTGGCTCCTGTTTGATTTGCCAGTCGAGGATTGCGGGGAGCTGGAGCGCTCAAGTTTATCACAGTCTGGACTGATGGCACCCCCGCTAGACAGGGAGGTTCTGCGCTGTCGAGCCATGCTGCTGAGAACATAGACTGCTGAGGAATCTAGTGGGGTGAAGTCATAACTGCAGGAGAAAGGAAGGAAAGGAGACACATGTTAATATTATGTTTCTAATCTGTCACATTCTATCTAAAGTTAGTTTTTTCTTGTGTGTATCTAAAAATGTCACCTTGTCACTTTAATATTCTGCTGCACTACAACACACGATTTCCCTTGCTGTAAAAAAACAAGTCTCAAATCTACAAATACTGTTTATGTAAATTATTGTAGATATGCTTTATAATGAATAAATGCAGTAACAGACTCATAAACCAATTATTTTGTTTTCAGGATTCAAAACATATTTTAACTCTTTCTTATTTGAAGTGATAATTAGACATACAAGTCTGTTTTGACCGTTTGTTCTTTGCAAAAGATGATTAGGATGATTCGATGAGGAATACCTGCCTTTAGTGAGGTGTAGAAGATGCTGCGAGCTAAGGATGGACTAATATCTGGATAACAGAATTGTAATAAAACCGTTAAAAATAAATAAGAGTTATAATTTCACTGTGTGGAAATAAACACTAAAACTGTCCTTAAAGCAAAGAGGACTTAACCTAATATTATGACAAAGAGGTGGGGCTGCATCTTTGGAATGTGTTTGCTCATTGTTTAGCTGTCCAGACATCATGTACATTGTTTTCACATTGTCATATGATACATTATTATTCCTCAGAATCAGCCTTATGGGCCAAGCATGCGTACTCATACAATATTGATAACAGCTGGTTTAAGTTTCTTCATAACACAAAGCAGAGCACATTCGTACCTTCTGAAAGTGTCAAAGACGACCGAGTCATCACAGTTAATGGCATCTGGGTGGTTTGGTGGCAGACACACATCGCCCAACTGCATCTCATAGCAAGGGATCCCATGGTGCACCACAGTAAGGCTCGGATAAAAGGAAGACCACCCTGAAAAACAGATGGTAAATTACAGATTACTTTGATCTTATATCTGGGAAACATTTGGTCAGTGGAAGTGTCTGCTGGCAAAGACTAAATGCACATATTGCTATAAAATCTGTTTTTGACATAATTTTGCCTTCATTTCTTGCCAACAAAGCGGACATTTATCTTGTTTTTGTTTTTAATAGAGACCCTAATCTGCAGCTGATATTTCTATATTATTTTGAAACAAAAATCATTTAAGAATAGTTTTAACTTACCTTTATTTTTGACAAAAAATGGGTGATCCAACCGACATTCAGCTGTTAAAAGGCCATCATCAGGTGAACCAGGGTCAAAGGTCAGTTTAAGAACTGCCTGGCCAAAAGATACCGTCTCTTCGTGGCTCACCATCTTCAGCCCCTCTGCACCGTATCTCTGTAAATGAAGAAAAAGACCAATAAGACGAGTGCGTTGAACCATTACCACCAAAGAGGAATTGGTGTAAAAACAACATGGTGCCTGACTGCCTGAAAACTTGGGTTTCTGTGATACTAAATGAGACCATCACTGGAAATGTTTCAAGACTCATTTACGCACTTTCTGTACCTCTACTGTTATGGGCCGTCCACACTAACAACTATAACGGAAACTATGTGAGCATCCACACGGATGAACGATAACGTTCGGTCAACAGGGGCCCCAAGCATGCGCTCCAGCTGTGTCACTGACTGGGCAGCTTAGGAAAATAGATATTGATGACCTGTTACTGCTGTACGTTATGCAGAGAAAAAAAAGGAAACCAGAACAATATGGGTTCACGAAATTCTTCCAAGATGAGGAGTTAGGAGAATCTAACACTCTGCTACGAGAGTTGTTTTCTTTTGAAGACAAATCTTATTTATACTTACTATACTCTACACCTGAAATACATTACCTACCCTTGCTTTAAGAGAGGAGGAGGATGGCATCATGGTTTCATCATCTGAGTCATCATCAGAATCCCTGAGTTCATCAGCTTCTTGCCACTCCACATTATGACCTCGATGGAAGCGCAGGCGAGTTCCTGAATATCAACACAACAAAGCGACATGATGAATAAGCAGATGTGTGTTGATACTGATAAGAGAATGCTGGAACATGGATGCTACACTGCTGTTTGGACAGCCGAGGTCACAATCTCTTTACAAATGTATGTAATTCATAGGGCTGGTCCGAATACCATTTTTTGAGCTTCGAAGCTTTGGTAGCAATCAAGATCGAACATTCGAAGCTTCGGAGGGAGGCGACTGAACGTATTTCTCGAATAAAGGCAGGAATCTCCGTGTGTCTGTTAGTTTGCTGTTTGATTATGTCGAGAACCGTTCATCCAATCGACTTCACACGTGGACGGTGTGTTGCCTGGACCCAAGGGAGTGCAGTGTCGCATTTGGTGCAATGTTGGATACGCGACACGTTCAGAATTAATCAACTTAATAAACAGCGCGAGCAGGAAGCGGCGCGATTCACGCGGGCAGGGCTTGTATACTCCGAGAACGGACACTGCATTAGTGGTACAAAAACACCACACCGGTCAAATATTTTCCAAGCAAATTAAGTGCCAATTTTTATCACATGTAATTTGACTGATTAACATGGCGGATGTCTATAAGAACAATATGCGAGGCTATATAACGTTTAGGCGTATTACTTACGGAGGTCAGGTGATTTTTCAAACATGCCTTTGTCTTCGCTCAATTTGCTCCCACACAACTGAGGTCTTCGGCATCTTGCCTTCTCCTCCAGATGAACTGAATCATGACACGCGGGCACAATGTCTACGTCTGGGCGAGTTTACTGGGACACGTGACTTCCCGGTAAAATCTCCCGTTTGAGTTTTAGCAAGCTACTATATTTTGCAGTAGCTTCAATTAGATTCATAATAATGGGTAAAAAGACTAATACATTTAAGTATAAGTATATTCCTTCAACTGTCCCATCCTATTAAAACTGGAGTATTGTATTTAGCCAGATTTAAATATATATATATATAAAAACGAATATTCGAATATTCTCGTCCAGCCCTAGTAATTCATGCTCATTTTGGCTGGGAACATTTGTAAAGGGAGGATCCTTTCAGAAAGGTGTAAAACAAATGATTACAGTCAACACCTCTACAGCTTCGGTCCAAAACAGTCTTGATTGCATGTCTGGTCGTCATCAGCACGCTTTGAGGGCAGGGCAGTTAGGCAGCCAATCAGTACTGTTTACCCATATAAATGACAGGTCTATTCACATAGAAGGGTTTTACTTAAAGATAAAAATAAAATTGTGTGTTTCTCAACAGGTCACATTTGGGGGGGACTGATGTTTTACATTTGTGATAATTAACTCATAGTATTACTATTATTTATTACATATTTAAGAAAACATGAATGACTGACTATTGTTTTCTAATGGGGAGCACATGTTCACACTGGACTGGACTGTGCCGTGCCTTTAAGTTACGAGGCATAATTCTCAAGACCATTTTTTCTTCTCAAGAAATTCTTAGAAAAGCCTTCGGGGTTAAACTTCAACGTGTGCGAGTGAGGTGTAAATGTCTGTGTGTGCACTGGTGGGTGCACACAGTAAGTACGTGAGTGTGTATGTATGCACCTTTAAGGAAGCAATGCCAGGCTGTGGAGGGCCAGGAGTGAGACCAGGCCATGTCTTCGTCATCAGAAAACGATGAGGACATTGAGAAAACTCCAGACTCCGATTCACTGCTGGCCTGTTGAAAATAATAAAGTAAAAAATCTTACAATGCATCAGTGAAATAAAACATTTTCAGTATGCATGTCATACACAGTTTACTAGGGGAAAAAAATCACTACAGGAATGGATGTGTCTTAGGTTTGGAGAGGTTGAGGTTGGAAATGAAAGGTTACCCTGACACGCCTGCGCTCCCTGAGGTGGCCTCTGGACGGGGTGGGTGCACTACTGGCTAATGGGGGACGAGCATAGGAATGTAAACTATTACTGTTGCCAAAGATGTGGACTGGAGATGATCTGAAAAAAATGACAATGTCATAAATATACAGTATATCATGGTCATAAGTGCACATATTAGTGATTCTATATATTTTTGAAGTGATATTTATAATCTACAGACAGCTGAATGTAATCCCGTGGTTCAGCATCAGCAGGGTTATTCAACAACATGAGACTAGTTAGCCAGGTTTACTGTGAATGATTTTGCAATATCCTGGTTATCACAATAGCATTATGATTTCCCACATACGTATGTTATTTGAGTAAAAATTAAATAATCAAATTTTCATTTTTTACATATTTGTATGGGCTTCCTAGGACTATATTAAAATTAAAATGGAAAATTTGTTTGACGTTTAATTTTCAAAGTGGTACGGTGGACAATATTTAAATGTTAATGAAAAATTTGAAAATGAAAATGAAATGGAAACTGATTTTCCATTTATGCAAGCATAAGTGAAAATGTAAATGCAATTTTCGAACAATTTGAAAATGAAAACTACATTTCATTTTCAAAGTCTTAACCTGCTGTACAATGGACAGCATTTAAATGCAAAAAGCAAAACAGCGCCTTCAGTCTTATATCATTTACATGTCACCACGCTCCTTTGGTGTCTAAATGAAACTGAAATCTGTCAGTGCTCTCATCAAGGCGGGCCTTCAGACATCACTTGCTTCAACATTTGATGAATTTGCTGTTTATCAGACCACAAATGAGGCAAGACTTAGGTTTGAAAAATGATAAACTCCACAGCATTTCTGCGGGCCGACCCTCACAGATTAGTGTACAAAAGCACATAGCTTTATTCCGGTGAAACTGGATGATGATGATACTTTATTGTCAGATGGAGTCTGAAATGTTTCTTGCATCACAGCAGCCGCATTTGCAACATCACAGAGATCATGTTTTATGGAGAAAATTTGTTCTGGTTTTCCATCTAATGTCGTCCGGCTGCTCTGCCTCAACTCTCTGTGATTTACGGAGTTTCCTGATGGACAGATAGGATTACTTGTTGCTAAGTAACCGCTAACTGCTGCTTAACTAGTTAGCGGTCCTATTAGCAACATTTTCCCCGCCTGGGAGCGCACCCCGGGGCTGACCCTGCCGGCCCGCTCAGACCTCCGGAGGTGGGCACTGACTCTCTCGTTCCTCTACCACTTGACGCTACTCCGCAGAGCGCAGAGCACCGGCACAGTGATGCTGATTACTCTGCCAGCATGGGGGCTTTGGACCACTGAGAGGAGGTTTTCACGGCTGACGTGGCTGCTAGACGCAGCCGGAGGACATCAAAGGGGAAACCTGAAAATACTTTCTCCATAAAATATGATCTCTCCAGTGTTGTCAATGCAGCTGCTGTGACGCAACAAAACATTTCAAACTCAATCTGACACTAAAGTATCATCATCATCATCATCATCATCCAGTTTGACCAAAATCAGTGCGTTTTTGTACATTAATCTGTAAGGCTCGGCCCCCAGAAATGCTGCGGCATCTATCGTTTTTCCAACCTAATAGTTGTCTCATTTGTGGTCTGATAAACACACCGCAAATGAGACAAGAATTCATCAGATTCAGTGCCCCATATCACAGGGTTCACCACAATCAGTGAATACAGTTCTAAAGTTGTCAGTGAGGACCGGCCGCCTTCTTGTCTTTCTGCCACAAGCGGACTACGCACACGAGCAAAGCAGCAGATGTTGAAACAAGTGACGTCCTAACTGAAGGCCCGCCTTGATGAGGGCACTGACAGATTTCATTTTCATTTTCATTTAGACCCCAAAAGAGTGTGATGACATGTACATGATACTGAAAAGACTGGGGGCGCTGTTTTGACCATTGTACAGCAGGTTAAGTCTTTGAAAATGAAATGTCAAATACAGTTCAAATTTTCATATTGTTAGAAAATGTCTTTGACGTTTTGACTTAAATATTGCTTGCATTAATGGAAAATCAGTTTACATTGTTTATACCTCATTTTCAACTTTTAATTAACATTTGAATATTGTCCACTGTAAAGCGGGGTACCACTTTGAAAATGAAATGTCAAACAGCTTTTCCATTGACATTTTAATGTAATCATAGAAAGCCCATACAAGTATGTGAAGATGAAAATAGGATTATTGATTTTCCATTCAAATTTGTACTCAACTTTAGTGGAAAATGATAATACTATTTTGGAATTACATTTTCAAGTTTACATTAACATTTGGAATATGTCCCCAATACTAGATATTTCACGGTACATTTTCTAAGTGGCGAATCCTGCTTTGTGGAATACCCCCCAGGGGTACTAGTGTGTCTTATTGCATACATGTTAATACATGTGTTGTCACTTCTCTTTGAATTTATGCCACATGTATGAACTCATCAGACTTATCTGATTTTCATGGTTGGTTCATTTTGATACAAACCTCTTATGTGGAGCGTTCTTCAGCAGGGGGCTCTGAGGACTGGTGGCAATGTTGGCCAGCTCAGCAAGCCAGTTGGTGCTGGGGGAGCACCTGAGCTCCTGGTGAGACACTCCTGCTCCAACCTGAAATAACCCTGCAGACCTCTGGTCCTCCTCCACCTCCTGCAGCTCTGGCATGTCATCTGAGGAGAGGTCAACAGTAGTATTCATAATGAATATGTGGAAAAGCTCACTTTTCTTAAATGTAGCGTGTGACTTGTTGCTGTTTTAGGATTTTACCATAATCCATATGGCACCCAGGTGAGGAAGGCAGGTCCTCGTTGCACTTGAGTGGATCAAAGGACTCGTCCATTCTCACAATGTTCTGCTGTTTTCTCTCTTCTTCTTCTTCTTCTTTTTTTTTTAAACAGGCTGCAGGTCAGTTTACTCAGCTTCCATCATCACATTCTTCCACATCAGCTAGTTTCAGGCACAAAAAAAGGGACCAAATGAGAGCTTTCACAAACAAAGTGAAACTACTGCACAGTTCTATTTACAATGTTATTTCAATCAGACTTAACAATACAATAACCACTCATAATGAATGAAAATTGACTGTTTGTATTCCATACATAAGACTGCATGGTGGTATGTGGTTTTCTGATGGTAATATGGTCTCATTAAGATACAAAGAAAGAATCCATGGAATAAAAAAAATAATAATTAACATAATCTTTCAAAGATTTCTGACCACAGCAAATAAAAAATACCCCAGACACAATGTTATCATTGCAAGAAATGTCATGTATTGCATCCATAAAATGGAAAACGTAGGCAGCCTTTAGGGATTCCTTTGTCTCCGAATCGACACAGTATGGCTGCGTCTAGTCATGTGATCCGCTGCGTGGAGGCCTTGTTTATAAACGCAAAAAGGATTTGGCGCATGCGTACCAGAGCTCATTCATTCATAACTGCGCAGCAAAAGTGGTAAATAGCAGAAATTTGTTTCGAAAAGTGGCGTATAGAGAATCGAAAACGCGAAGTTGGGGGGGAAAAAATGTAAAAGAATTTCAATGGCAGCGTAAAATATGTTATGCAGATGTGAAAATGATGTGGTCTTTGGCGACGTGCAGAGTAGAAAAGAGAGCTAAAAAAATTAAAGAAGATGTGAACAACGAAGTAATCAGTTCGGCGTTGGTCGGTTGTCAGAAGTGACAACACGGTCGCAGCACGCTCTGACAAACCGCTGCTTCGACCTCGTAAACGCGGATATAGGCAACTAACAACATGCCGTTAAAAACCGTTTCAAGAGTATTATCATGTCCAAAAACGCCCGTTTGGAGGCCAGGCCTGATGTTCCCCCACTCCCCAGAAGCAGCAGCGTCCTCAGTTCAAACCCAGAGGCTGTCGGGTCTAACACTGTAAACAAAAGAATGTCAACAAGTTCAGGCATGACGCAACCTCTCAGCCCCGTCCACAATGAATGACACGAAAACTTCTCGAAGCCTTTCCACGACATTTTCACGGTAATTAAAGCAGATTTGACCAAATGAAGGACTTGTTTTGACTGGCACAATCGCTGTCGGGTGGGCTTGCTATCACCAAAACAAGCGTCACAGCGAGGAAAAAAAAACCATTGTCGAGCACAATCTGTCATTCGACATAAAAAAAAACCGCGTGACAACCCCGCTAAAACACTATGTCATAATCGCAAGGCCACGGATCACACAAAGCAAACGTTGCAAATGAGTTTGAACCTTTTATTTCTTCGAAAAAAGTAGTCAACTTCCCACTTACCAAACCTGTCGCCATCAAGAAACTCTCTGGCGTTAACTCGAGGGGCGGGAATGAATGTTTCCAAAGAAAGCCTCCTATTGGTGGATAAAAACGTCAACGACAAGAATCTGGGAATTCTATTGGTCGATACCGTTGAGAAAAATACAGAAGGTGCGGCCTAGTTTGTTGATCATCGTATCATTGGATGGAAGTACATGCCTGTTACTACCCAGTAACAGCTGATTGGCAATAACAGGAACAATACATGGTTATTTTTTATCTACAATGTTGCAACTACAGCAAGTACTTATTCACACTGCCTTCTAGATTATTTTCCCTTTCCCTTGTAATTAAATCGTTGCTTTAACGTTTTTTCTGCAAAATCTAGTGAATGAACAAATGAATGACTATGAATAAAGAATGAATGAATGGTGAATGAAAGGCTTTGAACATGTACTATTCCTTTATTGTAACAAATAATTGTGACAAGCAAATATAAAAATGTTCTTTATTGACATGAAAAGTGAAACATACAGTACTTTCAGCCAGTATTATGGGTTTGCCTTCAAAAATTACCAGTAGGCCTAATACCTGCACAAAGGGGGTAAATGAATTCAGAATGTTTAAATGTTAAACCAGCTTTAAACAGTTTAAGCTGCAGTAATCCACAGACAAAATACAGAAGACTTCAATTATTAATTTTAAAAACAGAGAAGAAGAGAGAGAAAAGACCCACTTTAGATTTCTGTTGAGAGGGAACATCAGAATATGTGTTTCCAAACAGTATAAGTTGTTGGCAGAGGTAGACAGCAATAATGGATGTCATAATCATAATATATGTTTCACTGACACAAAAACAGTATGACTTAACACAAGAAAATCAATTGTCTCAAGACATTGCCTATAATGACTATAGTCTAGTGGGGCAATTTATTAGATTAAAGGTGGGCCTATATAATAACAGTAAATACTCAGTTTTCAAATTGTACAGCAATGTGTTGTATATTCTTACAAAACTATCAGCTATCTCTCTGAAGTTTTTTTTTTTTTTGCAAAAGCATAGTATTAGGCTAACAGCCACAAACATTTACCAACAATGATATACAGTTTATGAAAATGTATTCAAGGGATTAAATTTAATGATAAACAGAAAAGTATTTTGTAAAAATGTTAAAGTACTGCCAAGTCTACATTCTGTTGTGATCAAAATGTGAAAGATGTTATTCAAACACAGAATCAAGTCAACGTCCTTTACATATTGTTTATCCTTTCTCATGATGGGGCACTCTTGTACCAGTGCACCACATGCTGCGAGTGTTAGTGCTCTTGCCAAAAGAGACAAGAGAATGTGACATAGTTGCTCACAAATATCCAGTAAGAAATTAGCTTTGGCATCTGATTTTAACAATGTTTAGAAATTTACAAATGATACTATACTGTAGGTGTAACCATAACACTTTGGAGAAGTGGTGAGAGTTAACAAAAGTGTTCAAAATACAAACAAATAATGCGTCTGACACTCGCAAGTAAAATGTACGCTTACATGTTTAAGGTTGGGGTCATGAGAAATCTAATTTAAACAAGCTTTCAGCAACTCTGCTTTGGCTCTCTTTACTTTCGTCATGACACTCTGTGGCAAACACTGCCAACATTAACCTCGTCTCATATGGGAATCTCACATAGTCTGTTTTATTTATCTGAGACACAAATGTTGTAGTGGATATTCACAATTGTTGTAAGAAAAGCTGTTTAAGTGATTACGGGGAAAAACATCCATACAAGCCTCTTTTTTTTTGTCATCCAACAATTCATGGTCCATTGGAGCCGTCTCATGCACTTTGTTGCTCAATCTCAGTGCTACTTCCAAACAGGGTCACCAGCTGCTCCTCATAGTTAGCAATGTTTCTCTTCATGATGTCCATGCACGGGCCCAGCAATCTCTCGAAGGCTTGAACGTCCATGACTGAGAAGGAAAAAAAAAGGAGAGAACAGTCAGATGTAGTTTAAGGCGGGTTATGGAGAGTTATGTAAAATAGTAAGTGTTATACTGGGAAATTTACTTGCTGGACACAATATATAATGGATCATAAAACTGTACAAAATCTACCCAAGCATTTGACGCTCCCCACAGCATAGGCTGATGCAGCTCTGGGCTTGTTGGTGACAAGTGCCAACTCCCCAAAATACTGGCCCCTGAAGCATGTGGCGATATCCACCTCCTCTTCCTCCTGGTCTTTTTTCGTCTGGCAAGAAAGACATGCACACTATAAGATACCGGAAAACACCAAAGGGTTTGCTGTATTTGTCAGAAGGTTTTATTTACACTTAACAATGACGGACTGGACAAGCATACCCTGCTTCTTGTCATGGTGATCCTAACTTGGCCAGACTCAACAATGTAGAAGCAATCTGCTAAATCACCCTATAATACAAAGCATTATCACAAATGAGCACACACACAAACAAGCAACTCAGTGTTTATAAATGCTCCACTGCAGCAGAAATGAAAAAAGACCAATCTATGAACAGATTATATAACGAGATCCTTCACCTGAGCGATAATCTGCTGTGAATCACCGTACACCTTGGTGGATAGCACGTCTACTACCTTCATTCTCTCTGAGAGCTGTGGATGAAAGGATATTTGGTTGACAATGGCTTTACTGTAAATGCATACTGCACTTTCTGAGCACTGGAGGACAAAGTTAATCTTAACCTCTAATGACGTAAGAAGTGGTAGTGTTTCAATGAATGCCTCATACAGCCTCCTCTTCTTGGCATTGTTCTTTACTATGATCCTCCTGAATGTCAGACGATCCTGAAACGCAGATTTAAAGAAAAGAAAAACGTTCAGGTTCATGTTTAAATACACAGTGTAGTCCTGTCTCCCTGTGTTGTTATGTGTATCTGATACATGTGTATATATTTCAAAAAAATCGTCTTTTGTATATTTCTTATATCAAAAGACCTCTCTTTTCTCGTCCTGTGAAATGTTACCATATGTTTGTGTCTCATCTTGAACTTGGAGCAATAATAATAATAATAATACTACACATAACTGAGAAAGAATCCCAGATGCCCAGGAAGTCTGGCATCACCATCGTGCTTGTTTTCCTTGCACTCAGGTGGCTGGGTAGTAATACTTATTTACATTTTTCCTATGGTTCCAGACTGTTCTGGCACTCTTTCACCAAACAATAACTAATATGAAACAACATTTTGCACCAGGGGGCGCTGTAAACCAGATTTTAAGTAAGTAGAGCATCTCCTGCAAACCATAACACCTCTCAGGCTATATCTCAAGCAGCAGCAGCACATGTGCTCATCTCATCACGGCGACTTCAATGATAAACCTTCAGAAATCTCTCCGTTGAATTTCGGCAGGATGATATACAGTTTAGACTGAAATAAGGGCCAGCAACATGTAGGGGTAGATGGATACATACTGTGCTGTAGGTAACATAGGCAGCTGCCTACAGTGCACTCTAACTGGGGGGGGGGGGGACAAATCCCAACCAAACAAGCAAAGACAGCTCTAACCTTTATTTTTGGCTAACCTTTAATATCCTACCAGGCTGCCTCCAAGGTAATTCTATACAACCTCATTCCCAAACCTCAATCAGACTCTAATTAAAGCTCCTATTATAGACTACTGTTTGCTCAGAGGCCCTTCAGCAGCGCTGTCCCTCCTCGACCTCAGGGGATTGTTGGTTGAACAGAACTAGCTGCTTGTTCACAGACTCAAACACACACTACAAGTACCCAGGTCAACAGGGGATACAGCTGCAACCTGCCCAGTCTGCACACAGATGACATAATAAAGCTGTTACACACAGTTTAAGGACACGACCCCCACTGAGTCATTAATAAACAAGCTGCTTCACAAAGAGTAGCAACTGAATATTCACAACAGATGTTCTGGCCACAATTTATAAAAAAGATGGATGTTGTTTAACCAAAATACCATTCAACTGAAATTTTACTTAAAAAACAAATCATAGCCATGCAAGGAATGCAAGTGTTTTAACCTTGACTGTTTCTCCATGATGGTGTTGACAGCCCCAGTTTTTACATTTTGATAATTTATAACATCTTGAGTACTCAGCTACCTAAGTTCATCTGAGGTATACTTAGCATACTTGCTAAAACAGACAAGTTTGGCCTTGTTTCTGTGAGCTGATCTGATAGCTGAGCGCTCTGAATGGGGCACAAAATGTTTTTTAATAGGCCTGTATTAAGACACATAATATATGCCCATATTCAGTTTGGACATTAATTAGGTTTAATATATGCATTAATGAACATGTTAATTCATATTCAGGGGCTCAATTACTGCTCTCTCACATCTTGTTGCAGTCAGTGGGTTTTATACAGTTATCTCAGTTAGACAACGTGTTCTCACCTATGGTACCGGGTACCAACACAGCCACAGACAAACTGGATATTTACTGTAAATCATGACAGCTGACAGCACAGCATGTTATAAAAACCTGAGCACGGAGCCAACTGTGCTCTTGCATGAGGATTTAATGGTTTACTCACTAGGCACCAAAGGGCTCCAGGTGAGGTGGCGATTATTGTTGCGGCCCTGGGGGTGTTGTACATCAACGCCAGTTCTCCAAAGCTGCCTCGGTTGTCATAGCAGCCTACTAGCTTCTCTGCGCCGTCGACCGTCACAAAAATGTTAAAGGTCCCACTGAATGAAAGTTCAAGGGAAAAACAGTCAATCAGAGAAAATATAAACACATGGCAGCTCTATTGACGTCTCCTTAAATCTTAAATCAGCAGGAAACGTATATTTTACAGATTATTTTACAAATATATTAATTTGAAAGTTATATACAAATAAAAATCAATGATCTGATTTAAATATAATAAGTAGCCTAACTAATGTGGTGAAAAAGACACAAAAGTTCACCTTTCAATAACATAGAAGTTGTCCCCATCATCGCCTTGATCAATGATGTGCTCCCCTTCAGTCCAGAACTTCTCAAACATGGCATCCAGTACCTGAGACATCTCTTCCTGTGATGGTGTGAAATATCAGTCAAATATTTGAATTTCACACGTTGAAACAATCATGGAGAATCCACTCAGCGTGCTTCCCTTCCAGCTTAAGAATAACCATCTTTAAAAATCATGCAGAGTGCAGTGATCTGTGGCAAAAAGCTGCTGGCCTCAGGCCATGTTCTCCTTTGCGTAATTTTAGAGATGGCAGAGCACAAACCAGAGGAGTACAGAGTGCTTAAGGAATAATCCACTCACTGGATCCAAATTCTTGAACAGAAGAATATCCCTACATGCTTCCTGTAGTCTCTGTCTCTGCTCATCAGTTTTTGGGTGGGTGACCTGCAAATTGAAGCACAGTCTCGTGATATGACCCTATGATGGCCTACACATTAAAGTATAGACAGAAAACTCTATGATGTTGACTGTCTGATTCACAGCTATGATTCAAACTGTTTGGAAAAATCAACCTCATTATTAAGACAAGATCTTTGTGGTATGAAACACAGTTTACCCATGGCTCTTTGTCCTCCTCATCTTCATCAGGATTGAACGCTTCAGCACACACTGCATGACGGAAATCAACAAATGAATGAACACTCACTACCAGACTACAAATTCATCCAGAAATTCATATTTCTGCCCAACCATCTGTAAAAGACAGAACCTTTGGAAACTACAACATTTGAACTCAAAGACTGAAGAATAAAGCTTCATATTCAAGAGGCACAGGAGCACAACTTTCATCCATGTTTAACCACAAAAGCCAAATCCCAGGGATGATTCAGCAGTATTTCATGTAATAAATCTTTCAATAAACATAACTTTTCTCATCTTAAGTGTGGGGCTTTGGGGGGGATGCAGTGATGGTAGTTGCACTCATACCACATTTCCTTCCTTGTATTTTTAAAAGGCAAGACACAGCAGTCATAACAAACTTTTGCTTGAATGACTCTTGCTTCTTACAGGACACAAATTCCAAATTATTTTATAATTAATTTCACAAATGTGGGGAAATTACTTTGATTCTCCAAAAACATAATGCATAAACCCCTGAACCTTGTTGATAACATAGCTATACCGCTATTTCAAAACTTAATTAATCTATCTTTATTTTATATACAAACTACACTTTTTTTGGTTTAATTTTAATCTACTGCCACTGTAGCATCCTATGTAGATGATGTTCATTTCTCATCTGAAGTGATAAAAGGTAAGAAATATGCATGAAGTGTTACTGAATACTTTCACTTGCTCATCCTTTCAATTCAGACTGCCAAACATGCGGATATCAGTCCTAATACAGCTAAGTTGTTATTGTAAAGCTACAACCTTACTATTATCATGAGCAGGAGGTTATTAGTAGTAGTAGTACTTGTCCTGATCCCCCCTACCCACGTCACTCACTGACATTATTAACCAGGCTCGAGACAACGCGGTTTTGCAAGCTCTAATAAATCAGCACTATTATAATAAGCTAAAGAAAATGAGAAAAGACAGATGGAAAAATGCTTCAGTATTCCTTGTACTGGTAAAAAATCTGACATAGCCTCATGTATTCATGTGTCAAACAAGTTTTATATGTCTCCACCACTGACACTGTCCAGAGTTTTCCTCTTGACAGAACGGCCAGCTTTAACAGCCAGCAAATGAAAACTTACCTGATGCTCTTCTGATGAATCTGTTTATTACCGGGGCTGCAAAAAGATAAAAAAAAAAATCTATATTAACATGTTAAATTTCATCATCAAAGTACATCTCTCTTAAAGTAACTTAATCATCACTGGAAAAGGTTAGGTTAATGCACTGCTTCTACAATCTATAGTAGTGCATGTGTAGTGGAGGATACCCAGCCCTGTGCTCATTAAGGATCCATATTCATTCGGGTAAAACCTGAATAAGGACAGCTGCTTTGAAGTGCGTTTGCCTCTTTGAATCAAATTTAAATGAGAAGAAAAATCCAACATGTAAAACACAGCAAAAACTGCCAAGCTCCAACACAATAGCTGGGTATGAAATATACATTAGATAGGAGGTCTCATCCATTAATAGCCTGCCAGACAGTGTTGTCCAAGGAGGCTCAGTGGAATATCATTAGGACCAGGTAGTGGAGGTGTGATGGGGCACATTCATGACCCAAAGATACTACAATAGTTTAATGACTGAATAGAGTGTACTGTGTCCTTATGTAACCATTGCAGCCAGCCTTGCAGACCCCACCACTCATTGGGATGCTGTGTCAGAGCTCTGGGTTGCTATGCTACTTGCTGCACCTTATGGCAAAACTGCACCGGCCATTGTGTTAAATATGATCACAGTTTAAGATGCACAAGTTAATCAAGGGCGGTAAAAAAAAAACACACAAAAAAACGTATTTTGCATTGCTTGCATCATAGCAGAGCGTCAGTGTTCTACCTTTATCTGTTTTGTCATATTTCTTGTACATAACCAGGGTAGGCCCATCAGGCCTGTAACCTGAAACTGAAACTGAAAATATTCAAATGACCCGGCGGTGCAGGGTCCCTCTGCAAAAACACCCGCTCCCGTGTTTCCCACGCAGCTGCGGTGCCTTATCGCTGTCCTTATCGCAAAAACGTGTCCGCACAGATGAAGACCAAGGCACGTTCATTAGCCATCGTTCAGCCGCCGTGACCATATATGGCAAATGACAGAGCCGCGGTGGATGCAAGGTGGCGAGTGCTGGAGCATCACTGCGCTCAACGTGGGTCTTGTTCTCCCCCACCGAAGAGAAGCCGTGCACACAGCGATACATGCTCATAATTCTAAATAAATTCAAAATACATATCTTCCCGACATATAGGTACATTTATTAGCCCACCTATGAATTCCTCGTCATCGTCGTCTTCTTCCTCCTCTCCGTTTTCCGAATCGATCTGCATGGCTTCGTCAATGAAATTGACCGCTTTTCCAGGTCTTGGGGCCGAATTTTGGTCATTGCCAAATGAGGCCTCTTTGGTCTCACTTTCCTTCAGCTGGGTGAAGTACTGTAAAGCAAACTCGAGCAAATCCCTGGGCTGATTCCTCAACACTTCCACGGTAAAGCTCTGTAACAGCTCCGTCAGTCCTTCAGGAATTTCTATACTCATTCCTGTTATCAGTCTATGAATGTGGACAAAACCGGTTTGCTGCGAATGTGAAATAATCAAAAGCACACAGTTGAGATTTTAGCAAAACGCCAAAAGTAGGAGACGGGTGTAGTCAGGCCACCCAGTCAGCAAGCTGTCCACAGCGGATCCCCTCTTTTTCTTGAATGAAAATGGCTCTGGATTTTTGGTCCAAGCATCTTCTGCTGCTTCAGGCTACAGGAAACCCACGCATGTGACCCAGGAATCCATGGCAACCACCTATCCAGGGATTGCGTATGAGCTGCAGCGGCGCAGAGGCTGCAGTCAGTCGCAAAATACCAATCAGGGAAAAGAGAAAGCCTCTGATTTATCAGGCAGAGATCGAGTTTCACTGAGAGATGAGATGTCTGTTGTCCAGTAGTAAGAATAAAATGTCGTGTGTTATGGCCATATATTTTTCTTTTTTAAATATGTGGTTTTATTTGCACAGACCTAAAGTAAATGTCTCTCACAAGATCATTAAAAAATAATACAAAAATAGAAAGATAAAAACGGGCATATAAAACAACAAATCTAATGAATGCAGCAAGCAACAATAGCCCTGATAAAGATAAAAAGGTGCTATAATAGATCAATAAATAGGAAATTTGACAATTAATTTACAATGGGATTAAAGAGGTAAAACTAAAGTACAGAAGGAACAGTGAATAACAGTCTTGCCTTCATAGTGTAACTCCAATATAATTCCAATAATTTATTACATTTAAAAACTAATTAATAGCTATAGGAGAAAGGCTCATTAGAGAGGGACTGTCCCTTTTATAGCACCAGCAGTTTTAAACCTTATTTCTTGTTCCAGAGGGAGACAAATCACAAATCTGATGCATATTTTAATGTCATGGGACCTTTCAGAACATTGTGACTTCCAGGCTAATAACGCATGCTGCCAGAAAGATTCATTACAGAATGAAACATTCAGGGTCAGAAAAAGAAAATTGCTGTGACAATATATTCTTGGCCTGAAACTAAAACGTGATAGTCAATACACTTTATAGTTATCTGTGGTGAGCCTTTTATGTGGAAAAGCTGTGACAAGTGATGTAGTCGTTAGTTTTGAAAAATACTGATCAGTAAATATGTGTTACGGGTAAAACAGCATCTATTTTTTTTTTTTTAGAAGCACTTCCTTTACACTTTCTCACAGTAGAAGAAAACCTAATTTCTGGGATTCACATGTGCCCTTAAACCTGTAAAACTGGTAACTCCACCCAGCTGTGCTCTCATCTTTAACTTTGTAGTTCTCAGGTTACTCAACTTTTAAACACAACAATCATGGAGAAATCGAACAAGAGAAAGTACAAAGAAAGATCAACTGAAAATCATGTGTTTGTGGCAAACATTTAGTTTCAGAAGAAATACTGGAGCAGATTAGGTGAGCCTAAAACACCCTGAGACTGCCAAATGTGTAACAACCCTCCTTTGTGTGTGCCATATTGTGGGGATTATCATGTGTTGGAATCAGATGGTAGAAAGCAGAGGTCAAAGAGAGATGAAGGAATAATTCTGCAGGTTACCAGCAGGGAATCAGAACAAAAGTTTTAAAAAAAATCTGCCATAAGAGCACAGCTATTATCTGCTACGTTTGTCCGCCCTCCGTGCCTCCGTGACCCTCACCATGAGACCCCTCCCCCTGCTGTGGCCCAAATCTGCCACTCTTTGTTAAGACGGCACAACATTTTCTCACTCAGGCGAACATGGATTCACATCCATGGAGTGACCTGTAATACAACACTACTGCTGCTTAGCTGCTAGCTCTAACTCACAGACTACAGGCTGAGAGCTGTCCGCTAAAAAGGGATTTAATTGAATGTCTACAGCAAAACCCCGTCGTGGTATCTATTGTGAGAAGACAGCTGTTAGTAGAGGACAAGCACTGTGGATCAGCCCTGCTCTCTGAACCATAGATCCTGAAGATTGTTACTGCTTAGTGCCTTCTCAATACACCAACAGAGCTTGCAGCTGTGGAATTATTACACTTCAAAATGCAAAGAATGTCTTTATTGTCCTTAGGTTGCAATAAGACTGTGGATTGTCATTTACAAAAAGCAATAAGGTTAAAATGAATATTTACATATGTGGTTTACTGTATACACAAGCAGGAATTGGCTTCTGTTGACACTTAGAATAAGGCTCCATATTTACATAGTACAACAGGAGGCAGTCAATCTACTGTATTTTAAGATTAGCTGACAGAAATGATAGATAAGAATATACACTAGGTTTATTAGGTAGCTAAAATCAATGCAATCTAATACAGCAGTCCTGCAAGAAATCCTACACTTATGAAGGTCATAATGTTCAGTTTTTGTTTATACATATTTAGCCCACCCTCCTTGATATCTGAGGTAGACCAAATTGTAAAACCAACTGCAGTGTAAAACAATACAATTCAACAGTAACACATACTTTACCTTCCAAAGTGACGAAGTTGAATCAACACCTCTCTAAAATACTTAACAAAAAAGGAACAGTATAATCCTCATGAATTTACAATCAGTGCGGCATCAAGTCAAGCTACAATGTAAATTAAACTGCAACAGTAGCTTTTAAAATATATTTTATGTCAATTAATGTTAACAGATCTCACACAATTGCCATCACTTTTTGTAGCAGTATGAGCTTTGGGTAAATAAACTCAGACCAGGTGTGGGAATTCATTCTACTCAAAATGTGGGCCATAGCTCGGCCCATATTTTACACATCCAAAGGAAATGTGCTGACTGAGTATCTTACCCACACATCCTGAGAGATTCCTTACATTATCAGCAGTTAATATCTGCAATAAAACCTATAAAATGCAGCTTCTCATACTTATGATGGCAAAAGCTGCTTCCTCGCCAGACCTCTCTAGCCTTTAATGGTGTGAAGTGCATTTTATAGCTTGTTTAAGGTACAAATGTACTGAAGACATCAGAATGAACTGCTTATAATAAGCTTCTTTGTTTCAATTCCTAGTGAAACTAATGTTTTCATGGCCAAATAAGAAAAATAAGAAATTGCGGGTCAAACCTGCTCACTCACTTGTGACTGATAAAAAAAAAATGTGATGACCGCAAAAGGCACTGAAGTGAACTTAAATTGTGATAATATGAATGAATAAGTTCAGCCTCAAACAGATTGTCACTTATTGGTCGAGCACAAACCGTGTTAGGTAATATGGTTCTTACTACGGCACCACCTTCAAACAAAGAGGCGTTTTCCTCATTTCTACAGTCATATTGTTGCTGTTTTGCGGGACAGTGGGAAGACATATGGCTGAATATTATGACTACTCTGAAAACATAGCACTCTGTAAAACTGTTTTAGCTGTACTGTACAGAGAGGGGATTTGTTGTTAACCCTAGCCTCATTGATATGAAATGGGTGGGCAAAATATTATAAATGCAATACAGTTTAACCGCACCACAAACTACAAAGATTTACTTTGAAATACACCCTATAGTGTCATACTTTCAAGATGTGGGTGACTGTGCCACCTACTGGATATGGTATTATAATGCATTGTTAAAATATATTACAGTATGCTATTTCCTCTTTGCATATATTAATTCTGATTAATCATTCTGGCGTTAAGGCCAGATCCTCCATTAAACAATAGCAACCCCTTCCTGATCCATTCCCTGCAGTCTACTCACAGACTGCTGGAAGGAACATTAGATGTTCCATAAGAGACGCTCGAAGCGACACTAGAGAGCTGGATTAAGTCATGGCATGACAGCGAGGACGGTTAACATTTTTATCTCTTGGTATACGTGGTATTACATAAAACATGTACTGTGAAATACATAAACACGGTATATGTGCAGAAATGTCACTTTTTTTGGTTGTACAATCATTTGTTTTTTTTAGTATTATGCTGGCATAGGAGATACAAATGACTAGGAGTTACAAGCATGATTCTTTAGCAAATATAAGCTAAAGATGTCCAAAGGTTATATGTCAATTTTTTTAATTTATTTTTTTAGAAAATGTGTAAAATATTTACAAGTCAGTCATTTTTGGTTTCTTATTGTGCTTTGCAGCAAAAATTCTTTGTAAATCATGATAAACCTGGGCCCTGACGTTCCTGAATGCCTTTCAAGTATCCGCAACAGATACAGCAGATTTGAGATAAGCCCATACAATTTGCTCTTATCAGAGTTCAGAGTTGTTACCAAACCACACACAGACGCTGATAAGAGTCAACCGTGCAGTTTCCACTGAAGTCATGACAATTACTTGGTGACAACAAATATGCTTGGACTTCATGAGTTGAGATGAAATTCACTTATTTAATGTCATGCCTAATTTTGATGCTGTAATTAAAAAAAAAAAAAGAAGAAAGATTGGTAAGTAAACATAATCGCTTTGTTGATGCCGCACTGTTGACACATTATTGGGATTTGTGTTTCTATAACAGAACAAAAGCTGATTTATTTATTTTTTAATTATCTCAGGCCTCCTCCTTTCCCTCTAATCTGATCTGTGATCAGTCTCCGCTCTCCAGGTGAGTGATTGGTTAGATCCCAGGTACTACTTTAGACAACGGTAGCAACAGTAAAACCATAGCATCCAACTATTCTCTCAACAGTTAACTGGATAAACTGAATCTCCACTAAACAATGTATTGATTTTGTTCACTTTTAGTGATGAAGGAGCATCATTGAACCACAACAAGCTCAGTAAAACTGTTCAATGAAGACCTACAGTAGACACCCTGTCCAGCAGGTAGGCCCGGACAGCAGCATGGTACCTTGGGTAATGAACCAAATATACAGACACAGTAGGAGACATCAAGGCTGCATGTGTTCTGTTAGGGTCACATACAGTGGATGGAGAAATTAACTGGAGTGACGCAGGTCCCTGATTGTTTGTTGTACCGTTTTTTGAGGAAAACTCAAAACTATATCTGTTGGTTTGATGAAACCATTCAAAAGGCGTAAATGGTTTTTACCCTGGATGTTCCATGAAAAATATGTTTAAGTTGTGCAGGAAATTGAATTTCTCAAATTCATTCTTGAGCTTTGAGAGACTGTTTTCATTATTTTTTCAAAGAGTAAAAAGCCAACACATGTAGGAAAGCCTGAGTTTTTTTTTTTTTAAACAGAAAGAAGCTCAAACTGTTAATTTTAAGCTTTAGTATTTGGTTTCCTTTGGCATATTAATTCACTTTGCAGTATTTTGCAATTTGAAAATGATTTGGCCTCTTAAGAGACTTATCGTTGCATAAGGGTCACATTTACAAACTCAGAGTGCTGATAGACAGTTCTTTGTACCTGCCAAATGGCTGGCAACGAACCTGACATGCATTTGCACAACTGCAAATTTCAGTTAGCTAAAAGCCTTTTCCATTATGTTTCTATCCCTTGTTTTTCACACACACCACCACAGTCTGTTGTCAATCTATAAGACCCACTAAACATTTAATCTGTTAAAGCAATTTCGTTTCAGTAATTTGTGTATTTTTCACAACACCAGACAGACACTATGTCCTTTTTCCAGGAAATATTTACTCGATCAAGAGACAGGATCGCATCTTTCCATAAACGGGTCAGTTAAATATTAACAAATTTACAGTCATGAGGAATGTAATAAAAAAACAAAAACAAACAATGCTCGCCTTAAAAAAACCCAAAGCAGGGACCCCACCCAGGTGGCACTAGAACAAGACTCAGATCTATTTCTAGCTCCATTGTTACATGCTCTTCCGTTCAGTGCTTCACAGTTCGTCTTTGTCCGTTTTTGTCTGTAAGGGAACAAAATTAAAGTTATGAAAAAATAGCCAAAAGAGTAAATACTCCAGCATCTGAATTCTTTGCATCCTGAAGATGCCACAGTATGTTAAGTGCCCTTACCGTTTCTTCATCGTCTTCCTCATCTACGATTTCATCTTTATCTTCGGCTTCGTCCTCTTTATCTTCAGAGTCGTCTTCTACTGGCTCTTCTGGCTCCTCCTCTGGCTCTTCTTCAACCTGTAGAACAGTCACATCATTTTTAACACAACCACAATCTTCAACTGTGACTGGGCTGACACACTTAAAGTGACCCAACTAGGCCACCTGAAGAAGATAGGGATGCTTAAAACGTTTACAAAGACAGAAAATACTAAAAAAAAAAAAGAAAAAAGAAAGGAAATTGGAACTATTTACAATGCAAAAATAACACATTTTAATCAAATCAGAGATAAGAATGTGTTCATTGGCTGCAGAAGGGGAGATGTGACTTGACACAGTCACAATGAACCAGAAAACATCTTCTATGCAAATGTTTCCAAAGTAATACAGTATGTGGCAGCTGACATTGACTTGCCTTTTCGTCCAGGGCTACATTCATGCTGAGTCGGAGCATGCGCTCTATCCTGTCTCCATAAGCCTTTGTGTCAGCCAGCTGGTAGCCTGAGCGCAGCGTGGCCGTCTCAAACAAAACCATAGCCAGGTCTGATGCAGTCTGGTCCTCGGCATCATCCTGAAGGACATGAGGAAAAGAAACTGTTCAGCTAACTGCTCTGATTGGTCTATTTTGTGTTAAGAATGCTGCACAGAAATTAATGCAGATGAATTGGTTAGATCATCATATCAAAAATGTATTAATCACTAACAGAACAACTGTTACCATGTTTAAGCATTTTAGATGTGTAGCCATGCTTAAAATGTTGAAAAATGACATTGATGTGAATTATCTAATATGTATTACTTTTTGGTAAATGAAAAACAAAACGATATATATATATAGCTGGTCTAGCACCATCAGATAATATGGCAACATTAAAATAGTACAAATATAGTGAGAGTGATCAGACTTACAGTGACTCTGTTAAGCATCTGCTTGATGAGAGGATGTTTGGGGTTGATTTCTAATGTTTTCTTCTGGCTGGCATAATAACTGAAGAGAGAAAAGGGGAACAGCCACATAAGTTCAGTAAACAGTCAGGCCACAACATGTTGATAATGAGCAGTGAAACTGCTAAAAAGCACAGGCTCATTACTCACTTTGTGGAAATGTCTTTTCCTGTTTGGTAAGCCTGTGCCTTCATGATCCTCTCCATGTTTCCTGACCAGCCGTACTGACTGGCAACCAAAGCGCAGGGTGAGTTGGTTAGCCTCTGAGAGAGGACTGCCTTCTCAATCTGTGGGAAAGACAGCATTGTATTAAATAAATAGACGCAACTTAGTAGTTGCAGCCAAATTTGATCGCCTCTGGCTCGTGTTTATTTCCAATATCATGAATATTACAAAATAATTGTGTCTCTACCTTGTCCTTCAGGGCCTTGTCCTTCAGCCAAGTGGTGAGCGGTTCATACTCCTTCTCCAGGGCCTCCCTCTTCTCCTTTGCCTTATCACTCTCGTCAAATTTGACACCCTCCTTTGCCACGTTCTGGAAGCGTTTTCCATCAAACTCGGGCAGTGCCTGGATGCAGTACTCATCCACAGGCTCTGTCAGGTAGATCACCTCGTAGCCCTTCTTCAACAGCTGTTCCACGAAGGGAGAAGACTCAGCCTACAGAGGGCAAATGAGACAGATGATCAATGCCAGGCTAATAAATTTCATGTTACTTGAAAAGCTTGGTTTATGTGGTGTAATTTCAGCATACCATGTATGTGACAGTTTACACTGCTTTAAATATAACTGAGCATTTTACCCGACCGAACAATACAAATACACCCACTCACCTCCTTCCTGCTGGTACCAGCCATGAAGTAGATCTTGTCCTGCTTTTCCTTCATGCGCTCCACATACTCCTCCAGGCTGGACAGGACTGTTTCGCTGTTGGAGGTCTGGAAGCGCAGCAGCTTGGCCAGACGGGTCCTGTTGGAGTGATCCTCAATGACACCCAGCTTGATGTTGGTTCCAAACTCCTTCCAGAACTTATCGTTGTATTGTTCCTCTGCGATCTTCTTGATCATGTCTAGAGTCTTACGCACCAGCTTCTTGCGGATAACCTGAACAGGGAGAAGATGAGCGTCACACCATGTCACTTTCCACTTTACTTTGCTCTCTCTTCCAGCAAATCACTTTGATTCTGCTTTGAAGTGTGCTATATAAATAATGTTGCTTTCCTGCTTGCTTATCAATTATCTTTTTGCATCCAAGTAAGTCTTAATATAGGCCAGTCAGTAAAGACCAGCTACATTGCAGACTAAATGAATAAAGTGTTAAATTACAAAAGTTAAAAAGTGACATTTACAATTAAAAGAAAAAAAGGGGGAAATAATTGGTATTTATATGGTGCTGTATTAATATTAGATGTGAAGCTCACCTTGAGCAGTTTGTGCTGCTGCAGAGTCTCTCTGGACACATTCAAGGGAAGGTCATCAGAGTCAACCTAGCAAATTTAATTTCCATTAAATTACAGTGCAGGTTCTGAACAGTTCATATTGGCACATGACTGTCGCCACTAGAGCTAGAATTCACTTACCACTCCCTTGACGAAGTTCAGGTATTTGGGCATCATGTCATTGAAGTCATCTGTGATGAAAACTCTCCTCACAAACAGCTGTGACAGAAGGAGATAGTCATTTAAATTCCTGAATATCATGCCATATCCACACTACAAACCCTTAAAATAGATACTGAACACACTTGAGGTACATACCTTGATATAGTCATTCTTCTTAGAGCCGTACTCGTCAAACAGGCCGCGGGGAGCTGAAGTTGGCACAAACAGGATGGACTTAAAGGTAACCTCCCCCTCAGCCATGAAGTGGATGTGCGCCAGAGGGTCGTCGCTGTCCTGCTCGAGAGCAAAACATAGTTTAAAGTGATACAAATAAACTTGCTGAGCACATGAGGCACACAATTTACATGGCTGTTCAACAAAGCACCTACCTTGGAGAACGTCTTGTAGAAAGCCTTGTACTCATCCTCCTCAACCTCTTTAGCTGGTCTCTGCCAGATGGGCTTGATATCATTCATCAGTTCCCAGTCCCACACAGTCTTCTCAACCTACAAACAGGGTAACAGTTTCAAAAATATTCCTTTTCAAACAAACAGAACAAATTAAAAAAGGTATTAAAATGACCAAATGAAATAGTATCAACTTAGGGGCTAAAGGCATAATCAAATATTTTTTACTGCCTCTCCATATCATAATAAAATCCTCAGGAGACCTAATAGTTCGAAGTCTAAATGTTTCAAGACATTTTTACCAAAATCTTTCACAGCTTGAGATCTAATTCATGAAACCAACAACAAAAAACTATTTGCCTCAAATTAAAATCAACAAGAGTTAAATGTTTTACTGTGCGATTTTGAAAAAATAACAATTTTAAGATCAACATGCGTTTGATAGTGATCACAATGTTCATTTGGTCCATATCGCCCACCCCTATATGAACTTCCTACCTTCTTTGTCTTCGGCTTGTCTTTGTCTTCGTCCTCTTCCTCTACCTCGACATCGTCTTCAGCAGCCTCTTTCTCCGTGTCCTCTGCTGCCTCAACATCTTCCTCGATGGGCTCTTCAACCGTCTCAGTCTGGCATGTTGAAGGGAAGAAATTATGCAACGACCATTTGTTAATTTTCATCTTTGTCAGTTTCATAATATATATATATATATCTGTACCCGAATCAAGCCTGAGTCAAAGTGTGGAAGCAAGTGTCTTAAGTAGTCACCTTGCTTGCCCAAACGTAGATGGGGAAGTTGATGAACTGAGAGTATTTCTTGACGAGGTTCTTGATTGTCTCCAGCTCCAGATAGTCTGAGGCCTCCTCTTTCAGGACCAGTCTGAGGTTAGAAAAAGATGTGGAGGATTTAATTTCAAAGTCAATACTATTCTAACATTTGAGAGTTGAGTTGTAACAGGAAAACAGCATTCAAGATCCAACTGAGTAGGCTTTACAGTATTCTTTCAGGTTTTGGGGACAGAATGAGAGGTGTGAAGAGCAATAAGTAGCTAAAATTACTATAGGTGATTTAAAGTTGGATGAAAACAAAACGTAAACCCACGTGATGGTGGTTCCTCTGCCCAGTGTGTCCCCACGGGGGTCCTCAATGACAGAGAACTGATTAGAGTCAGACTCCCAGATGTGTTGGGTGCCATTGTTGTGTTTGGATGTCACAATGACTTTGTCTGCAACGAGGAAAGCAGAGTAGAAACCCACACCAAACTGGCCAATCAGCTCTGAGGTTGACTGTCCGTCAGAGTGTCCTTCAGACTGCATCTCTGTCATCTTGTTGAGGAACTCGCTGGTGCCGGACTTGGCAATGGTGCCCAAGTTCTTGATCAGCTCCTCTTTGGTCATTCCAACACCAGTGTCAGTGATGTGGAGCATGTTCTTCTCCTTATCAGACTGGGAATAGGAACAATACAGTTAGGTTACCAACAGAAAAATCACTATTAACATTACCAATAACGACTGCAACATATAGTAAGTGTACTCCCCCCCATGCATACCTTTATTTTGATGGTCAGCTCTTCATTGGTGGCCATTGCATCCTCATTGGTCAGAGACAACAAGCGGATCTTATCCAGGGCATCTGAGGCATTGGAAATCAGCTCCCTAAGGAAGATCTGAAACAGATGAACAAAAATAATTTCATCATCAGTTCAGCCTTTCCTGAAAAGGTCTGTAAGCCAAGCCATCATGAGTTTTCAGCAAAGCCCTGAATCTACTGATAAATAACATAGCATTTCTTGTACTAAACCCCAATCACAGCTGTATAGGAACCAATGTGTTTTAAACTGAATGGTCAAAGAGCTCGCGCTGATTGAACAGAACAGAGGCCCTCCCTCCCCGTGTAGTCCTTTTACTCTGATGCAGTTCAGTACATAAAATTGACCACCACTATGTTCTCAATAATAATACCACCTACGTGAAATAAAGCTCTTAAAACAGTGCCAGAACTGAAAATTATAAACTTCTTAAATGTAGACTTTGTGGCACATCTGTTGTATTGGATTAAACTGTATCTAAACGTACCAAAAAAGTGGTAGTATGTTAAAAAGTGGCAAATGCCACTTTGACAGTTAACTGTTCTTTAAAGTTGTTGTATTAAAAAAAAAACATTAGTGTGTGTATATATATATATATATATAATATACATCACTCGATCGCAATATTAATCAATTGACGAATGACCCCAGACTCAAAGATCTCCATGGATCTCCACTGACCCTAGAATCGCTCCTGCGTACCATACAAGTAAATCCATAGAAATTATCTTGTTAAACTTATAATTGTACATCAAGATGATATTTATTCCTGCTCACCTCCTTGTTCTTGTAGAGGGAGTTGATAATCAGCTTCATCATACGGTTAACTTCAGCCTGAAAGGCGTGTTTTTCTGACTTTTCTCGGAGTTCCTTGATCTGAGCTGCATTCAATCCATCCAGCTGGATAGCCTCCTCCTCTCTGAGGACAGACACACACACACAGGTGAGATCAGGGACGTGCACAACAAATCATAGCATGTGTCAGTGTTCAAGTTGAAGACGAAACATACAAGATTCCCTACTCTTAATGAGATAACTTACATGTAGTAACCTTTGCATCTACTACTATTCAAGGGTGGCTATGAGCGTTTGTGTGCTCAAGCTTGGTCACGTTGACCTTGTGCTGTTAACTTAAGGGTTAGTCGACCTTTCCTGATAGGGACAACCGCAGTTCACTCAACAGGCACAATATGAAAAGATATTCAAAGTGACACTTACCTCTGCACCACCTCATCATCTGTTCTGGAGCCATCTCTGCTTTTACCAAAGTCCTCATCTACTGTCCCATCGACATCGAGTTCATCCTCTGCCTTTACAGCAGCTGCCAAGGGACAAGAATTTGTCAGATAAAAAAAATATATATCTAATTTAGTAGTTTCTGCAGGTGTATCTGGAGAAATATTCAGGATTTAAGATTATTTCATTTAGAATTAAGCTCTGCAAAGCCATGCCTAAACTCACCAAATAATTAAGACGTAACGTTAGGTAGGCTGGCTTTTTCTGTGCCAGACTATGGGTTTAGGTGTTAGCTAGCTTTAGACGGCTTTAACATAACTTACATGGTGTTGCTACTGGAAACTTCTGGAAAGACAGTTAACGTTAGGAATAACGGACACTAACGTAGCGCTGCTCCGAGAAACGTAGCGTTATACGAGCCAAATCAACCACGCGGCCTATCGTTAACAAATGGACACAATGAAGCTTGAACTGCACATCTCTTTGGGCTCTAGTCACGAACGAGCAGAGAAGAGGCACAAAAGCAAATTAACGCTAGCTTACTGGCTAATGTTAGCTGAAACGCTGTGTAATAAAAAGTCAGACGAGACAGCAAATCTTTCCACTACTCACCAAAGGCTAATAGTGCGAAAAGAAGACCTATCACCCACACTCGTTTCATTTTGAAATACTGCTTGAATGACGATGTGTATCTTCAGCTCCTGAAACAAAAGCCGGGATATCAGCGCACGGAGCAGCAGCAGCAGCACCTCCACGAGAGAGACTGACAAGCAACCTCTCCCACCAAAAGAGCCCACTCTGTTAAACCCGTGACAACCGACCAATGGCGGCGCACCACGCACAACCTTCGACCAATCACAGCAGAGTCTACGGCACATGTTGTCCAATCACATTCTTCAACATAAGTCAATACCCGAAAATCGTGGCTCGCCACCATTGGCCAGGAATGAATAATCAGCACATCACTTCCTAACGTTTACCTTTCAATGTGAAAAAAACTCTCTGTGAACATTTTAGTTAAACTTTGATTTCCTTATGCAATATCACAGCTAAGTGACACACTGAAGCTTGATGACAATGAAAATGTTGTTTATGGCTCTGTGAATGTAACATTATATATGTGTCTGCTTCAGTCTGTTAGTCTAAAATACATAATGTTTATCTACGTATGTATAATGGTATAGTAGACTATCTGCGTTGCCTGTCCTATAAAAGTGTGGATTCATTGATATCCTGCTGCATACACTGAATGGGAACTACATATCTGCACCACTGATCTTTGTCCACGAGGCGGCCCTGTTCAGTTACTGAGTTGAAAAAATGGAGACGATTGCAAAAAGATATTTTTTCCCAAACACAGTCTGATGAGTTTGTGAAAAACTGAGAAAGTGTCATATTGGAATCACTAATGGATACATAAATAGTACGTGACATTATCATACAAATGGGCTTGCTTAGCCTGTCTGATGGGTGTGTACCCGGTCGTGTGCCTATAGCGGATAAGATTACCGGTGTCAAATAGCAATTACGGTCGTGTGTGTGTGTGTGCGAGACAGTGTGAGAGAGAGTCGTTATAAAATTCCTGAACATTTAAAACATTATTGGACGTGTGATAACACTTTCGAAAGCCATGCTTACACCCATGGCTGTTAGAAATTTGATTCAACACAATCGAGCTGCTACAAACGGGTTTTAATCCATTAACAAAGTCAAACATTTCTCCAAAGGGAAGTCAATTCCTTAAATATGGAAGCTGATTTCCACCAAAAAAAGAAAAAGGTAGAGGACAGTAAATACTTATGGTAAAGAACTCAAACGTTTTAAACTAAGTCAAAATTATGAGACAATATGTCAAAGTCTTGACATAAATTGTCATAATTTTGCCTTAAAAAGTCAAACATTTGATGAATTATCTCATTATTATGACTTTGTATCTCGTAATTCTGACTTATGAGGTACTGAGTTTATGAGATACTACTCTTAGTCATAATGTAGACTTTCTAAGTCAAACTTATCAAAGGTTTGTCATACATTTTGACTTATCAAGACAAAAGTGAGACACTAAGCCAGAGTACTGAGATACTCAGTCAAACTTTGGACTTTTAAAGTCAAAATGAAATCAGTTAGAACCAGTCATCTCATAAATCAGAAATCAGAGTCAGAATCAGAAATACTTTATTAATCCCGAGGGGAAACTCTTTTCCTCTTTATCCTAAAACCTCTCAATTATGACTTAGTATCTCATAATTTTGATTTAGCATGAATATTTGAATTTCTGTCAGAAATAAAAATATTTTGATGACATGTTTCATTATTATGACTTAGTATCTCAAATGCATTCCTTATTTATGAGATACTAAGGTATAATGTAGACTTTTAAAGTCAAACGTATGAAATAGTCAAGACAAAAGTGAGGTACTGAGTCAGAATAATAAGATACTCAGTCAAACTTTGGACTTTTTAAGTAAAAAAGAACTATTCGTCTCACAAGTGTGTCCAAAACAGTCTAACTTGTGATTTACCATGATTATTTTTATTTGTCTCATTCCTAACATTGTCTGAGAGAGAGTCTTTGTTTTTTTAAATCTCCAGTATTTTAATGCTGAAGAAAAAGAAACTCCTTCCGGCCTGTACGGAGGCTCTACATAACAATGGACTATTTTCTTGATTATGCATATTGAATACATGTACAGTATCTGGTAACCCATGGCAGCTGTTTAGTGGGTAGTAGCCTTGGACGCATCAGCCTCTGATTCGCTGGTTGGCTGGGACCTTGCCAAACGCGGAAGTGACGTACAGAGCGACTCTTTCGGCATATATACAGAGGAGCCCTTTAGTTGTGCGTGATCCTCTGGGGAGACCGCTGCGCCTTATCTGCGGGCTGCCACCCAAAGAACGGAGTCATGGCGCCCTTGTGTTTGCCCCTGTCGTCTCTCAGGGACTGTCTGCAGAAGGCGATTTTCTTTGGTAATGTATTACAGAGTTTACATCACCGGCCGCTCAGGTTTCGCTTATGGAAACGGAATTTCGGTGCAGTAGCACATGGAGTCGGTCAGCTACTGTCACACCAGCCCAGAGACAGAAACTACGCAGCATCTGTTTGCAGCAGCTCCTCAGACGACCAAGACACGACGGAGAGGCTGCGGTCTGTTTACAGTGAGACCAGAAGGCAGACTGAAGGTACGGACACTGACAAATCAGCAGAGTGACATGCATTAAGAAACAGCACTGCGGGAAATACAAAACAGTTGTTTCCTTATGACCCCGTTATAACTAATGTTCCCAGCAGACCGATGCACCAACCCTTTCTACAGCCACGCGTTAGCAGCCTTTCGAGCAATAATCTCGTCCTGCAGATAGGCTACAGCCTATGATACTTTGTTATAAAGGGTTGGAAAAAACAGCACGAACACCTGAACAATATAATGCAGTCCAATGCAGTAGCCCTGCCACTACGGCCACCTTTTGAAGCTTACAACATGCAGGTTTTGTTTATTTTTAGTTGATTCAAATCTATAGGTATCCTTGTCGGCTGTGGTGCACTGTATTGTATTCTGAGGTGTTTCTGTTATTTTGTCCAACCCCTTAACACTAATTCCAATACATCCACCATCTTCAGGGAACTTGGTCGTACCCAAATATTTACACGATTTTGCAAGTACGGTGAGCGCAATGCAAAGCAGTTCAATGAAATAACCGTGCTATAATACTTAGCGAAGCGTTTAATGTCCAGTGTACTGTTGAGAATGTGTCAGAGAAGGGTTGAATCAACTTTGGGGTGGGTTTGTAGTGCATTTACTTATATACTAAGGTTTTTCCGATTATTTTGTCCACCTGAACGAGTGCTTGAATTGACATGAAAAAGGTGCCAGTACCTTAAGCCAGCAAACCTAGAAGAACTTCTACTGTAAGGGTAGACGTTACCAATTGGTAATATGAAATTCTAATGTAATAGTTATTCCTGGGATAAAGGATTAACTCCAATATCTGCTCGGCTCTGTACAGATGTTTATAGAAAGAGGATTTTACCTCACACAGCTCCACATTTTTCCCCCCTCTCGAGGCCTTTTTGAGCAGGAAACAGGCCTATTTTTGCCAAATGCCAACAATAACCACTCCATAACTCCTTATATTCATTAGAAAGTGGTGGTACAGAAAAATTAGGATCAGTAGTTGGTTGCAAAATCGAAAGTGCAGGAATCCGGCACGACTCGGTTATCAGGTGTACTTCTGTCCTATGATATGCCTTTCTGTCATAGCAACATATTCCCACATGGAAGGAAACTGCAAAATAACCTCAAATGTTTCTCTCCTCTTAGATTTGATCCCTGTCATATCAACCAACTCAGTCAACCCTGACAGCATATTTGCCAACAATGAGATGAGCCTGCGAGACATAGAGATCTATGGCTTCGACTACGACTACACCCTGGCGTTCTACTCCAGACACCTGCACACCCTTATCTTCAACATAGCACGGGACATCCTCATCACTAACCACAGGGTGTGTGCGCACTGTGTGACTCTTTAAAACCTGGCCCTTCAAACATATTTTTGTTCCAGATACGGACGGAATCATTCTTCTTGGCAGAAATTGATTTTTGTAAACTAACTGAACAGAACGGGACAATATACAATCCCGTGTTTCCTTTCATGTTTCACCATAAAAATATGAAAACCAGATCAGGAAGCTACTAGTAAAACAGTCACTGGGCTGTCGAGCGAGTCATTTAACCCCCCCGAAACATTTCCAGAGAGATGCTAAGAGATTGGTAGTGGTGAGTTGGAGAGCTTTGGTGATAATATGTGGCATAATCATCATTTCAAACTGGGTTACAACTGTGTTGCACCATCAAACATTTACTCCATTGATGTTGCATATTTGTTTTAAGATACAGTGGATCTAATGCCTTGCTTTTTTGTCACTGAAAATGTGAGTCCCATTTTTGATTTTCTTCTATAATAGTATCCAGAGGGTCTGCGGAAGTATGAGTATATTCCTAATTTTGCTGTAAGAGGACTTCACTATGATGTTCAGAAGGTGAGAAGGTCTTTGCTTATCTAACTCCAAAACTGACAGTTATTTTAAATTTTGCATCAATTGTACTGTCGGCTGAGTGCGAAGATCATTTTTGTGGAAGTATTGAATGATTTGCCACAGGCATTGCTGATGAAGATAGATGCTTTTCACTACATCCAGCTGGGAACTGTCTACAGGTATAGTGTTACTTATCACACCAGCGTAGTGCGTAATAAGTAATTCACGGAAAATGAAACGTGAAATTCACACATGCCTATGGATGTGATATTTTCTGTTTCTTCTACAGGGGTCTTCATCCAGTTCCTGAGGAGGAAGTAATTGCCATGTATGAAGGTTGTCACGTACCTCTGGAGATCATGAGCGACTTCTATGGCAAAGTGATGATTATTTCCTCTCTTATCTATGACAAGATAGGCACTACAAAAATAAAAACAACAGACTATAATGATGTTAATCCCTGTCCTGCAGAGTTCCCACGGCCACACCATGAAACAGTTCATGGACATATTCTCCCTGCCTGAGATGACCCTCCTGTCCTGCGTCAATGACTTCTTCATGAGGCACAATATTGACTATGAGCCAGTCC
This sequence comes from Coreoperca whiteheadi, assembly GCA_011952105.1. Taxonomy (NCBI): domain Eukaryota; kingdom Metazoa; phylum Chordata; class Actinopteri; order Centrarchiformes; family Sinipercidae; genus Coreoperca; species Coreoperca whiteheadi. Next base: position 10,923,559 of record CM022474.1, on the reverse strand, counting down.
ATCTCTACAAAGACGTAAAGGTGAACTGTGTTGTTATTATTCTACTTTGATCAATGTTATGGGAAACTCAGCAAACAGTATTTGCAACAATCTGTCAAGGTGATTCAGTAGCACTTTCCTTTTCCCAGTTATTGTATCTCTCAGAAGTGAATGTGTGTAAAGACATTCAATCCAGCCACATGCACATACATGTTCATGTATTCACATGTTTGGACAGTGTGCTGTGATACTCCAGTCATTCAATGCTGTCTTAATTTTAGCTCTGAAAACCAGTGTCTAATTTTAGTCGAGCAAGCCTGCCTCCAGCCATCTGCGTCGGTTCTCTGGTGGCTCTGCTACTTCAGAGCGAGAGGAGCGAGAAATCAACGCAGTGTTCTCCCTTTGAGGGCAGCTGTCATGCCGGCCCTGGCTATTCTGTGTGACAGTGTAGTGTTTTTTGACAGATAGCTGTCATTAAAAGCCCTCACACACACTCTGTTCCTCGAGTGCCTCTCATATCTTTTCAAGGACACCTTGCTCAGTCTTTTTTTCCCTGCCAAGTCTGATTTATTATTCAGCATTAACCCTGTTGTTTTTTTTGCCAAATTTTCTTTTGACTTTTGTGTAAATCAAACATTCTTTGCATGTGAGAAATTTCCATTAAATGTGCCCTTAAATGGGCAACCGTGCAAGGGAGAGTCTATTTACTCATTCACTGATTCAAAAGCACAAGTTACACTGTTGAAAATGTAGTGGAAACTTTGTCACGCGTCACCACAGTAACTAAACTCCAGGGCCTGCTTTCTTCATATTTAATTTGTATTCAGAGGTGCACTTTCTTTGTGCCTCCAAGTCAACCGTTCACATACAGAGCAAAGTGTTGCTACTGGAGCTGAATGCTAACATTGTGTCACTGAAGGCATGACTTCCTGGCTGAGGTCTGTTTACTTTTTCCTCTTCACAGGAAGCAATTAGAGATGTTCACGTCAAGGGCATTATGTACCGAGCTGTGGAGGCAGATATTGGTAATGTTCTTTGATTTATATTACTTTGTTTGAACTAATATAAAGTACATTATATGGCCACATCTCAGCTGTTAACAAGACGTAACAAATTAGGAACAATGATATACAACTAAAAAGCAGTGCAGTTTTGTTTGTGCTAATAATGTCAGCATCACCCACCCCACCCCTTCTCTCTTCCTTTCTTTCTTATTTTCCAGAGAAATACATTTGTTATGGTGAGCAAAGCCACGCTGTGCTGAAGAAGCTGTCAGAGCATGGGAAAAAGATGTTCCTCATTACCAATAGCCCATTTGACTTTGTGTAAGTGTGAACAAACAGTGCACGCGGTTGTTGGCATGATTAATTAAAAATGTCATGTATTGCTGTACAAATATTTAATTAGTGCTACCGTATAATGTCATTTATAGATGGGCAACCTCACATCAAAGGGCTTTCCGTCCGCAAGTATTTGCAATTCATTGTAAGTCATTGACTATGAGCCTCTTTTGAAGTCAGGCTTGATGCACAAAATGACCAACTATGCGTATCCAAACCTGAAAGCCTTCCCAGAGCTCAAAAACATTAAACCTGTGTCCTTGATTTAATAGTTTGTTACATTGAGTCATCACAGCACCAAACATGGAACAAAGGATAATGAGAGGCTGTCCGCACACTGAAATAAGCTTTTTACTAATGCAATGTATTGACCTTGACTTCCTCCCAGGTCCATATTCTTCAGAAGTTCTTTTTATTTAAAGTTACACTAACATAGTACAAGATGGACATGTTATTGCTGGTGTATCACTGTGCCCTTAGCTCAAGTATTTGTTACAGTGCCCTCATGATGAGCGTTAATTCTGCTGACGAGGTAATGTCTTGAATCTTTGTCCTTCTCAGGGACCGAGGAATGAACTACATTGTAGGGAAGGACTGGAGGGACCTGTTTGATGTTGTGATTGTTCAGGCCGACAAACCAGGTTTCTTCAATGACAGGAGAAAGTGAGTGTGTTTGTGTCTCCTCATACTATGTCCATGCTGTGCCTCTTTTATCCCACTAGGGGCCTCACTGCCAGCAGTTTCCAATAGACCTTATACACTATTTGTACACAGGATGTGCATAGGTGTATTTTTGTTTGGGGGCCGATGATATTATAAGTGGGTAAGATTTGTCTTTGTGTATTTTTTCCCAGACCTTTCAGGCGAGTGACAGACAAAGGTGCATTGTTGTGGGACAGGATTCACAGGTTGGAAAAGGGCCACATCTACAAACAGGTGTTGTGCAAAGGAATTACCATGACATGCCAGTTTCCTGACAAATTTCCTTTATAAAATACATGGTTGATTTATTTATTTTTTTTAAAAATGTGTATGTATTTGTGTTTGATCACTGTAGGGAAACCTTTATGAGTTCTTGAGACTGACTGGCTGGAGAGGATCCAAAGTGCTCTACTTTGGTGATCACATCTACAGTGACTTGGCAGTAAGCAGTATGCAGACATATTAAATATTTAAGGACTCATTATAACTACACAAAACACTGTAGTATGAAAGATGAGGATACTATGAACAAAAAGTGGAACCACGCTCAATTTAAGATAAGTTTGTTTCTGAACTTAAAGGGCAAATCCTGACTGAGTTCATCTTTATATGCAGTGTCTAAATCTTAACGTTCTGTTAGAAGATGCAAATAGTGAGATACTGAGCGAAAGCTTGAAAGGTACTAAAGTCACTGGATTGAGAATGAAATTCTCCATCCATTAAACCACTATAGGGTTACTACCACTAACTCTAACCCACATTACTGTAGCTCTGCATTGGGTTTGGTTGACAGGCAATTTAATAAGTGTCAACCAATCTGCCACTTAGCAACTGATCAGCTGTAAATGGTGATAATGAAAGAAAGAGTTGACATCTTTGGCACAATGCCTCGCTGGTGGCAGGCAGCCGGCTGTGAAACATGACGTCTTGCTTATTTGGAAAGATGGAACACGGCGTGTGTGGTTTACACCAACCACCGCTTACAGTCAGCTTCTCTTTTTTTAGTTTATTTTTATTTCTGCTTTATGCAGTTTTATCAATAAATCCAAGAACAGAAGAATCCAAAAATTGTTCTCACTTCCCTGAATCCATTTCAGCAGGGTTTTTCAGCTGCCCGTCTCATGTTCGTCTGATGGAAAAGATACACTTCCGTTTAAATTGGTGCTGTTTGGACTGGACACCTACTGGTCAGTCTTTACTTGAGTTCAAGTCTATTATATTTAATCTTATATGTACAACTACATTGGTTGTGTATTGGGTGTGGGCATTGTCAAATGCATCAAAGTATGCAACACTAGGCATACTGTGACTGTACAGATCAAGTGTTACATTGCAGTTCTGCTGACGTCCTGTATTTTTTACTTGGCTGATGTAGACAAGGTGTTTATGTCATAGCTGTCTCAATCATAAATGTATGATCGAGACACCTATGACAGTAGTTTGGGTTCAAGACTTGTTTTCTGTTTTGCAGGATCTGACGCTGAAACATGGCTGGAGGACAGGCGCCATCATCCCTGAGCTGAGGAAGGAGATCAAGATCATGAACACGGAGCAGTACATGCACATGATGGCCTGGCTACAGGCTCTGACTGGACTTATCGAACAGATGCAGGTCAGCAGACTTTAAAAAAAACATCTTTGTCCTCGACCCCCAAATTTGTGTGCTCAACATCTATGCACTGCTCCCAAAAAGGTACACAGGGATCCAGCATCTCAAGCTGTTGTCGAGGAGTGGATCAGAGAAAGAGAAGCCATGAGGTATTAGAGATAATTACTTTGGCAATCAAGAACAGTTTTGATAATATAGTAAGATCTTGTAGAACTTATCTGACCTCATCATGATGGTGTGAATGTGTTTTCGTGGCAGGTCACAGACAAAGGACATCTTCAACCGTCAGTTTGGGAGTCTGTTCCGGACGTATCACAACCCCACCTACTTCTCACGCCGACTCTCGCGCTTTGCTGACATCTACATGGCCTCCATCAGCTGCCTGCTCAACTACGACTTCCAGCACACATTTTTCCCTCGCCGCACTCCCCTGCAGCACGAGTCCCCCTTCTGGCCTGAACACAGTCCTACTGGTATTAGCGTCTCCTCACAGCTCCACGGGACCAAAGCAGAGTCCGAATAGAGTGAGGAAGGCAGAGTTCAAACATGAAGACTCAGATTGAATGATCTCCATTGCTGACTTAAATGTAACTTGTTCTTTCAAGTGTTGACATGGCATTTTAGAAGATGCATGTCACATTTTAAGATATGTGTTATTGGTAACAATCACATAAACTGTTTGTCTTTAAGAAGAACAGGAGATTTTGTGCTTTTTAAACCAAATGACACATTACAGAAGGATGTTTTTATTTAAATCATTGACACCTTGTATTTTACATTTTTATCACACAGAATGTGGAACATTGAATGCACTGATTGTTTAGGTTTGCACGTGTGTGTATAAGAGAGAGGTGTAGTGAGAAATTATACAAAGATGATGCATTTACACAGTCTAAACAATAGGGGGCAGTCACATCACCATAGATCTTTGCAGTATGAATTGTACACCATGCCTAAAGATAATCTTTTTTTATCCTTTGCATCTGTAAAACTATAAGAGACTGTCAGTGAAATGGGAATATTCAGATGTCACATTCACGTTACAAACTTTGTTGCCTTAATCTCTTGTTCACATTACTGCAATGTATATATTTTTGTAATAGCCTGATATAATTTATGGTAATCAAGCTTTTCAAATTTTGCCAGCTGGCATCTTAGCTAATTTCATTTTGAACTGCCCATTATGATACTCTTTGCACATTTATGTTCTGAGATTATTACATTTATATTTGATTGTTTTAACCAGTTCCACACCACAGTCTTATTTTAGCAGGTGAGTAATGTTAATATTTTGTCAGGAAAAAATAGATAATTGCTATAATTAGCACGAGTGTTGCTGTTTGATCTGTGAAGGCAGCATTGGGTTTCATGGGTTTGACACTTTTGCAGACGATGTGTGAAATGTTTTCACACATTTGAGAATAAGGGTTGTAGAAGAATATATTTGATATATGTAAGCTGGAATCTTAGAGTTTTTCATTATTTGGAAAAAAGGGAATTCTTAAATATCAGTGGCCACAACCAAGACCTCATGGTTTATTTGTGTTTCTGTAGTTTAAAATATGTATTGATGAAGTGTATTTTTATTTCACTATTTATTAAAGTGGAAATGGCTTAATGATCCTTGCCAAGTGCTTATGCCATGAATTTAAAGCAATTTCATATGGCTGGATAATTGTTTAATTAGCAGGTAAGTACTTATTGAATGTGTAATTCATTTGTGTACTATGCCCCCCCCCTCCCCTTTTCTGTCAGCTGTCTAAACAACAAGACATATTTCATAATTTGAAAATTAATTTTGAGGACTAATTAGCTCCTCCTCCATATCCCTCAACTTTCTAGTTACCATTATAGCACTTGATTTATTGGGATTAATCCCTCCAAATCCTGTTATGGACCAATTTCCCATATTGCATTTGGGGTTTTCTCTATCAGACAGGTGTACAATCTGAGATCTTGGAAAATAAGCCGAGTGGTTTAACAGGGATCAGAAATGATAAGATCAACGACGCTGTGTCCTGAGCTGAACAGAGTGTCTGCAGGTTCCATCACTGGTCTCACTGTTCTTCCACCCAAGCTCAACATCATTTAGGCACCATGGACAGCGACAGCACGCCGTGGAGCTCCGGCTCTCATCCTCCATCCATCCATGCTGAGGGGGTGACCGCGGCGCCCACCATCTTCCCTCGAGTGGGCTACAGTATACTTTCTTTCCTCATGTTCATCAACACAGTGTTATCAGTTTTTAACAATGGTATCGTCATAACCGTGATGCTGAGGAATGCGTCTCTCCTTCAGCCTATGAACATTTTTATCTTCAGCCTTGCTGTGTCTGACCTCATGATAGGCCTGTGCGGCTCCCTGGTCGTCACCATCACTAACTACCAAGGATCTTTCTTTATTGGCCACACAGCCTGCATTTTTCAAGGATTTGCAGTCAATTATTTTGGTAAGTGTAGTTATGAGAGCAGTTTGTGATATATAGACTTTCTGTTTGGATCGATTTTGTTTTGTGCCTGGAGGTCTATTATTGTAAAACACAATAAACAAAATTATAAGGTTACAATATCCATACATGACATTTTTGTTTCACTTCACATAATCTCATAAAATGTTTATGTTGTCGGCCTTTGATGCTTTTTTAAAAATGTCTTTCTACTGCTGTCACATCTTGCAAATGTCATGTCCTTTTCTTAAAAATTAGACTTTCTGACTTGAGGTTCATTCTTGCCTTTGGAAAGAAAGTGTAAATCAAGGTACACTTAGTATCCCTTTCAGAGCTTTGAACAACATCTCACAATCTTCTCAGTGGTTGTAGTTTGCGCAGTTGTTGTGGAGCTATTGGAGATGTTCTCTGTGACAACTGAGCAAACTCCATTCCCTGAGAAAGACCATGATGAGACCATGACATGCAGTTAAAATCTCCAGGAAAAGCTAGTAAGTGGACCTTGAGCTAGGGTGATGGTTTTTGTTAATTTGTTTCTCTTTCCTAGGTCTGGTGTCTCTCTGCACTCTGACCCTGCTTGCCTACGAGCGGTACAACGTGGTGTGCAAGCCAAAAGCTGGACTAAAGCTGAGCGCGCGGAGAAGTATCATCGGGTTACTATTTGTCTGGATCTTCTGCTTGTTTTGGGCTGTGACTCCATTATTCGGATGGAGCTCCTACGGACCTGAGGGAATCCAGACCTCCTGCTCTCTAGCCTGGGAGGAGAGATCGTGGAACAACTACAGCTATCTCATCCTCTACACACTCCTCTGCTTCATTTTCCCTGTTGCAGTCATCATCTACTGTTACACCAAAGTTCTCACATCCATGAATAAGGTGGGCTCATGATGGCTTCTGCATATTTATTACACTTTCACACCATTAGAACAAGTTATACAATTCATACCTCCATCCTCATTTGTTTGCAATTACCACCTACAGACTAAAAAAGCTATTAGCTTTTAATGGGTGTCGAATTTGCTTTCTCCTCATAGCTGAACAGGAGTGTTGAGCTCCAGGGTGGGCGTTCCAGCCAGAAGGAGAATGATCATGCCATCAGTATGGTCTTGGCCATGGTCATAGCTTTTTTTATTTGCTGGCTGCCCTACACGGCATTGTCAGTGGTGGTAGTTGTGGATCCAGAGCTCTACATTCCTCCACTGGTCGCCACCATGCCCATGTACTTTGCCAAGACCAGCCCCGTTTATAACCCCATCATCTACTTCCTTTCCAACAAGCAGGTAAGCAGCTAAAGTGTATGTCTGTTGTAAAATTGAGATGCAAAGGCTGAGATAGGAAGCACAAGAAAAACAAATTTGAATTGCATTTGAAATTGATGCTCATATATTTCCTTACAGTGTTAATGTGTTTTTATGTCCAACAGTTCCGTGACTCCGCTCTGGAGGTGCTGTCCTGCGGCCGCTACATTCCCCATGTGCCCACCAGCGTCAGCATCAGCATGCGGTCCTTGAACGTCAACACACGCAGCAAGGTGTTACCTCTGTGACTTTCTCCAGGAACAACAAGAAGCTGCCATGGTTGTCAGTGTTTATTGGTGCCTCATCAACAACACAGACCTGTACAGCCACAGGCTTATGTCTCTCAGAGAGGTCTTCGCTGTAGCCCAGTGAGAACAGAATTGGCTCAGAGACCGATAGCTGATTTTCAGAAGGTGGACAAAATAAGTGGAAAACCTTATGACACACAGTAATGCAATACAATACCAAACATGGGCACTTTTTGTTAAGATTATGTAAGAGATGAGCTTATTCATCTTTTTTTGAGACTAGTTTGTTTTGGTATTTTATTGAATTGCATTATATTGCAAAGTGTTGCTGTAGTTATTGTCCATCCCATTTTACTAGAACAATAAGAGTATTCAGTAAGTTTTTATTTATGTAATTTGTTTAGATCAATAAACTGTTACCTTTTTCATATTGGTGTTTGCAGGTGTGTACTGTATGCATGTGGAAAACTAGCCAAAAAGTAAGGAGATCTTGAAAGGACAGAAAAAACTGACTGGAATGAATGTTTTTGTAATTTTACATTTGTATGCATTTTTAACATGACTCGGCAAGTCAAATACAGCCCAGGCTGCAGAGAGAGAATGTGAGGAAGTGAAACCTTTGACCCCTGAATTTTTGTTCATAAATAAAATGTGCTGGACCTGTTTTCATGTAGTTTGAGAAGATACATCCTCCTTTTTGAAAGTCACTTAGATGTTTAACATTTTCAGTCTGCTGGGAAATGCATTTTGCGTGGCATGAAATATTGATTCATACATAGTCGACTGTGCAATCCCTTTTATATTGCAAGGCCTTTTTCTGTAAAGAAATACTCTGATTTTATGTAAGTTATACACATACTGCTCGACACCTCTTCCTATGTAATATTATTATGTAAATAACTTAAATCAATGTCAACAATTGCCAGCTCCATAATGTCATCAGCACTGTCATCGGACAGCTAGGCCAAATAATTGCCTATAACTACTTGCCTTTTGTGACCACTCTCACTTCCCAGGATTCTGCTGCACAAAACACATAATATTAGATTGCTGCAGTGTATACCGAAATCAATTTACTCATAAGCACATGTGTCAATACAGGATTTACGCTTACAATTACAATTATTTAGCAGTTGAAGGGAAATTGCAAAGGCAACATAATATGCTCTCCCTCAGATTCTGGCCTAATACACAAAAATGACATAATGTGTTAGGTTCTGCAATAATCACAAAATCCAAAACATGGGAAATTTTTGTGCGCTTGTTAAGCGAGCTTTCGGCACACCTCACCTTGTCCATTTAACAATTTTATTTTGAGAGACATTTGATCAGTCTAATATGTAGGATGGTCAGGAGGAAAATGTATTGTGTTGGTCTAATCCCAGATTTGGCATAGTACATAAACTTGCAAATTTGAAGCAAAGAGCATTTCACAGTTTATCGCCAAACAGGATTACAGAATGTCATGCTATAATCCAGCAGCATGGCTCCCTCTATTTTCTGAGCCAATTCAAGAACTCCCAAGTCATCCATCTGGTACGCTTAATGAAAAGCTTTTAACCTTTGTGAGGTACTGTATTTAATGAAATGGGACAGCTGTTCACTTCACACACATACGCATATCATGTGCATCACAGTGCCATACCATCGTCATTATTGCATTTCAGCTTTATGCCCCCGGTTGGCTTTTTAAAGTTGTATATCAGGATTGAGACAATGGTGTCGTAACCACTTTTCAATTAACAACCATCCTTTATTTTCCCAGTTGTCTCTGCTGTGAATACACAGGACAGTTTTTAATGAATGTGAACAGTGAGGACTCCCAGGTGACCTGCTGCTGCTGTGGAGTGATAATGAAAAGGGCGGATACTTTGGCGTAACTTGTCCAAGCTGCAGGTTCACCCATTTATATTACTCATGCAGTGGAGAATCACTTGCCGACAAGAGCGTCTGACTCACTGTATGTTCGGTCAGCGTAGAAGATGAAGATATGGAGCTAAACATGTTGACTCTTTGAACCTGGAGATGAGAGGCGAGCCTGAACCTGCATGGAACGCTGAGAACAACACCATTTGGAAGGCATACACTGACATTGCCTTTGTAGTGGCAAACAGCTTGATATTGTTGATCACTTCCGTTGTGGGGATTGCAGCAAATATTTTTGTCATACTGGCAGTTTATCACCAAAAATCACTACAAACTTCGAATAATGCACTGGTGGTGAATCTTGCAGTCATAGACATTCTGAGATGTGTAATTGACTGCCCCATTCTCTTAACCATCGTCATGACTGTGTATCAAAAAGGACATGTGATCGAGGTAATCTGTGATACGCAAGTGGCCTCTTTCGCTTTCAGCTGCTGCATTCAACTGTTGACACTGGCCTGTATAAGTGCAGAGAGATACCAGGCCATTGCACAACCCTTCAAAACTAGTCAAAGGCGAAAACGGATTATGGTACTGATTCCTGTCACATGGACCTTGGCGATTCTGGTGGCTGGCATTTGTCTGGTATTTCTGAAGGACTCACCCGTGCATGTGAGATGCAAAGGATTACCGAGAGAAACATCATCCTCCTATGACACCTTTGGACTTTACATGTTGTTCCCATTTTGGGCAGCTTGCTTTGGTGTTATCATTGGATTCTACGCTCGCATATTTACCATTGTGAGATCACACAATCGCAAAATATTTGACAAAGGTACTTTTCTTTCAAAAAATGACAAAACAGAAGATAAGCAGAAGAAAGGAGAAACAGCTGTGGGAAATGGATACAGAAAATCAGAGCAAAACCAGACCCTGAGCAAAAGCGTTGCTCAGGTGGAACTATTGACACAAGCTGAACCAAATTCATCCAAGACAGATACTAAAGCTGCTCTACTGACCTCAACAAAAGCTCTGCAATGTGTCTCCATCAGTTTAGGAAACAAAAACTACTTAAAAAATTCAATGAAGATAAGTGACTTGGAATCAGAACAACCTCACCCTCCTGCAATGCAAGTTGCAGTGCAGACTAAGGAGAAACCTTGCGAAACAAAGCAGTCCAACCTGTGTGCCCCGAATGTCGAAGCACAACCATTAAATGGAGATGCTGTTTCTATTGTTAGAGGGTCAAACACAAAGCTGCAGAAGGTGACAAGCAATTTTGACTCCGAAAAGCAATCAAAAGACAGAGTGAAAATTGACAAAGCAACCTCTGAAATGAAAGAAACCAGTCCCCATATTCCATCATCTTCACAGTTAGAAAATCCTGGATCCACTTCTGTTTTACCGATTGAACTAATACAAGCTAAGAACAGCAATGGAGGAGAAACACTGACTGTTGCTACAGTAGATCAAGTGTCTTCGTTACCTCCAGTCTCAAATATTGTCCCTGAAACAGAAGCTACAAAACAAAATGCAGAGGTGGAAGGTGCTGTTTGCATAATGCCTTCAAAAGCATGTAAAGAGAGAGTGAAGAAAAAGAAGGAAAGTAAAATGGCTAAGCGTGCTGGCTACATAATTATAACCTTCCTCTTATTCTGGCTACCATTGATCACAACTATCCTGGTGAATTTTGTTCACAAAAACAAGAATACACAGGTAAGCATTTCTAGAGGTCTTCTGGCATTTTGTATGTCAGAAAGTGTAAGATAAAGTTTTTGTTTGAATTACTGTGCTCTTATACTGTGCTGTGTAGTATGGCCTCTCAACTGTTTCTGGCCTGTGAACTCACTTTTAGGTGCCAAAAATGTCATGACACCAGCAAATGTTCAAACTGTGAACATGATGTAAATTTGATTATGACATGCTTTTAACTTGTATTTTCAGGATAAATATCTATATATATATATATATACTGTATGTATATACATATAAGTCTATCGAATGTTCTCTAACAATGTTCTATTATTTTTTCAGATAACAATCATTTGGGACGTGGAAATTCTGTCAGTCTCTGTTGCCTGCATCACATCACTGAGTGACCCATTAATATATGCTGCAGTGAACCCTCAGTTTCGGACAGAGTTTTACAGGCTTAAAAACAGGGTTAAGGCCATATTCAATAAGAAATGATAATATTTCCACTACCTTTCAGTCGCACTAGACCAAATGACAATACTCAATATTCACTATGGAACTGAGTATAAAAATGGTTAACATTTGTCTTGTCATTGTTCAAATATTAACTAAATTAAACCCCAGATGTCAATGTGTGAATTTTTATTTGTGTATAGGAGGCCTATTATTTTATATGCCGCTGTGTTATCTTAGATTTTAAGCTGGCTGACTTCTCAGCAGTTACTAAACGCTGCAGAGCAGAGGCGCTGCATGCTGCGAGAAGCAGCCTGGACTGACGCAATCAGCTCAGCAGGAGGAGTTCTCTGTCAAACAATCACTGAGGCCTACTTGTCTGTCTCCAGAGACCCTGCAGTCAGGACCCACCACTGGGCCGGTCAGGTCCTCACATGCCCTCCAGCAGCACCTAATTATTATTCTTTCCTGTTATTAGTGATGCAAAACGTTATGAAATCCACCTAATTGTGTTCTAGTAGATAAAAAAACGACATGGGTCCTTGAATGGATTTTTCAGTAGAGCTACAGTATTTATTCTATCCACTGCACCAAATGCACAATGTGTGATTATGTCTCCCTTTCCCTTACCCCTTTTATATGTACTCCATGATTTGTATTTCATTAAAAGTGTTGCAGAATTTACATCATAGCATACCTCATTGTGTGTCTTTCCATGAATCTAATTTTTACTGACAAACCTCCAACAAGACGCAGAGACATACTTTTAATAAAACAGAATTCTGCAATGACAGCATGCAAATCCTTAATTCAACCAGTTAACAGACAGAAATAGTATGCCAACAACTGTCAATAAAATCTAGAAATAAGAGGAGCCAACTTCAAATGCAGTTGATAAAGTTCTAACCAAGATATTTACAATATGAAAAATGTACAAAATGGCCCTTTAACACAGTGAAATCTACCAAGTCTCGCTTATGAATATTATAATTTAAGAGGAACTCAATGGAATTGATGTTCTACACTCTTTCATATGGTTTTCCAGTTCAAGACTATGTGTTAGGGTTAGTATTAGTTAAGTGTTGCGGAGAACATTCACTTATATTTCTACCTTGTGACCTAACTAATATGTACCCTGTATAGTTCTCAATATGAATTGTAAATTAATAACAGTGGCTTTCACATAGATCCATATCAGAATGTCAAATATGTAAGCTAACACAGATTTAGTCATTTTGACTTTCACTTGCACATTTCACAAACATTTCAGGATGCGTAGTATATTTTACTCATCAAGCGATGATCGACCAGTTAATGAGTCAGTTAATGAATATTCACAACAGTTATCCATTCCAGTGGATGTATGTTTTCTGAATTTACAACAGTGAGGGGACTATTAGAAACCAGTTAATTGAGGGGTTTCAAAACAATCTATTTAACTGGGTGGTGAGTGAAGTGAATGTCTCTAATGTGTAAGTCGACTGATTTAATATTCACAAAGATGGCCCTCAGTTAATGAATATGTGTGCTTTGTCATCAGAGGCCATCAAGAATGGCCTTTTAACATCTGCCTTTCCTCCATTGAAGCAGAAGACAACAAATACAACTGCATTACATATTCAAAAATAAAGTTTTTTTCTCAGTATTTTTAGGCAACAACGATAACACTTCCTTGCTCTGCTGTGCTTAATGGAGCAAGATCTGCTGGTTCGCTTTTATTTCCAAGGCAGCCGTCCACATCATTGAATACCATGCAGAGTTTGACATCAGATGAGATCACTACTTCAAAAACCCCGGCTTCTGCTAATCTTATAATCCCTCTAGATTATGGCAGGTTGATGCTCGGTGGTCCCTCTCCTCAGCATCTGGTGCTTCTTGAGACCAGTTAGATGATCAGATAGGCATAACATCTACAAGGCAGATACTCGGACAATGTTGCTCTGAGAGTATGGGGTGGTGGTGGCTGAGCCGTGCCCGTCTGATGAGGTCATCACGGGGGCAGAGAGACTGACCATGGAGGGAGTGATGTAAGGTTTGTCACATTTCAAGGGCACGGTCTCATCGAGTTTGGCATTCAGGCTGGAGCGGCTGTAAAAGAAAACAGGATGAAAGAGGGTGAGAGGCCTAACCTTGTAAATGTATTACACAAAGTCTGTATTACACAGAGTTCTTTTATATGTTCTTATACTGCACAAAAGCCACTATTAAGAAATATCCATGTTCTTTGTGCAGAGTGAATATATACAGGAGCTTTGGCTCATTAAGGTATATCTCAGTGTTGACTTCTGCAGCTTTTGTCAGAGTCTATAGAGAATATACTGTATAGTTTGCTAGTTTTGTTTATTATCCTTTCATAAATTCCCCTTTTGTCTGTGGCAATCGTCAGACAAATACCCTGTACCTCCGCCATGATGGTGACAAGTCATGTTCACCATAGAGAGTGTGACATATCACTGAGTATTCCCCGCCCTTTCTTCACTACTCACAAAGCAGTGTCATACTGTGTTGTTGTTGACTTACAATCTTAATAGTCATATTAACAATCGTATAGGAGGACTTTGTATTTAAAACTAAAGGTTGAGACTGACTATATTGTGTATATAAATGGGTTGACATGTAAAAACCCACATATAAAATGTTTTTTGGATGCAGGTGAACACATTACATTTCTCATTGACTGTGTTCAGTATGTGCTGTCTTGTTGCATGTGAAATTAAGTTTCACGCAAGAAAATAATATTTTCACATGTACTGGCAGGTAAACTCAAGAGAAATAATTCGCAGTTCTCACCTGTGTATGACAGTGGTCTCAAGATTAATTGGTCTCAGTTCACCCAAGTTTCCATACTTACCTCTTGTAGTATCAAGAAATACAGATAGATTAGGTTTCAGAGTACTTTTGTTTTGAGATATCCATCTCTGAGAATTCTGCTGTGCCCCAGTATAATAGAGGTGGATAAAATTTAATTTGTGCTGCTTACACCATCAAATAATTACATTCAAGAGCAACACCTCTTTCCAGGGACTACTTCTTTGGTAGAAAGTAGTGCCACTGAATATGGCGATGTCTGAGGATTATCCAGAGTAACAAGGACACTGCTTTTGGAGGCACATCCTGCTGTTTTTGAATTTTTCTTTGAGAGCCACCAACAAAATTACATTCACTTTCATTGTAGTGGGTTGAAAGCAGAAATCTCAGAGACAGATTTCTTCAAACCAGGAAAAATAAAATCAAAACTATCTGTAGATACCAGTGGAGGTAGGTTGAAAGAGAATTTGATTTTCCATAACTTGGGTGAACTGGCCCAATAAGACCATCACATGCGATGTGAAAATAAGTCTACACTTGTTGACCCAACATGTGGAAAAATCACGCATGCTTTGAACTTGCATGAAAAACAGCCTTGTTTGAAACTTCGTGACAATGCATTTTAGATCAATCAATGAATAAAGGTTTTTAACCTAAGATGTAAGAGAATCATCTGAATCCACAAAGAGAGAAGGACCAAATATGGAGATGATTTTCACTGGACAGCGAAAATATGTTTTATTTTTACTTCTTTAGAATAAATAATTGACTGTTTGTATAAACTAATCCATCATTTAATTCCCCAGCGTGCAATTAATAAAATGCATCTTATAACACAGGATCAGCTGTTTGCATGCATATGTGTGTATCTGGTCTGAGGCGAGAGAGACAGAGTTGTAGAGACAGCCAAAAGAGCAAGACTGAGAGACTACCTGTTGGCCATTGGCCTCTCTCTTATCTGTATGGTGCTAAGCTCCTGGTTGTTTGTGCTGGGCAGGCTGAAGCTGCTCTTCTTCCTGTGGCGTCGAGAGCAGCACGAGCTGAGGCCCTGTGGAGACGAGGACAGCGAGGACGCACGGGAGCCCGACTTGTTCATCACAGAGATCTCCATGCAGTTGGCCTGAAACGTCTGCTCGTCCACAAACTCATGATTCTGCAGAGGAAGATGGTGGATATTTGGATTCAATGTTGCTCATGAATCACTCTGTTACATCAATGATTGGCTCCGCTAAATAATGAGTAAAGATGTTTCACAGCAAAGACTAAACAGACTGAACAGAATCCACAGCAAAATTGTTTAATAATTGGAAAATGAATCATCAAGGGAATAGAAATATATTGGCGCAGATGTCCATATTAAGTGCCATCTGTGAAAACATTCACAACTGTTATCCCTGTGACAAATGAGCCTGACTTGAAGGTCAGGCTCCAAGTGTGTTTCAGGCTCCACCAGCAGGTGGCAGAGTGACACCACGGAGGATCTGATGCCATGCCCTGAAGATGCCTCCTTTCTTATACCTTCTCTCTATCACTCCTGCTCCACACTTTGCCATCTATAATGCACACCAAGAGAGGCCTGATGTAAATATGTGTGCTGCCATCTGAATGCCATGAAGCCTTTATGGAGCTTTTCCCAAGTGTCCAGCAAGACAAGGGGGCGGGGATCATCTATGAGGAGGAACACTGATTTACTGCCTGTCCATGTTTCTGTATAGGGTTTAGGGCTACAAGTGTAAAACCCATGTCACAGCTAAGCATTAAAGATGCTCTTACATCTCTAAATTATAGATAGTGTAAAATTAAGTGTGCTGGTTTGTTTGGAAGGAATAATGTTACTGGCTGGCGGAGTCATGTTATCTTTAGCATGTTGCTGGAGAGGGGACTCAACATTTCCCAGCCCCATTTACAGCTATTTTTAACTCGTGCTGCATATGAAATGATTGTACAGTTTGTGCATGGATGAAGAAACTGGCTTGGTTTCTATTTGCAACACACTTTAACAGTCTGGCACTACTGATGATACAGCACAGACTGCAGAAGTGATGCAATTTTACATAAAAGGAACTTGTTTTTTTACAGTGAGCTATTTTAAACTGTCTAAAATCTGTTACCAAGATAATAAACATGAAAGATGCCAAAGTGATTGTGTGTTTTCCAGTGGACACAGCTTTTAGAAGTTTGAGGGAAAAAAGTGATTTTACCGTGGTCTTCTCCAGGCAGTGCAGCAGGTGATTATGTTGGCTCTCAAAAGGAGGGGTGGCGGCCTTCCCCACCAGGGCTTTTCCTGCCTCCTTGGAGGCCTTCGAACACACAAATTAAAAAAAACAAACAATGTAGATGAGCAGGTTTAGACTCTGCATAGAAACAGAGTTTCAGGCAACAGTTAGTTCGGTGATGTAGTGGAGAGTACGCAATGCATTGAGGGTTGAAATGCTGATCTGTAGCACGGCAGCCAATCTACTGACAACCTAGTGAGATGGGGATATTTTAGAGATGCATAGAGACAGTGGCTGATTACAACATGTTTCACTGATAGAATTGGTTTTGCCATTCTTTCGCTGATTTGGTGAGAAGGACCAGAAACGTCAAATTAGAACTGAGCTAATTTCAGTGCAACAGCAGTGGCACACCTAGACACAGATCGAACAGATTGCACCAAACACAGATTCTGGACCACAACAACACTACACACTTTGATGAAGCTCTGCACGGCTCTGGGATGGAAGGTATGTTATGTTAGTCTGCACTACAACCTGGATGCTCTAGAAATAACATACAGAACACACAGCAGATCAAAAACAGAGTTTAGAGGAGATGCAGACAGCCTCCATAGGCGACCTACTGTCCAGTAAGCCTTTGGTTCCCTCCTTCCCCTCCAAACCCTGTTGGACAAACATGCAGAGCTTGGTCATGAGTCAGTGTGACGGTAATGGCTGGGCTCCACCAGAAGACAAGTATGCCTGCCTGGCCCTCCTGCTGTATGGACAGAGAGTGTTGACGAAGCATGTCAATGCTGCAGCTGAGAGGTGTGATGTAAGAGAGAGGACGATCACACTGAAGCACACTGGAATGACAGCAGCCCCTGTGTTACAGCATGAGAAGCCCCCCCCCCCCCTCGTTGTGTGGTGGCATGGCCCCCAAGCAGAGCGGCATGCAAGAGTCAACGAGGCCCCGGTCAGTCAGCCCCCAAGCCGCTGCTTGGTCCCGTTACCTCCTTCAGCGAGTTGATCAGGAGCCCATTTTGTTTGTAGCGCATATAGGCATTAGTGCCTCGCATCTTCGTAGCACGGATTCTAGCAAGCCGAGTTTTCTGTTTGAACAAACAGACCCCTGTTTTAGCCTCTGACGGTTTGTCTGTCACACTAATTGTCTCTGTCTCCCTCTGGCAGCCACAGTATTTAGTAGGGCGAGTCTATGCTCAAATCTACCATTAGGAAATTCTGCCTTAGCAAACACTTTTAGGAAGAAATGCACATATTGCTATTGAAAAGCTGCTGACACTATACTCTGAAGATCATTTGTCCAGTCATTGTCATTCCTTCTCTTAATTCTTTCTGCCATTGAAATACACTCAAGCAAGTTTAGCCCACCCAATACACACATACACAGAAACACAATAAAAGATTAATATTCTGGGAGATAGTGTTTGCCCTGTCATTCTGTTATGTGCGGATAAGACAGGGACAGAGGAAAGAGGCAGATAGAAGCAAAATAAATAGAGATAGGGGGAAAAGGGAAGAAAGGCAGAGGGAGGGGTAGATCAGTACCCTCTGGGCTCGTCGTTTCTCTGCCCGCTGGCTTTGGTGGTAGATACGGCTGAAGTTTGATACTATGACAGGGACAGGCAAGGCGATGACCAGCACCCCACTCAGAGAGCATATGGACCCAAACACCTTCCCCACTATTGTTTTTGGCACCATGTCACCGTACCTGAAACACAGAGAACAGACTACAGTGAGCATGCTGGGTAGAAAAACAAGAAGAAAAAGAACACATTCCTTTTAAAGAATCCACCCTGGAGGTATTTTTTTATCATGTTAAGTTTTGAGTGTTTAATGTTATTTTTACTAGTCTTGAAATAGTTAGTGACCTTGTATTATTTCACAACTTCAAATAAGAAGTCACACATTTGAAGTGGGTGAGGAATAAATAGGACTTTTCTGAAGTCTCTTCTTCCTGACCTACTTTCTACATGCCATCATGATGTTCCTCTTTTAAAACCCTGTTTCATATCTAATTACACACCTGCTGGCACCGGCTAATGCTTTCACGTCGTGACCAAACACTCAACACATCCCCTGTGACCTCTGTTAGCCAAACAGCTTGTGAAAGATACAGGGAGTAGTATCACATCGAGTAAAAGCAAAAGCGAAAGGGGACAGTGTGATGCCAAATCCTGGAGAAATCGTTTAAGTCTGTGGGCCTCGGCAACAGCCACTTGAGTGTTTTGGTCTTCTTACCACATCAGAATGGACCTTGCAGATACGCAGTGAAACCACATTAAAACAATTCATGTTCGAGATAAAGCGAAAAAGCTGATCCGATGGTGTACCTATAAGCACAAGCATGTAATTTGGCCACATTCAGCATGAGCAGATTAATGGTTGTACATATGTCAGATGGGACTGAATCATCCCCATTAAAGAGATTAATGCGCCTGTCTTCTATCAGGCAGTCGGACCTGTCTGTGCTCAAGGTAAAGCTGAAATCAAACTGTCTTCCTGATCTCACTTTCTTTACATTAGCCGACACCTCCAGTGCCGCGTATTAGAGGTGGACATTACGAATCACTTTGCTGATTTGAATAGTTTTGTTCAATTCAGTTCAAAGCATTGTAGTCACTAACTATATGGTTCGCTCCCATTTTTTCTAAGCTAAGCACTTGCATTTGGAATGTAACTAAGTACTTTTGTATTTAAGTGCTAATGCGATGTACTTGTAGCCTACTTTAATTGAGTACTTCCATTTTATGCAACTTTATAATTCTACTCCACTACATTTCTAAAGTAAATTACAGCTTTACTTGGTTCTCATCAGATTCCAATTTTTCATACCCCTCCTGTCTAGTGAAATCTCCAAATCTGGTGACTTAGAATTTGAATGTTTCTAAAAAACTAAAGGGTTTCAGTGTTCCTTTATGAGCTGGGAAAAATCTCCTATTACTTAAAAAAACTATTTAAAACACCCCTTGGATTCTTTGGAAAATGCATTGTTAGAAATCTGAAAACAGGGCTGTTTTTCTGAGCTCATGAAAAGTTGACTTATGATGCATTGCTGTAGATTAAACTACCCAACAGTATATAAAGTAGGTAAAATAAGATCAGGTTTAAACATCTATAGCAATAAAATGCAACATACACATTAATGCAGCAGCAACATTAATCCATAAACATTATATATAATAGTAAAACACTGATAGGGACCATTTTTCTGCAGAATGAGTACTTTTAGGCTACTGTTGATACTTAATAAATGTAGCTGATAATACTTACATACTTTTACTTAAGTAAGGTTTTGAATGCTTCTTCTACCACTGATGATTGTTTCTGTAGCTTTGTGGTCTTTTAATAAGCTTTTTATGAAGAAATAACATACTGAGTTAACAACAGTGCTTTTAGTAACCAGTTAAGGGAGCTCCTCTGCTAAATGCTACTGATTTGTTCAGTGACATTCAGTAAAGTCGGTTCAATTTGAAGATTTGTTTCTACATGTATTAAACACCTCTAGCGTGCCAATTCAAGCCAGACTAACACACATACATATTTAGCCGCAAACACATTCTGTTGCCACACAAAGAGGTGATTATCATTCAACATCATGAAATAATTAGGGAGCAAACCTTGATTTCTCCAAGGCAATTAATAGTGCCAGGCACAAACCTGCAAATTATACCGACAAATCCTTTGAACATAACCTATATGTTCACGATTAGCCCTCTGCAGACAGTTTAGGCCACAGGCAGCACTGGGATTACAGAAAAAGAGTGCAAATGAATGATTCAGATCATGTATGTTTTTCGTGTCTTCTAAACATCCCTCTGTGTGCTGAAGAGGACCAGCAATCCATAGGATTGCAGGTGGGTGAGATGAATGATGGAGAGCCTAATGCGCAAATGACCTGAGAAGACCATTACCTCTTGAGAGTAAGATGAATGCAGGTAGGAAAGGACATCAGCATTGCTCAGTGGCTGTGACAGCAGCGCGTCTCTCAAGTGAGGCAGGGTAATGTGAATGTATCGCTACACGGGAGGTTGACTATTTCATAAATGAAGTTGTCTAATGCCCATGGCCGTCTGCTTGAGTCATTAGCCTCAGGTTTCCATCATGTTGGGCCCAACAGCCTGGGCTTTTACAGAGCTTGGGCGGAAAGATGTAAAAGTGGACATTTTAATATCACGCTTGATGAGACTTCATGTACAACAGTTTGCTTTCAAGTTGAGAAATCTCAAACAGATGTCATTACTTTTACAGTTCATTACAGGTCAAGTCATTTTCCTATCTAATCACAGACGAAGCCTGACAGCAGGTGTCAATTATATTTTCAGGATGTACTGTTGAAAGCCAGTTAAGAGATCCACATAAAAAAATGCAGGACAGCATTCCCTCACATAAATGTGACTGCTCACGTTTTATTCAAATGGGAGGAGTGGCAAGATGCTGCTGGATGTGAAAATAAGTCTGAACAGTCAACTGTGGAATACAGTGTATTGCAGTCCTTTCATGGAACATCGTCTTTTGAAAGCAAAGCGTAGTAGTGAGCAGGTGAAAAAAGAAAGGAGCTAGCGCACTCTAGAGAGAAGCACTAACAGTGATAGATTGTTCACAGGGGGGAAGCTGAGCTACACAAAGCTCTGCTTCCTGGATGACGGCAGAGGTAGGAATTAACAGCAGAGAGAGATTAAAGTAATGTTCCTGCTTTGTTCTTGTTGTCTCTGACTACCAGGTATCCATGTTTGCTACCCTGAACTGACATGGGTGAGACACGAAGATGGATGGCCAGATCCTTATCCACCCTGCAGAGGAGGAAGAGGAGTGTCGAAATGACTGAGTATCAATTCCCCAGTTCCACCCACCTGAAACCATGCTGCGCTCACACTCGCACCGGTCTTAAAAACAGCGCATTCTGTAGAATTGTCCTACAGTGAGATGACAGCATTGCAGATGAAGCCCAGTGTGGTGAAAGGGAGAGTGAAACTGGGGGCTCGCCTCAGACGGTGTAGGAGAAATGTCAGACTAAAAGGAATATTTGAATTCCAGAAGCGGGGATAAATGTCCCCGCCCGGCTTGGATAATAGACCAATCAAACATTCATGAGTCCCTGTATCAACCTGCGTGGCAGAGTTTGTGCGGTTGACCTTAAGCGCTGTGCGGTATTCCATCAGGGGGTGCTCTGAGACAGATTTCTGTACATGACCTCACCGCCTCACAGCGAGTGCTGACACCCAAAAGTATGGACACGCCTAGACGCACAGCAGCACACACACAAGCAGTCACGAGAACATGCACTCATTTTTGTGTGTGTGTGTATGTGTATGAGAGAAAAGGCCATTAATTTGACATCTAGTTAAACCAATCCCCCTTCCTAAAAAAGCAATCTTGTTCCTTGATTGTCTTCCAGAACCCTGTGTCTGAAATCTGACTGCCATCTGGTTATTGGGAAGCGAGAAAAAAAACAAACAAACAAGATATCTGGATGACTTTACAGACACGTCATTTGTTTATTTCTCTTTTCACAGAGACAGGGCAGGTCCTTTCTTCGAAAATCAAACAGAATTAAATGAAACCTTTCAGGTAAAATGAGCCTAAATTGTAAAAATCAGACCTTTTCTGGTCATTTGCACCGCTGCATCTGCTGCACACAAATACACCAACCTATTAAAGTGTGTGGAGGTTGGCAGGTGAAAGGCAACATTTACATAAAAAGCCCTCTTAAGTGTGCACAGGCTCAAGTTTCTGATGTAATCATAGAGGTCTAAAGTAAGTCCTGCTGTCCCACCAACTGACATGCCAGTTGAGATCACCGCCAACAGCTTAGCAGTGCTGACAATTAGGATCCAAGAAGGATTGTGGCAGATCTTTCAGCTGAGAGGGCTTTGTCAACAGCGTTAAAATCCAATCATCCACTGGCACCTCTGTCATGGCACTTCTAGCTTCCACTTCCTGGGATTTACCGTGAAACTAACTCGACTTCTGCAGAAGTGACTGTAGTAAAGTGTAATAATAAAAGAAAAAGGAAGCATTTGATTCGACTGATGTGAGTGATCAAGGTCATGGTTTAGAAATGAAGAAAAATCCTGTGATGGAGATATTGGAGCAGCTGGACTTTATGGTGCCATCTCATCTGTCATGGTAAAGGCATTCAATCTCATCAAACTGTACTTTGATCTACTCCACTTTGATATTTCAATAAGAAGTAATGGAATGAAATTACTTTGATTAATACATTAAGCATTTTAATTTATCAACTGATATCAATCAAGATGAATTAAGCGCACTGTCCTATCTCATGCAGCATCTATCCCCGTTGTTTCATGCCAATAATTACAGAGGGGCCTGCAATCTGATAATCTGAGTCTCAAATTAATTTCAATCCCACCTTCTTCCATGAGATTGGTTTAACTTCACATCCCTCTCAGCATGTCTCTTATTATCTGAAAGCAGGGGGAATCATCATGAGACACATTCATTGGACTCATTGGCATCTGTTGTGTGTGTTGAGTCACAGTGAGCTTATAATGAAATGCTGTTTGAGATGCT
Organism: Coreoperca whiteheadi; assembly: GCA_011952105.1. NCBI lineage: Eukaryota > Metazoa > Chordata > Actinopteri > Centrarchiformes > Sinipercidae > Coreoperca > Coreoperca whiteheadi. Next base: position 10,900,359 of record CM022474.1, on the reverse strand, counting down.
AAAACAAGACATTCATTTCAAAAAGCACTTAATTGAGGAAAAAATGTCAAGGTCAACGACTTTTTGTCTGACACAGCATTAGCATTTTTTAGCATTTCAAAAAGATGAGATTGGTATATTCCAAACATGCTCTCTGCTTCGAGTGTCCTCAGTATGTCATTGATAATTCTGTGAATGCGGTTTTTTCTACGTGACCTTCACCAACCATCCCATCGCACGCGGAGTTCCCTATCAGTGCTTCCTGAGGTAATTCACTCGCTCAGTTTCACAGTTCAATGGTTTTTTACAGCACAGACAAGCCCTCCAAACCTGTGAGACCAAAACCTGTCAATTATCCTGAAACTACGATACTGTCACTGACTGTACCAATCAAAAGTTTATAATGACAGAGAGCGGCATTAAAACTGTGCAGGGACAACGGGATAGTGGCAAGATCGGGAAGTATCAGATATCCTTTAAGAGGTGACATCTCCTGCGGATGTGATGTGAAATGTAAAGCTACGGCAGAGGATCAAAGTGTGTCAGAGTGGACACAACATTAAAATCTTATCTGAGGACTTGACACAGAAGTGATGAAGCCTTACCCTGACCAACTGAGAAAGGCTCTATTTTTTACAAGTCATGACAGGGAGCAAATGGAGCAATGCTCCACGACAATACGGCTCTCTGTACCTTCCCCACAAGGCTGAAAGAGCACAATATTCATCCTTGCTGACAGTTAAATAATAGATGTACCAAAAAAATGTAATTTTCCTCCTGAACTCCATCATGTTCATACAGCTATGAATTCAGAATCTCAAGAAAATGAATTATAGACTACTGCCTGCATGTCATAGAGGCATACTAACATGAGTGACAAGAAGATATACATTTTCTGGGGTCTTATTTGTGAAGGCTGCAAGATTTATGGAGTACTGCAGGACAGGTCTTGAGGGTGGTAATGTCAAAACCCCTTATAAAAAATTTAGTTTGTAAAAACAAGAAAGGAAAGGCTATATGATTGTTCTTTCCTGCATCAATAGGCATCATGAATCTGACCACTATGTAAGAAAAGAGAAATGCAGAAAACAGAGATTGCTGCATTTACAGATAAACAAAGGTAAGTGAAGCTAGTAGAATAAAGGGAAACTCTCTGGTGTACCATATATTTATATTATTGATGAACCAAATGTAAATCTGTTTTGTGTTGTGGTCAGCATGTTAAAATATTAAGCACATTCTGTATTTATCTCCGCCATGAACAGACTGTAAAACAAAATCTTTGCAATGCCAGAGAGCCTGGCAGCGTCACTGGTGGCTAACACCCTGAAAGAATTTTTCAATGCATTGGCACAGCTACAGTACGTATCACTGCAATGCAATCCTTGGCAAGATATACCACAAGGTTTCAAGAATCAGAAGCACAATAAATGAACATGATCTCCAACATGATCCCTAAACACCACGTATCGTTCCTGATGTTTTGCACTGCATCTCTGGCTATAGCCGGGAGCACAACATCCAAAACGCTGCCTCTCTTGGGTTTGGACACCAAAGACTGATGGGATTAAGAGTGTGTGGGCTGATAGGACTCTGCTCTGATGCTATCCCTCAGATATACATCATTATAGAGAGGGGAATCCCACAGGCACTGGGATTAGCCTCCTAGATTTTCACTGCAGGTGATAAGGGAGAGAAGGAGAGGCTGGCAGAACTACACAACATAATGGGGAGATGGGAAAGCAGAGATAGGAGGGAGCCAGAGGACCGCACTGCCTGGCGTAATGCGTGTGGTAGGAAAAACAGAGCTCTCGAGTATGAGTAACTGCGAACAATAGCTACAGGGAAGGACAACTTTGAGATAGGTGAACATCCCCGACTCTGTGGGGAAAAAATGCACAGACTGCATTGCTCTGACTGGATTTTGAAATGCAGTAAAATGAAGTGTGGAGCAGATGTGAAAGATTGTTTTGTATGCTTTCCACAGTCCAGCTGAGATCCAGTCTCTGCAGATTTGTGAAAGGCGATGTGTAGAGCTGAAGGATAGCATGTGAAGTTCAAGGAAACAACCATAGCATGCATGGCTACATGCCAGTTGGTGTTAATGCATTGTAAATGAAGACTTTGTGATGCATCAGTGTCAAGGTGGCTTTGATCTTCTAGCTAAATGTTCACCCTTGAGTCTCAGAAACTACACAGACCCAGTAAAGGCAAGTGAATTTCCTCTCTTTTAGCCATGCAGACACAGATAAACCATATAAAATAATCCCCCACGTATAGCTCTGGCAAAGGCACCTCAGCGCTCTCTCGCTCACATATCAAACATGTATTCCCTCAGCCCTCCAAATCCCAGCTTAACCCTCACCCTGCGAAACCAGGCGGCTAGTTATCACTGCGGCTTTGACATTAGCATGCACGCCCTCTCTCATTTGGGAGATCTTCTTAAGAGTCAGGGATGATAAAAAGCTTTCCTCTCTACCGCTCCACCATTCCTGACTTTGACTCACCCTTCCTCTGCCTGGACCTGCCTGCCTCTAACTATGAGTTGGAGATGAAACGCTTCATTCTCTTTCTTTTTCTCCTCCTTTTCTATTATCATGCAGTCCTAGCACAGCCCTGCTTGACATTTTTCTTTTCTTCTGCTCTTCTCCAGTTTCTTAGTCTACACCTGCTGACAGTTGAGAAACAACTGCTGTCCTATGCAAAAAAGCACCCCTATTTCACCGCTATTATATACCCAGTCACCTCCACTTCAGCTCCTCATCATCATGATTAAGACCAATTCCTTGCGGCAATTTCTTTTAATTACTGGATGAATGGCTGTTCTGTATTAATAGAAGTTTTACGAGGGTTAAGTATCCCCAGGGATCCATAAAATAGCATCTCACACGCAAATGTGAGAACAATAATTTGTGTGTGTCAGAGGGAGGTCTGGATGATGCAAGTCTTTGATCAGCCAGGACATGATGAAACATAGGTAAACTGAGTCAAAAATTCTAATCTGTCATTCCATGTTTAGATTACTGCCCATTACATTACTTCAGAAAGCCAGGGGCTAAAAATATATTCCCACAATGTCAATATAATACTTTGATAACTCAATTACACTGCTTCGTGGCTGAATGGGGAGGGCAAAGGAACATGAAAGAGGGGTTTGGGGCATGAAGGGGTGCTAGAGCTATAGATTATGAGAGAACGTGATAATAAAATTAAATCATCAGACACTCAAGAGATTATGCTAATAAACTCATTCAGTATTCATCATAGGTTAATCTGCATGTGGGCGAGAGAGTGGTGGCATTTTTTTAAACACAGAAAGCTTTGAACGAGCAGGAAGCGAGTTACCTCACCTCTGATGTGTGAAGGCCTGAGGTTGGGTTAAAGGTGAAATCCAATTAATGAAAAATGAAAGTAGTAATAACAGTTGTAGCATTAGTAATAGTAGTGTTAATAGTATTAGCTGTAGTGTTGTTTTATTGTATTCTGAAATGTGAATTTCCTATCTCAGATGAAAAAGCACAACCAGGATGCTGGTCAAAAGGACAAAATTGGTCAGACAAAACTGGTCTCCTACTGGCACATACTTTACATAAGGACCTATGCAAATGGTCAGCTAATATTGACCAGATGAGATTTCAAAGTGACCCCCTTGACCTTTGTTGTGCAGTCAGGTGAGGGAAGAGAGGAAAAACGTGAAAGGTCTTGTGGATTAGTGCCTCTGTGTTGGAAAGGGGAACTGGTCCAGGAGCCTCATCACACTGACAGCAGATTAGTGCTCCGCGGCGCCAGAGCAGACGGTGCAAGATTAACTTTGATGTGCGATTCCACACAGAGCAGCCGCTGGATATCAGCTCCCTCCACCAAATGGCCTCTTAACTCTGAGTTTGCAGCCTGTGCATTCACGAGCTACAGTATCTAAAAATCAGCTTTTTAATGGCAGAGAAGAGTGTCACCTGATCTTTGGCTTAATTTTTGAATTTGTGGTTCTTGGTAATTTTGCACCTACTATGAAGAAACATTTACATGGTTTTTAATTTAAATGTGCCAGTTTTAATCATTTAGACTTGTGTGTGTTGATTATTTTCAATACCGATTAATCTATTGATTGCTCTTTTGATTAAAGGGGCACTCCATCAACTTTACACAGATCAGTTTCCTCATCTTGAGGAGTACTACACAGCCTGTAAAAACAGATGTATATTGTCCTCTATGGTTCTGGAATGAGCTTAGTCAAGTCTAAGAAAATAACCCCTGTTGATGCCATTGTGGTTTCATTAGAGTTATCTGTACTTGGGCTTGGAAACTTTTCATTTAAAACATAAAGCCTGAGTTACAAACTAGAAGTGTGAAGTTTGAAAAAAGTGGGCATTTACCAGTCGGGGAGGGTTTAATATAAGATGCTTTTGAGTTGCATACTAGTCAGGATATCTTGGCCTCTGCAATTTTGACAAATCCTTTTTAAAAAGTTGTCTCTCGCAAGTTCCTCAACTTTATGGAAATGCAGTAATAAATTGCTAGAGTGCCCCTTTGATCTATTAACTGTTTAAACTATTAAATGTAAATGTCAAAACATTTTTGAAAATGCCCATCACGATTTATCAATCCTGAAGTCTGATGTCTTGACCAACAGCTCAAAATCCAAAGGTTATTTAATTTCAAATTATAGAAGACGAAGTATAGCAGCACTTCCTCTCAGTGAAGGTTTTGATATCAAAATTACTGAGCTTGCATGTCAACAGATCCATCTCCCTGACAACTGAGCCAATGTCATCTGCTAAAGGAAGACTGTGATTGGACTGAAAGCTCCAGAAAAGCTAGACACTAGAAAAAAGTTTAAAAACTTTAAATAGTATATATCAGCTTTTTACACCAAATAGCTGCAGTCCCTCTTGCTTCCTGTAAATACAAATACAATGGCCTTGGATTATTTGTCATACCAGTGAAAGAAGCATTTTAAATTTCTCAGTGAGTGTCTTTGAAACAAACATCACGGTACAAATTCCAGCCGTTTAAAAAAACAGCTGCAAGTTCAAAGGAACACTTCAAAATCTCACAGTGAGACTGAGGGGAATAGCGGAGGTTGGGATGAGACAGAAAGAGTGGTGAAGCGTAAAACCGTACTGAGCGCTCTCTCAGAGAGTGTGGACAGGAGCCAGACTGGCGACAGCAGCGAGGCCAGATAGCAGCGAGTACCAGGAACCAGCGAGAACCTGTGGGGAAGTATTGGGAAGAGCTGCATCTTTTCTAACAGCTGCTGACTGGCCCCTGGGGCAAAGTAGAGCTGCTAGCTGCAGCCATATCCACCATCTCCCCACCTGCACCACGCTACTTCATGCGCATGGGGACATCATTACTTTTTTCATTTCACTCCATGAGACTTCTCCTGTCAAATCAAAATATGACACGAAAAACAATAACTCGGGGCCATGGGTGGAACAACAACAACACAACTGAAAGGTCATTTTGCCCATGAAAATTGGTCTTGCATCCACACAATCTATCAGTCATCAACAGGCTTATTGATATCTGGTTTCACAGCAGGGGTGGCTGAAGCCTGAATTAAACTGACCCTGGACCCGTGGGAGAAAGTATGTGTACTTAATGCACAACTCCTCTTATTTATAACTTCAACTCCTTTGTCACTACAGAGGACAGGATTCCTGATGAATAACGCTGATAAGCAGACAAGCAGAATAAAGGCACAGCTTTGGCTCCGCCACATTTGAATGTACCGTTAACAATCGTGACTGAATGAAGGTTATTCATTTTAATCACACAACAGCACGCCCTCCCTCCCACTATCCCAGGGGGTTGCTATATTTAAGCACTTTTTCATTTCTTCTCCTTTTTTTGGTCTTCGCTGATGGCAAGGCAATTGCTTTGTGGGACGTCTGCCCTTGAAGAATCAGACAACAGAAGGAGATATTTATACATACTGTAGATGAGGAATGAAAGCAAGCTGTATCAAAATCAACGCTTTCCTCTTTGACTGTGTAGCGTTAAGAAATCAAATCACAGGCGGTTTTTTGTCTTCGCCCGCTTTTTTTTCGTTTTTATTTTTATTTTTTTAACATTTCCCCTCCAAAACAGAAGTGATGTTGGTTTTGTACCTGTACTCTAAGATTAGCTGACTGTCCTGGGGGAGAGAGAAAGAGTTGGAACATTCGTCTCCCATTTGTCCCTTTCATCCACCTGCTTTCTAATTGGACTTCTCCATCTGTTGAGGTCTACAAATTGTCTTCTGGGGATGCTACAGCTAAAACATCCTATCAAACACACAAACACATCAGGGACAGTCTTCTTGGAGCTCTGCCATACCAGGCACTGAAAGAGTAGTCTGTGTATATGTCTGTATGTATGTATGTGTGTGTGTGTGCCTGTGTGATGTATAATCAGAAGTCCAGCAGCATACAGCCTGGAGATACGAGGATATAAAGCATACGGTGAACTCTGATTTGAAGCTGGCAGTATTGGTTACTTGGAAAATTAATCTGTCTACCTCGTAGCAGATCTGTCGGTAGCGAGTGACATACTTTAAAAATAATTATTTCACAAGATGACAATGGTTATGGGTGCCTGAAACACAGTGTCAGTAGTATTAACTGTTGGTCACATGCACCTCTGATAAATGTTCTCCTCTGCAGTCCCCAAAGATGTTGAGCAAACAGATGAGATTTTTAAATTCGGAAAAAGTTTTTTGGATTCTCTTCCAATTCTCACTTAGAGTAGTTAATGATATGGGAAATTGTGTTCCTTGTGCTTGTCACTCTTTACATCCCATTGACTGGGAGTTGAATACTCAGGAGTGAGCAGTGGGACGTGTGACAGTGTATTTGTGGTGATGATTACAGCCCATTAACTTTGATGGATGCCATTTCATAGAAAAGACGATGGGAGCTGGAACGATGGTGACGCAACTTGTTTTCTGTCTCCAACATGTGTACATAAAATTGTGGAGAAGAGCCTGGAAGAGTAAACTGTAGCGATGATTTTTGGATCCGAATAAGACCATTTCAACTTTGAAGGTAATTGTCACATTAGAGCAGCTGATCTGTGGCCCAGGATGCTCAGGCGTGATTCCCCTGTGACCTCCAGAAGACAGCAAGGACCAGAGGATCCAACATCACCACATATGCTACGAGCAGGTACATCAGTAATGTAAATGTGTGTGTCCATGCATGTGAGAGTGAGTCTGTAGTCGCAAGTAAATGAGACTAAGTTGGACCTGAAATTCATTGTGTGGCTTTATTAATGCTAACTGGCTTTCTTTTCTGCTCAATTCGCTTGCTTGTCTTTGCCATTTGGTCCAAATGTGTGGCTTAGTCAAAACGATATGGCCATGCATGCCAGAAATCTAACTCTTAAGCTCCACCACAGGGATTACGGACAATTGGCTAAGGGGAAAAATACAAATAATAATCAACTGTTTACGGTTTTCCACTAATACCTTGAAAAAGAAGCAAAAATCCTCACATGGAAAGGATATCCTTAAGCAGTTGAGATACTCCTTCAGAGAGACACGCAGGCGGGAAATCCTCTACGTGGGAGCTGAACCCGTACTTCAATAACACCTAGACAAACATATCAATCTACTGCATCTATCCAGTTCTAAATAAAGCTTTTAAATTGTTGCCATTTTAAGTCAATGAAATCCAACCAGTACAGCATCAGAAGACATTATAGGATTAGGATTTGTCATTTACTTTTTTTATTTTCAACTTGAATATGATTACCTGATGTGGCCTTGTTAGTCATTAGCCTAACTTACCCCCTGTATTCACTACCTGCATGTAGGCTTCATAAAAGTTACCTAAACTGAATACATTTTATATTTTCACAACTATGGCTTGGGAGGATCTGGTCAGGGGTGAAAGAAGCACTCACATCCTTTTCTTAAATAAAGGTAGTAACATTTTAATGGAAAATACTCTAATACAAGGAAAAGTCTTTGTTCAAAATATATGGAAAAGTAAAGACATACTATCAGCTAAATGTACTTTAAAGTATCAAAGTAAGTATTCAGAATTCAGAATGCCCCTTTCAAATGTGTATTATTATTATTATTATTATCATTATCACTAGTGATGCATTCAAGTGTAAGCAGCATTTGAAAAATTGCTGGTCAATGTTGAGCTTATGTTTTATTTTTGAAATTATTTTGCCTTTATTTGACAGGAATAGCTAAAGAGAGACAGGAAATGTGGGCAAGGGAGAAGGACATGCAGCATAGACCGCTGGCTGGATTCGAACCCGGTCGCTGCAGTAAGGACTCATCCTTGTACATGTGGCGCATGCGACGTGTGCTCTACCAGGTGAACTACTGATGCAGTCTGTGAAGTTTATTTTAACTACTTTATGTACTTCAGGGTAGTTTAATGTAGACTAGTGCATCATATTTTATTTGTTGATCAAACTACCCCCCACAATGCTTCAGTAAAATGTGAATGTAGTCATGCTAAAAATACACAAGAGCATTCTTCACTAACAAGATACATTTTAGCAGTGATGTAAAAATGATCTGATAGCACAATCAAGTGTGAAAGTCATCCAGAGAGCAAGCTAATTAGCAGGCCTTACCATTTTTAAACTAACATCAAATGTCAACCTCATGGTGAGGGGGTTACCAAATTGAGTAGGCTTCATCCTCTGGGGACCATGACTATTTTTTACAACATTTCATGGAAATCCATTTAATAGTTGATGAGATATATCAGTCTGGACCGAAGTGATGAGCCGGCCAGCCAACAGACATACATTGCCATTCTTAGAGCCGCGCTGCTAGTGTTGCTAAAAACAGCAACCTGGAAAAATACTAAGGTTTATCACTGTGGGATAGTAAATCACGCTGAAATACAGACAAAAGACAGACACTGATATGTGCTGCCTTCAACCTGTCATGTGGCTGCTCTGAATTTACAGTGGGTGGGGGCAATAAAAGCATCATCACCATTTCCCTTTGTGAAGATTTAATGCTCAATCCTTGTTGAGACGGTGGCAGTAAAGCGTTGAACACTGTGGTAATTCAATTGCGTCATATTGTTATGTGTGATTTAAATTTTGACGACCCCCAGAACAGGAACCAACACCTTTCCAAAACACACAAAAAATTACACAAAAACCAAAAAATAATGCAATTTTCACAAGCTGGTAGTTATTGCAGGGCTATTGTATTGGAAAATGTTTTATTGTACAGGCTTTATTGTGTCCACCACCTACATACAATAGACTATGATAGTAACTTTAATAATAGCAGCTGGCATTTATCTTTCCAGTGATGATAAAGAGCAGAATTATAATAGATACATGATATTTATCTTTAAAAAATCTATTGCACTTGCATTAGATCAGCTGAAATGATCAGTTGAAGGTATAAAATTGACATAAAATAATGGCACTATATGATCGCCGCTTAATATGTCATCAATCCATCTGAGACTGCATGGAGACAGTTAAAGAAGAGGAAAATATTACGATTGTGGTGGTGATACACCTGTACATGAGAAATAAGTTTGAGGTGAAAGAGAAAAAAACAGCCCCAGAGCACATGCCCTGTTTAGTTTCTGTTTGACCAAATGGCCTACATTAGGTGATATATTTAGCTATTTATAGAAGCTGGGGCAGGCAGGAAACAGCTGCCATGCGTCAGGGTGACAGGCTGACATCCCTCATCTCAGCAGGACCTCCCTGCCAGGCAGACAGGAGGAAGCTCTTTATACCTAAACTGAAATGGGACATAGCCTCTTATCATTCATACTGGATACATGAACAAATAATCTATGGAGCCTGTGGCAAAGACTCAACAATGAAACTGGGTTAACAGTGGCTAGTATGGGCAGCTCGATTCGAAGCCACACTTCTGCACTTTATAGAGATCTGTATTCTGCCTTTGGATTTCATTCAAAGTGGGATCAGTATTGATCATGAGGAGCTTTTATTTTGGATTCCTGGTGCTGTAAACTGGCACAAGATTCCTCAGCTCCGACAAAAATGAGACGGTTCATGAACAGTGAAAGAGAGCTTTAAGCTGACAAACGGGCTGAATCAATATTCATGACTTTGCCATGACGCTGCTCACGTTCAGGCATTATGAATGGGTTCTAAACCAAATTTCAATTAATGTGTGGGCATCAAAGTTTCACCGCTCTCTCTGAAACTGATACAAGCTGCCTTCTGTTTGTCTCTGGTACATAAAAGTCTATATTGATTTCAACGCTCCGCTCTCACAGGATACAAGACGGTAATTGATGTTAACATTAAACACTATTATACAATGAAAGTGTGTCTCCATGAAATAAATGTGTGCTACACAGCATTTAAGTGTAGGTACTTTAAAAACTGGAGTAACTGTCAAGGTAATGGATTTCTCTCATTTCACCGCAGTTCGTGTTTTGCTGAGAGGCTTTAAAAACAGCATACCTTTCTTTTTAAAACCGTATCTACAGTGATATCCTATCACTCTTCAGAAGAGGTGTCTGACCAGCAGAAGTTACATCACTCTTTGAATTCTTTTCTCTTTCGTTCACACAGCAGACCGATGATTGCTGGTAGCTATAATCTCTGAATATCTGCTGATCACAGATGTTGGCTTGTTGGCTGAGGGGCATTTTTGATAAAGAGACAAATGTCAGGGGGAGGGATACTCACACTCTGGCATTATAAAAGCTGGCACCGTTTCAAGATATTGTGTTTGCTATGCTGTCCCATGCGCCTGTGAGAAAAAATCGGTGCAAAGAGCAATACAACCCTTCCAAACTCCTCACAGTGACAGGTGGTCATCACCTTCCTCACAACTTTTTGTCTCTCTTCTGTCCTGCAAGGCTGGATTTCGAGGTTAGGAAGGGGGCAAAGGTTGATTTGGGTCTGGAAAATGCAGTATAAAGAATGCTAGTTCAATGTTTAGCATAGTGACAGGCGCATCTAAAAATAAAAGTACAACTGTTTCTCCCTCAACCAGCACTCATTACATGGCAACGTGGGGCGTAGTGTAATGTTCCGACAGGCATAGCGGACATTAAAAATGTTACAGCTCTCAATGAAAACAATCGGCAGCTGGTTCTTTGTTCGCCGATTAGCTTGAGTGTTACACAAAAATAACAGGTACAAGGCCAGTGACTTGCAATTGTTTAACTCTACAATTTATTACAGTAACGTTTTTAACAATGCTAATGTGACCATGTGGGAATTACAATTAATTCCTCTGTTGTCTCAACACTATGTTGTGTTGATAATTAGTTTTCTGACTTTACAGTGACAACATGACCATGAAAATTTAAACATGTGACTGGTAGTGACTACGTCTCTCCAAGGAAACTTAATGGCTGTTCTTAAACTTAGAAAAAGGGTTTCTGTAGTATGTGCAAATGTTAATGTATTGAAAGTGAGAGCCGACTAATATGAAATGACAAGACTTGACACAATGGAATACAGAAAAACCTTCACAATACTGTTAAGATCCTTTCAGAATAAGAGGATAGTACAGTGGCTGAGAGGGTTCAATGCACTTCAGCGTGAGACTAAATGAAATCATCCAAATTAAATAAGGTTGCCCATGACCGCTAGAACGACACATAAAAGCGTTTTCTGATGACACCTCTGTAGGCAGGACATCATTTGTCTAAACAAGCATCATTTTGGTGCACTTCCTGAAAGGACTGATGCTGTTGTTGGAGGCCAATCTTGATGAGAGGATTGATACCACTCTCATGTCTGTACCATAACTATGAAGCTACAGCCAACAGCTGATCAGCTTAGCTTAGGATAAAGACTGGAAAAGAGGAAACAGCTAGCCTGACTCTTTCCAAAAATAACAAAATCTCTCTATTGGCCCCTCTAAAGCTCCGTAATTAACACCTTATATCTTGTTTCTTAATCCGTACAAAAACCATAGTGTGAAAATAACCCATTGTGGTTTTACAGGGTTTCACATTGACAACAGGAGTACAGGAAGCAAACGCAAGCAAATGAAGAAAAGACCTTCACCCTACTGACAACACATAGGTGGCATTAAAAAATGATTTGCTAACAAATAGAACTGAATCATATCAAGAAAGTCATTCACCAACTTGACATATAAGTGACATAAAGAAATTCACTGCAAATAGAAAAACAAAAGCAAATGCAGAAATGTTAGAAGTCATACACAACACAATGGACGTTACCAGGGGGCACTATAAACTGATGAAAAAAACAGCTATTAGCGCTAGGCTATTAGCGCTAGGTGTACAGCAAATTTTATTTTCTATAGTTCTATTATTACAGGGTATTGTAATAATGACTGTAATAATATAATATGTGCCCAGTAGTTAAAAAATAATTATTATTCTTATTTCCTAACTTCACATCTTGTTCCCCAGCTACATATGCATTAATACGTTCTGTTGCACCATTAGTACAAAAGATTACACCATAACTCTGGTGTAATTACACTGTACATTGCGGGTTGTAATCTAAAGCGTTACGAAAGATATGCAATCTGCTTCCTCTATCTCTTATTGTTTCTATGTGTAGCACTTGAACTAGTTCAGCATGCTTGATGAAGTTGATGTTCTTGCATGATTCTTGGGTATTTTGGGTTGTATCCACAAGGTTAAATGCACTTATTGTAAGTCGCTTTGGATAAAAGCATCAGCTAAATAAACGTAATGTAAAGTGGTTTTTAATGTAATTTTTCCAAATTTTGTGATGTCGCTCATCCTAAATGTGGCTCTCTGCCATTATAAGATGTATAACCTATGTAAACAATTAAAACAGTATGCACCTTAGTCAATAGAGGCATAGTAATAATAGTAACAGTAATAATAGGGATTAGTTTAGAATAAAGAGCTCTACATATAGCCTGGCAATACTAAAATATATTTTTTTGTAGAACACATTTATCGTGATCCTGACATGATAATTGCATGGATCTAATACTAAGCACAGTGTAAATTATAAGACTAAACTAAACATAATCAATTTTGAATACTGTTGTATATTTCAACAAAGTGATGAGGAGGCATTATGTGTGTCTGCATACCAATGTCCGTGACCATACAAGCCACTTTCATCTGTATGTAAATGCTGAGTATGTAAATAGGCCATGCAGCACTATAGGAGAAGATAGCTGTTGGGCTTGGGTTTATCATTTGCACACCATTTAATCCAGTGATCTCATGTCATACGCTACATCCAATATTTTTTATCACATATCAAATGTCAAGATAGCACCTAATCATATAACAGGCAATATTTCCCCATTTCATTCATTCACTCAAGCTGGTTCAGGGTTTCTGGGCTGTTAGATTGGATGGAAGTGGAGCCAGGCAGAGCAAATGCTTTCTAGCAACAATAAAATAGAGGTGCTGTGTTTTCTCACATATCTCCTTATTTTCTAATGCAGTGATGCTGCATTCATTCAGAGTAACTTTAATCTTGTTCTGAAAAAATTCCATTAATCTTTGGAGTTGCTTGCAATAAAACGATGAAAATGCTGAGCAGTGTAAAAAACACTGATGCCATATTTTATGTCCTCACACTACGTTCCCCAGGCCCAAGTGCAGAACATGCTAGTCTATTTCCCTGCTTAATGCAGCACATTCAAAGCGAATTAATGAAAACCCCCTGCATGGAATGAGTGTTGTTGGTGCAGCCTCGAAGACGGGTTGTCAAACAAATCGAATCAAATGGAGGGACAGCCATTTTGTCCTTGCTATATAGATTATTTATCAATCTGACCATCCGCAGTGACGCATGCCTGCTTTTAGAGTCAGTTCACACACACACCATCCTCACATCAACCTACCATCTGGCCATAATCTGTTTTTCAGTTCAGGGTTGACTGACCACAAAGACATTTTCTTTTTGACATTGTATTTTTCAATAAAAAAAGTATATATGATCATTAAAATGTAATTTAAGGTGCAAACGAAAGTCTTTGAAGTGTCTGCCTATTAAAGTACATAAACATGATGTAATAAATCTGTAATATATGAATGCCTGTAAAATGTTAATCAATCACTCAACTCACACCTCCACAACACCCTTTTAAATCTCTAGTTGCCAGTGTGAAACAGTTTCAGTGTGATGAAAACAAAGAAAACAAAAAAAATTGCAGGGTCTTGTGTATTTTCAATTTAGCAGAAAAAAAGAGCATCTCTGTTCTTTTCTTTTCACAGATTCTGCCTTTCACAATGATCTTAATCTTCCCTGAAGAAGGCTGCCTGTTCCCGCCCCTCGCTCTCACTCCTCCATTTCGCAGTCATTTGCATGGGCAGAAAGCTTGCACAGAACACATTTCAGTGCCAGGTTCCTCTCATTAAGTCACCTGTCACTTCAGGACCATTATAACAGCCTCATATTAGCATCACCTCTCCTCCCCAATAAAGCACCTGGAGGCGCACTGTGAACCTACAGGCTAATGGCAGCCTACACATCTCAAATCAGCCACTTCTGCTTTACACAGTAATACATCACATTGCTCATAATGGATTGCTGATTTTCATAATGTGCATAACATACACAATGCCAAGTGGTGTAATGTATTCTGCTGAACACAAAAATTACACCCATTGCAGTACATAATCAAACACACCAAATGTTCTCGCTGACTGTCGCGCTTAGACGGGGAAAAAAAAAAGAGTGAAAATTCTCTGCATTGCCTGCTAGGGCCATGGTAACTTATCCAACCACGAGTACTATATCATCAAGAATGCATTTCTTATCTCTTGGGTACAGATACAGTAGAAGGCCCTCCAGATTGTTCCTGTACATTTCAATTACATTTGACATGCAGTGAAGGGTTTGGACTTCAAAAAGCTTTGCTGTGCACCATCTTGAACTGTGAAGTTAATGCTTTGCATTAGAGGCTTTGATTGCCATGGGGTTGAGGTGTCAAAAGTGGCAAACATGATAATGGTTATACTTCTGGTGGTTTATGGGCTCTACAGTGACCCTTGTGTCTGTTAACCTTGCCTCCTCTGTCTTATAAATCCTATCCTGAGAGGTTTATAGGGCTCACTTGTCAAGCCTTTCTAGCCGTATTTGGTGGGTGGCGCTGTAACACAGACAAACGACATGGTGATAAATTCTGCATCTCTTGAGTGGCTACAATGTACAGCCACGTTTGTTGCACCATAGGACAATGGCCATAGTAAATGTCACAATGATCATTCCTCTCAGCATTATCCTAGGCAGTGGCTGAAAGAAGGCTATTGACATGAGGATTGGGAGTGTGTGTGTTTGAAAAAACGTTTGAGTCGGAAGCTGAGGCCTATTATGTCTATCAGCTAATGCCTGTTTATGTCCAGAGGAACGTGTGTGCCTCTATGCCAGACTAAACCCTGTCCTCCTCAGTCCTTTTCCCTTGTGGGTTGCGCTTGACTTCCACTGTTTTCACAGCTGCTCTCAGCAGTGCACTCCATTACACCTTAAATCACTTAAAAGATCTGAAGCACCAAAAACTCCCTCTGCAGCTAATTCACCCTGACTGTGTGGATCATCTAGAGAAAACAAGAGCAAGAAAACACTGCAAAATCTGATTCCAGCCTAATAAAGTGCAATGTTATCTTTATAGTGGAATCTGTCGCTGCCTTAAAAGGACAATATTAAATCAAGTCACAAAATTATACACTCAGACCTTAGTACAGTTTTCAAAGATTTTGCAAAACACAATACCACAGATTAAAAATCGCATTTTACACCCAGTCACCCAATTCTTGATGATCTTGGCAAGATCATTCTGACAGAGGCAGATTCCTCTTTGCTGGGAATCCAAAAGCAGCCACAGAGATTAGGCTCAATAAATTAGGAGGGATAAGTGGGTCTTGTCCTGTGTTTGGTGGCACAGAGATGTAGACACACAGAGGTGTGACACGCAGCTGCACAGTGCTATTGATTCTCCGCTGGTCTCCAGGCACCCTTCCCTTTCATTCAGGCTGCCTGCCAAGTGCCTCTGAACAGGAGCCCCTGCTCTCCCAATGTCTGCACGTCTGCTTAAGCACAATCAATGGGCCATCAGCAGGGGAGAGAACGCAATCCACTGTCTTTACTTCCACAGGGTGTGAGTCAGGGAAATTGAAAATATATGTAGTGGAAAGGCATCATGATACCATGCAGGCATAAGGCATCATTGGCTATCAGAATGAAATCGAATGCCTCAAATGGAGGTTCCAGCCAGTAGTGTCCCCGCTAGTCTTTAAAGAGCTTATTTGCAAAGGAATGAAATGACAATTCATATCTGACTTAAATAACTATTTGTTAGACGTGGATCAATTTTTCAACATGTTGATATCTGAAAAGAAACCATCAGAATCCTTTATCTCCCCTGATCAGGTAAGCATTTGAAGGTTACTGGACGGGAGTAAAACAACAGATATTTTCCACACTTCAGTGTGTTCGGTAGACAATGACAACCACAATTCAGCTCTACTGTAGGGTTGTGTGAGATATGTTCTTTTAAAAGCACACCTCAAGACAATGATGGATCATGAGTAGGAGCCGACTTTGTCTTTCAGTGATGGTTATTCAGCCTCTCCATCGGTGGTCCACTATGCAGCATTCTGCACCACTGCAAGGCTTCAGTTCAGGTTGCAAATCTGTCAGCCTTGCTGTCATTGTACACAATAGAGTGACAGAAACATCTCCATTACCAAGGACATTTCAGTTTTGTTCTCGCACGGCATTACGTCTTTTTCAAATCCATCTTAAGCAACACAAAGGGGATTCCGTGCTGAATGCAGCAGTATCTTTGTTGCTCCCCAAAGATAAATAATGTACCCTCTTACACAACTCATCTTTCATCTGCGCTTTGAATCTGAATGGAAAGCATGGCCAATACAGCATTACTTTGAGATGGCAGCTTCAATCACCAAATTGTGCATATCACTAATTACACGCTCATTGGTCATTTTGAGGATGAGAGGTAGTTCGACTGGTATTGAGCGAGTGCAGGGGGAAGCTTTGTATGCCATTAAGAAGACAGATAATCCACTAACTCAGTGTCACCCACAGCATGACAGCAGATAGAGGTTTACGTAGTGACAATAAATAATAATAATAATAATTTATAATAATAATAATGTTGCCTGCAGAGCTGAAGGGTAACCAGGTGCAGAGAGGCTGCATCAATGCAGATATAAGGACAGTCTAAAACAAGAAGGCTCGATATCAAACACATGAACAATCAAGCATACAATTGACTTTGTTTGTATGAAGCACGAGCATCCCTGTCTCAGTTAAGACAAAAATAATACAGAAAGGTGCGCATCTGAACTTTATATTCACTGAATTATGCCACATCTCAAGCACACACTTATTTTATAGCCATATACACACACATATGCACACCTGCAGATACACAGCCAAACGTGGACACACAGGCAGTCAGTGGCTATTTGTTTTGCAATGTTTGACCTGTGATGTTATGAATTTGAAATTAAAATACAACAATATTTCAACAGGACCTCATTTCTGTGTCATCAGTGAAGAGGAGGGCGTGAGGACTAACATTGGCTGAGTGGCTGCTCAACCTCATACCTGTAGCAGTGAGTAAAGAAGAAACCAGGATAATTGTACACACAAATTCTAACCGGTCTGATTATTATTTGTAAACGTATAGCTTGTAATCGCGCTTCAGGCAGCCAAACGCCGCATTCACTTCATTCAGTCGAACAGATAAAACCAAATGGCAGCCAGTCGGCTCACTGACACAACTTTTCAGCACCTTGGAAAGCGCACCGCCCCAGAATGCTGAGCTGGAGTGAACAGTGGTAATAATAACAGTAATAATAATAACCCACGTCGATCAACTGAGCGGTCGAGTGCACTCATCAATTCAAATTCATTTGATGTAATCGTCTTAACCGCGTTTAATTGTTTTATGCTACATCAGCACATAGTACAGCTGACATTTTACATGAGCATTACATTAGTATTCAAATATTTACTGTACCTCACTAAAGGAAGAGAGAGAAGCTGAAATGAGAGACAGACTGGAGGCGGTGTAGTAGGGAGTGTTTGTGTGTGTGTGTGTGTGTGCGCGCGCTTGGTCTATACATTTTGTAAACTACTTTGCCTTCAATCTAATCACTGCACCTGTGCCTCAGTTTGGCCTGTAAATGCGGTATGCAGGATCTTGGCCAATTAGGAGCATTTCTGTCTTTGGACCTAAGAGCTCTCCTGTAAACTGGAATTAATAAAAAAAAATAAAAAATCCCTCCATCGCCTGTTGATTGGCCTGAATATCTGTGTTCGTTGCGGTAACCTTTCCAAAAGAGCGCACCCAATAAAGACCCTTGGAAACGAGCAGGGACGAGGCCTAACCTTCGGATAAGGGCTGCTTGTGAGGTGCAGGCTCATTGACAGGCAGGGAATGGCGCACAGGCGCCTCTATAAAGCTTATCGTTCCTGCCCTCAGATTGGCTGAGCAGCGCTCGAGGCCGATAATATGTCCAGTGAATGCACACCTGTGGCCGCACGACAATTAGCTCAAACAATGGCCGAAAATGTTTTATAATTAGGCTCCGTGTCTCTCGGAAAGCCAATTTAACCAGGCTGCTCCTCAAGAATTAGAAATAAAAAATAGTTGTAATGAAGTAGGCCTAATTGAGGAGTTGTTTTACTGTGTGTTTTTTATGGGTGTTTCATAAAGGCAATAAGCCAACTGAGGCGGTGATTATGGAGAGTCAAAAAGGCTTTAAGGGTTTTATGGACGTATATGCAGCCACCTACCCCAGTGTTGTCATGGTGACAATGGTGTACCAAAACGCTGCGGGGATACTGGTGAACTTGCTGGCTGTGGAGCCTTTTTCTGCATAAAACATGACCGTTGCAAAGATAATGATGGCCATGGTGAGGGAGAATAGTAGGAAGCCCAGCTCGGAGGCGCAGCTCTTCAAGGTGTAGCCTAGGATGCGCAGCCCGGCGGAGTGCCGGGAGAACTTGAAAATCCTAAAGACCCGGAAGACTCTCAGCGTGACGAAAGCCCCGCTCACCTGGTCATTGTCTGTCATGACCAGGCCGATGTAGTAAGGCATGATGGCGACCACGTCAATGACGCTCATCACACTTTTCATGAACTTGTACCGGCTGGGAGCTGCGATTAAACGAAGGAGATACTCAACAGTGAATATCATGACGCAGGCAGTGTCTAAACAAAAGAAAGCCAGAGCGTAACGGTCTCCACAGGAAATCTCCTTCGACCTGTTGGGCAAAGTCCCACACGGAACCGTCTCCACCACATTGGCCATCACTGATATGGCAATGAAGAAGCCTGTGACATAGTAGAAGACCAGAGCTAAGGTGCTGGTGTGAGGGTTTTCAAAAGCCCGCCACAGGAACTCCCGGTACGTCAGGTTCACCGGTGTGACGTCATTGCTCATGTCCATCTCCTCGTCGTCTTGAAGCCTCTCTGCATTTTCGCGCCTCCGGTCCTTGTACTCCTCGTAACAGCAGTCCCCAATGATCTCGGGGATTATACCAAAGAAAGCGAGCTCCTCGTCGTATGCAGATATGCATTCTTGGCGCGGATAGTGTAGTTTCCCCGTGCGGTAAAAATTGAGGATATTTCTAAAGATGTCAGGGTCACGGTCGAAAAAGTACTCATTTGTCTCCTCGTGGAAAAAGAAGTCTCTCTCCGTGCTCCCCAGCAAAGTGTCCGGGTACCTCTCCAAAGTGGTTCGCCACGTCTGAAACTTAGTCCCACTTACGTTGAGGATGATGAGTCCGTCCTGGCCTTTCTTTTTTTCCTGGGGAGGGATGGGCATCGGGGTGCTCGCCACGGGCATCCATCCTATGGCCGCCGCTCGGGCGAATGGGAGCCATGCCGCTACACCTGCTGCCATGCTGACCTATAGTGTTTAATACAACCCTGCTCCGGTTATCACAGTGCTATGGCTCAGAGATGAATTGCATCTGCAGGAAGAACAGCAGATAGAAACACTGGGGGTTAGGGTTCTGAAGCACCTAGGCTTAACAGAATGTGATAAGAAAACACACAAGCCCATTTACTTCTACTGATATTGCGCATAGCACTGTTGAGTATCACTCTCAAGCCTTTTCCTCATTGCAACTGTTCAGTTATGGAAGCCTACTTTGCGGCAGAATATGAATTGGATGTCGAAAACGTCACCCATCAATAAGCAGGAATGAAAATCTAAGTAACGGAAAACCACCCACCTTAGGTAAGGCTGCGCTTTAAACTGGGTCCACGGTGAGTTTAATAAAATACATATCCTCGGAAGAGAATACTTGCGATTCCGCCACCCATCTATCTGTTACTGCAGCCAGACGATAGAAGAAAAACAGTAGAATAGCGTCGTATCAACAAGTTAAACAATTCAAGCGGCAGTTTCTCGCCAGAGTGGTCATTTGTCCAAGCGTGATCCTTTCTTTTTTCTCTCCTCTTACCATCCGCAAGGCAACGGTGCTCAGTTGCATGCGTTTTTCCTCCCGTTGCAGCTACTCCTCAATAAACTCCTGTTCCTCTCGTCGACTGCAAGACCACCCTCCCCCTCCTCACCAACAAGCCCCGACTGTGGAGAGAGGAATCATATGCAGTGAGAGGAGTGGTTCTATCCGCACCCAGAAATTCCTCTGCTGCTTCACTGTGTGTGTGTGTGTGTGTGTGTGTCAAGTTAACGCTTATGTTTGTGTGTTTCCTCCCGCTGCACACCGTAAAACCCTCACAATTCGCCCTCCCCTAAATGCATAATGTTGCAGTATATGATAACATCATGAAATATCTTAAATAAAGTAGCTTATTTTCCGTGGCGGTCGTAATGAATTTGGGCTTTCTCTAGCCACATGAATGCGCAAAGTCCTTTGAAGTTGTCCTCTTTTTTTTTTCTAAAAACCCGAATACAGAGAATGAAAATAAAAAGTCTGATAGCACTCAGTTTGGGGAGCTAAGAGCGGGAATCCATGCGCAGGGGTATTGATTGCAATATTTAGGCTTATTGGGGTTTTTTTTCTTAAGAGAAATAAATAGAATAATTTCAGATCTGCAACAGATCGTGTTCAATATTGTTTCTTGAAATGCATCGTTCTGTAATGCTGTTCAGCTGAGTTACACAACTTAAAAGGTCAACGTCATTGGGCTACACTGTTTTACTGACATTTTCCAAAATAACCATAATCAATGAAATGTCTCTTGTGTTCCATAACACAACACTGGCATCTCCGAGGGGATTCGAGACAGCTGCTTTCACTGTGAAGCATGTGTAGCGGCGTGGACCATGTTTGGCTTCAGATCCATGTATTTCTTAGCCTACACAAAGAGCACATCCCCACTCAGCCTTGAACAGATTTCGGTCCCGTCTTAATCATTTTGGTGTTTCAGCACCATGGACAGCACCAGAGCTTTCAACATCTCTGCAGCTGTCACTTTCTCGTGCCTCTGTGTACACGCAGGTTAAAGTTTCCTGGCATGTTTTACATAATATTCACTTAGCGTTAGATCTTCTCCAGCTTCAGCTAACCACAGATTCAGATTCATGCTTAAGTACATACAGCTGGTGAGCTTCTATAAAATGGATGGCCTCTTTGATCATTAACCCAGACTTCGAAATGAGGTGTGGATTAATTCTCTTTAGAAAATGTACTGCAGCTGTTGCTCTTATCTAAAGTACTGTAATACCCAACAAGTGAGAAGGAAGTGGCCCCCTGTCTTGCTCAAGGACAGTTTAGCAGTAAAAGTGACTGCTGATTGACACATTATATGTTGCACCAGTCAGACCTGTGGCCTTTTTGCTTGGCTTTTTCCACATCTTCAGCCAGTGCACTACATTTACACCCAGCCTCTGGTCCCCTCTGGCACAATGCTGAGTTTTTGTAGGATGAATGCACAGGACTGTCAGAAGTCCCATTAGTGTATGCTGAACATGTCAGAGCACACTCAGTGTTCAGTTTGAGCAGTCAGGCCCAGGGGCTATGTATTCATCAGGGCATTTAAATATTCCAGTGGTTGCCAAATGGCACCAAACACAGGCGTCCCAGCTGAGCTGGATGCCAGACTAGCAAGCTGCAAGCTTGTCAGAGCACAGATAGCCACAGTGTTTCAATTTAAAAGGTAGTCAAAGTGGTTATTTAGCATTTACATATCCTGTAATTAAAGCAAAGCAAAGCAATTTGTCAAAAATGTTCAGAATGTCTGATATTTCTAACAATATTGCTTCATAAAATGAGTATGGATGTGTGTAAGTGAAAATACATGCCAGTTATCTATCTTTGTTTGACATATATCCATTTACCTTTGGTTTGTAAATTCTCTAAATCATAAGGGCTTCCATCAAGTGAAACCACAGTTCTGTTCTGGGTTCTTTTAAAAAAAACATCACAGTGTACCAATGGATACATTATATGGGACTCGTCATTTTGTATGGTGGTGGTCTGTGGTGGCCAGAATAGCATCATCCAAGGTGTTGACATACTTTATGAACACGCTCCCTTCCAAGAAGTTCCAAGGTCATTTCAGATGATTGGTGTTGACACAGAGCTGTGCCGATGATTTAATTACATCGTCTGTGTGTTTATGGATTTACTCTTTGGATCAAGTAATTAGCACGTGTCCTGAGCAAGGTTGAACAACTCATCCTGCATTTTTGTGGTATTCTGCATGGACATCAGTTCAAAGATGGAAACCACTGATCTGAATGTGCAATAAATGCAGAAATGGCTTCCAGCAATAGTGATACATAATCAGGCTGTTGTCCTGTCCAGCCGGAGAGTGCCTGCTGACATTTTGAACTTGTACCACTGAAGTGATGCTGAAGCCTTTGGGATTAGGTTGTATAACAGGATACATTTTGTAAACAGGTCCTTAAGTGTGCTCAGTGTTGTAACGCACAGGCACACACCCAAAACAAACACACACTGGCTGTCAGATAAACCTTTAGACATTCATGTAGGCTCACACACATACATCCATCTTTTTTTTTGCATTTGATCCATTGACAGTAACAGTCTGTCCACTGTAGCAGACTGGTAAGGCCCACACTGCTGCCTGTTTTCTGTATTCTATATTTAGTTAGGTCCAGCTCAGTGATGGAGATGAATAAACAGATGAGTCCCCTTCAGCGGAGACGTTCCAGGGCTTGTTAAGGAAGAAGTGAAGGGGCAGCTGCCGTTTGATTCGGGTCATCAATAGAGAAACTCAAACTATTTGAAACTATTGAAGCGATTTCGTTCCTTTTAACTCAGAAATAACAAGTGAGCAGAATTAATCATCTACAGTACAAATATTTGCTTCACTGTCTACAACTCTTTTAAAGACAATCATATAGGCAAATGCTGTGCACTCGGTCGGTAGTGGGACAGAGGTCTAGTTTAACCATTATAATAAACTTTATTTTTAAGCAGCATTTCAACGAGATGTAAAGTTCATGACAAGCGATAAAAGGGTAATAAATAAAAACCCAATAGGATGAGCAGTAAAAATCCCAGAAAGGGAGAAAAAGGTTGGAGATGAATAAAACAGGCAAATTACACGTAGTACTCTATTTCAGGCCTGGAAACACCCTGGCATGTTTTATGATGTGCTGCTAATGAAGTCATGAATCGTCCTCATGACCTCTGGGCACAATGACATGCTGATATCCTCAGGTAACAGCCCCGAGCCACACAGCCCATCTCCCACCACGTCATCTCCCTCAGCTGCCTCTGCCGTTCCTCACCTCTAATGAGTTATTGACCCCCGCGGATGTGTAAAATAGACTAGGTATTCTTTATTGCACGTGGCAGCTGGTGTGTTTGTGTTTGTGTCTGCGTCTCCGTGTCCACGTGTGTCTGTGTAAGTGAGTGTGTGTGCATACACAAGCCCGCACTCATGTGTGAAGCTATGTAAATGTGTGTTCATGTGTGTGTGCCATGTACTGCAGGGAAGGGAGTTGCCAGGAGTGGGAGGATGATGTTTGTGCTTGAGGATTGTATGACTAGTTTTATCCCCGTCAGGATTGCTGGGTTAATCTGTAATTTAACAACTGCTGGTTGTCAGAAAGCTACAAACAGACCATATGGGTATGTGTGGTTCACAGGACTTGTAATGCTACCTCTGTTTTTTTTTTAGCATTACAGGCATATTAAGTTCGTAACTTCACTCTCTGCTGCCACTAGAGACAACCAAATATGTTAAAACCTACGTAACTAGCACCATTACAGGCTGGCAAAAACACAAAATTACTGTTTAAATATGGTCTAACTCATTAAATCATTCTATCATTTCTATACAGTATTTTCTGGATGTGAAACAGTGAGATGGGGACAAGTGTTCCACCCACTAGCGCGTTTTTAATTGTTTTTCATCTAGCTCCTTCGTGCTGTGTCTATAGGGAAAGTAGCTCTTGTCATCTGGTGAAGAGGTGTAGAAGGGATTAGAAAAGAAAGGGAGGTGTCTGTCACCGTGAGTGCTTGTGCCTATAGCTAAAGCACATACACTGCAGCATGTGTCTGGGGCTTTGAGAACTCCTTGAGTACAGTACATCACTGCACGATTAACCGAGAGCCCCTTAACTACGACGGCACATGGGCACATCAGCTGGAAAATGTAAAGCGCGGCCATGAAACTAAACTGAACCACACATTCCCTCGCCTTGCCTTG
The DNA here is from genome assembly GCA_011952105.1 of Coreoperca whiteheadi. Taxonomy (NCBI): domain Eukaryota; kingdom Metazoa; phylum Chordata; class Actinopteri; order Centrarchiformes; family Sinipercidae; genus Coreoperca; species Coreoperca whiteheadi. The sequence goes on along the minus strand of CM022474.1, from coordinate 10,875,812 downwards.
TCAGTTCAACCTTGTAGTATTTTTTTGGCCTTGTAGCAGTGCAGAAAAAATACAGATGTGTGTGTATTTCACGGTGTGTAATTAAAAACCAAAGACAGCATGGTGCCCGACTGGCAAACACTCATTGAAATAGTAATTCTTTTCCAAGGGCATTGCATTATTTACCCGCCTCAACTGTTGAACACAATCCCCACTGCAGAGGTGCTGAGCAGATGCTATGTGAACATCTAAACAAACGGCTTTTAACAGGTTCACACTGTCGATGCAGCCGCAGCCCCAAATTGAAATGAAGCAGTGGCAACCGTTGAAACCTTTATGTTCCAGCTGCTTCTGTGCACTGAAGTGATGGCTAAGAAAAGACAGAAATTAGCCGCAAAGTTCAGCTCAGGATCAGATCAGACATTAACCAGCACATTCAGAGTTCATTGCTCTTCATTGGTGTGCTTAGATTTCAATGACGGTTATGTTGGAGCACATTAGATTGCATCCAAGATAGAAAAAATATTATCTAATCTGTTTCAGCAATGAAATCGTATTTGTTTGGCAGATGCGAGGTACCATTTCATTGAACCGTGTTCAGAATTTCATTGCCATTTCAGCTGATTGATACTTAAATATCACTGGCTTTAATACAGTTGGCTCAGATGTAGATATTCAATCTATTTTTTTTTGGGGGGGGGGGGGGTCTGCTTTCTGTTGTCGTTTTAGGTGATCTGACTGGGGTGACAGTCCATAAATATCGACAAGTTCAGGCCAACAGTGTTTTCTCCACACTCCCTAAACTTCTCTTTAATCCCTAAAGACATATTATACTTGTTTTTAGGCATTCAGCTCTTTTCCAGAGGGACTGTCACTGAGTGCCACTCTAGGATAAGCTTTGATTCCTAGATCGCCATCGCCATCATTACGAACAACCGACAGAGAGGCAAAGGGTCAGGAGGGGATCGGACTTGGTGGCAGGGTTTTTTGTTTGGGCAGTGACAGTGTGGGCTTCTCCTGACGTCATTTGTCGGGACTTGGCATTGGCTGGCCTGACCAGTGACATTTGCTTTCCCACCATGTGGCCCCTGTACTTTGAGGCCAGATGGCAGATGATGCCTCCAAAGCAGACGACACACAAACACTCATGTGACTGTATCCACACACAGACAGATTTATATAAGCGCACACACACACACACACACACACACACACACACGCCGCTCCCTTCATTCAGCAGAGAGAGGGGCAAAGCAACAGATCGATTTGTCACCCAAAATAATTTATAAAGTCCTGATAGAATGCCAGGAAGTAAACTTGGGGAAAAGTAGATGTATTATGATTGGAGCCGGTTAGATCGATGCTTTCCTCTCTCTGTGAGGCTCAGCTTGTTTGTTCAGGGTGAAATATCATCATGAAGGCATAGCACATAGCTCTTCTGCCTTCCCTTTATCTGGACTGCAAAATTTGTTTCTCTTCTGCTCTCTGTCTCATGTCCCCTCCTATTTTTTTGCTTGTATTCGTGCCTTAGTCCCATATGAAGGAATCGTCAGTCATCTGTGAGATATCTGAGATATGTCATTGAACTAGATATCTTGTGATATAGTCCAGAGGCCCAGGAAGACATGGGTTGAAAAGCAAACTGAACACTATGTGGGGTGTATATAAGTGTGGCCTATTAACCCTGCTAGGAGGAGGCAAATCAATTTACTCTCTTTGAAAGTTTTATCAATCATAAGCATCGCAGCTTGGAGGAAGAGTAAATGACGGAGGGCTTTCTCTAAATACATCATATCAGTAAACTGCGATAAGCATCAGCACTTTAATCTAAAGCTCCTTTTAGCCGCTTTTGTAAGATAATTTCTGCTTTACTAGAAAGCACACAAACCACAGAGTAACAGGAAATTATATGGACAGAGAGGCGATGACAGGGAATGCACTGGGTGATCAATCCATAAGAAAGCCCAGTGTGAGCTGCTTCTGTTTGCATATTTCATTATTTCCACATTCACTTCCCACTGCTTTTGTTGTGTAACTCACCAGACTATAAATGAATAATTATTTTCTGTGGGGAATTGAGCCCAAGCAATCCTGAATTTGACCGAATGAATGCATATGGCATCACATACATGCTGTGAGGGGCTGATGTTTCAACCAGTGACAGTTAAAAGAGAAGTCTGACATTTTGGGAAATAATTTTATTTGCTTTCTGGCAGAAAGTTAGATGAGAAGATCAATACCACTCTCATTTCTGTCCATTTAATACAAGGCTACAGCAAGCACTTGGTTAGCTTATCTTAGCATAACGACTGGACACAGAGGGAAACAGCTAGCATGGCTCCGTCCAAAAGTAACAAAATCCTCCTACCAGCACCTTTAAAGCTCACCAATTAACATCTATCTTCTATCTGTTTGTTCAATCCGTACAAAAACTGCAGTGTAAAATGAAGGTATGTACCGTACTATTACTTGGCTGGGATCAACAACTTCCTGTAGTCCTGGTTCCTGGTTGTCTGGCAACTGATCAAGGCCCAGCAATAGCTTCGCAGGTAACCCCCCCATGAAACAAAGAATTATCATTTTAACAATTCAGTTTTTTTTTATGGATTAAACAAATTAAGTAACGTGTTATTTTGTGAACTTCAGAGGTGCTCGTAGACAGATCATGTTACAATTGTACAGAGCCATGCTAAGTTTCCCCTGTTTCCAGTCTTTGTGCTAAGCTAGGCTAAGCTTACCAGCTGCCGGCTGTAGTTCATATTTAATGGACAAATATGAGAGTGGTATCAATCTTCTCATCTAACTCTCTCACATATTTCCCAAAATGTCACAGTATTCCTTTACATGTTTTTGTTTATTAATCAAGAATGACAGAAGCAGCTATTTTCAGAGTAATGGCTATATTAATGAGGAACCTTTGTAATCACCGCTTTAGGGATGAGAGTGTATGCAGTGAAAGGGAAAAGACCAGTGTAAATAGGCTATGTGTCATAAATTCAATTGAAATTCCATTGAGCACTCGATTGTCTTACCCTTTAACGAAAATCTTTACATGGAACAGCTTGATACAAAGATAATGATGTATTTCAGTCTTGCAGAAAGAGCAATATAGCAAATGAACGGGTGAGCTGCAACGAATAACGAGATAACCTGCCTATTAAAGATAAAGGGGAGGTGTTGAGGTCATCAGCTCCACAGCAGCTGCTATTGGATGGCAGTTCAATTTAAGAGGGGATGGACCTCCTTTGAGAGTTTTGTAATTAATCAAAGTCCCCCTTTAAACTCAACTATTTCACGTTCAATTTTATCTGCTCGTCTCCCACGTGCAAACCCTTGTGTGATGTGAGCCCATATCTTAATTACTCTCAGATCACTGATAACCCCCCCCCATACACACACACACACACACACACGCACACACACACACACACACACACACACACACACACACACACACACACACACACACACACACTTCTCTTTTCTTGAAGAGACAGAAAATCATTTTACAGCTGAGCAGATAAGTCCCCGTGCTCCCTTTAACAGCCCCCCTAGCCAAAGCACATCTGACGCTGTTGTAATGACAGACAGGCAGCGAAGGGCCTTGTTCTGATAATTCCTCCGCTACATACTGAACCCCCACACCCGTGATGGATTTCAAATTGAGCCTCTGCGAAAATATTATAATTTCAAAGCAGGCATACATCGTTAATATGTTATTAATGGCAATGGCTGCTGGAACTGGCCTGCTGCTGTATAAGTTTTTCAAGTTGAGTGAAGGATCATTATCGAACGTGTGTTTGGGCATTGGTGTGTGCATTTGTGAGCATTTACTGAAGATGTGTCCTGCTTTATTACTGACCTATACTAAGGCCACTAATCACTGAGTCTAATTTGATGTCATGTTCTACTTAATGCAACGTTTGATCGGATTTGGTTGCAGAGTTGCACTCTGTGGTTCACTCCATGTCTAGTGCAGATCAGTCACCCGCAGCATTCAAGATGGTCATGTGGCGAGTTTTCTCTGACTCTTTTTCCTTTGGTTCTGCTGCTGAGTTGCACTCAACTCCCTTTAAAATGATCATAGGAGCACTGTTAAAACTGTAATCCATAAAAGTTTTAATGCATGGTTAAGTAAGGATTTGTACACCTGCAGGAGTGACTGCGGTGGGTGTAAAAGTGATTGCAAAGGTATGTGTTTAAACTTGTGAATATCTAAATGGAAAGAGTTTGGATAGAGGGCATTATTGAAATCCCACAATTCCACTGTCAGAATTGGACTCTTGCTCACAGTACACAGTGAAGTGCCTGGAGCTGCTTGTCAGATATTATGATAGCAAGTAGCACACACAAGCTTTAGAATGGCACAATCCGGCATGTCTTTTGATGCTAAAATAATTATAAATCCTTCATTCTATAAATAAATCTGCCACATTAAAGTGCATTATTTTGATATGCTTAGCCAGGGGTTTCTTTATCTGCAAAGGGAAAAAAAATGCCAGAGGGCAATGCTGGGGCTTTGAGCGTAGCTCAGGGGCTATGCTGACAACACAAGCGTGTGGTTAAATTAAACAAGAGACTGAAATAAACACAAGGTGAGCGACCCAAACTGAACCGCTGATATTAAATAGATTTCAACTTTCTGATCTGCCTGAGCAGACACAGCAACATAAAAGCACTTCGATTTCACTGTGCCTTGGTTTGCCTTCTGTCTAAATTACAGTAGTAAAACCACATTTTATTACAATTTAAGATTCTCATTATGGTTGGGCTTACCACTATGAGTATAAACATCGTTAGAGCAACTATTACTGCATAAAGCAACACACATATTCACCTGCAGCGGTTTGGTTTTTCCCACTGGCAGATGAATCAGCATGCAGTTGTCTAATCACCTCCTTTCACTCTTTCAGCTTGTTACTGGCTAATCATGCTCATTTAAATGGCTCACATGTGTAATTACCGCCGTCAAGCAGTCCCAGGCCTAACAGGTCAGCTTGCTTAGAGGGCCAAGCCCATTATGGAGACATTAAGTTATGATCACAGCTGCAGGCCAGCTGTAGTAATCCAACCCCAGGGAACAAATGCCAGCCCTTCTCATTGGGAAAATAAAGTGTTTGTTTAACATTGAACGAGGTATGTGTAGTATGTAGCGTCGATAAGCATAAATGACCATAACTCATTTACGGCTCATCAGTGGATGCTGTTTTCCAATTTCAGGGAAACTCAGCAAGCCCTAATGATGAAAACAGTGACTTTGTGCTTCTGCTTTTCTTCCAACAGCATTCAAAGTCTAATTGTGTTGGTGAAAGCTAATGATGGTCATGATGAAGCAAAGCTCATGCAGTTGATTGTTAGCGTTTTTTGTTTTTCCAAGGCTGAGTGAGCAAAGGGAAAGAGGGGGTGGAGGGACAGAGATAGTCACGTCTTGGGAAGTGTCTGTACTTACCGTACAAAAAAGGTTCTTATTTAGGATGCGGAGAGTGCAGTGACACTCAGAGGATTAGCTGCAGCATTTTCCATAAAGCAAAAGTGTTCTCAGGACACCTTCAAGTCTGTCTCACTTTTCCTTTAGCGCCCTGTTTCTACCTCTCACTTCTCTTTTACTCTATTGCCACACTCCCAGGAGGTGAAAGAACCGTTGGAAAAGAGGAAGAGAAAGTGAGAACAGTGTGAACATAAATTCACTAGGCGTTTCACTAAGATGTGTGTGTGCTTGCGGTATGGGTGTGGGAATACACAGGAAGACATCTGGGAATGTCATGGTTCTTGCAGGCTATAAACTAATGTTGAAAAAGCAGCGCAAATCTACAACTGGATTGAACCAGTGTTATGGCTGGTTTATGGACCATGCCCATCCAATCAGAGCTCTAATTAAGCAAGAACAGTGTGGGAATGATGAGAGCATAGTACATCATAGCCCTTAAGATTATTTTGTTGTTTACTAGAGCCAAAATACTTTGTACTGTGTGACTGCTGCAGTGCCATGTTGACACAGCTACCTTATTATGAGCAAATACAGTTTTTCCCTGCGCATTCTCTGCTTAAAAGATTCTTGGTGAGGCGGACCCAGGAGGCTGTACATTCTATTTCATTTCCATTTGAAAAACAGTGCAGTGGAAATGACAAATGTGTGAGGCCTATTGAGGAGCCTTCAGGGCAATAATGTAAATAACAGAAATTACTCATCTTCTCAAAAAGAGGGAGAAACATGCCTCACAGTCACAACAAAGGTCACAAATCCGGCCTACGCCTTCACATCATCCAAACAAGAAATGACATACTTCTGACACACCACTAATGTTTGACTGTGTGGTCTGTGTATTTTACTGTGTGCATGATTACTGAGTGTATGCAACCATCTGTCTGTGAGTGCTTTTTTGTGCATTTCTGAATTTGCCTTTGATTTTCTTTGGTTTATTTGTTTACCAGTGCAAGATTGTGTATCTGCATCCACATGCATGTGTGCATGCACGCCTCTATTGTCTGTTTGAGTGAGTGTTTGGTCGCAGATTCGCAGGATACCTTTTTCTCTGAGGCTGAACCATCTACATTTAGCTGACAGCAAATAGTTGAGCAGAACCAATTTAATCTTGTTTTTCAGCCCAGGTTGACGTACGGGAGAATAAAGCAGTGAAGCTTGTCCTAACTCTCCTGGTGGAGGCAGCCACTATGGGCAGCTGTACATTGAGGAATAGATGGTAATTGCAATGTGTTGATTTGAACTTTATAGGCATCATGGGAAGTAATGGCAACACAGTGTGGTATAACCATACACTGGGCAGAGACAGACTGCAACCCACTCATAGATAGTCTAACAGCTTCTAGGGAAACTCATTTGCAGCTCGGGAAAATACTACCTGACAGATCGATTCACCAGTTGTACCCACAATTAATGGACGATTCACTCTCATGGAAAAAAGAATCCTCTGGGTAGCTTTGGCACAGGAAAAGGGGAGCACAAATGTTGCTCTCCCACATCTCATAAATGTCACAATTAAAACCAACCACAAGCTCTGTGTACATTACAATGCCTCTTGGGGGACAGCTTGACATTTGGACAATCATGTTGAGTTTCTCATCACGAAAGAAGTTGGATTTTATGTACCCTGAAGAGCTTGCGCATTGCAGCATTATTGGACTCATTTGGAGAGAAAGAGGTAATTGCACTGGAAATAAAGCATGGCAGAACGTTGCACATATATTCATAGCAGCAAGAGCCACAGAAATAGGCTTTTTCAATGACGGTGATCTATACATAGAGCTGGTCTGAGCTGAAGTGTTGCTGGTGAAGAGCACACACCAGCTGTCAGTGTGGGGAAAGAGAAGAATATAGCTTTCATCACTGAGGGGAGAGGACTGTCGGGCCACAGGGATGCAGAGACTGAATCAGTCATACATTTTCAAACAAATTCACATGGATAAACTAAAATTTGACTGCAGGAATCCAGAGTGCTACGTAACGTAACCGAACTGCTCATCTTCCCCAGAGAATCAGGAAGATGAACAGAGTAAAGCTACAAACAACAAATCCTTTCAGCTCCCAGAATTCTGCAGAGTCCAAACCAGATTAACTAAGCTTTGCACCAAGTAGTAGATGAAAATTTAAAGGAAAGGCCTTCGATTGTTTTACATAATACCAGGGTGGATGTGACTGAACTAGTGTTGACTCTATCTAGACTTCCTCCATTTTGAATGGCTGAAACTGGGTAGCTTAATCATTGCCCTGTTGCTTATGTTTTTGTTGATGGACAAAATTATGGGATTTGACTAAGAGGATTAAAATGACAGCAGTTAATGAGACACAGCTGGGACTGGATCACAACAGACAAAATTGTATTCCCCCCACCCCCCGTTGGAGTTACAAATCCATAAACACATAAACAGACAACCCATGCACACATGGGCATACACATCAACGCACAAGCACATATGTTCCCTCTCTCTCTTTCTTTTTCTCTCTAACACACACCTAGAGGCCAAGAGACAAGCTGCCACTCACTTCCTTAAAATGCTTATTACACAGGGTTTATCATCCCATTCGAATGAACCAGATTAATTCATGTATTTTCTGCTGGATTTGAAGTATTTAGCCTCATAGGACACACTGGGAATAATAGCATAATTGTAATCTCTCCCTAACCCCTCCTCCTTTAAATGTTGGTTATAGCGAGAGGGCCAATATATGCACATGACAATGAGGCCTCTGATGTTGTAAATTACATTCAAGATTGATCCACATCACTTTACCAACTTGATCCATGTTATTTGACTTATAAAGTTGGCTACCGTGACAGGACAAACAGGAGTAGCTGGCATCTGTAAGACAAACAATGACAACACCATATCTCTCTATTCTGACATGGAATTAATGCTGATACTGATTAATACAAAGCAGAATTGACCCCCTTGGGGGTAGCTGAACAAGCTGCAGTCAGTACTGACATATTATCACCATATGAAGTTAATATGGTGAATATGTCCATTTGCAGTTGTCCATTTGCACATCCAGCAGAGCAACATCAGCAAACATTTGAAATTGTTCAAGAAAGTTGCGGCTATCCACTCTTTAGTAATGGCAAATGAGCGGCCAGCAGCAACACCACACACTAAAGATAACATGCTTAATTAAATTCATGGGAACCGAGATGGGCCTACATGACACTAATGTGGCCTGAACCTACATGATAATGTGCATGTTAATAAAGAGGCATCTAGTTTAAAGATGCCTAGTTCTAAATAATGTAAGCAACACATAATTAATTATGTCTGGGAGCATGTCTAGAAGACAGAGTGCCTGCAACGCATGCATTTTGAAGCAATCCTGATTATGTGTTTGTGCGTTTATGTGTGTGTGTCCATCTGTGTGGGTGTTTTAATCTATGTACACCGTGCGACTTTCACACACGGCAATGATGCATTATGTTACATTTTCTCATACAGCAGTCAAAAATGACATTCCCAGCATCAATTTGCTGCGGCACATTTATTGTGATTCCTCTCATCTTTCAATCTTGCAGACAGCCCAGTGTTTAGTTGGTACATTCAAAAGGGGGTGACTGTATAATAATCAAACTTTGATAAAACTAGCTGTGGCTCTCCCAGAGATGCATGTATTACAGTGAGCCCTGCTAGTCAGTCAGATACAAAGGACAAAATGCAGAGGATTGGAAATCAGAGGGAGATCACAGCAGCAAGGTTGTGGCTGTGAATTTCACCATTACATGGTGTGATTTAGGCTGCAGAGTAAGCTAGCAAGAGCAGAAGGATAACCTGTCCGCCCGCAGCTTTCCTATGGTCAAGCCTGATGGACATTACATATTAACATGCAATGCTGCCTGCTTGTATTAAGATTCAACAATTAAGTCCAGCGCTTGTTTAGGCTGTAAACAATATGCTCTAATATTTGGAAACACATTGCCCTTTCAAAGCTCAAGGGCCACAGCATTATTTAGCTTGGCCTGATGCTGTGATGAATTAGTGAATTTCTGTGAGTGTGCTCTGAATTCCATTATGCTAATATTAACAGACGGCCCATCTGCAAGGAGCATCAAATAGGATGTATTTCTGTTCAACCGTGCTGTTTCTACCCGGTGGAACATAGATTTAACCACCTGTGCACCTATTCTAATACAACACGATTTTCATAGGAGCACCGTGGCCATGACTGAAGAAATATTCTGTCATTTGAATTGGCATACTCACTGAAATGTAAAAAGCAGTGCAGGTGGTGCCCAATGACCCACAGGCCCCTATCATCTCTGGGTTTAGAGCTGATTGAGACCAATGACTTTGACTCTTACAGTAAGAGGGAACAAAAAGTTATGCTTCCATTTCAAATCAGCCTGAGTTTCAGTCCACACACAGGACATGCTTCAATGATCTGAGAAATTACAGGATACCACCCCTTCCAATTTCGCCATCACTGGACCAGACTGTTGCAGGCTTTTGAAACAATTACCCCAAGGGGACCAGAGTAACCTTGTTTATAGCTCATTGAGCATCCACAGTTCCAATTTAGCACAGGTAATTACAACATCGTTATCTTCTCCTAAATCTTCACCAAAGGTGTTATCACAAAATGCTACCTATGGCTCACCTGCTTGCCTTTTGGACATTGATCGAAACAAACACAGCATCAGTATGCCCAAGTATTTCTCGGATGGGCTCATGTTTGTTCTCCAGGTGTCGGTGACCCAGCGCAGCCTGCTCACCCAGAACACATCAGTCACACTAACACACATCTGTCGCACCGGCCCAACCCACTCCATCATAGCCATGGCTGGCCTCTCTCCTTGAATGTCCCACCCTGCTCGGAGAGGACAAAAAAATCTTCTGATTTGCTTCTAATCTGCAGTCTACCCTCAGCGTGGGCCACCGTCAACCCAGCACATCAAGGACAAGCACTCCACAGGGGGGCTATCCATTAGCACAGCATCCTGCCTAAACCATAGTGTGATAGGGACAGGGCAGAGGGATACGCTCCAATTAGAGATGGAGACATGGGGACTTTACCCCTGACATGCCCCTGCTGCTCCACAAAAGAAGTGTGAGTACACCTTTCTCATACAAAAGGTAGGCTTTCCTTCCTGTCATTTCTCCTGCCTCGGGCTGTTGCTGTTCATTCACCTCATGAAGCCAAACCATTTCGCATCATGCTGTTTCTTTTTGTGTGTGTGTGGTGTTGCCTGGGTTTGTGTGTCTGTAAGTATGAATGGCTGGTCAAGCTTATGCGTGTGCATATATGTCTATGGGTGATCATGCGTATGTGTGCTTGGGGTGGGCTTTGGCATGCGTCTCTCGTCCGTGGCTTCCATCAACAGAAATCCATCGCTCTACACAGTGCAGCATGTTCAGCCTGCCTGTACTGGGTTGAGGTAGGTTGGACCAGCTTCATGCTTCAGGCATTTGCATGCTGCATGAACACAATCTGCTGACACCCAGTGGGAACTACTTCCATCCATTTGCATTGTTTTTACGCTCCTACGCGAAGGGAACCAATTTGCAGTGATAGTCCATCTGATTTTTAATCAGGATTTGTGTACATGAGAGGTAAGAGAAACAGAAGAAAGCACAGCAACAACACTCTGGTATGAATATTTCATCTTTGTTCTATATAAATAAAACACAACATGTTCCTGATTCAACCACAGGTAAGCATACCTTTCACTGGTCCCATGTGCATCTGTCCATTCTAAAGGGGAGAGATGAGCACTCAGATATGAATGAGCTTTTCCATTATAAGAAGCCTCCCATCGAATCTAAACTTCCCCAATGGCCTGGAAATGCAAGTGCAGCCTTCTACATAAACACAGAAAAAAAATCAAGTGTATTTGGTTGATTATGCAGTGTATCAACTATGCATGAAGCAATTACATACTAGGGCCTTGGGGCTCGGATGGAAACTGAATGGATGAATTCCTACAACGATCCTTCCCTCCACTCTCTACGTGTCCATTCATTAATCCAGCCGGGCAGCCATTTGTTTGTGCAAACATTCATTTAGCTGTTTGTTTGTCTGTTCGCTCAGCCATGGAAGTTTTCCCTTTTTTTTATCTGCTTCAAGACACATCAATGTCTTGTGACCCAATCTATAGGGATTTCCATCTGGGCTGAAGAGACTGGCTGCATTGATAAATAAAGGTCAAAGGTAGAAGAAGCAGACCCGGGGACAAGGCTTCTGGTGACAGAAGAAGCTAGATGAGAAATAAACCACTGGATCTGCAGAGGCTTAGATTGATTGGAATTTAGAGAGAGGGAGGAAAAATTAAATTGGGGGAAGGGAGGGCGGGAGGGAGAGGCTGGATCAGAGGAGACGGCGAGAGAGAAGAGAGCAGGAGTCAGCATGATATGGGCGAGCCAGAGAATGAGATTTTTGCCCTGAGAGCACCAACTTCAAAAGCTTTTGGGGGCATGCCTTTACACAATTTTTCTCTTAACGTAATCCAGATTTCTGAGAGTGAAAGAGAGTATGTGTGTGTGTGTGTGAGAGAGAGAGAGATTGATCCCCCCAGAATTAATAAGTCATCACCCATTTCACTAAGTCCAGCATTTATGATTGCTTTGAAGGTTAAGCTACACACCGCCTTAGCCTGTTCTAAATGAATTTGGAGCAGTGATTGACTCACATGCAGTGTTTGTTTTTTAGGTTGTCTCAAATGTACTTTGGCTTGTTTGTTTCTGTGTTTTTGTGTGTGTCTGTGTGCCTGTCTGTCTCCTATTCTTCCATCTGGATTCTTTTAATCCCATTCTCTTCCTCTAATCCATCTTTCTCCCTCTCTTCCTCCCACACTCTCTTCCCATCTTTGCCCTCTCCTCCCTCCTCTTTCTCCCCCTCTTCTCTCAAGCCCCCAACCCCCATCTCGCTCTGCTGGCTTGATCGCTGCTGTCTGCATAGTGAGGAGCTGTATCTTCCACACGATTGTGATTCACTTGGCAGCCACTCCAGATAAACATGTTGTGGTGGACAGACGCCTGGGTCCCGGTCCGGAGGAGCAGGATGAGGAGGACAGACTGACGTGGGTGGGCCCTGCCGTGGTCCCAACGTCAGAGCGGGCAGCAGCGGGCAGTGCCAGCCACTTGGCCAGATGGTCCGGAGTTGAGCTCTCGCCACTGTTCATCAAATGCACCCGCCCGCTCTGTCTTGCCGCGCCATGGCCCCCAGCATCATGTCACAGTGGAACCAGAGAAAATTAGCACCTAATTATAGGCTCCTCTCTGTGAAGAATGGTACTGGTGGTGTGTCAGTGTGTGGAGGCTGGGTGGTTGACTCACTGTGGGACCGAGGCCTGCAGACTGAGCAGAGGACATACAAAACACACACACACAGGCCATGGAGGAGACACAAGTGACTGCACACACATATGCATGGGAACACACACAAGCAAAAGGCGGCAACTCCATTCTTTCCGGTTGATTTGTGCCTCAGCATGGTCTGCCCCCTCCCCCATGAGGATGCCACAACAGAAACCACTTGTGTTCAATCTCTGATCCAACAGGATTAATTACACACACAATGGAAGCTGATGCCTCTGGTTTCTACGCTCCACAGGCTCCCTTGTGTAAAAGATGGTGTAGTTAATCTTCACTGGGAACAATGGAAATTTTCTTCTGGTGTATTTGGTTGAGAAGTAGATATAGAGGAGAGCTTGACTATGCTGCCATCTTGTGATTGCATCTGGACAAGTACAAGATGGAAATGAGAAGACTGGAAGAATATCCTGGACTGCTTCATCAATGCAATACTAATCAGTAATGTTAAAATTGATGTCGAAGGTAGGCTATATAAAGGAGATTCTCTATCTGAAGCTGCAGTGATCTGAAAATAGCTGCATGATGAAACTATGAAGCTCTAAAAAGTTAGAAATGCCTCCTGCTGAACTAAAGAAGGGTCTGGCAGCACTGTGAGAAATCAAATAAATTCAATTTTGTCTGGAAAGTTAGCCATTAAATGTTTATTAGGTCTGCAAAGACTTAACAAAAATAGGTTAATATAACAAAAAAAAGTCAGTTTCTCATTCTGAAACCATACAAAACCATATTGTATCACACTTTAATATTTTTGATTCTCTTAACATCCATATAATATGCCATTCGTTTACAACACAACAGAACAGAGATCGGAAATTTTATGGACCGAGCAAAACATTCAACTACTCAAAGAAAAAGTAAACCACACTGTTGCCTTTACATGACTTTGAATGTGGATGCATACGTGTAAATTTAATTTCTGTAGTTAATACAAAACTTTGGCACAATACATATTGTCATCAAAAAACTGTAAGCAAATGTCCTTGCGGGTTTTAGTGCATGTTGAGTATATTGTAATCCGCTGAAGAGCAAAGAGCAGCGCCAGAAAATAAGTACTGGGGAGTTGATTCGTGCATATGATGAGAAAAGGATGGTGGGTCAGTGGAAGAGAAGGGACGAGGCATTGGTGCAGTTTATTTTAGGGTACAACCACTTTGTAAGGGCTCCCGGGGATGTTGTCGTCGCCCCATTTGACGATGACGGTGTAGCTGCCCTTGTCCTTGACAGTGTAGGTGACGTTATAGAGCTTGTTGCCCATGTGCTTGACATACACCTCCTCGCAGGGAGCATGGGGTCCATGCACGCCCACCATCAGCATATTGGTACCTGGGCAGAGCAGTTAGAGGGGGAGTTAATGATCGTGGTGTACAAAAGATGCAAAGGTGTGTGTGTGCGCATGTGTGTGTGTGTGGTTGTGTTGGCTTAAAGCTGCAGTAATGTCCTTCAGCTCTTGGTTTTGGTTTTAAGGCCCACAACTTTAATGTTTTATTTATTCTCACTCAGTAACCTAATTTTCAGCATCAGCTGTTTTCAGTAAAAAAATAACTCTGATAAAATGTATGCTACCTGCCCAGTACCAAAAGCCAGACAAAGTTATCAACTAGTTCTTGGACATAATGGAGCATTTAGCCAATAAAGAACCAGATATTTCCCTCAAGAGTTGTTGGGATACCAAAGAGAACTAAAAGGAGAGTGAATACTGGACTTGGTCGGGTTGCTAGAAACACACCTCCAAATGAATGCTTAGTGCGTTCCATGTCTACTGGATGTGTAAATTGGCAACTGTTTGCCAAAAAGTTCACCATAACAACTTTATAAGGTGATAACATGTGAGTGTGGTGTTTACAGCTTGTTCCTCTGCCTGCAAGTGGCCAAAAATCAATTAATATTGCTTTAGTTTGTAGTGTTTGTAGAAAAGATGTGTGTTTGATTTATGTTTTTACTGTATGAATATGCGCTCTTCCTGTGTCGTTTGTCGTTATGTTGGTGATCATCTCACCTGCTTTGCTGCAGTCAACTGTAAAATTGTTTTTCTGTCCAACCAAAGCCTTGGACAGCCCTGTTCCACGACAAACCACCTTGCTGGCATCAGACGTCAGAGAGGATGAGGTGCTGGAAGAGGACGAGCTGTAGGCACCGCCCACTTTGGAGGTCTTGGTAACTGTTTCGACCAAGACAGAGGATGTCTCGTGGAGGCTGTGTCCCCCTGACAGCCGGGTGCCTGTAGGAGCGGGAGAGACAGATAGAGAGAGAGACAGGTTATCTAATTTCATCAAGGCTCAGTCCAGACATTATATAATACGCTCAGTATTGACAAAGATATAAGGGAAGCAAACATGCTGCTGCTCGTGGGGAGAGTTTCCCTCCACAGAAAAGTGCCAGGAAGTGGACTATTGCCTGAGCTCTAATAGGAAAATATTTCATAACACTTTCAAATAAAGGGGACTTCCTGGACTCACAGGAGTTCTTTTCATTCTTCAATGTGTTTTTATGCTACATTAATACATTTTTGTAATTTTTATACACCAAGTAGTGACAGGAATATATTGGTGTAGTGCCAGAGAAAGACAGCTATTATGTAAGATGTACACGGAGCCAGTATGAAAAAAGATGACATAACATTTTCCTGACTTCCACACTTTTTTCAGAGGAACATTTGTTTCATAATCACGACACTTGTCATGCACAGATCAGATGGGAGAGTGACTGTCAAGCAGACCTGTGATTTTAGCTTTGAAGGGGCTTCCCACTATGTGCTTTGGCCCTCCGTATTTAATGGTGATGAGATAGTTGCCAGGTGCCATGGGTGTGTATGTGATCTTGTAGCCCTCAGGGCACTCCCGACAGTCCATTTTGACCTTCGATGGCCCGTCGATGTTGACCGATAGAGTGGCTGAGCCTGCGTTACAGGTGTTGACCACAAACTCTGAGGGTACACCTGGAAGAAAGAGGCAATGCACAAAAAGATGAAAAGACTGCTCATTTGCTGCACATGATATTACATAAATATATATAAAAACACAAGGAAACCATGCTAAATAATCACACATATTTGTAGTGGTGGTGGTGATAACTACCTGTGGTTCCTCCTTGCAGTCCAGGGCCGTGTGCTGTCACCATGCCGGGGTCTCCAATTAGCCCCGGGTCTCCCACTCGCACGTTAAAGGGGCTTCCAGGAATGTGGCACCCATTGAACTTGACATCTATGGAGTGCACTCCATTCTCCCGTGGAATGAAGCGGATTGCATTCTTGTCTGAACACAACACACAACACAGGTGGAGATGTTACCGATCTGTTGCTCATAAATGATGCTTACAGATTTAAAAAAAGCTGAATTTTCTGTCTTCTCAAGTCTACTTTGTACTACAACGAGAGGTTGGCGCGTACCGCTGTCAAGGTCAGTGACATAGCATTCCTCAGAAGAGCCAGAGGGGGTGTGGACTTTGGCGTCAACCACACCTCGAGCCCCATTGCGCTCCACCATGAAGGATGCCTCTTGGTTTACCTTAAAATCCTTCTCCTACAACAGACAGGGAAGAATATGATCAGAATGAATGTGTGTATGTATGTGCGTATGTGTGTGTGTGTGTGTGTGTCACAAAGTGTGTGACTCATCATGCCTGAACGAGAATAGATTGAGCGGTTGGGTGTGAGAGGCAGAAAAGGTCAGAGTTTACAGTGAGGCGTTTAGTGTTTTTGCCCAACAGGCGGAGGAGCTGTCCTACCAGACTTAAGAGATAGCTTGACATTTTGAATGCTGGTCTGATTGCATTTCACCTGGCTTCTTGAGGTAGAAAAGCACTCTGAAGTGGCTTTTCAGTTAACTAAAAATATATGTTTTTAGCATTGTCCATTCCAGTTGTAATGGAAACTGTGAAAGCAAATAAAAAAAGCATCGCAGAAGTGAGGAGACCAATATGGTGATCTGTCACAGGTATCTTTAAAAGAGTCTTTATCTTCCGCTCACTCTTTTCATTCTTTCTTCCTCTCACACAGAAACACAATCACATAGACTAGCTGACTGCCCATAGAGAGCACAACTTGTGTTACCCCACATTAGCGAGGGACAGTTAATCCAGCCCTTCATCACTTTCCAGCATCACAGTATTATAGTCGCGGATAATGTTCCAACACTGGCATTCAATTACACTTCAAGGACAAAGTGCTATTAGACAGAAATATCAACAACCACTCATACATTATGTTACATGCAATCTACTATTCAACGCTGATATTTTGTGACTGTGCATGTGTTGGGTCTGTGATTGTTTTGTACAACAAATTAATGTTGCCTGTGTCAACTCTGTGTGTGTGTGTGTGTGTGTGTGTTTGCGATCTTACCTGAAGGCTTGTGACAGTGAGCCTGCGGGCCTCGTCTGACAGTGTAGCAATCGGAACGATGAAGGGGCTGTCAGGGATGTGCTCATTGTTGAACTTGATTGACACCTCATAGTCACCTGGGGAAGCAGACAGGTTATTTACTTTCACCATCAAATGAACTGGTGGAAGTATGGAAGAATTACTGAAAAGTTTTGCAGTTTAGAGACAAAAAAAACCTTCTGATCAAACATTCAAATGAGGAAAATTCTACACGTGTGGGCGACAAAAGTTCTACCTGGTTCTTTCACTATGTAGGAGACGCCACAGGAACCGTCCTTCCTGTCCTCAAAGGAGATTTCCGCCTTGCTGGGGCCCTCTACAGCGATGGAAAGACCGCCAGCACCTGCCTCTCTGGTCCAGATGCTAAATTCAGCTGGAGAGGGTGAAACAAAGCTAAATTAGATGAAGGTTCATCATGTCTTGGATTTGTTGGGTCTCTGTAAATAATAATATGAAAGACTACGGTCTAGACCTGCTCTATAGGAAAAGTGCAGTGAGAACTTCTGTTACGTATTGGCGCTATATAAATAAAAGTGAACTGAAATAGTATTTAGAGAATACACAATTGATAGCATGTCCACGTCCACAGAGTGAACTTACTTGGTGCTCCAGCCACTCCTCTTTCCAAGCCAGGTCCTCCTGCGCGGACCTTGTGTGCTCCTCCCTCCCCCATAGGCCCCACAGTAAACTGGAAGGGGCTACCAGGGACGTGTTGGCCTCTGTACTTGACGTTGACAGTGTGGGGTCCAATTTCCTGGGGGATGAAGCGCACACTGTAGGTGCTGCTCCCTCCATCCATTATGTCTGCATCCACTGTTTTCCCACTGGGGCTGGTCACCTGAGCCGTCATGGCCTGAGAGCCACTCTCAACTAGATGAAGCAGAGCAGCAGAGAGGATGTGTTGTGATACAACCATGACATTTGCACATGATATAAAACAGATACTTAACATATATCGTTTAGTGTACAATTTAGGCAAAAACATACAAACGTCCACACTTGAAAAATTAGGTTTAAATTTGGACTCTCACCCTCAGGTCTGGCAGTGATGCCAGCAAAACTGCTGAGGCTCTCTCTGCCCAGAAAGTCTCCAAAAACATCTCTGAAGGGGCTTCCTCCTCCACCCACCTGGGTGCTCTCCTCCACTCGTACCTCCCTCTTGGTCTCTCCACCACGGATTTTGCTGATCTCTGTGCGCTCAGTGCGGGTGTAGGTGTGGCTGCTGCGGGTGAACGTCCTGGTCAGCCTCTCCTGAGCTGAAACCATCTGGAACCAGTTTCCTACAGCGAGGAGAAAGCAGTGAGAATACAAATGTCAGTGTACAGCAGGGCCATTTATTTTAAGATGGTTGACCGCTACCCTCTAACCACTTCTGACAGGCTTCTGTACTCACCTGGGATCTTGAGGTTAAGGCCACATGTGCTGCCCACTGAGGCAATAGAAGACGCCTGTCTTTTTCTAGTGATACTCTCCTTGATCCTTCCTTCTCCGGTCACCTTCACTGTGAAAGGACTTCCTGGTGGGCACAAACACATATACAGTAAACAAAATATATACAGACTTCTTTTATTTTAAGATGTCAAATGATTTTGTATTTGTAAATTTTCCAAATAAAAGATTCTAACCTGGGATGTGCTTTTCAGCAAACTTGATGTTAACAGTGTAACTTCCTGGTTCCGTTGGACAGTACGTCACTCTGCATGTCCCGTCCTCCACATCTTCACAGTTGATATCCACTTTGCTCGGACCCTCGACTGACAATGCTAGACCTCCATAACCTAAGGGAATGTGAGAAGCAGAGTGAAGTTAAAAAAGTATTTTTTGCCTTTGTATTTTTTCCAACTGTGCTTGCCATAAAGGTGAAAGATACCGTCTCTAAAGCTTACCTGCGTTCCTCGTATCAACAAAGAATTCAGCTATTTCGAAAGTGTGTGCCTCCACCAGGCCTTTACCGAAAGCCTTCACTCTACTGGCCTCGCCAATCTCTGACTGTCCAACCATGATTTTGAAAGGGCTGTTGGCCACGTGCGTGGCATTTTTCCTCACGCTCACTTCATGCTCGCCGACCTCTTTAGGAGTGAAAGAGATACCTGTGACCATAAAAAATGTAGAAAGGAAAAAAATCAAGACAAAGAACCAGAAAAATTAAATCTAAATGCATTCATTCAAATTCAAATCCAACAATGTCTTAAGTTCTTCTCTTTCGTGTATCTGGAAAATGAATATCTCACCAAGGTGTCTATTGGGCAGTCTCTTAAGCAGGCAGGGCTCCTCATTGCCTGATGGTGCCCTGATACTGGCAGTCAGAGAGCTCAGGTCAGTCTCTGCGATCTTCAGGGACACATCAGCTGCTGTGCCGACATTCAGCTGGGATGTCCTGGTTATGGAGTCATCCCCTTGACATAAAAAATGTGTTTAGATGTTTGTCAATCCCTAAATGCTAATTTATAATATACACATGCACCATAAATACATCAACAGTA
The DNA here is from genome assembly GCA_011952105.1 of Coreoperca whiteheadi. Classification (NCBI taxonomy): domain Eukaryota; kingdom Metazoa; phylum Chordata; class Actinopteri; order Centrarchiformes; family Sinipercidae; genus Coreoperca; species Coreoperca whiteheadi. The sequence goes on along the minus strand of CM022474.1, from coordinate 10,856,159 downwards.
TAATATAGTCAGAATATGAGAGGAATTATTTATGTCCTCACCAGTTATCTTAGCAGTAAAGGGACTGCCAGAAATGTGCTTGTTGTCAAACTTGACAATGATGTTGTAGTCTCCAGGAGCTGTGGGCAGGTAGGATACGGTGCAGGTACCATCTTTGTTGTCCTTACAGGTGATCTCGGCCTTTGAGGGACCTTCTACTGCCAGTGACAGACCACCTGAGAGGCATAAAAACACGCAGATTCTTACTTTTCTGTAAGGGTTAATTGTATTATTTCACATCTACTGTGCAATAGCAAATATCACTAGAAATTTAAGGTTTGGTACCTTCTCCTGCATTCTTGGTGACCACAGTGAAAGTGGCAGCCTTGTTGACCATGCCGTAACTCAGGCCTGAACCATAAGCAGTCACCACTCCAGTGTTCACAGCATCCACAAAGAACTGCAGAGGGCTTCCTATATAGGATATTATCATTGGCAAACCGTAATGAGAACTGTTAATAGTATTGTCTCAGAATGAGACATCATTCGTATTTTGTTTACAAAACTAAGATAGCAAAAGATCCAGAAATAAACCAGTTATTATGATTATGTTCAAAGAGGACAACCACTTCACATCCTTCTAACATGGGGTGTTTCTGACCTGGAATGTGGTTGCCCTCATATTTGATGTCCATCTCATGCAGGCCTCTCTCTGTGGGCTGGTATTTGATTGTGATGGTGCCATCCTTATTGTCAGTGATATGTGGGCAGGCAGTCTTGCCTGAAGGCATCCGCACCTCACCTAGAAATGACAGCATTTTGGTTAAATGTCAGTGACCTAAAAAAAGATGTTTTGTGTATGCGTGTGTGTGTGTGTGCAAAGGATTTTGTTTCTATTTGGCTGGTGTTTGGCACACCTGTGATTTCTCCTTGATGTGGAGTGAAGGGGACAAGGAAGTTAACAGGACGGAAGAGAGGATCCACAGTATCGCGGGGAACAACTGGCTCATTTGTGGCCTGTCAATACAGAGAGAAGAGAAATAGATGGTTTCATTCAACTAAATGTCAGAACAAGAGTGCACCTAGCACACAACTGTAGCAGCTGTTTAAATACTCCTTTACTCACCATAACACTGAAGGGGCTCTTAGGGATGTTCTGTCCTCCAAAGCGGATGGTAATGACATATTTCCCAGGTTCAGGGGCTGTGTAGTAAATGTCAAAGGTCCCATCATGATTTTCCACCACATCCATGTCCAGCTCCATCCCCTGTGGGGTCTGCACCTTACAGGTCACCTTGCCTTTCCCAGCAGCCTTGGCATCGACTGTGATAACTGTATCCTCAGAGGTCTGCAACTTCTGTAGACTTGCTGTTAAGGAACACAGATAAAGGCTAATTAGTGCTGCAAGAAAAACCATGGAGTCTAAGATTTCCGAGCATTGTAGCACAGAAATGAAAAAACAAAGGCTTGGTTACTTACACACGCCATGTCCTCCAATAGAAACTGAAAAGGAAAAATGCATGTTTTGAATATAAATATACAAATGCTACAAATACAATACATTATTTCATAAGAGCAAATATAGTTATTTCTTTTTTCTTACCAGTGAGGCGACATTTGCTGGCATCTCCTGTGGGCAGGGACTGGATGCGGTATGGGGAATAAGGAATCTCATCTCCTCCATATTTAATGGTGATAGTGTAGGGGCCTGTAGAGTCAGGTACATAGGAGACAGTGTATGTGCCGTCCCTGTTGTCCTGGATGGTTGCATTCTTTGGCTTGCCCTCTGGGTCCTGTCAATAGATAATATCGGGTTATTTTAAAAGGTGGCTTATGGTTCAGAAATGATTGTGTAAAAGGTAGTTGAACCCACCAGAATCTGCACGGTGAGCAGTCCCTCTCCAGCATCACGGGCATCAATGGTGAACTCAACAGGCAGGCTTGCAGACACACCTTTTTTGTCTAGACCAGGGCCACTGGCGCGCACCTTGCTGGCGTCATGCCCAGGCTGAGACATGACCTTAAATGGACTGTGGCAGGGAGAGAATATCAAGTGTAATTACTAAACCTAGTCGTACAAAAGACATAAATGCGAAGAGAAAATTTGCTGAGCTACAATTTTTCTTTTTTAAATCCAGACAGACAGAGCAGAACTTTAATTAAGACATATCTGCACATATTGCCTGGCTTGGTGTTTCTTTTTAATTCACACTGTACCTATGTGGGACTTCCTGATCTGCATATTTGACAGCTACAGTGTAAGGGCCATCCTGGGCTGGGGTGTAGTGAACTGTGTGGGTGCCATCACCGTTATTCTTCACACCAACTGGCTCCACAGTACCTGGAAAAAAGACATTATGGAAATAATCATACACCACCAACTCGCTGTTATTTGTCAGCTTAGAGTAGGCAAGGTTTATAGGTTTTCATAGTTAAACAGCATGTTTTCACCTGTTGGGCCGTAGAGTTTCACATCCAGTGGGGCCTGTCCAGCCTGGGTACAGTCTGCTGTGAAAGTCTGAGGAACATGGGCTCTCACTCCGGCACCCAGACCTGGACCTGAGCACTTCACCTTGCTAGGGTCCACAGGGTCCCTCACTGGTACATGGAACGGACTACCAGGGATTGGGTGACCTCCGTAGTTAATGTTGACGTCGTAGCCTCCAGGAGTGAAGGGGATGTACTCCACACTGCAGCTGCCATCTTTATTGTCCTTGCAGGATATTTTTGACTCTGAGGCTCCCTCGATGGTCAGGCCCAGGCCTCCTGTACCAGCACCCCTGAGAGAAAAGCAAACACTTTTATTTCATTGCACACATTTCAGTTAAGTTCCCAAAAATGCATCCTTTAAATGTGATCCAACAGTACCTGGTCTCCACAGTGAAGCAGTTGGGCTTGTTGGTAATTCCTCCTTCTAGACCTGGTCCATAGGCACGGACCCGTGACGGATCACATCCCTCCACCACAGACACTCTGAAGGGACTCTTGGGCACAGGCGCATCGTCATACAGCACCTCAATCAAATGCATTCCTGCACACAAACAGATACATCAGTTAAATGTCTGATGTCATACCTTTCTGCCTGAGTGTTCTCAAAGCAAGCAAATATTTTCTGTTATTGCCACTTGCTTTTAATTATGGGCCAGACAAATTCCCTTTTAGGGAGATAAACATCTGTTTATTTATGAAAGACAGCATCTAGACCGCAGACGCTCTGGTGAACATACAAGGCATTACATCTGTTCCCTATTCATTATTCTGTTACAATATTTTTCTGACAGAGCCCTCTCAGTAGGCTTATATGCCAGATTCCCAGTTGCACTGCTATGATATTAGAGCATGTCTGGTGGTGGAGAAGTACTCTGTGATCTCTTTGCTTTGTGTTATAGGTCTCTATTAATATCCACTGTCATTCCCCTGCTGTATAGCTGTGTGCAGGCAGCCTTCAGCACACATACCTGCCTGGTTAAGAGCTTCTGTTCCAGTGCATACTATTTATAAAACACAGCCTGTCTGCCTCTCTGCCTCCCTGCTCTCTGCCCCTCACATCATTGCTCCACTGCATCATTCTGTATTTATATGCCTCTCTTTTTTTCTTTTCTTACTCTCTTGCTTTATTCCCAAATGGCGCCCCAACACGCGCACCTTTAAGTGATTTCTCCGTCTCTCCTGTACGCGCTCTTTCAGACAGCCTGTCTATGTAAAATCCTCTATCCATCTGCAGCAGGTTAGGTTTTTTATTGTTACACTTTTGACAAAGATTTTGCTTCCATCATTGTTGTTCCATATCTCTCCACCTTATGATCCTTTAACTGTGTGAATTAACAATGTTAATAAATTAAATAATGTCATATTGTCTCCTACCATCCTCGAATGCTGTGTACTCCACTCTGTAGGTGCCGTCCCCCTTGTCAGTGATGTAAGTGTCTGTGTTGGTGCCGGAGGGGTTGATAATGTGAACCTTCACATGACTTCCTCCGACTTTGTTGAGGGCGCGGGCATCAACGATGAAGTGGGTTGTGACTTCTCTAAGGACCCCTAGAAACAGAAAAGCCCTTCAGGTAGATTTGTTGCCGAAGAGGAACAAAACCAAGTAGGTAGGTAGCTTGTGTTTTCCAAGCCCCAGTCCAAAACCCAAATATACTGAAACAACAATGATATAAAACAGAGAAAAGCAACAAAAATACACATCTGAAAAGCTGTTACCAGCAAATGTTGGGCATTTTGCTTGAAAAATTACTTTAATTTCTTTTCTTAGAATTAGCTAATCAATTAACTGACTAATTATTTTAGCACTAGTACATACCCTAGTTTTATTTGAAACCTACATGGCACGCTAACTCATTTTAAGCTTAGCCTCTTGGACTCATTACCTCTGGGCTCCACTCCTGGCCCATAGACATGCACCCCGGTGGTGTCCACAGAGGGCTCGACCTGCAGGACCTTGGGAAACTGGGGAATCATATGGCCACCATACTTGATCGTGATGGTGTGTGTGCCATGGAAGGGTGGGATGTATGTAACAGAGAAGGTCCCCTCTGCAGTCTTCTGAATGTGCACTTCGGCCTTAGCACCGGTCTCTGACACAATCTCAATGGTGAGCTCAGCGTCGCCTGCCCGGGTGCAGTCCACAGTGAAGGTCGCTGGTTCGCCTGCCTTGGCCCTCTCCAGACCCGGCCCACTAGCCGTCACCTTGCTGGGGTCGAGGGCTGAGCGCACTGCAGCCTTGAAGGGAGACCCGGGGATGTGCTGCTCGGCAAACAAGATGTTGATGGCATACTCCCCAGACTCAGTGGGCAGGTAGTAGACTGAGCATGTGCCATCACCGTTGTCCTGGCATTCAATCTTCGCTTCGCAGGGACCCTCCACAGTCAGGCCCAGCCCACCTGCACCAGCTCCCTTTGTGTCAATGGTGAATGGAGCTGGTTTACCCACAATGCCTCCCTGCAGCCCTGGGCCAAAGGCTCGCACCTGTAATGCAACAGTTGGGTCCGTTTTTGAGATGTGGTATTATAAACTTATATTCAAAAACATCAAAAAATGTGTATGTCATGTTTCATGAGCCTCAAGTATGGACAAAGTGAAGAACGACATGCATCTTTTATGAACTTTTACCTTTGAAGGGTCAGCAGGCATCACTGCTTCAACCCCAAAGGGGCTTCCCATCACTGGGTTGCCATCATAGCTGACATCAACCTTGTACTGCCCCTCCTCTGGGGGAATATACTTCACACTGTGAGTGCCTTTGGCTTTGTCTGATTCCAGCTTGCATGGGATTGGTCGGCCAGAGGGTGAGGTAATTTTCACACCTACATTGCCCTGCCCACCAGCGCCCTTTGTGTTGACTGTGAACTCCTGATCCTTTCCGACCTCCACTTCTGCAAGAAAGATTAACATGAAGTACTTAAACCATTGCAAGTAACAATTTTTACATGTTAAATGTTAAGAGAATAGTATTTAGTGTTTGCAACTTACTGTTATCTAATCCCTCCACTTTCACCTTTCCAATATCCAGAGGTGGGGCCACTGTGATGTGGAAGGGGCTCTTGGGGATGGGATCTCCTCCATGGGTGACTGAAATTGCCATGTTACCCTGAGAAGACACAAGAAGAAGAATGCATATTCATCGATTTGAGGCGTTATTATGAATAATCTTTTCATTCTGTTCTCATGTTAACGGTCTTCAAACAGAAGCCTACTGTACCTGTTGAAGAGCTGTGTACTTGACAGTGTAGGAGTAGTCGTGGTTATCGATGATCTCGAAGTCACGAACCGCCTCTCCTGGGCTTGACGCTGCAAAATGCACCTCAGGCTTGGCCTTGCCAGCTCCCTTTGTGTAGATGGTGAAGTGGGTTGGAGTGCCCACCTCCACTCCTTAAACACACACGTGTTTTGTCAGTGCTACCAATCCTAGTCAAATCAAATTATTTCTATGACATCATATTATTGTAGTGGGCGTTTGTTGAAAATGCAAATGCCTATAAAATTTGGTGTGCTTGGTATTTATACTAATTTTGGTTCTTTGCGTCAGTGGATCTCACCTGTCTTGTTGAGTCCGGGTCCCTCTGCTCTCACCTTGCCAGCATCATGGGAAGGATCCACTTTGACTTTGAATGGACTAATTGGAATTTCCTAACAAAGCCAGTCAGAAAAACAATTATAAGAAATGACTCAAGACTAAATAAAATTCCTGAAATGATTCTACAAAACTCATCAGTCTGTCATCAGAAACTGTTTTCTTACCTGATCAGCAAACAGCACCATAATGGTATATCGGCCTGCACCGGGGGGGGTGTACTTGACAGTGAAGGTGTCATTGTCATTCTTGATGATGTCAAAGTCGATGTCTGCCTCGGCAGGGCCAACCACCCCTGGAGCACACTTGATTCCAATGCTGATGTCCCCTAATGGTGCATAGCAATGAGCACAGTTCACAAAGGTCATTCAAAAGTAGATGATCTGAATAAATAGAAGCAGTCACTCCAATGCCTAGAGCTTTATTTCAAGTACATTTCAAATAACTTTGTCAGCTAAACTGACAAAGCTGAGGTAGAATTACATGCTTCATATATTTACAGTCCATGATGTAGAACTAATCCCATTAAGAGTCAACTAATCTCAGAAGTGTTTTTGTAACAGCCCACACCATCTCCTCGTACATGCTCACCTTGACCTGCCTCACTGCAGTCCACAGTGAAGTATGTTGGCTCGTTAGCCTTGAGCCCCGTCTTCTCCACTCCAGGCCCATAGACCTTGACTCTGTCTGGATGACAACCCTCTCCAACCAGCACCTAATGAATTCACAGTGTACTTGAGGCAGAAACAATTGGTTCAAGTACAACTGCTGCAGTCCTCCTACTTTGTCTATATTTGGTGGAGTATCATTAAATGAAATTGACTGAATGTTAAATGCAGCATAGTTGTGTATGTGTGTCTACATTGTCATGTGTCTTACCCTGAATGGGCTGTTGGGCACGTTGACCTCGCCCCAGGTAATGATGATGGTGTGTTTAATGGGCTTGACAGGAGTGTAGACACACAAAAATGTGGCGTCTCCCTTGTCAGTGATCTTGATGTTGATGGTGCAGCCTTCAGCATCCTTAGTGGATACATAAGCATGTCAGCTCTGGTCTATATAGCCACGCAATATCAATGATGTAGTACAGTGCTCTCTATACCTGTGCATAGATCTTGAGGTGACCCTTCCCAGCCATGCGGGCATCAATGGTGAATTCAGTTGGTTTGTTCACAATGACGCCAGTTGGCTTCAGGCCTGGACCATAGGCTTTAACCTGCAACATTTTATTGTTTTAATGAATTTTAAGAAAATGTTTAGAATATGATCGAAAAAGGTCAACATGATAACCCGCTTTGTACTTATACGTATGGAATATAAATCAGTGAGTGGGATTTACATTCTCAGGGAAGATGTCATTGGCTGCAGGAAGGATGTGGGCCATGAAGGGGCTGTCCTTGATGTCCTCGTCATCACAAACGACATGGACAGCATAGTCACCGGGCTCAGTGGGCCAATAGCGCACATCACATGAGCCATCACCCTTATCATCACACTCAATTTTAGCCTGTGATGGGCCTTCGATGGAGAAGCCTGAACATTAAAGAATTAAAACATTCAGATTTCACATTTAGAATACAAAATTCCAATTTTCTTCTGTAAGAGCTCATTTCACTTGCACACGGCTCACCTAGAGTTCCAACTTCAGTGCCGATGGCCTCTACCACAAAGTCAGCAGATTTTCCCACCATGCCAGTCTTCAGACCAGGGCCCCAGGCCCTCACCTTCTGAAAACCTGCCTCCTCACCCACCTCCACTTCGAAGGGGCTTTAGCATACAAGAATACACAATAATATTTAGCGTAAAAGTGTAAAATGTGCATTGTTAATGAATGGCTAAAGGCAGCAATAGGAACCTACCTGCGTGGGATGGGCTGGCCTCCCCAGGTGATGCTGACTGTGTATTTACCAGGCTTAAGGGGGTAATATTCACATTCATACACACCGTTTCCTGCATCTCGCACTTTCACTTGCTCCTCTGCCCCAGCTGAGGATGAATAATACACTTAATGTGGAAGGAGACACTTTATGCATTTTGTTTAGTGCTTTATCATATGCCTATATGAATGCTACCCCTCAGAAAAAACCCAAACAAAGGATATAATTCTAAAAATGTACGAGGACTGAGGAGTGATGCAGAGAAGAGCGAGCTGTCTGACTCACTTGGTCCTTTGACTGAGACGCTCAGCGCTCCGCTGCCAGCTCCCTTGGTGAAAACCTTGAAGTCTGCAACCTCCTTTACTCTCATGCCTTTAGGCTGAAGACCTCTGCCTGTAGCTCTGCAAGCATTTGGGTTCATGGCTGAAAGGAATAACAACACATGTGAAAAAGTGAAATATTTAGCAAAGCAAAAGGCAACTGAGAGTAGCCAGCAGTTGACAGCACTGTTAGTAGCAAACACATTAAAATATCCAATTGTAGTGGGATTCCTTAAAGGTAAACTGACAGAACCTGTAAATGAGAATGATGCTTTTTGCAGCACACATAACATAAAGTGCAGAATGTTGAATAGGATATTGACACATTGGAGAGAATCGAGGGAGCATCTGACAACATTTCAATCAGGCACTCTGAAATGTTGACTGCAGGCTTTAACTGAATGCTGGCTGATGCAAATTTAGATGTGATAAAAAAAAAAACATGTAAACAGCACAAGCAAAGATATTTAACAGAGAAGAACAAAGTAGACTGAAATGCAAAGTGGGACAAACTGTAAACTATTTGTGCAACGTTGCATCTCATCGCTCTCTGAACACTACTAAACCATCAAGCTGCAGGACGCAAGAATATGGAGCAGGCGACCAAGCACGACATTGAGCCGCGGCACCCTAATCTTAGAGAAAGCACAGAGGGGCATCTGCAGGGTGCGACATAAGAAAAAGATTTGGAGGATCTGGCTGAGCAATGGGCACAGGCTCCTCCCAGCAGACCATACTAACTTGGGCGGCCAGGTTTTGGGGGGGGTACCCCCTTCCCAACCTTCGCTCCAGGAGGTGTGCGCACTGACTGAGGGGCTATCTGCAGCGGAGCTCCAATGGGAGGAGCAATGGGTGGAGCTAGAAATGACAGATAGGAAGGGTTATGGTCTATACTGGGTGGCTGTTCCCAGGGAAAATAAAGATGAATGTAGATTGTGATGGATAGATCACCCTGACAGCACACTAAGAAATCAGATTTGTCTGACAGTAATTTACAACGCAGACAGATTGCTCACCCTCTGCGATGTTGACAGTGAAAGGGCTCTTGGGAATCTCCTGGCCTGCAAACAGTACGTGGATAGTGTGAGGCCCTTCCAGCATGGGGCGATAGGTGCAACGGAAAACACTGTCGCCCTTATTCTCCAGGATGAGCTCCACTGTGTCCTTTTTGCCCTGAGGATCGATGATGACCACACTGACGTCGCCATTACCAGCACCTGAGTGTGACAGGAAAATGATAGGATATCACAGGTCAAAGTAAACGCTGTAGCTTTGGTCTCTGAGAAAATTCCACTGAATCTTTGGAATTTTTTAAAAACACTTTAAGCCTTTCATGAGATCACATTCCTGTTGGCTGCATGTATACATGTCATTGAGTAAAGTGGTTGAATTTTCCATACTAACCAGCTGTATAGATGTCAAAGTATGTGGGTTTGTTAGCCACATTGCCTGTAGGATCCAGACCTGGTCCCCTCGCATGGACTTTGTTGGGGTCGCCCATAGCCTTCGCTACATTCACTGTGTAGGGGCTCTTGTCAATGTCCTGACCAGCAAACAGCACTTTCACCTAAGAAGAAAAAAGCAAGAGATATTAAAGTCACCTTTAAATAGAGTGGTTTGTCTACATTGTGCCGAGTGAGGTATGGACTAAATATATATGTCAGAAACAAATGGCAGGTTGTTCTTACCTTGTGAACACCCTCAACTTTAGGAACATAAGTGACAGTATAGGTTCTGTTTTTGTCATTGTTGGGTTTAACCTTAGCCTGGAGGATAAGAAGACAAAGTAAGAGAGGGTTAGATTAAAAATGACATGCTACACTTTGCAAAACTTAGAAACTTAGCAGGATTATCTGAGTTGGCTAGCAGGCTGTACGTTAAGATCCCTTGTCTATCAGGTATAACTTGCCTCCTCTTTGTGTCCCTCAGGATCCTCCACATAGACCAGGACCTCACCACTGCCAGCTTCCAGAGTTTCCACAGTGAACACAGCCGGCTGCAGCACCTTGTTGCCATGAGGCTCAATACCTGTAATGTTAATAAAGAGACACAGATTGACACACCAACAAAAAAAGTATTAAAATGTTTCCGGAGAGTAAGATGCTTGTACTATTACTATGGTATCTATGTGGTGCTGCTGCCTAAGGTGAACAATATTCATTATACATTCATACTAGGAATAAAATCACTCTCGCGCACCTTCTCTGGATCCGTTCCACATTGGTGGAATGATTTGCCGGCCTCTACAAGATCAGCAGATTCTGTAGCCACCTTTAAAAAGCACTTGAAAACGCATCTCTTACGTCAACACCTGACTGACAATCACTAACTCTTCTTCCTTTCTACCTCTGCTATAAAAAAAAAAAAACCTGTCCTATCCGTAGCTTTGTATATTGTGCTGGGCTTTAACCAGACTCGTTTTTGATGCACTTATGCTTTTTGTTACCTTGTGTTGTTATATTGCTTCCATTGTCTTCCTCAAATGTAAGTCTCTTTGGATAAAAGCGTCTGCTAAATGACTAAATGTAAATGTAAATGTAAATGTACTAAACTGTTGTAAACCATGCAGGTGTTCATGGTTACTGTTGGGCTACCCACCAGGTCCATAGGCTTTGGCCTTGTTTGGGAAAAGCTGTTTGGGCCTGAGAGGAGCTCCAGGCTTCAGCTTTGCCTTGGGGAACTGAGACAGGTAGGTCATCACTGAGTGCTCATCCACATCTGGGTCCACAATCTCCTCAGGGGCAATCACCTACAGCACAGAAAGACAACCAGCACAACAGGGGTTAATCACGTGTCGATTTTAATTGAAAGGTATATTCAACATAATAATAATAATAATAATAATACCTTTATGTATATAGTGCTTTTCAGAACAAATTACAAAGCACTTTACATATAAAGACAATACGCAAACTGTTATTAAAATAGTATGATAAAGTACAACAAAAGATAATAAAACAAACAGTAAAATCAATAAAAAGCAAGTCTAAAGTAGTGAGTTTACCTGATCTCCTCCGGCAGGTCATTCCTCACCTGGGGAGTCCTAACAGAAAAGGCCCGGACACCTTTAGTTTTAAGGTTTGACCGAGGAATGGCCAGGAATGACCTGCCAGAGGATCTCAGGTTGCATTTAGGGTTGTAGTGGGTCAGGAGGTCACCTATATATTCTGGAGCTAACCTTCTACGAGCCTTAAAAGTGATCATTCAAATTTTAAAATGTATTCTATGATGGACTGGGAGCCGATGAAGTGATTTTAAAACCGGTGAGATTTGTACTCTCCTGTTGGACCTGGTTATGAGTCTGGCTGCTGTATTTCGAATCAGCGGAAGTTTACTGAAGTTTTGTTGTTGTTGTAACATAAACATAAATGGTAAAGTTCAGTTTTTATGCAACTTCCTACAACAACCATGACCATAAAAAACACCATAGCTTAATTTATGTTTAAGTTAAATGTATTGTCAGTGAGAGACAGGTATGGTTGACTCTTTATACAACTTTCCCTTATTAAGTGTGCAATGGGATTTAACAAAGATTAGATGTATTTATTACCTCACCTCTGACTCTTCTCTCCCTCCCAGCACTTGTTTGCCTGTCTGTGACACACTGGCACAAAGCCATGCTCCACGCTGGTTATATTTAACCCCAGGACAGCAGGGTTAAGGATTGTTGCCCTCAATAAGCAAGCCAGGGGGATTTATCCTGAGCCAGACCTCTCCCACATCTCCTTAACACCACCACGCTGGAATCCAGCCCCCAGGCCTGCAGAGCCATGACATACACCCCCAGGCTATCTCACCAATGCTAAGCCTCATAGAGAATAGCTCACACTGTGCCTTAGACAAACAAGTAAGCAACCTGTGCACATTACAATACAGAGACTCAGAATCTTACAAACAGGACTGGAAATATTGCACTCAGTTCACATTGTTATTCTGATGAACGCAGGCACATTTACACCTCGGTTTCAGTGGCTGGCTCGGAAGGTGTTAAGAAATCTCCACAAATTCAAGATTCTACTAAATAAAACACCTACAAACTCACTTTGTGAGAGCTAAAATACAGTAAATGGAAATATTAGAAGTGAGATGGGTAATAAATATTTCATGACACCCTCCAGCATGATCTCCTTGGTAAAACATTGGGCTCGATATCATACACAGTACTGCCCTTTTTCAGTTCAGTGTTGCCTCACAGTACGTTCATGTGGTGAGGCATGTTTGCATTTTCAAATGCATCTTGGTACTTGCTTTAAAGTTCTTGGAAATTATTAGTGCTTACTGAATGTCTATCCAATGAGTATAAACTACGTTGCCAGTCAATAAAACAAAAAAGACACATGCTTTTCTTGTTGTATTGTCTTATGAGATCAACCCCACCCAGCTGTGCTAACGCAAACTAAAAAACACCTTGTGACTGACATCTATCGTGCATCTTACCTGAGGCACACCCAACCAGTCGTCAGCCTGTTGCATGGCTTCTCTGGCATTCTGCACAGGCTGGTTTGGGTCCCACTCTGTCCAATCAGGACACAAACCTAACAGAATACAAACAGGGTGATTAGACAGTTCTTCACAGATGAATCCAGTCAGTTTTACATTGCAGTTGCTATTATAAGGCCACTTGGGCTGTCACTACTATCTGTCTAACACCTCCAACTACAACATCGCATGACCTTACCCACACTGCTCTGCTCCTGTGAATTCAATGGTCTCTCTCGACTGTTCAAAAGAAACACCCTTGAGACTCTGGCACTTTCACTGTGGCTAAACCTAGCCTCTTCCATGCTGCTAATGCTTAAATTGGATTAGTGTTGGCGATTGAGTGACAACGCACTCAAAAGGCCTATACAGGCACACCATAGAATACTATTATCCATTAATATAGACACAATACCACAGTATTAATAGGGTTGAGTTTACATGCATCTGCCATAGCACCATTTCCTATAGCACCATGTTGCTATAGGAAATCAGTGCTCTTCAAGTTGATGTCAGGAGAAAAACCATAGCCATGTAGTTTATAATGCAACATCACTGTAATACCAAGGGAGACAGATGTATGCTATAGTTGTATGAGAACATACCGGATATACTAACAGAAATTGTAGCTATCTGCCTAGAATATTGGTTTCGTCCTCGTCTGGCCAATTAACTTTTGTACGTTTGTATCTGAATTAAAAGCAGAGCTTCTGTGTTTCTGTGCTTCAGAACAGAGCTAGTTTCGTCAGTTACTCTGCTGTTTGGTATTAGCTGATGAAACAACAGAACCTTGTATGGTCAATGTTGCAGCACAGTGTTTGAAAGATGCGTCTCCTCAGATCAATGGCTCATATAAACACAGTTAAACACAGTTCTGTACTCCTCTTGCTACTCCTCCACCTTTCAGTCTGTGAAGTTCAGCTAGGAGAGGACTCTCTAATGTTCAGTATTGGAAGCAGAAGCCTAAACTGGCAGTGACTCAAACTGTGGCCTTGTGATCCTTGGATCTGTGGCTTAGGCACCTCCCTGTGACAGATCACTCTGCATTTTGATGTGGAGCCAAGCATCCCCCTGACAGAAGAGGAGGAATGGTGCCCAAATTTGGGGGTGTTGTGTAGCAGGAAGGCTATAAACACTAAAGCCGCGTTTGTGCCTCAGGGTCCGAAACAGTGAGAGTGAAAGCTTCACTCATTGCGGGACAGCTGGCAGGGACGTCCTACGGCCATCAGCAACCCCTCTACAATCCACTGACACAACCTGGTCTCCAGAGACAGATTACACAGGTTGATATCTGAATCTGAGGCTGGATGTCTGTGTGTGTGTGTGTGTGTGTGTGTGTGTGTGTGTGTGTGTGTGTGTGTGTGTGTGTGTGTGTGTTACAGAGTGTGAGAGAGATATACAGACCACATTTATAGAAGAGAAATATAAGAGAAAAAATATACTGAGAAGATACACTGACTGACACATGCCTGACCCCAACCTCCATAGCAACCAATGAAAACCACTACATACAACAAGGCTTTTAACAGGCCCGGCACGTATTCTGACTCAGCACTTACTCTGCCCAGCCTCTACACTCAGCTCATGCCCCTACACACTTCTTACCAGGGGCACAGTTGTCGACCAGAGCTCCCAGGGCTTTGCCATCCCGCCAGTCACGGTTGAAGTTGTTGATGGGCAGCTGGGGCACCTTGTTCTGGATCCAGCCCAACAAGCGCTGTTTGGGGGTCAGCTTCTTAGTCTCCTCGTCATCCTCGTCGTCCCACATGGGCATGGAGATAGAGTAGTGGAGAATGAGAGTCCAGATAAGACCCAGGATCAGCTTTAGATTCCCATCCACAATGGCTTTGCTATCTGTAGTTGGACAGTAGAGACAACAGTGTTCATGAGGATTTATAACTGCCAAATGTTCACATAATGCACCATGTCCTACAGTATTTGGTGGTACACTTGCATCTTCACGCTGTATTTGTATTGTTAATTGTCAATGGTTCCTTCCAGGGAGATTTGTGCAATCTACTAGTAAATCGGTTTGCATTCTGTATATTGTTGTCACTGATCAAGGCAGCCCAAAGCTAAACCATACAAAAATAAGATCTATACATAAGTGTATTATATCAAAATAGTATTTTTTTTCTTATACTGTAGAATTGACCAGGCTATTCTGAGTTGAAATATAAACAATGATGATTGACTGCTGAGGAGACAGGAATGTAATGCTCCTCACTGCATCCCCCGAGCCCCCTTCTCCCAGACAGCTGTCTGGCTGAGGACCCCTGACAATCTGTCATCGAGTCACAATGGTGCTCTGAAGACAGTGACAGCTGAGGATATGTGGAAGTGGATCCCTTTCTGCATAAATACCACTTGGATTTCAATTACCTCCAAATCTTGTAGCGCCAGCGTGTGATAAATCAAATAGGTGGAGATTAGATTCATTGACAGCGAGCACGCAGCTCATTTCCTGAAGTTCTCGGAGGAAAAGTTTTTCAAATAAGCCATTTTAAATCCACTCTAATTTAGAAATT
This sequence comes from Coreoperca whiteheadi, assembly GCA_011952105.1. Taxonomy (NCBI): domain Eukaryota; kingdom Metazoa; phylum Chordata; class Actinopteri; order Centrarchiformes; family Sinipercidae; genus Coreoperca; species Coreoperca whiteheadi. The sequence continues at coordinate 10,840,900 of CM022474.1, read as the reverse complement.
CAGCCATTTAAGCCAAAGAACCTCCGAGGAGTGCTTGACATTAATGTTTCATCAACTAATCTTGTGTGATACACTTTGGTTAATTCAGTAAGACTTTAATAACAGAGGGACTTTGCCAGTTGTTTATCACGAGACTGTTTGATTGAAGATATCTTTTCATTGATTACTGCCTCCTATCAGAAGGTAATGTTTGATGTAGCACCGTTTGACTGGCACGGGCAGGTGGCACGATGTGGCACAGTGTGGTTTTGATCCTGCTTTAAGGGCAGCTGTGTGGTCGAAGAGACATCCATCAAATGGTATCTAGTTACACACTGTGACACATGTGCAACTAAGCCTGTGGGGATTTTTTTGTGTCTCTGGGTCACTGGAATTAGACTGAGACATTATCTTAAGAGGGCTGCATTGACCTAGTGGTGAGAGGGTGCCAGGAAGTAAAATGCCAGGACTTCTATTTTCACGCCCTGTTTCTGTCAAAACAGTCTGACCTAGTGTGTGTCTGTACAGCTGGTGCCAGACACACACTAACATATTGAGTGCAAGACACACTGTCCTAGACACACACTCTGCAGATTTGGAGGTGATATCTCTGATTGTGACCTTTGCCCTCCTGAGGTCTCCAGGACCCCTGATATTTGAGCATGCCGTTGAGAGTTTCCCCCAGTATCATCACACACACACTCAAACTAACACACTCAGTGTATATCCAGGTGGACACACTGTGGCCTTCACAGTCCACCAGCCAAAGCCTCAGCCATGCCGGGAATTTCACTCAAGTGTGTGGCAGGATCATTAGTAACCAAAACAGAAATATACTCTGTCAAAATTTTAATAACTTTTCTCCTGGGCAACTTTTCTCCTTTTTATATTAGGCGGCTAGTTTCTCCTCAGTTATTAAATATTTGTATGAGGTGGCATTCTGGTGGAGTGAAGTCCTCTTCTGGGGACTCTGTTGATGTGACACATATCCACAACAATTTATTGTAACTTCAGCAATCTCTACCACAGTCTGATCCCCAAATCCCACCGGAGTTAATCCTCACCTCACAGGAGTTTCTGATGGCTCTGGCTGTCAACGAAGAGCCCCAGTGAGTCGTTCTGACCCCTGACCTGACAGAGATGAGTGTGTGTGCCTGTTTTTTGTTTGTGTATAGAGGTCTGTGTGTGTGACACTGTTGTCCACAAACATAAATTGTGTCATTCTCATTAGCGCAGCCCTAATGAATTTCCAGCCCATAGTTTACCACATCGCTGCAGCAGGAGTTTAAGCATACTATGGAGCCACTCGGCCTTGGCCCCGGATGCAAGTTAATGACCTCAGTGGCACCTCTGCAGTAACTTTCCAATAAGCTGTTGACCCCAGCTCAATGCAGCTTTCCAGAGGCCTGTGTAACCCATGTCTCACTGCTTGCTGACACCTGGGCTGATAACATACCAACAGAACAGCTACAGAATGTGTATGTGTTTGTGAAGATAAGACAGACTAAGAAAAAAAAAAAAAACGAAATGTTTTTGTTGTCATGGTTCAGCTTTTAAATATGATAATAAGGCTGCATGTATTGGGATCTAGGCACACACTGCCACTGTAATATATAATAGAATAGAATAAAGTCATTTTTATTACTTGATTCTGTAATAGCCTGGTAACTTTTTATGTTTGCATTTTACTACTGAATTTAAGAAGCCATTAAATCCCAAGTCTAACTTACCTATTGAGACCAGTTTGATATGCTCTCTGTCCAGGAACTCTAGTGCCACAGAAACATTTTCCAATTTCATCTGTCGGAAGTTGGGTCTGGTGTGGTACTTTCTGTACATTTTCTTCTGGCTCAAAACTTCCAGGAGTGAAATTAGCTTTAGCCCATCAGTAAATTCCCTCTGCAGGTCGGTGATGGTCTTGTTGACGCACTTGAGGTGCTCGTTGCACCACCTAGTGAAGGTGTTCTGCTGGATCTTCTTCCATGGCGCATCCTCGGCCAGGTCCTTCTCCGTGGCTGGCATCTCGTCGTCCTCCTCTTCCCCAAAGTCCGTCGCCTGGTAATACTGTGGAGGCAGCTGGTCGTCGCTGTAGTTGTTGCTCATCATGATGGCTTTTTCCGTGTCCACTTTTATACCTCGGTGACACTTGCTCGGCAGCGCAGAAAACTTTAGCAGCTCGATGGCAAGCGCGCTCTCGCGGGGGAAAGTTCAAACTTGGAAGAGTATAAATTGCAGCCTGGAGATTTTTCGGATCTACTTGCGAAAAAACCACTTATGTCAGGACAGTGATGGATTAAATGATCCGATTTACAATATGCAAGGCAGCTGGTCCACGGCTTTTTTTCAATTGGCACCCTCTTGACAAGTCGTTCCTTTCTAATATGGCCCCGAGAAGAATGTCGCTTTTTGAGAAATGGAGTTTCGTGGCAGGTGAGCTAGAGCAGCACTGTTGGAGTTGTCTCTGTTTAACTTGACTGTCGAGAGAGGAAAGAGTTGGGTATATATAGGACCCAGGGCCACGTCACTCAGCCTCTGTGATCATAGTCTATTTGCTAATCCATAAGGATAACGGGAGACGGGGTCGGTTTACGGGGAGGATGGGGCAGTCATTGGTCAGCCGTCGAGCAGCGCAACAGTTGCGGCATGCTCCTTATTTTTAGGCGCTCCTATTTTGGCGGCCGGGGGGCTGGGACTTTACGATTGTTGCGAATGTGTGTCATGCTCAGGGTCCAAGTGGCTGAACAACTGAACTAAGAAAAGAAAGTGAGAACTGTAGTGAGTCCCTCTGTCTCAATGAGCTGTCTCTTATCAGAGGATACTGGTCAATAAGTGGGTTTTGCAACTTAAATTCAGTCACTGAGGCCTTGGAGGGAAACAGTTTAAATGGTGAGGTCACCCTGGTAAAGATGAAGCAACTGCATTACGTGGGTTTCAAAGCTATCTGCCACCCCAGAGTGAAATGCATTTCTATTAAGACAAGCAAAGGTCAGTACGAGCTCAGGGAAGGTTATGGGAGGATGTTTGATATTAAAGAAACCAAGTTTATTTAGATGTCAAGATTACCCATTTAATAGTAGCCTAGGAAATGTGCTCATTTAGGCCTATGTCACCAACAAGAATTGGGACTTATTGCCTTTCAACTCAACTAAAGTCAAAATGTATAGCCCAGTGAAAGCATATAAATTGGCCTTTCCTTCAAATCTCCCTCCAGGCCACATAAGCTTTTCTTTTAAAACAATGAAGGACAATCTGACTTCTTGAATTGAGTTAAAGAAAATTTGTGACATCTCCAACTCTGATCAGTGACAACATGACAGCATTCATTGACTGAAGATGAGGCTGTGTATAGAAATACACTAGGACAGTTGTCAGTGTGTGCGCATAGTAAAATTGATCATCTGTATCCAAAACGAGTCAGTTCCAATAAATATCGTGTTTGCTGCAGGATCCTGGCCTGTCATGGTGTTGTGACTCAGCAGTCAGTGACATAGCAGTGACACCAGATGCCAGCACCATTCTTGATGAAGTAGTGGGAGGTAGGCCTAATAATAACTGTGACACATGCAGGAGGCATTCTCAGTATACTCTGTCTGGACACAGCCAGGGGTCCCCGTGTTGTCTCTCCCACCATGTAATAAGATACTCTAAAGATTTTTTTCCAATTCCTTATAAAAATCACATAGAACAATCTGTCTAGTTACAGTAACACTGGCATTTGGACCATTTTATGCTCATCATGAGTCAGAATATAATACTAATAGTATGGAAGTAAACTTTTATAGCATTATTTCTAAATTATGTTGTTATCTCACGGTGTTGTGAGACAGAGATGGCAATAATTCAATAATAACATTTATCATCTCTCTGCAAAACAAACAAAATTGTCATATTGATATATCAAGGTTCACAGCAAAGTAAAAGTAGCAATATCTAAGGGTTAAAAATATTCCACTACAAGTTAAAGTCGTGAATAGTACAACATGTCCTTTGATTTTATTTGTCAGTGTCAGTGTTATTTTATAATACTGGATTATTATTACTGATAGGTTACTGCGTATGTAGTATTTTATGTTGTAGTGCAAAAACCCGGTCACCTTTTAGTTTTGAGCCGGGACCCAGGAGGAGCCAGAAGAGCCCTGCCCGAGCATCCGAGGCTCATGGGGAAGCAGCAATTCAGCAATGTAGTTAGGAGCTGAACCGTGATTTGTATACTGCTGGATAGGTTCATTCCAAAATCTGTGACTGCCTGAGATCAAAATATATTTCTAAATCATAATGTTATTGTTTTATTTTTAACTAAAACAAAACACATTTGACTCAGTGTATGAAACACAAGTAAACTTTTTATGATGTGATTTCGAATACTTTGATATATATTGTCACATAATAATACTATTTAATCCCACCCTTGTTAGGAAGTATAAAGTCTGTGTGAACTAAATCAAAAACCAAATCAGAGAGATACATCTGTTGATCTGGACACTGTTCACTTGACATTATATCCCCAGAGACTGCCCATAGCTGCTCTCACAGTAAGCTTTCCACCTTTTTTAATTAGCTTTTTCCCTGTTAGTCTGTCAGGTGAATATATTAAATATTTAAGAAGGGATTTGGGGTGAATTTGCTGGACAGATAGGCCCGAGGACAAGGCCCGGTTGATTAGGTTTTACTGGTGATCTGGAGCTGACATTTTGACTGTCAAGACACTTTTTATTTCTTCAGCCATAACTCTTGACACAGAATAAGACAGAAACCTGATTCAGAATCTGTTGGTATAATATTTGCAAAGTCTGGAAACTAAGTTAACTTAAACCTCAAGTCACAGAAGGCTGTTCAGTGAGGGTTTAGCTAACTGTACCCCATGACTAGATCTGCACATCCAGTATACTTTTAGATAATTACATGCACTTCAACTCAGTAAATCATGAGTCATGGCAATGGAGAAATAAGTGTAGAGGCCCTCTGCCCTCTGCCATCTGTAAAGAATCCGTGTCTATGAGCATATGTCACGACTCTGGAGTGAAGTTTATAAATATCCATTCAACTCGTGTAATGTGATGCCAGCAGGGAGATGGTTTCTTACTCAGGTTGACTGCTCGTGATTTCATGAATGGGATTGTGTGATACCGTAAACCCCGAGACTGTGACTGATGCCACCTCCCAAGAAAAGAAACCTCTCAAACATCATGTGGGATGGGTATATTTATTTTCTCAAGTCATTTACAGTACAAAATAGACCTCCAGGTAACAAAATAGCCACAACTATTTTGAAAACAACAATGCTATCAGTAAAGCAACGAGCTGAGAAACACTGTAATATAGAAGCTTGTGAAACTATGATAAAGATAATATTCGTGTAATACAAGCTCATAAATAATGAAAAATAATGTTCTGAATCAGACAAAATTCAGTTGTACCCTTGCAGTCAAAGGGAATTTAATTTGAAAATGGTAATTTTTTAAATAGACAGTGATAATATTTGCAGTCCAGTAGCACATTATTTCCTTAGTGTATGTTCATATGCAGAAAAAAACTTTGGTCAGGCATTGCTTATCTAGGTTCCGTTCAAAGACAAATGTTTCAGAAAAGCTTTTAATACAATTATGAAATTAAACTGGACTGTTAACTGGACTGGAAAAACCAGAAGTCATATTGCTCTTTCTGGCAACTAAGGTCAAATGCAGTATAAATATATGCAATGACTACACCACCTTTGAACAAAGAGGTACTGAAAATGATTAGCAATGCTAGCAGTTGTTCTGAATAACGTCACATTAAATAAACATTTACACAGCATATCATTTGGCTATCAAATATACGATGCTCTTTCAAAATAGAATAAACTTTCTACAAAGCTAGTACAAATGGATTTAAGAAATATCTCTCCCATAGTACTATATGTCACATCTATTTACATGAAATACAAAGTGACAGAATCAACATAAATTAAATATTGTGCTTCTATATTTTTTTCTAGCATGCTTTTTTCAGTTCTAAAATATTTTCACAAAAAAACATTTCACAAATGTAAACAATAATAGGAGTCTCTCCACATATACATATATTTATTGATGCTTAAACAAGTAAAGTTATTCTGAAACCTTCCTATTTACATATTTTGGAACAACATCCATTTCTAAAATGCCCTCAAAAAAAACCCAAACCCAGATCTTTTACTTCAGTCACATCAGTGGTATAATAATTAATCGGTGTTTTTCAGATCTGCAGTTTGTTACATGTTACGTGTCATCAGTAAACAAGGGAATGCTGACAGTTAACACTCTCAAAAAAACCTTTGATCACCATAAATCTAAATTACAGTACACTTGGGAAAGCCAAGCCATTTAAATCCTGCTGTGAGGAAAAAAAAGGTTTTCTCCACTTGTTAGAAAACAAAATAATACAGCTCGATCATCGAATTTGCAGCCAAATTTGCTGAGATATATTTACAAGCACATAGCAAAACTACAACAAATCATATTGTAAGTGTAACAATGCAGCTGTGGATGTAAGAATTCGGATTTTCAAAGTGGGTAACATGATTCAGAAATGCTGCAATGACTTTCTGGCATCTTGGTTAACTGATAATTAAAAGAGAAGGTGGGAGTTGTCTAATTTCACAGTCAAACACAAGACAATTGTGGGGCAGGCGGACGTGAAAGAGTCTGGAGCAAAGCACATAACTGAAAAACACTGAAGAAGAGCTGGCTCCATCCATGAAGGGGTAACGTCGAGTTAAACATCAGCCTTATACAGTACATACACTGAGCTTAGAATGACAGGTGCTTAGTTAGCCAAACCTGTTCTCCTTGTAATAGCATTGGTGTTTATGATGGAAAGAAATCAATTTGATATTCCAATGTTGTGTGGGGGAGAAATACAGTGACAGGATAGTTGGTAATGTATGTTGACGTTAATTCATGGAGATTTTGTGACATTTAATCCAGTTTTGCAGTATGTAGAATTTATTTCATTTAGTATTTGGGGGGAAGCAAAAAGTAATAATAGTAAACTCATTAACAAAAAATGCAAACTGCTCTCTCTGTTAATATTTAAAGGGCATGTATAGATTTCAGGGATTCCCGTGCGTTAAATGTCCAGTCTCCATGTTCGTCTTTATTCTCAGGGACGGCTATGAACGATATTTCAACAAACAAAGAAATAAATAAAGTTAAATAAATTGAAAACCATTTGGTGCACATTAATAATCAAAACCTTCATTTTATCCCATTGTTAGCTAAAGGAGAGAAAAATAATATTCACAGACACAGAGGAGGAATAACACAGCACTAGCATACGTTTAGTGGAGTGAGATCATGTCCTCACGTGGGCTCTCTGCAGGTCAACTCATCGTCACAGCCATCTTCAATCTCAAATGACACTGAGCGCATCATTCTCAGTCTGTGTGCATGTAGTACCTTCTCATTGGAGACAACATTTTCCATACATTTTCTACCAAACAGTTGTCAGCTCTATCCTATTAAGAGAATTCCAGTTCAGTCTATAGACACGGCAGGAGAGAACGAGGGCTGGTCTGAAGCAGACGTCTGTCCCTGTGCAGTTGTTGCCCATCCAATCAACATCGGACGAGAGCTCTCAACAAGCTAGTCATCACTAGTAGCACTGCTGTGGCTGCAGTGACAGTCAAAATGGAGTTCCAACCTACCTCACTCCCCTGAGGGAAGACAGACAAGAGTGGTGTTAGGAGTCAGTAGTGGCAATCAATCAGCCACAGATAAAACATTGTGGGCTTTTAAATAAATAGTTTGAAATTTTAGAAAATATGCTTATTCGCTTTCTTTCAGAGAGTGAGATGATTGTTACCAGCCTTCATGCCAGTACATTTTGTATTGAGGTAGAGCCAGGAGGCGATTAGCTTAGCTTAGCATAAAAACTGAAGCAAGAGGAAGCAGCTCTGTCCAAAATTCAAAAATACATGTACTCCTACGAGCACCTCTAAAGCTCACTAATTAACATGCTTATAACATGTATCTTGTTTTAACCCGTACACAAATAGAAATATAAGAACAGCAATTTGTTCCAGGGTAGGTTCGTGTTACTAATTCTTGATGAAACAACAGTTTATCTGTCAGCACTTAAATGCTTTCTCCACTGGAAGTGGTGACGTCGAAGAAGTTACAGCACCTTGGCCAACAATTAGCTAGTTACTGCTATTAACTCCCACAAAGACCACAAATCGTTGTTTTTACATTTCCTTTTTTTGTGCAGATTAAGCAAACAAGATACAATGTGTTAATTACTTGAGACGTGCTGGTAGGAGTATTTTTGAATTTTGAACAGAACCAGGTTAGCTGTTTCCCCATTTCCAGACTTTATGCTAAGCTAAGCTAACCGTCTCCTGGCTGTAGCCTCATATCTAACGAACAGACATGAGAGTGGTATCAGACTTCTCATCTAACTCTTGGCAAGAAAGCAAATAAGTATATTTCCCAAAATGTTGAACTATTTCTGTAAATGACTTATTCAGTGCCATTCAAGGAAATATTTTGTTTATATTTGCCAAACTGCCCACCCGCCCAACGTCCACCTACCATAAACGCTTAATATATCATTATCTAGCTTCCTTCAAATTTGGCATTTCTTCAGTTTAGACCCTCCCATCCAACCACTCTAAATGAATCTTGAGCAAAGACTTATATTAAAGGGTCAGTTCACCCAGCTAACACAAAAACATATTTTCTCACTTACCTCTTGTGGTATCGAGCCATGCAGATGCCATGCCCAGGTTTTGTGCCTCCACCCAAACACAACGGAGGTGAATAAAAAAAAAACTCCAGCAACACGTTGGATCAGATACTGTATCCTGGTTACTCTGGATAATCCAGAGAATACACTGTCTTCCATTTTCTTTGAACTACTTTCTTCATGAAAACTGTTGACAGTGTGTGTCAACAGTTTCTGTGAATTATCCAGAGTAAACGGGAACAAAATTCTTTTCACCTATTGCATCAGGGTAAAGGCCCTAGTTTAGAACTTGTGTGTGAAAAGCCGTCGTGGGCACAAGGGTTTCAGAGCGCAGTGGTGCCATTGTCGCGCTGGGTCTGAAAGGGCCTTAAGACAGAATTCTCACAAACGGATAAATCAAAACCGAAGCAAATAAAACCAAAATTATCTGCATAGCTCGATACAGTATGCGAGAAGCTTTTTTTAAACGTTATTTGGGTGAAGACTCTTTAATCTGTGTGTAAGAAGCGCATCAAATATAGATAAGCTCCTCCCATACCTTGCCCTCTGGGACGCCAGCTCCGACAACCAGCACCAGACCACAGCCACTATTACAATCATTCCTATGAAGGGGATGGAGAGAACAGGGTGCTCAGATGGATGGATGAATCTCTGAGGAGGGAATAAAAACAAACACAAGGACCATGGGAATGAAGGGAATGAATGAATGGATGGATTGAGGAATCCAAATAATAAATTCACAGATAAAAATGGTGTGACAACAGCACAAACGGACCACTACTACAAATCACTAAATTAAAAGTGTTGTATGGTCTATGCCTGTGATATAAAGGGGGAGGGTTGCGATGGAGTGATTTACATTTCCCGTTAAACAAACAATGCATAACTTTATGGTGACATACACATCAACTCAATGTGAGTATGTGTGAGCGGTCCTATGTGGCATTTGTTGACTGCGTGTGATGTTATGGTGACAAAAAGAAAGTCATACAGCATGAATGTTGTGACCAGCATACAGTATGCTGGTATTTTTGTCTCTCTTTCCTCATTTTATAGTTCATTTGTTTTTATGTTTTGCTAAATTTGTTGTCATACGGGCTGAGAGGTCATGGACATTCAGAGAACAAGGACAGCATCAGAGACAGGCACGGGTCGACAGTTTGACACAACGCAGAGACATCTCATCACGGCTGTTGTAGACAAAACCACAGAGTTATAGTCCGGTTTGTTTCTAACTACATAAAACATACAGGACCATATTAGTGTTCACACACATACAGTGCTTTGCATAGCTGCCAACCAATTTCCAAAACATAACATCGTTTGGTTTGCAAGCACCTTATTAAAATTAACAGAAGGTAGGAAAAAAGCATTCAAAAATCTAAAGGTCCTTTAATGACTTTTTCTCTATTGAACATATCTGACGCCTGCATCGGATTCAGTGATAAACTGGCATTCTTTGCTTGATGCCTGAATGCCTTTTTTGTGTGCAGATTTTGTGTTTTTGTCCAGCAACAGTGTTAAAGCATTGCTGTCACAGAGAAGTTAAACACAAACACAGCGGGGGGAAAGGTTCCCCAGCCCAAAGCACACAATAAATACTGATATGTGCTGACTGGTCGGGTCAGTTCATATCAAAACATATATTGCTACAGTATGAGACACATAAAAAGTGGACTCAACAGACACAGGATACAGTAGGTGTGATGCTAGGTGTGTTATGTTAGTTGACATTGTGGGTGCAAAGAAAAAGTGTTATATTTCTTTAATCATGTAGAAATCATGGCTGGAAATTCTCAAAAACTACTTCTAGAATACAGTAAGTTCACATAAATGTTCAAATAAATGATTTGAAAAACAACACAACCTGCTCTAGAGATGCTCTAGGAATTTCCAGTCAAGAATGCAAAACTAACCACACAACTTAAATGTCCTAAAGATTCTGATTCAGACTTCTGATACCAATGTTGGTACCAACTATGTTATTCATGTCTGTCCCTCACCTGAGCCCCCCCTGACAGCTTCTCCAGCTCAGCCTTGCAGCGCTGCAGCTCCTCCTCCAGCTCTGCTCTCTCCCTCTGACTGCTGTCATACAGTACCTGCAGCTCCTGCAGCTCCATCTTCAGACCATCACACTGGAGGAGACAGAGGTCACATTCTCAGTATTTTCCTTACAGCAGTGGACTGACAGCATTTAATTGAATGTTTTATTTATATTTCTAATCAACTCCCAAGGCATTGCATAGAAACTAAGGCATCATACCTCTCTCTGAACCTGCGAGGCCTTCTCCTCGGCCTGTTTGAGCTGGTCTCTCAGGGAGAAGATCTCCCCGATGCCTCCGTTCCAGCTGGTTGGTGTCACGGGCTTCCCATCAAATGAAATATTCTTCTGGATGGAGGCGTCCACCAGGCGACAGTTCCCAGACTGGGCCATGGTCATATAGCTCTCTGTCATGACCTCATCTGGGCCAGTCTCCATCTCCTTCCCCTCTGTGCCCTCCCCTGCATCTTCCTCCTTCAGAGACAGGTAGACACTGGAGCTGGACGAAAGGAGTAATGGTGAGGAAAACAATATACTTTCAGTTTCAGCTGAAATATCTGAAAGCTCAAAAATGGGCTCCAAATAGCTTAATAGTTTCCATGATCAAAGGCTAGACATGGTTGCTATGCTCTTTTATGTAATAACCAGAGAGCTATTTAGCATTTTTTGCTTTGTGTTGCCACATACATTAGGCAGAGATTTCATCATGGATAACTGATGGAGACACTGTTTTTTTCATTCTTTGTGTTTCTGTTACAGACATGCTGCCACATATATCCAGCCAGCCTTGAAATAGGACTGCAAGATTATTTAAATTTTTGACTAATCAAAATTATTTATTTTTATTATAATAATATATAATAGTACACTTTATTTATAGAGCACTTATCAAAACAATGTCAAAACAAAGTGTTTCACAGAGAAAGAAAGAAAATATCACAGTGAATAATAAATTACATGATTTGCACAAACTAAATAAGAGATAATCACAATACATTAAAAACCAGTAAAATAAACAGACAGCTCGGATATGCTTTCCAATAAAAGACAGTTTGATGAGTATTGAGAAGACACCTAAAAGAAGACACTTATTCCAGAGCCTCGAACTATTACTTTGTGGTTTATTTCTCCCTGTTGAATATATTGTCTTCTCTGTCTCTTCTATCTCCCTTTTTGTCTTTAAGTAAAGCACTGTGTAACTTCTATTTTGTGTAGTCCTTTATATAAAGTTAGCTTTCGATGCATCACAAGATCTTCCTCAGCAGATGGAGTACGCCCAGTTCCCCCCCACCCCCCCCATCTGCTGAAGAAGATCGTGTGATGCGTTCAAAAGATGTCAGAACAGCTACTATATAGATCTGGTGGTGAAATCAATTCCAAGGTCAAGAATGAACTTTCAATCTCAAAATTGTTGTCGATTAATTTTCTGTCAATCAATTAACATACTAATGGTTTCAGCACTTATGTGTATTCGCTGATATGATATTACAGTTTTACTGCAGTGATTAAACAGGTGGCCAGTTTTTTCTAAATGAGACATGACGTGAATGGCTGTGAGGAGGGCTAGTATTCCAGAGGGTATCCCCTGCAGCTGATCCAATAGGCACAGCTGATGAGTGAGCAGTCATTGACCTCTCACCATGTCCTCTGTCTCTGCAGCAGCTGCAGCCTCTCAGAGAGACGTCTGTTGTCCTCCTTCAGGGTCTGACACTCCTCCCTGAGCATACGGCACTCCTCCTTTAGCAGGTCCACGTCACCTGACAGAACAAGGAAGGTCAGAAATTAAGGTATTTAGACGATGTAGGTCCGTAGAGCTCATCTTTAATCTTAACATCATTACAACATATATAGTATATATTAAAGGAATAGTTTGACATTTTAGGAAATACGCGTATTCACTTTCTCGCCAAGACTTTGATGATAAGCTCAATACCACTCTCATATCTGTCTGTTAAATATGAAGCTATAGCCAGCACCTTTTTAGCTTAGCCTAGCATAAAGACTGGCAAGAGGAGGAAACAACTAGCCTGGCTCTGTCCAACGGTAACAAAATCTAGCTACTAGCACTTCTAAAGCTCACTAATTAAAAATATTATATCTCGTATGTTTAATCTGTTCAAAAATACAAGTGCTAAAACTACAATTTGCCATTTTACACAGGTTATGTGCTGGACCATTTCTTGGCCGGGACCAGTTGCCAGGCAACCAGCGTAGACTCCAGGAAATTACTGGTCCTGGCCAAAGACACAATCCAGCACATAACCCTACGTTTCGGCAAGAAAGCAAGGAACCTAAAATGTCAAACCATTCCTTTAAAATGGATGCAAACTGTGAGTTACTTGCATATGAAATACATTTTGGGGGATGTTTTCATTAAAGAGCACAACAACGAAATAATATGAACTCCCCTCCCTCAGTCCAACCCCAGGCTCAGCTGCAGAGCCCAGCGATGACATCATGTGTTAGAAGTGTGTGTCCCTCCCCCTCATGACTTCATGTCCCTGGTATCCTAAATGCACGCACACACATCTGGACACACACACACAGACACAGCACTCCTCTTGCAACACTCAGCAGTCACATTTGTAATTTGCAATATTTATTAAACCCCACAAATGATTTATGTGCTTGACTGTGGGACGCTAACATGATGTGAGCATGGAATAAGAACATCCATAACATCATGCTTTATTTTGTGTTCAGCCACAAAGACTGATCATGCGCTATTTGTGCAAGTAGTAAGCTTGATATATTCCATAGTACAAGCAGAGACAGTAGATCTTTGTGTTTTTTAGTGTGTCCTTCTCACTGATGGCTTTTTACACAAGGTGTGAAGATGAGGTGTAAAACCAAGACTTACTGTATTTTAACTTTGATGTACTGTAAGTAAAACAATATTGTAAGGGAGGAGAAGGTATGTGTGCAAACTACCGAAACCACCTCCACCATGTGTCTTCTCTGACATCCATCTGTACCTGTCTTCTTCGTGTTATTTCTCTTCTATTTCTACACTGGTCCTTCCTCTCCATGCTACTCGTCCCTCACCCTCTCTCCTCTCGGCCTCCCTGCGCTGGCTCTTCATGCTGATCTCGGCTCTCAGCGTGGTGATCTCCAGCTCGTACTCCTGGGTCTCCTCGCTGAGGCGCTGCAGCTCGGCCCGCCGGCGACACAGCTCCTCCTGCAGTGAGGCGATGTCGTTCTCCCTCTCCGCCGCCGCCTCCTCTGCCGTCTGTTGGAGCAGGAGCACCTCCTCCTGAGCCGCTCGCAGCTCCTCCTGGGCCTCCACCAGCTCGCTCTCCTTCTCCTCCTCCAGGCTGTCCATCTCCTCCTGCACAGAACGCAGCTGGGCTGTGGGGAGAGGAGGAGGAGAATGTTAGGTTTTCTTTATGGGGGGTGTGTGGGTGAGACTGCAGTATCTGTATGGGTGTATATGTGTTTCTATATGATCTTACCTGAGGTTTTGCAACAGTGATTTGTGTGTGTGGGTGGTGTGTTCCTGCATGTGTATGTACGTGTGTGTGTGTGTGGGTACTGTTTGAAAGTGGAGCTGATGTAACTGATGGTAACAGACTTTTTTTCATTTTCAGATTCAGATTATTAGTTTAGTATTTTCAGGAAAGGAAAATCTTCACCACCTCTCACAATAACAACAACAAAAAGAGCAATAATACAAGGTAATGTCATTAAAACCAGTAATAACTTTTTGTTATTACTGGCCCTAATTGTTGCACAAATGCTGATGCGTCATGAAATAGTTTGGCATTTGGCTTGCAGCTTTAAAAACAATACACTGCTCCTCCTTTTTCTATTTTTCTTCTTCTCCTTTTGTGTAAGGATTGGGTATGGAAATATGTTATTTTACAAATGTTTTACTGTAAATGTATGTGTGTAAATGTATTTTGTTCCTCCTCCTTTCTATCTTTTTTCTTTTTCTTCTTTATTAATTTTTCATCTTCCTGTACTCTAAGCCATTATCCTTGTTTTGTTTTGTTTTTCATGGAGTTGTACTGGGTTTTTTATTCACCCCTCATGACTGAGCACATCTCATTTAGGCTTTTTGAAGAATAAATGTGTCACAAAAAAGACAACGATCCCAAATCAATAAGCCAAACTATTGCAACTTAATTGCTGAATGTTTCATTATGTTGATACCTTGTAGATTCTGAATCTGGCGTGTGAAGGCTTCAGCCTGATGGGCACTGGCCAGACGCTCATCCTCCAGCAGACCTGGTGGAGAGGGGAGGAGAGGAGAGGAGTGGGAAGAGAGATAAGAGGAAAATTTCACTTCAGCAGGCCAATAGAAAGATGACAACTTGATAAGCTGTTCAACCTTGAGGCGTGACTGAATGACACAAGCAGTTTTGTGTCTGTCTTTGTGTTAGATACAATGTGAGCAGGACCATCAGTATTAGTACAAGATTAGTCAGTATATTAAATCATAAATATCCATTTTATTAAACAGTCTTTTCTAAGTACAGCAGATCAACATAAAGCAGATTATTGGCTGCTCTTTTCACAGCTTTTGGTTTGCTGCTATTTTTGACCTTCTAGTTCTTCAGATTAACCTTTTGGTCCCTATTAGTATGTCATGCCAAGTGATTTCTCTAGCACACTTCAGGCAGATTCACTAGTGGTTTTCATTAAACAAAAGCTGCTAGTTGAATACAGAGGAAGGTCAGTTGAGCCTGCATATTCTTAAAGGATCAAGTCACCCAAATTACAAACATATTTTCTTATTTACCCATGGTATCTAGCCATGGAGATATTTTAAAATATAGATACAATTTTTAGTCACTAGTAGCATGGCTCTAGGGTCTACCACTTTTGACTTTCCTCTACCACTATCATCAGGTCAAAAGTTAAATTAGTCTAATACTTTGGTTTATCACCAGATATCAGCCTCAGCTGTACTTTGTGTTAAGTGCTAATTATCAAATATTAGCATGCTAACATGAAAATGGTAAACATATACCTGCCTAACATCAGCATGTTAGAATTGTAATTCTGATCATGTTACCATGGTGACATTCACAAACCAAAACTACAGTTTCTGCATGACTATATAGTGTGAGAAAATATAGTAATAATACTAGAAAAAAGTAGAAGATACCCCTGATGATTACCTATACCTCACTTGTCATTCTCTGACCATGTACACATTAAGGACCCCCACCACCTCCAACAGCTGCCTGCAGCCTGAACAGCTGACTATTCCCAGAGGGAGTAGACCAATAGTGATTTCTCGTTGTGGTCTAGGACACCCAATCTAGAAGCTTCCCTTAGCATGCACACAGTTGTCTGAGGAATGCCTCTACTGCTGCCAGACAAACAACTGAGCTCACCACGCCATGTCTTTTCGTATGACACAGTCATATACACACACTCATAAATACGCGCACACACACTGAGCACACTGTAGCCCCATTCCCAAGGCCTTACTCACTGCTAGTGTCCCTGAACATTAAGCTCATCATTTCTAAGGTATGATGTGATGCTTCATTTAGCGGCTATGAGGAACTGACCGTGTCAGTGATCGCATATAAACATTGACGCTTCTACATGTTCAACGGGATTGTGATGAACAGGAGGTGTCTCGGTTGGAAAGTTCAGTTGTCCAAGTAAAAGATAGGGTTTTCTACTGTGGTTTGTTTGTCAAGAGTATAGAAAACTGTTTGTTTAGATTTTACCTTGTCAACATTAAAGAGGGAGGAAATGATTTCATGTTACAAATTTCATTTTGCATGTTGCAAATTTGGTGAAACATGCCCCTGCATCCCAATGGCGTATCCAGTTTTTGGTCAACTTGCCACTGATTTACCCACCATATTTATGCAAACACCCCAGTTTGCTTACATTAGTGCGAGCCTGTGGCTCACTTTCAATTTAGCTTGTGTTTATGCTACGGAAGTAGTAGCAGCAAGCACAAGAAATATGGTTAGTGTCTCCATGCTTCCGAATTGCAAAAGTAAAATAACAAGCTACACACTGTGCTGACTGACTGCATTGAATTTCACTGTCAAGTCACGTCAAGTCAAGTCAAGTCAAGTCTGCTTTACTGTCTGCCACTATACAGATATAATAGGAGAATATATTATAGAAGATTCCAGTTGTGGATAATGGTGCTACAACTGCTATGCTGTTTACTGCAAGAGCTACAGGGATTTCCAGGGATTTACTTTACATTGGACTCAAAAATACAGAAATGTTTGAGATGATTTCTTTTGAAGTTTGTGCCATAGCTTCCTTGGCGCCCTGCCCTAATCATTGTGATTTTTAGCTGCATTTAACAAATCTCTATAGCATAGACAGTGAGTGAAATATTGTCATGACTCATAGTCATAATGGACAAAAATATGAGAATAAGACCCAGGTTGACAAATGGAGGAATTTCCCTTTAAATGCCAGAACAATTTCCCAGGATGACAGGATTTACGGTTATGTGGAAGATGTTTGCATTCAGTTTCATAGATCTTAATTTCAGGTCAGATGGCTGTTGGTAAATAATGAATAAAAGATTTGGATAAAGGAAGATCAATGACTGGAGAAATTAAATAATGAATAAATAGTATAGGAATGCAGTCTCATTGGTGACAGCCATATACAAGGCGGGAGATCTCACCTTGAAGCTCATTGAAGCTCTCCTGGTGTTTGTTGGAGGTCTCTCTGGCATCTTCCAGCTCTAGCAGCAGCTGCAGCACCTGGGCCCTCAGCTCCTCCAGCTCCTGCTCCTCTGTCAGCGGCTCTTGCTCCTTCCTCCTCTTCTCCTCCCCTTCGCCTTCCTCCTCCTTCAGCTTCTTCTCTTCCCCCTCCTCCTCCTGAGCTCTCTCCTGGTCCATCTCCTCCTTCTCGTTGTTCTCCTCCAGGACACCTCTCTCCTTTGCTGTTATCTCGTTGTCCATGGTGGGGCTACACTCAGCTTTTAGATCGCACGGGTCATCTGATGGAAAGATAATAGCGATATTAGAAAGGGAGGCCTGACAGGGAAAGAGAGGGAGACAGGAAGAGAGATTTACAGGTGACAAACCTGTCTGTCATCACCCAAATTCAGTCATGCTTTAAACGCAGCCAAGACTGTTTTCTTTTGAATCAACAGCACCATCTTGTGATTAAAGTGGCATTGAGTCCTTTGTACGCCAGCTTCTAATTCACTCGTGTACTTTAATTTAACACAAATTTAAATATACAAAATTACTAACAGCTCCCTTACAAGATTAGAGCTGAGATTTTGTTAGAAAGGAAACAAGAAACCCATTCACTTGGGCAGAATGTATCAGATTATATGCCTAAAAATATCAAACTGTCTAGTGTGTCAAAGTTTTGATACTATGTAGTGAGACATTATTAATATAGAACACATGTTCATAAGACACATACTGTACATCACTTTGTTTTACATTCCTCTTTTGGCACAGTGAATTGAAATTCTGACCAGTAGGTGGAGTGAGTTAGCTAACACAATGTGGAGATGGGGGAGGTGGGCCAGTATGCTGAAGCAATCACTATGACTCACCACACAGCAATGCAGCTGAAAGTTCATAATAACACAAGCGAGTGCTCATAGTAAGAGAAATGTGACAAACACACGTCTTTGTCATATTACACTGCGTGACGTTACATGGTGGTCTGCCGTTTTTTGTTGTTGTTTGTTTTCCTTGTCCTTGTAGGCAGCCTTGGCTGGCTTTGGAGCTGTTGTTAATCTGGGCCTGTAAAGCGCATTTGAGACATTGTATAACATGTAGGGCTATACTAAGAAACTTGATTTGACATTATAACAGCAGTTGCTTGCTGGAGCTGCAAATACAAATGCAGAGCAGGTCAGAAAACTAGAATGGAGGGCATCTTTTACAGCACATGACAGTAAATTCCCTTTTGACGAGGGAGAAAAGTCTTTTCCCATTAGTCAGATGAGATTTGCTGTGAGGCAGCAAAGACCAGAGCTTTAAATGGAGATTATATTCACAGTGTTAGTTTGCTCTCGGATACAGTTAAAAGGTAAAAGATCACTTGTGCCCTTAGTGCCTAACCCCAGAACATTCTGCTTGAATCTCACAGACTGGCCTGCTCTCAATTCTCTTTTATTTCTCAATAACATGCCCTCACGGGTCAATTTTATCTAAAAAATAAATTGACATGTAGCATCACACATTCATGTTTAAGTGGTTTCCAAGTGCCTCACAATTGCTGTTTTTACTCAGATAGCAGTGTGAGGATGGAAGAGGGGAATGGTGTTTTCTGATAGATGGGAATAGAGACATGTGATGATTAAAAAAAAGGTGCAGCAGGGGACAGAGTAAAGCATTAACTAAAGATCTACCTAATTAGGAGTGATGCTCACTGGTGTAATCTTGGCTCAGGGGATGCTTCCATTTCTTGTGGTAATTATTTCCCTGCCTTGTTGTTTCCCTCACTAGATGTAACTATTTCCATCACACGCACATGCAACAGATTTAATTTTATCATATCTGTGTGGCATTAGCAGCAGGCTTCATCCTTATTCCTTCCTGTCTTATAATAATGTTAATTTTTAACAATGCAGCCCCTGAGAGGTGTGTGAGAGGTTTCATGAGCACTGGGCTAGTTTGTCCTTAAACTTTGATGCTGCTGTAATGAGTAAGTCATAAAGAAGAAAGCTGGAGCCGTGTGGCGGCGAGAGAGCCCGAGCTGCTTGTATAGCCAGTGGCAGCTAATGGCCATCAAGAGACAAAAGGCTTCCCACTGAAAATCACTCACATCCAAATCCTTCGGGGTGTAATTCCTCGGAAAGCTTTGGCCCATGTGATTTTTGCTGTGTTTTAGTTCTTTGGTTTTGTAAATGTAGCACTCAGACTATCCTCCAATAGGCACAAAATACAGCTGATCAGAAACAAACTGATACTGTAGTCAGATTACAGTGAAAACACAGCAAGAATTAAGTATTGTACACACTTTTTACACACTTTCTGCACTGCTGCTGGGCATTGAGAAATTGTTTAAGATGTCTGCTAACACTGGACAGATGTGGTGGGCAAGAAAACCCTTCTCAACTTTCTTCAACTTCCTGTGACGGCATCTTTGCAAATTAATTACCCTCTACCTTATTATGGTACCTCTCAATACATTATTCTGTGCCCTTCAACTCTACAAAACCCATTTACTGAGCCACCCCTACTATCTTTCCAGGGTTCCCATAACTCTGCCTTTCTTAGCTTTTCCCAACAGCGTGTTAATGATTTCACTCCTTAAAGAAGCTTTATCACCTCACCTTGTGAGTGAATGTCAAACACATTGTGCAGCAGAATCAGCTGCAGTGACACCTGTGATCACGCCACTGCATACTTGGCACAGTGCTGGTCTTTAGTCATGTAGGGATTGCATTAGACATGGACGCTGCATGCATACAAGAGCAGGGACGGGCTGGAGAGTCATCTCAGGAGCAATGTTACAGCTACAAGGAGAGGATGGCTTTATCTAGCCACAGCACATTCCTTCGTAATCACATTGCAGCAAAACACATTGAGATTGTCACTGCAAACACTGTGCTGAGACAACAAGCAGGTGAGTGTTTTTTGTCAGCATCTCGGAATAGCTGTCTGAGATTACATTTAAACATTAATGTGGCAACACAAGCCCATTGTTTTGCTTCCGATTTGGTGTTCAGTGATGGAGTGAGGAGTGTAATGAAATTTGCACTTTGCTAAATTAAGGAGCAGAGTGAGGATTTTAGCAAACAGAGGCATGCTGGGAGAGGCATGGAAGTGGGACATACAGCTGCTTTAACCTGGCACCAAAGAGAAGCCTTTCTCCATAAAACAGTCAGTGTTATTCTGCAGTTCTTCATATTAATCATGCAGCAAAAATTAAACTCAATCTTACAGTGTGAGAGAGTAGATAGCAATATACTGAACAAGATATGTCTGCATAAGGTGTTGTCATTTTACCATAACACGTTTTTTGCAATCTTGATCTTCATTTTTCATACTGCTTTATTTAATCAGGAGCCAAATGATATAAAATGTGGTACAAAGCATTTTTCAAGAGAACTCACTCCATGCATGGATGTGTGCATGATGTGTGCATATTGTGTGTGAACACCTCATTATGTTCATGTACTTGTACCTGTGTCTGTATATACATTATGTTGACATGGATCATGTATCACTGTGTTGTATGATCTCTGAGCCCCACTTCTGGTGAGCCTATATACACATATATGATCACACAAGTCTGCTATGTTGAAGCTGCATGTGTTAAATATGTGTACAATCACCATGGATCCCTGCGGCTGTGTAGGAGGCCATGCATAATGCACACCACCCCCTCCTACCCCAGCTTTGAAGCCAGCCCAGCACTGATGTTGTAACTTTCCCCCTGCACTGCCACACTTCCTCAGCAACACATAAGACAGAGCATTTGAAAGAAGACAGAGAGACTGTGTGAGAGCAAAAGAGGAAAGGCAGAGAAAACCATACGAGAGATGCAAGAAAGGAGAAGGTGTTATGATATGGCCTGAGGGGACTTGAGGTGCTCCCTCTCTCATGAAACTAACAGGTGTCAGGTGAAGTCATACACTACTTTATCTCCATGGTGACCTCTGCACACCGACAACCCAGGGGTTCACCATATGGAAAGTCACCGTGGTAATAAAGCTGCATTTTTGTCCACAGCTTTACTTGCAATGGAAACCCCTCAGTTTCCCATTTGCTTTTCCCCACGGAGAAGCCCAAGTGATTTTATCGGGTGTCACTTCATGAAGCCCATACAGTGAAGTCCATCATATGAGATTTGCTGACTTCAAACTGGGTGAGACTCAACAGCTCGAGATGTGGACAGAGCTACTTTGAGCCTGCAAACTCCAGGAAGAGTGAGGAACAACAGCAGCAGAAGATCAGAAAAAAAACTCCAACCACGAGCACCCAAGATTTGGTCTGACTTAATGAGCTCTGTTATTTAAATAGAAAGTCCATGTTTGCACTTTCAATGGGAAATAAGAGAAAGTGTCAACAGAATATAGATGCATTGCAGAATGTGCTATAATTTGGCCTCATTAGATGAGCATGCACAAAAACTGTGTCTGTGTGTACATACGGTAGGCAATTGATTCAGGGAATATGCTTTTTCATGGTAATGTGTGGCGGTGCAGTATGAGTGTGTTGTGCTTGTTGTGTACCTATTCCATTAAGGGATATGAATAGTGACAGATCAAGCATGAAATCAAGTGATATGATAATAATCCATTTGATCACAAATCAGGGCCTCCCACCTGAAAGCAATCTCTCTGGAAGGTTTAACATCACTTTAATCACAGAGGAAAGACGGAATCAACATGTAACTGCCAAATTCAAAAAGGATAAAGACCCAGAAGGAGAGAGATGGCGCGCTAATGATAGGTTGAAAATGCCGGGCATTTTTCTGAGGGAGAAGAAAAGTAAAAAAAAAATTACAAATCCATAGAATAAGCTGCAAGAAGGAGCCACATGAGTTCATGAACCTTCACTCTAAAGTTTTAAGAGTTTTTCCATTATGCAACCAAGACAGAATAAAAAAAACGTGGCACACTCAATTTTGTCAGAGACGTGCAGAGTGCCTTGAAAGCCTGTTTTAAAATGAAGCACTGAAAGTCTGAAGGGGTAAAATGGGGACAGGGTGGTGCAGGGAGACATATCACACTTTAGGGCCACAGGGCTGAGAGAGATGGAGCTGGGATGCCTGAGGGTGGAAAAGCATACAAGATTTGTTTTCATTTAGCCCCATGACTGGCCATGTTAAACACTGATGTGAGAATCTCACATTGTTGTTTTTCTCAGAGGTCTCTGCAGCTCCCAGATTTACAAAGTTTGTCTAAGGCGACTTTGCTGTTTATTAGTTCCAGAGAGCTGAGAGAAATTCAGTTTGTGCACTCTTGGGGAGTATCACTGCTGATGTGAATTTCACAACATGAGGGCACAACACTGGGGAGGAGTGGAGGAAAAGCAGGAGAGGACAGGAGAGAAATGCTGTGTGGGCTAAGGCACTGGCAGGTGGAAAGGTTTGTTTGTGTGTGTCTATGCATGCGCATGCTTGTGTGTGTGTTGGAGGGTGTGTGGGCGCTGAAGTGAGCAGAGGATTGCGATTGAAAGAGGGGGAAGAGATCATTGAGTGGGAAAGCAGAGAGAAGGATGGAGAGAGATATGGTTGGCGACTCGTGCAAGTGGGAGGAACAATATGGTGGCCAATGGTTGTAAGATACACAGACAGCTTGCAAACGTTAAGTCAGCATCTGATGGTGTTTTGTTGATCAGTGGGAGCGTGTGTTTGTGTGAGAGCACCTGTATCCCCTGTTGGTAGATGTAGCAAATGATTTTAGAAGCATTTCTTCCAGTGCAGTGTGGTATTCATTCCCAGCAGGACTGAAAAAACATTAAAAATAAAAGCCTAGAAAATAACTACTGTTCAGAACAAAGCCAGCATTGTTTAGTTTACTGTATGTCTATCCTTATTGCTGTCAATCAGTCAGAATTCATGCTACGTTACTTACGATACTTGCCATCACCAGACTCTGAATTTCTGGCTTTAAAAGCATGCTTCAGGCTGTGATGAAAGGAAAGAGGTTCCCAGAGTTAAGATAACAGGGGCAAGCTTGTTAGGGAGGAAAAGGTTCTGCTGAGACAGCATCCATGTTTTGATGGTCTATACGCAGGTTGCAGCATATTAAATGTAATAAGGGAAATTACTCACTGAACATTTAGAACAGAAGAGGTTTAATTAGTCTACAGCTAACTTTGCAGAGCTGGAGGGGCTTTAAGAAATAATCCGCCAAATACATGTTCAATATTAGGATTGTACTACACAGGAAAAGGAAATCAGATTCTGGCAACCTGGCCACTGGTCAAAGGGTTGTTGACCCGTGGTCCTCTCTGAGCCCCTCCACACCAATAAACATCCTCCTAGCAGTGTCCGACACAGAGCTGCTCTGTCACACGCCCATTCAAAACATGCACAAAACACACTCTTCTTCATTGTTGGGACACAGACACAAAAAAACATTCCACTCATTCCTCCCCCGAACTATTGCACCCAGTTACACAGTACTGATTCTGTGTGAGGAAAAAAAGATGCAGGGGGCCAAATAGCAACATTCAGTGGTATGATGTTACCAAACAAGCTTACAGGCAGCTTTTCAACACAACCAATATGCATCGCGAGTCTTCAACAAGAATTCATTTGTGAACTGAAAACAATCTAAAGTATAAAGTATAAAAAGAATTCAAAGCTGAACTAAAATAACATCCAACACTGCATGACTCCACATTGCATACATTCTCACTCAGCCTCAGAATAACATATGCAACACATTTAGCACAGCCTGGACTAATGACTATATTGTTTCCTGCCTCTGGCTGCCAACCATCCATTACCTGGCAGCATGTAGCCTCCATCAAATGTCCACAGATGCCACAGCGGACAGTAATGCCCTCTCGTTAGTCAGTCTGTCAGCTCGACCACAGCTCCTAAGAAAGACAGGCTTCCACAATAATCTCCCCACCTCCTACCACCTGACCAACTCTCTCCAGCTCCTCCGCCTACTCAGTTCACCACCCCAACCGTCACTTTAGGAGTAAACACAGAGATAAGATCGACCCTCTACCCTTTTTGGGTGATCAAATCTGATCTGTAGTGCAAAGCTAAAAATATCCACATCCAACATCCAACTGCAGAATCGCAGAGAAACACACTCTGACAAAATAGCTGCACAGACCTGTAGAGTCCAAAGCCTCCTCGATGAGTGGAGGTAAGCGCAGTCCATCCATAGCCCCCTGTAGCTGCAGCAAAGAGGGAGAGACAGAGAAAGAGTGTGGGCGAGAGAGGGTCAGAGGCTCCACACGCCCTCCTCAGCTGCAGGGAGAGAGAGAGAGAGAGAGAGAGAGAGAGAGAAAAACACACTGAAAGTACTGAGCGCAGCGTCAAGTACTCACACACACACGCGCGCGCACAGGTTTCAATGCATATACACACACACAAACAGGCTGTACCTCGGGAGAATTTGGAAGGATCAGGGGAGCTGAAGGCTGAGCTCTGAAGCGTGGGAGAGATGCCGAGAGAGAAGAGGGGAGGAGCAGAGTGGAGGGAAAGATGCTGTTTTCCAGACTGCAAGCTCCGTCTCCCTGCACAGACCTCCCTCTCTCCCTCTCACACATACACACACACACTCTCTCTCTCTCTCTCCCTGCCTTACACTCCCTGTTTACACTCCTATTTTTTTCTCTTTCAACTTCTTCCCTCTTTTCCGTGCCTCTTATTGCTCTTTACTCCCCCCACCACCTTTTGTCTTTATTATGGATATATGCATGGATACAATACATACTCAATGCCTAACAATGATTACTTAGATGGTCTGACTAAGGGAACTCAGAGATGGGTACACACAAAAACAACATACTATACACAGATACACACAAAAATGAGGATTAAAATAAGGTTTATATACTAAGATACAGATCATTTATTTTTTATTACTAGTTTCTAAATGTTTCCAAAAATCTAAATTCGTATGGAAATCTTGATATCATAGTAGGCAAAATAGTAGATCTCCAGTGAATGGCAATGCATTTAGCTGCCAAAATATGGAAAGGATATGTGGAGTTATTAGGTGAAATGTGATACATTCGATCCCAGAGAAATAGCAAGAGAAAGCGGCGTTCAGGCTTGCAAAACAAGCTCTACAGGCACTATTGCAAAAATATCCTCCATTTCCGTGAAGTAAAACGACATGAAAAACACATAGTGACACAAAAACAAACATAAACGTAAAAATGTATCCCCACTGTGCAAAAAAACCAAAAGCAAAGCTTGCTTATTTTGTAGTGTGACAGTATACAAAAAAGGAGTCAGTTTGCCTCTTATATGTATACATAATATATACATATATTATAAAATATATATTTTATCATCTTAATTCCAAATGCTTCTCCAGTTCCTAATATACAAAGTCAAGGGTTTCAATATATGTCAAGATGAGTGCAAACAGATGACAACAAACAAAAAACATATTTCCAAATGGAGCTTATGCAGAGGATCACATGAGCAAAACAAATGCAAACTACTTATAGCATTCACCATTCATCTGTGCTTTCCTGCACGCACACACACACACACACACACACATATGCTTCCTGAAACCCACGTGTTTGTTCACCCTAGGCCCCTAAGCAAAGTAAATTTACCTATAATGAGATCCAGACAGGCTGTTGCAGTGGAGGCTGACAGCTACAGTTACAGATTACTGATCATTTCCCCTCCATTGTTCATTTCCTCCCCTCCTCTTGGTGACTCTCTTTCTCTCTGTGTTTACTGCTAATGAACAGTGGCTCGTATGCTATAAACAGCCCCCCCCTCATTTTCATCACTACCCTTCACACATATACACACATCTCTTTCTCTCTCTGTTTGTCTCTTACCTATCTATCTCTCTGTCTCTCTCTCTGTGTTTCAGCTGTTCTCCCATCTGGCAACTTCTGTGCAGTACATAAGGAGCAAGAAAAGTGAGGTGTGCAGTGAGACAGTCTGAAAACATGTCAGCGTAGAGAGAGAGAGAGAGAGAGGAAAGGAGGGCCAGGCTTAACTGTTCGCTGGCCCAGTAGGAGGATATTCCTATCACAGCACTGTCAGAGAGCAGGAAGTGCTTTGCAGATGTACACACACACAAACAATATAGTCACACTCATGGAACCTGCCGACATCTGAAAGAGGAAATGTAGAAGAAACAAAAAACAGAAGTTTGTGTAACGAAAATAGAAAGAGGCAGAAAGTCTGTGTCTGAGTCTATACATGTGCTTGTTTGTACCTGTGAGGAACAGCAAGTGATTTCTCAGGGAGAGACAACAAGTCACTAGGGCTAAAAGGTACCAGATTGAAAAGATTGATGTCCGCTTATAAGAACTTTCTTCCCTTCCTTCAATGTGGCTCTGTGCAGCTTTCCTCAGGCAGCTAGCTGTAATCCCCAGACAAGGAGACTGAGCATGGAGGCATCTTTCAACTTGAAGTCATCCCACAGTCTCCTTACCACACACAATAACAACCCTACCACACAGACACACACAGGAAGGGAGAGCTGTGGAGTGGAGAAAGTTGGCTGACAAGGTGTTGATAATGAGCTGACAATGTCTGGCTTCAATCCACCCGTGTCACTCTAGTGTGGCAGGAGCCTGGGTGCAAAGCAGAATGGGCACAGAAGGAATGCAGATACCATCGAGCCATGGTCAAACACTAAAATAATTCTCAACGTTTGCTTAAAACTGCTCTCTGATCCAGATGGGCGGGATATAAGTGCTTTGAGACAGCTCACATAGACTCAGCAACAAAGCCATTTGCCAAAGTAGACTAAGACGATTGTTAAATGCTGTGCTGTTAGAAGATATACTCCAATTTTTCTTTGTGGCAATCCCCACCCATACTACAGCTACCTAAAAAAAATAACCGTATAAAGGAAAATCAAACTACAAAAAGTATTCATAAGTGCCATTTGACCAAGGTCTGATCGCGCTGCTGTAGGAGTGTGTTAGAGATGAGCTGCTTGTTCTATAACAGAGAGCTGTCCCACTGAGTGAGAGGTCATACACAGGGAATCTATCCACTCCACTCATACTGTGGTCTTTGCTTTGTCCAGATTCAACAAGTCATATGCAAGGTGACCACAGCTACAGTATAGACCTCAGGAATGTGAGCCTGTAATTAACATGTAACACAAAGGGGCACACACAGACACAAACACACAAAGGGCCAACAGTTTCTTAAAGTATTTGGAATCTGTGGTTTTACATTCAACATCCTCCATTCATGTAATCTGGAGTTTGATGATGGTTTGAATGGAAGTGTTTAAAAAGGATTTACACAAAAAATGTGCATCATCGATATGTTTATGTGTGGAATTCATGAAATGTCTGATTTTGTTAGCAATGGCTTTAGGGATGGTCAGTCCGTCAGTCGGTCATCCACTTTGACAATACAAAAAGCAGACAAACAACATCAACGCACATATAGTACAATTAAAGCTGGTTTACCAAACAGGCAAAGCTGGCAACTGCTAAAGGGCCCCAAATGCCCCACATTATAATGCTTGGAGGCAACCCAAAGTCCTGTAAACAAAACATTGAAATAATATCTTATGAAAATGGTGCCTATTTATTTTAACAACCAGCAGACAGAGCAACATTAGGGTTCATTTGGAGTTTTGTTTGTGGCCACCAGACAAGTGTAAATCCAATTTTCACTCTCCTTTTAGTTCCTTTTTGGTCTCCACCAACTCCTGAATGAAATATATGGCTCCATAGCTGCTAAGTTCTCGACTATGTTTACCAGCTTGTCCCTAACTTTGTCTGTCTGCCGTTTGGTGTTGGGCAGGAACTGTACAGTGGGTTTATCAGAGTTTCTGTGCTGACAAACGGTTGGAGAGATCAGTGAGACTAAACCAAATCAGTAAAATTGCAGGACATAAAAGAACAGCAATGAGCTAAAAGACACTACATGTATGTAGCTTTAAGAAATACATTTTTAGGTGATGTTGTGTTTACATCGTGCATAGTCCTAAATGAAACTGTGAGCAAAACTGGGGCAGGTAGTATTTGGATCTCCAGGTGAAATCTAATGTTGTCATGTATAGTCTGCAGTGTGCTTTAAATAGGAATTTGGCGGTGACAGATCACATGCACAAAAAGCAGGAGGAACAGATGGTCAAAAGGATCTAAAAGCACATTTTTTTGTGTCAGGGCCCCATAGTGATTTAATCAAGCCCTGAGTAGAATACAGCTTAAAAGAAAAGAGACATAAATGCAGACACATACAGACCAATATCAGACATCACATATGGCATCCAGACTTTAAATAGACTTCATAGACATTGATGAACAGAGCAAAATAAAAATAGTATCAAATATCATGTTGGCAAATTTTCAACGCTCAAGCAAGAGTACCATATGTTATTAAATCTCTCCAATATGCGCCAATGATTATAATGCTTGTACAGTGACAGTGGTCAAATTGCACAAGCCCCAGTACAACCATTCGGCTGACATAATTTGCATTTGGATACACCAGAAGAATAAACAGGCTGTATAATTACTCTCCAGTGACAGTGTATCATTGTCACTGTCAGCTGACCATGTAATGGAACCTCAGAGCTATAAAAGACAATGCTTCACAATCCACTTTACAACACTGGGCTGCCAGCCTTTAACTCCAAGCATCACTGTGGCACTCTATGGTTGCCTAGCAACTAAAGGAAATTGGAGGTGCCTTTGAATTTGGGATTTTTAAGAGGTGATTGATATGAAGACCTTGATGATAAATGTCTCCATGAATCTGGAATTTTCTACCAGCCATTTCTCTGTATTCGCCATTTGAAGTATCTAATTCTGGTCACAGACACTGCAGCATCAGAGCTGCAGATCCTGTTGCCTGCTGAGATATGAGACTGCGGCTCTTTGCTAGATGAAGGGTACATTTTTATGTTATAGTGCAAAAGCAGAGGAAGGGAACATGCCCTGTTTCCATGACACCGTAAACAGGAAATGGGAAGGGGCCAGCGCTGCCAGAGGAGTCTAAATCAGTGTGGATGTTGCCAGAGAGGTCAGAACATTCCCATAATATGAGTTTATGCACTTAGAGTGACTGAAAAACATAAACCCAGACACACACATACACACACACACACACACACACACACACACACACATGCGCGTATTTATAATCAAATAACTAAAATTCACAAAATTTAAACCAGCCGTACATAAGCTAATTCTATCTACACACTTCCCACTCCCTCCTTTGTCTTCCTGGGAGTAAAACAAATGTGTGCCTCTCACTCCCCCTCAGTAAAAGAGAGCAGGAGTGAAGCTGCGCCGGTCCTTTTGGTGGCCTCCTCCATGCAGGTTCCATCCCTTACAGTCACCATGCCAACCTGTATGAGGAGGAGGCTTAGCTGTGGGCCCAAAGAGACTTGATGAGGTCCTGGGATAATTAGCAGCTCATTATGGAGCCCAGTGAATAGGCCAACGAGCTCCAGGAGCCACAAGGGAGAGCGCAATGGCAAACACACAGGATCAGAGCACACATCAAAGGGAAGTGCTTACTTTTTAGATCACATAATACAGAGGAGAGAGAGACTGGGAAATAAAATATTGCTCTCCATTCACACCTACAAATATAGCTCATAATCCCCGTTTATAAGCCTCTGTGTGTGTGTGTGTGTTTGTTAGTCAGGATCTCTGCGTCACACCAATCTAAGTATTTTTTCTCTCCCCCAGAGGCCTTAGTTGCTCCACAAATGCATGAAGTACAGCCTGTCCGCCTACACACACGCACACATAGACATGTGCACACAACTCACTCTTAAACTTAAGCTCTCATAAAAGTATGGGAACAACGTGTGAGTCCCAGAAATCTGTCTATCATCCCCATTCCTGTATCTCAGCGTGTGTCTGTGCCTCTGTTTTGCATACAGGCAGACACTAGTCACGCAGACTAAACCATGCACTGTGCCAGGTGACCCATATTGCAGTTCGGATTAGTTTAACCGTGCATGAGCTTCGTTTTGTGTGAAGGTGTGTGCTTGTGTGTGTCCCTGTGTCTGGACCCCCTGCTCCCTGACAATGATATGCAGCAGTAATGTTGATGCTGTTGTATTGTTGTGCACATGTGACATGTTATCTCTTATTTGAAGGTTATATTTCACTTGTTTATGATGTGATGATGTGCAATTATTTATTATTGTGGCTGTGTGATGTTGTTGGAACTGTGCCACTGAATGATCATTAAAATGAGTGAAATTAAATTGAATCGATCTCTCTCTGATCATCAGCAACCTGGGTATCAAAATGCACCTTGATGGGAACCACACAGTTACAGACAAGTATCAATCTACAGAAAGCATTCCTGTACACAGCATGAAATACAGTATGACCTGGATTTGAAATATACAGAAATATGCTGCAATGAAGCCATGCACTCTCAAAAATGGTAGAAATGTGAAGAAAACCTCAACCTTTATTTGTCACAACAGCAGAGGGCGCTACTCTTCCAGATTGCTTGAGACATTACTGCCATAGGAAAGTGTTGTCTCTGTTTTCTGTGTTGTTGTAGTCTTAATGTTTGTGTGAAGTGATGGCATTCATTTTGACAGAACGGAACTTATTCATTTGGATACAAAACATGCATAACATCTGGTTGGTACCATGCAGGCTGTGTAAGATGCTGCAGCCTTCCAATGTTTTCTTGAGCTCTATTGTGTCAACAGTGTAGCACCTACACCCCCTAGTGGTGGTGAAGGAGGGATAATTTAGTAGTAAGAGAACTGCTGTATGTTTATTAAGTTTTTCTAAAGGTTTATTTTTCTTGGGCAAATCTCACAAAGGGAAATAAAGAAGATAATGACAAATAAATCTGCAGATTTATTAAGGAAGAGTGTACTCAATATCTTCTGTGAATGTAAACTGATTAATTTCAGGAAGTTTCAGTGGGTTAAACGTCCATCACAGTTCCCTATTTTACACCAATGGCACATGGTGAAGTAATCTCAGATTTTCTGACTGCTGTCCACACTACTGAGACTTCTCAATACCTGAATGTGTAAGAAAAACCCAATCACATGACAAACACCAAACTCCATTTCGACATGTCAGTCACAAGTTGATTAAAAAGGCTTGTTTAATTTAACAGAAATTGTCAGACAAAGGCACGTAATGCATGAAAATACAAATGATTGATCACATAGTGCACCAGAGATGAAAAGAGAATGTAAACCAGATGTGTAGTTCTGCAGGTAAAACATCTTCAAATGTCATAACAAGAACAAAAAAATATGATACAGTCAGTAGAACAACATAAAACACGTTATTACGGCAGACATTAAAAAGTGGTCCATAGCTTCATGTGAGCTCCTCATAGGCAATGTTCGTAAGACAAACATGAAATAATACATTAGTCAGTCCAAAAAAAGAGCCTGCAATGTGCTCCTCTGTCATCGTTGGAGTACTGAAGGCTGTTTGTTGCTTCTTTTAAAAAAATAAGAAAGGAAAATGCATTTTTCCTTGGAACGAGGCCTTATATCACAGTATAACCCTTCGCTCAATCACATTATTAGTAAAAGACAAACATCAGACGCATGAGACATAAAGAGAGCCAAGTGACTGCCTCGGCTTTGTTTGGGTGTGTGCTTATGTGTGGCTGCGCTGGAGAGCTGGCGTGTGCTGATATGACTACGCTACCAGCACGGTAATGCAGTGGGATTGATTTTTGGCCCTTGAGTGGGGAGACAGCTGGTCTTATCAGAGCCCAGCAGTGGCTTCAGTGGTGATGGATCTCGCATGCCAGAATTAATGACACTTCCTCACCCAACCCAACACCCTGTCACTGTAAAACAGGCGTAAAACGTTCACTCCTAAACAAAACATTCGAAAAACTGTGCTCTTAGAAATCAAAATATATTGCACTTTAAACATCAGGAACAGTAAACAGAAAAACTTTAAGAGATGACTGACCACACAGGGCAGACAAGGCAATAAGGAATAAAAAAAAAAAACACATACAAAAAAAACAGGATGTCCATTGCCTCTGTGCTGTAGTCCGTGGTCTTCATTAAAAACAGTTCAACATTTGGGGAAATATGCGTATTCATATTTTTGCTGAGAGTTAGATTAGAAGATTGAAAACACTCTCATGTCTGTATGCTAAATATGAAGCTAAAAACAGTAACCAGTTAGCTTAACTTAGCCTAAAAGACTAAAAATAGGGGGAAACAACTAGCCTGTCTCTGTGCAAAGGTAACAAAATCCGCCTACCAGCACCATTAGCTTTTCATAGCTGTGGTCAACAAGATACCAAGCCTGAGGTTTGCTTGTGTGTGCACGCTTGCAAAAGTTTGAGATGATAAACTCGAGCTGAAACAAAACGAGAAAGAACATTTGCCAAATTCTACCTCACCTATTGATTATTTCCACCAAAACTGAGGGAAACAGTGTTGCTGCATTGTAGTGATAATGCACTTCTCTTCACCCCTCTTAATTCTTGAATTCACTATTTATGTCTTGTAATGATTTCATAGCAGGGGAAATAACAAAATGTACTGTTTTATAAATATTATTTTAAAGGTTAAATGAAAATTGTTAGCAACACACATTCAAGTTCTAGACAAGAAGACAAATGTAATTAAAATAAAACAGTGACCTCTGTAAATGCATGGCAATTGTGTCTTCTGACGATTGTACAACCAATCCTCTCAGACAGTCCTATCCTGACAACTGACATGTTACTTCAATGTTGTTTGTGTGTGCACTCTTCACTATCAGGCAGGCACCAGCAACCTGACTATGGCATACTGTAAACTGTCCCAGTTCTTCCAGAACATGGTTAAAAAACAAACTCCCAGGAAGGTGGCTACCACATGGTACCGGCTCCTCATCAGTGGAGCGGCAAACTTGGCAGCAGTGGAGACACACACCAGAATGACGGTGATGATGGCCAGCATGATGTTGATGCTCTTCCCGAGCAAGACTCGGGCGTCACGGCTCTCGAGCTGGACCGTCTGCTGCTGCTGCTGCTGGAGCTCAAGCTTGGACACTCGCGTCTGACACGACTCCAGAGCCTCCTGAGAAGGATAGAGAGAGACTTTGAGGGCCAGAATGTTTCCCAAGTGACTGGAGGGCATTTTGCTGACCTTTTAATCCTCAATTACCCAAATTCCCCCAAAAGATTAATTATGTATCAGCACAGCAGAAAGCCAGAGGTTTGTATTGTCACAAATGTCAAATGACAAAACAGATTACAATTTTGTTATCTGATGAAGGGAACCATTACACACAGGCAATTAATACATTAACCTATATATGGTAATGTACTGATGACAATAACCTTATCAATGGATATCAGACAAGCTTCAGCAATGTGTTGACATTTTATTTTAATCTGAAATAATACATTTGAATTTACTCACTCCTATCTGACCTGCCTGCTGATACCCCACCCTAATGACACGCAGGAAAGCCACATGGCCTGCCGTTTTCAAGTCAAGTGTCATGACGACATAATAGATTCATATTATATACCTGTATGTCCCTGGCCCTTTCATGAGCCTGGTAGGCCACCCTCTCCTCGATGCTGACCAGTTCCTGCTTCAGATCAGCCATTTCATGCTGGTGAAGCTCTGTCAGGTCGTTCAGTTGCTCTTCCAAACGTGCATACCTTGCAGTCGATGCAGCAGGATGCAGAAATATTAGTTAAAAATAATTTAAAGGCAGATTTAAAAAAATACTGTAAATGAAATGCTTCTGCTGATGTGATGAATTACATCTTCCATTTAGTAAATATTATGCTGTGCTGCATTAAACATACCTGTATCTCTCCTCCTGCAGTGTTTGGTTGATGATGCCATACTCTCTCTTGAACTGAGACTTTAGCTCCTCCATATCTTCCTCCAGCTGGCTCTGGGCATCTTTGATCTCCCTCACCTCTTCCAGACTCAGGGCCAGTCTACTCAGGCCGTCTCCCCCGGCCTGCTGGCCCTGACCCTGCGCCTGCCCCACTGACACTCCTGCCCCCACTGGGTTCCCGTTACTGTCTGCTGAAATGGAAGCACTACCTGAGGAGCACTCATCATCACTGGGATACTTGGGCTTGCCCACCATAGAGGTGCTGCTACTCAGCCCTTTTCCTGCACTGTCAGTGGGAAGTGGTGAGGAAGCATCCAGCGTGGTCTTGAGGTGAGCGATGTTGTCAGCACTGCCAAACTTGTTCCTGATAAGGTTGGCGAACTCTCTGGGCTTGCTGAAGAAGAAAGGAGGGGAGAGGGAAACACCTGGTCCGATGGTCTTGATCTTGTCCATGGTCGGGTGTCGGCCACTGCCAGTCATATCCCTCAGCAGCTCTCTGGGAGACACCCTGGGTATGGTGCTGTGTTTGACAGAGGACGGATGAGGGGAAGGGCTGTGGTGGATTTCATTGTCTTTCATCTTTCGATGGTACTGCTCCAGCTTCTTTTGCATCTGGGAAATGTTTTGAGCTGACTTCTGGTTCTTCTTCTCAAACACCTGCTTGATGCGTCCTACTTGCTGCTTGTCCGCACTGTTCACCAGCTTCAGGTACTCAGCTACGTTCTCGTCCCGTGCCGTCTGCTCAATCTTCAGCTGCTCTGTGACTTTCAGTATCTTCTGCTGGAGGTTGTCTAAGCAAGAACGACTACGCTGGACCTCAAAGCCCAGAGCAGGACCGGGACTTCCATCACTCAGATCCAGGTCCAGATTGTTCTCTGAAGAACCCCGACGCATCGACACAGGGATGCTCATAAAACTGGCCTCGGCACTCTGGTCCTACAGGAAAGAGAAGATGCAGATACTGTATTAGATATGGAGCATTTGCATGGATGATCTTTTACTACGGACATTTGTCCAATTAGTCTTTCGGAAAAGGTCAGATATGCCCTAAAATTCCAGCTGTATGCATTACAACTGAACATTTAATTCAGTTTCAAATTGGACCCTATTTTCAAGGTCATTCTTCTTGGTTATGATACATTATTTTATTTTAAATCATCAGGTTCTTTATAGAGACTGGTTTGCATATTTAAACCTCCTATTTGAAAATAAAATGAAGGTGAACATCTTTAACTGTCCATTATAATCTACAGTTGCATTGCAAAACAACATGTGTGCACAACTACAGGAAAGAGGGTTGATTTTCAAAACCTGATCTGCTCGTGTTGCTATGCCCCATGGACTCTCCTGTAGCTGTGCCTAATGGTGTTGCTGCTTCCTCATGTCTCTAGTGAGTAAAATCTTAGGAATGATGACAGAAAAAATGTAACTACGAAACATGAAATAAAACATTTCCTTTAATGCTTTATTTGACTTCTGAATTTGTTCTTCATATATGGTTAATTCTACATAGTCCTTGCCTCTGCTTTATTCAGCTTTTCTACTACTGCCCCAGTGAGACCATCTGGGTGTGTATGTAATGCTCTAATTTGGCACCCCTGTTACGTTTTAGGAGCCAGAATTTAATCCTGTTTGTTTATAGTATAGCACACAGATGACAAAATTCAGATAACAGCTATTAATATGTGTGAAAGAAGTGGAGCATGCACATCTAATGTAGGTCAGTGATAATGTCGCACAAGGCTCAGGAAATCCCTTTTCCAGACATTGTCCCCTATTTTTACAGTGAATTGCCATTTTCCTGATAGAAGCTCAACATTACAGTCAGTGAACTCTTAACACATCCGTCGGAAACTGTCGAGCAGAGAACTCGAGTCCTCTGCTGTATATTTGAGGAAGTGAAACAGAATAAATAAGCAAATGTAACTGTGGCTGGAAGCCTGAAGACCTTCCATAAAGAGGAAACTGAGGAGAGCAGTGAAGAGAGAATTTAATTAGGTTTCGGAGCAGAATTTTAGAAGCAGCCTTTTTAGAACAGAAGAATCATTCAAGTGTAATGGAACTGAAATGTAACGGTGGCCTATCACAGCACAACACCAGTGTAATGATAGAAAGTGTAAGCTGATGAAGCCTAATACAAAGTGTTGTACAACAAGCACTATGGGCTGTACAAAGCTGCCCTAATCCTTAACAAATGTAACACTGCTAGTTTCAAGCAAATAAACAGATCACAGCGAACTCAAGCAGACTTAAGGCTCAGTCCTGCTTAGCATTTCCACATCACCACGTAATGGTTACATATTGCAAGCTAAGTACCTTCACAACTGACGAAAGCATCTAGAGTTCACAACACAGTGACACTCCTCGACACATGACTGTCAAGTGGAACTCAAGAGAGGTTTTACCAATTACAGGGGGAAGCATGAATACATGCACACTGGTGCGCACACACTGAGTAACATTTAGCAGATCACTTAGACAAACAAAAACACATTCAGCTGGACTGTTCCTCTTTCAAACCGGTTGGATTTAAGCGATCCAATTACACGTGTGATTCATATTTACTTGTTTTCACCATGACCTCAAACTCCATCAACTAGTCAAACTTGTTTGTGAGGGCGATACAGTGAGCAAGAATCTGGTTTGTCATCTCTGCCATCTCCATTTATTACTAGAATGTGATTTCACCATAATGTGTAACACAGAAACTGCTTTACACTTGTTTTTAGCCATGCTAGAGGCGCGGCTCTAGAGACGGCAATGTCTGTCTGTCGGCCCCCGGCTCGGGTCCAAACTGAAATATCTCAACAACTATGGGATGGACTGTGACTTTGCAATGCATTGTAATTTTACACGGACAGTCAGGTTCCCCAGAGGATGAATCCTAATAACTTTTGTGATCCCTTGACTTTTCCTGTAGCACCATCGCGTGGTCAAAACTCCAATTTGTCCAATACTTTGGTTATACTAATGTCATTGGCATCAGCATCAGCTGTAGCCTACTTTGTGTTTAGTGCCAATTAGCAATTGTCAGCATGCTAACACGCTAAACTAAGGTGATAAACATGGTAAACAATATACCTGCTAAGCATTAGCATGTTACCATGCTGGCATTAGCATTTATCTCAGCGTACAGCTTCAACAAGCTGCTAGCATGGCTGCAAACGCATATCTATTTTTCACATGTATACTAAAATAAATGAAGTTTTGTTATTATTGTGCTTAGAATTATACTGTATATAAATAACGTATACTTATTTATGTATAGTGTAGAACCAGAGAATACCATGCTTCTCTCTATAAGCATGCCTGGAGTATTTCAGCCTCTGTCCTCATCTCAATCGCTCCCCCTTCTCTGGCATCTGTCCTTCTTGAACACAGGACTCTTTGTTCGCAGAGCAAAAAGCCCACTTTGTCATGTCCTACCTCTGCTCTGTCCAGGACTGAGTGAGCTACTGCATATGGATTCACAGGCCTGACGTATAGCCTGAGGAGCCGTGCGCCCCAATCGCCATCCTGCTCCATCCAGACTGCATGCAATATCTCTTGTCAAAACAATCAGGTTCACACATAAGCTGCCCTTTGTCAAACCTGTTTGTCATGCAACCGAAAGGAGGAGCCTATATTCTCCTTCTTCAAGAGGGAGTGTAGGGCAGGCGTGTGTGTATGTTGCTCATATTACCCAGTCTTTTTAGTTTCCACACAACAAACACAAAGAGCTGCCTGTTTCGACCAGACAGCTTGGACTGCGTGTTATTTCTGCAGTACTGGAACTAAGCTAGCTCCTCAGGCACTCTCCCACCGCCAACCTCAACTCTGAAATGTTCAGTATCCTCTTCTGTGACATTAGGGGCAAAACACAGAAGTGCACAGAAGTGTATGTTTATTGCTTCAAGGTGTTGTATCATAGATACGGGATGAGCGTAAAATAGATCAAATTGTGAGCTGGCAACCATTGGCTCACTGCTGAGGCCTGCAGCAAAAGCAGTGGGAGATGAAAAAGTATCCATACAACTTCCATATTCACACTCATGCACCTGGAGTAGTGAATGTCAAGCCAAGATTGTATTACACAGCTGGAATGAGGGGCCTGAGCTTTTTCTTATAAAAACAAGATGGCTTTTGGCAGGATGAGGCCTGATTCATGAGAGCAGCTCAAGTAACACGAACCAGATGTTCGACACACACTAGAACCCAAAAACGAGTATGACATCTGACTATTTCCTGATAAGAGATTCTACGAAAATGTACCATTTCAATTCAATAAGCCGCTTTCCACTGCTGTTGTTACTCAAGATTTCTACCCACGCTGACTAACTGCTGCAGCAATCTGAGGGTCTCTCTGGATGAGCGGCTCTGCTAAATGAATTAGCCTCATACTGATGAAAATGCCCTCCCAAATCTGCTGAGGAGCTGCCCTACTTTTCACTCCGTTTCTCCCAAACACTTATGCAGGCGTTCTCCTGGGGTTGTTGAGGTAAAACAGGGCATGGATTGCAGATCCTTAGGGATGGGTGGGGAAAAAGACTGTTGTATACGGCAGATGGCAGCGGTGATGACGGTTAGGTGGCGCGTCCATGACTGAGAGGTCACAGGTTCAAAACCAGGCTAGAGTTTAATGAGATGGTGTTTCCATCTACAACCCGGTGTCCTGTATGGGTGTCCTTGAACAACACAATGGACTCCTACTTGCGCTCACTGACTGTGATTCTTTGGGATTTAAAAGCTGAGCCATGTGAGATCCATCTGTCTGATCATATGCTTAAAATCTGGTTTATCACTATCAATATGTGAAAATGTTGTCTTTGAAATTAACAAGCCACGCATACGCCCACTGCCGCTTGACTCACCCATTGATATTGATATTGTGTGTCAGTAGAGCAAAAGAAGAGAGACAGGCAGAAAGTGGGAAACAAAACAGAGACAGCGCTACAGAAACCAGAAAAGAGATAAGAGGGCAGGAATAGAACAAAGGGCGGATGCTCCCAAACACAGCACAGCAGCACACATCATCCCAATCATCATCATCTCCACAAACAGGATCTACAGTGCCCCCAGGGTGCCTCCCTCACACCTCAGCCATGTAAGAGCCCCCTGTCCCCCACGCTGTCCTACATACACACAGCGTCTGTCCAACACCATGACCCATTTAATATGTTCTGACCTCGCTAGACAGCATAACATAAAGATCCAACTGCATTAACCTCAATCTTAACCAACAAGGGAGGGTTGTGTGTTGTTCTGCTTTGTGCAGATGCTGCTTATTTTGCACTGCAGTGTGCTCTCTCTTGGATCAATGATCTAGTTAGTGACTGAATTTTTCATGCAAAAACAGACCTTACACTCATCTGCCCACTGCAGCACCAGAAGAAACAGGCAGCAATTCAGCATTTAAGTCCTGAACCGGAGTGAGGTGAAAGCACACAAATAATTTACAACTGGGTGGGTATGCAGTGAGTGTGCACAAAATATTGAGCAGTATTAATGAAATAAATGTTGGTTCAGATTAGCAGAACATACAGAAACTGTCTCTTGCTGAACTCGCTGTCCCTCCCTGTTAGAGGGCAACGTGATTAAAACCACCGACTTGTTCTTCTGCGAACAGGAAGGCCCTGTCCCTGTTACAAGGAAGTAATGTTTGTAAGTACTCACAAGCACAGCTGTAATCTGGTGGAAGCATCAGTTCACAATGTAAGGTCAGGTCATTCAGGCACACACACACACAAGCACAGGTGTCGGCAGTGAGCTGAAGAAATTGGATCAAAATGATGAGACGGTGGTGTGTGGTACACAGGGTGGCATTTATTTAGCATTCTCTCTGTCATTGCCTCTGTGCACCCCAAATGAACACACACACACACACACACACACACACACACACACACACACATAGAGCAACAGAGCTGGCACACTCATTGAGATGGAACAAAACCGTCCCTTCAGCAGAGAACAGAACTACAGAGGGGAAGAAGCCTGCGGTGCTTATTGGTATTCCCTCCAGCTGATCCTCATGGCTACAGAGACTCTCTCCCACACAGAGCTCACACAGGGGAATGGGAAGAAAACCAGAGGGAGAGAGTGAGAGCGACAGGGGGCACATCTTTGATTGTAGTCAGAAAGCTGACCCAACATCTCCTCCGCCTGCTCTCATCTGCATCCCACAGCTGCCTATGTGGCCACACTTTGATTGCAAAACCTTTCTTTAGAGGCCAAACAGTACGACTCATCAGAATAAAAGAGGAAAACAAAACTAGCCAGAGAGTTTGATGTCTTGAGTTTCCTGAATGACTAATCTCCCGGAGTTCAGTGGAATGAAGTGCTTAAGACGTATTTGCTGTTATCTCATAGACAAGCTGGTCCAGGACTAAATCAATAGCCCATTAACACGCCCAGCGTCTGCTACCCCTGTGGACTGGGAAAGTATTGAATGGGATTCAATTAAGATAAATATTCAGCTATATTCAATGTATTCAGTGAGAGAGTGAAAGCCGATGAAGTAGCAGTGTTGGTGGCGAGTCAAGCAGCTCATTAGCTGTGAAAAACATAATAGAGAGGATATTTAATATTTAATTTAATGATTCACAACATTCAGAACATAGCATATTAAAAGGTTGCTAATTATAGTGATGTGATAGCTAATTTTCTTGCCTTTTGACATGACATGAATGTTAGAGAACCAGTACAGGTAAGGCACAAGATTCATGTAAGGACAGACATGTCATTGACAAATGGCACGCACATCTCTACAGAGCCACCATCCAGTGATGGGTTAAAGGCAGTTTCTGGAAATGAGGCACTCAAACTGAGATGTTGCATCATCTTTGGCCTCTAACCCACTATATCTGCTGCACAATGGCTTTTTGAGAAACAAAACTGGAATGTCATTTGCGGCCAACAAAAGGAGGAAAGGCATAATTACGCCGTCCAGCGATAATAAACCGACCAAATCGTCAGATATGTTGTTCTATTAGATTGTGTTGGTTGATTCTTTCAAGCGCTACTCTAGGGGGCAAGTTTTTGATTTCATTCATTTAGCAGAGTTAGTGTTACATCAGAAGTATCTGCAATTGCTCACAGGGCTGCAGGGGAGCTTTAATAAGAGCTAACCAGGCCGAAGAAGACCTGCCAGAGCTCGCTTTAGGATGCGTGATCCCATTGATGGGTGAATCAAAATGTCCTGCTCCACCTTTGAAAGCTATAGGTAATAACAGTGGCAGGCTCATACATAAACTAGGAAGAGAAACAACCTGCTGCACGATACCGGACTGACTTTCTGGTTGCACAAGAGTCACAGTTGACAGAGCATTCCTCTCCTCGGAGTCACTGTTACTGAGAGCACCTGGCTTTAAACGTGTACTCAGGTTGATCTGTCACAGCCTTTAGGGGATTTTCCTGAACATCATACGTTCACATTTGCAAATGGTTGGGCGGTTTTCCTCTCAACCTGTTAGTGTAATGTTGAAGGTTTTTTGGGCTGTTTTTTTCTTATCCAAATCAATGTTTTAAGGATAGAGGGAGTCGTTCAGGCACATTTTTTAAACACTGCCTATATAAATAAAATTGACCGACTTGACTGGGTCAATACTACATTTCTGTGTAAAGCCATCAAATGAGATGCGCTCTGACAGGACATTTCTTTATGTGATTTTAATCCCCTCTTTGCTGTAGGCTTAGAATAAATGTCTCCAAAACATTAGCATCATCTACACAGATACACACAATTATTACACTGTGTTATTGTGAGAATCTGTGTAGTGGTAAACAAACATTATGTGATCACTATGGTAAATGGCCACAAAGTAAACAAATAATTATATTTTCAGAATAACATTAAATTATGTTTTATTTCAGATAAGGTCCTTCTAGATCTGCTATGATACTGTAATGGTTAACATGAGCTGGGCACCCACCACCACATGTCAAATAAGATGGGGTCAGGTAAGAGTTTATTTTGTACTCCTGAAAAACTAGATCGGGCATTGAGTCTTTGAGTGACCACAAACACAGAAACACCTGTAAAACCAGTAAAACTGAATGCAATACAATAGCTCTGCAATAAATACTTTAAGTTTCTATTGAGACTATTACTTGAATATGCACACTCATGGTACAATGTGAGGCTGTACTTTGCGGTGCTGCTGTTGTATCGGACTGTATTGTATTGGAAGTGAAACACTTTGTCCATCTTGTTTAGTTGGAGGAGGACAAGTATTAGTAACACCTGCAATCCAACACAACATCAAGAAATGACCATACCTACGATCATCAAAATCACCTGTTTCAATTCAACACAAAGCGAGTATTTATTACAGGACTACTGTACTGGATTACAATGTACAGGGATTTATATCTTTCTGAGTCACTGTGTAAATCTGTCTAAATCTGACAAACATGCGTGCTAAATTCGATTAGAGCTGAAACATTTAGTTGATTACTCAAGTAGTCAACTGATAGAAAATGAATCAGAAATCAATTTTGATAATCGATTCATCATTTGAGTACAAACCCCCTAAATTCACTGGATCGTACTTCTCCCATGGGACTATTTTGCATGTTTCTTGAACTACAAATCTTTTGGTACTGTTGGTTGAACAACAAAAGACACCAACTTGGGCTCCGGGAACTTGTGGAGGGTATTTATCCATATTTGATGTCATGTTATAATTAGCCCAGACAAGAAATCGAATGGTTGTCAGACTAACGTTAATCGATACGGGAACTTGTCGTCAGTTTCAGCCATAATGTCGACGTAAAGCAGCACAGAAAGGTTACTTTCCCCTTTGGATGTCGCCAAATACACAGACAAACCTATTATGTCCCGACCAGGACTGTGCCTGTGGCACACAGTATTACTACACAGTACTACTACAGTTTGCAGCGACATATACTTCAAGACATCTTTGAAGCAGTGCAACACCTCCATAAAGACGTCCCTAAATGTACCACAGGGTTACGGGCTCTTGGTTAAGAGAAATATGCAGCTTTAAAACGGCACAGCTGTTGGTTTCACATGACGTGGAGCTCAACAGACAACAATGTATCGCTGGTACAGTAGCCTACGGGACCTGCCATGACACAACGATGCTGCAAAACACACTCACATGATACTCACCATCCGGCTGCCGAGGTATTTCTCTACTTCGGATAAACTTCGCACGGACACGTTGGCGCTGGGCATAATAATCCCGTGTTTGTGGTCAGTTGGGAGCTGGTAGTTCTTCAGTTCAGGACAAGGACTAGTTTACAACTCACCCCTAATCTCGTACCCATGTTTATCCCCGTTCCCCCCTCCCCCGCCCTCACACACACGCACACACGCACACACAGTGGCTGCCCTCCTCAACATACAAAAACTACGCGTGAACGCAAAGCCCGCCTCTTTCTCCCTGCAGGGCGGCTGAGCGAGGAGGCCTTAACTCTTTAAACGCGCTCTCAGGGGCAAAACGGCCTCGGAATGACTGTTTGTAAAAAAAAACAAAACATTTTTTTTCGGTATGCTGGCGAACAGAAGGTATTTGTTATTCCCACAGTGTGCTCATAATGGTGTGGTTTTAGTTTATAGTGTCTTATGATGAATTACTTTCAAATTAAGGGTGTCTGAAATCTAATTTTTGGGAGTGAAAATAGATACCTTATGCTTCAAAGCACATATAGCCTACATTTCATCAAAGTAATAAGGCCAAAGTCTGTTGCAAAACTGTATAAAATGCAGGATTTTTTTAAAATCAGGCCAGTTTACACATCATACTGTATACTTATCAGTGGTGGAAGAAGTACTCAGATCCTTTACAAGTAGGACAAAAATACTCATGTAACTACAAGTAAAAGTACTGAATTAAAAAGTACATAGAAAAGTACTTATCAGAAACATTTACTTTAAGTATCAAAGTAAAGTGGATCATTTACTTTAATTCCTGATGCATCTTAACCTAGAATAATGCATATTTTAATTGCTGATGATACTTTCTGAACTTAAAATCGAGCAACTAGTTCCGAGCTTTCACAAAATTGCAGTGGAGAAAAAAGTACAATATTTCCCTCTGAAATGTGATGGAGTAGAAATACAAAGTGGCATAAAATGGAAATACCCAAGAAAAGTACAAGTACCTCAAAATGGTACTGAAGTACAGCTCTTGAGTTCATTTCAACCACATTCACTTATGCATAGCTTATTGTGTGGATATATGGGGAAATACATATAAAAAAAACACAACCATATCTTCGTAATTCAAAGGAGAG
Organism: Coreoperca whiteheadi; assembly: GCA_011952105.1. Classification (NCBI taxonomy): domain Eukaryota; kingdom Metazoa; phylum Chordata; class Actinopteri; order Centrarchiformes; family Sinipercidae; genus Coreoperca; species Coreoperca whiteheadi. Next base: position 10,796,560 of record CM022474.1, on the reverse strand, counting down.
CCATCGTCCGTAAATGAAACTATGTATCAAGAACCAACAAACCCACAGTCATATTACATATTATAGGCTCTAAAATTCTGTACAAATTCTGTATAATGTCAAAAATAAATCCTTACCTGAAATCATCCAAAATGTGTTTAAAATAAGAATAAAGCCAGTATGACTTAAGAGGAACGTGCAAATTAAAAAAAACAAGTGTGAGGACTAATGTAAAAATAATCACACTGTACTGTTGAAATGAGGAACTGAATATTTGTAGCAAACTCTGGAAGTAAAAGTTTAAAAATAATGTCTTGAACAAAAGTCAAAATGTGTGACCGGAGGGCATGCTGGTACTGGAACAGTAGGCCGAGGTGATATTTTAAGTTTTTGTCTGATATTCTTCATGACAAGTTGGTTGTATATTGTAGGATGGGTAGCTGTAATAAACTGTAGCTTCAGGCTACACCTTTTCAGTGTTAAGTTATTGTCTTTTTTGTTGTTTTTTGTGTAATTACTCACAATGTCTTTACTTTATTGTACGTATGATAATCTCCTATAACAATGGACACTGCTGAGATTTTTCATAAAACCAATTCAGTCGCCTTGTTTTGCAGCACCATCACCAGTTTCGCTCAAGCAGTCAAACCCAAAGCCCCAAGAGGCCATGGGAACAGTCCAACAGGCCCTCTCACTCACATTCATCTTGGAATGAGCTAATCCACCTAGCTGTGAACACAAAGGCCCACATTGCATCATAAATCGCTATACAGCTACAAACAATAAGCGTTTGTTTTTGCAGTTGCGAATTGTTCAGGCTGATCTGCAAACAGAGGCATCAAGAGAATCCTCTTTTATTTGTACAGACCATACAGTGAGTGCACCATACATCGACACGCATTAAGCTCTGTGTTTCAAAGAGGGCAAGTTGAGTGATGTAGTGATATGACAGGGCTGTGGAGAATCACATAAAGAAGCTGCTGGATATACTGGACTTCTAAAAACAGCAGCAGACAATATCAGTCATCTGGTCATCAAGTTTTAATGGTCCTATCAGCCTTTAATTAGCTGCACACCTTCACTGGGTAACTACAGCAAAAGAAAGCTTACACGCGCTGTCCTCTGTTCAACCACATCCGCAGAGCCCTGATGAAAAATTGATTGGCTAATAGCACACTGAAAGTCTAGTCCCTGCAACATCTTCCACCTTCACGTCACTTGACACGAAATGCAACAATAAGTCACTGGGGTAGGATAGAGATTGTGCATTATTAATTCAGAAGGAACATGTAAACAATCTGCTGTGTTTATAGAAGCAGGGGCAAGTTCCACGAAGCAGGGCTACAGAGCTTTCTTGGTACGTTTATTCAAACTCAGAGACTCATCAAGTCCGGAACATATACAAAGAGCTAATGCAGGTTTCAATATGCAAAGTTCGTCCAGATAACTCAGGAAACCTGCTTCTAGTCAGTCCCAAAGTGGGCGGACACAGTCAAACTGTGGATTAGTGCATGCGATCATTAAAAGACTCCAGTGCTTATCCATTTTAATATTTTTAAAAACCCTAACCCTGTGATGTCTCTGAGTGCTTTAAAAAAGCAGATTACTTGGCACAGAATGTATGCAGGCTGTTCCCATATGCCATGTATGACAAAAACACTACTGCCTGTTTAATTACGAGGCACAGTTAACCAGACCTGACACAAAAATGGCCACGTCTACTGAAAATACGTCTCCACTCCTCATAACATGACTGGGCATGGGTCCAACACAACATATTTGAGGATATTTGTTAATCCACAGCTTGCTTTCCAAAATACTGAGATTATAACAATGCAAACACTACATACAGTGAAGAATCTCGTGAGGTAAATATTAGGAATCAGCTCTTTGGATTCTGTGTAAATAATAGAAAAACATGATTGAAAGGTGTTTTTATTTTCAAATGACTTGACCATCATTTTCCATCCACATTGATTTGTCCAAAATATGGAATCCATGGATGACCAAGTGCTGCCCATTGTAGCCTTCTTGGTGTGTTCTGTACACAAATCTATATACACAATTAAGTCTGATCCACATGATGTCAAATAGTTGACGAGTGATACTGCCCGATCCTTTGGATTGGCAAACGACAAAGTGAAAACAACATCTCAAATCAATTCACAGAAACAAGTTTTTTTCTCATAATTATTAGAAAATAAAAAAAAGCACGACCATGTAGGAAAGCAGTGAAAAACATAAGCATCCTGATTCCTTCAAAGTACAAACAATATCTGCAGAAAAAGGAAAGGCCTGTAGGCGATGAATCATAAAATACTATGTACAATAAAAAGCGCAATCTACTATGCAGGTTTCAAAGGGTCATTCTTGAATGGGCAGATATTGGCAGGCTCGCTTGCCACTAGAGTAGATTTTGTTTGTCCTCTTTGTGAGTTGTGCTCGACTGACTGGATACTGAGGAGTCAGAAGCAGGAGTAAGGTACGAGTGAAAACAGAATTTCCATAGGATGCTGTGTCATAAATACAGTATGTTATGACCACTTAGTGATCGTTCTGCGGCGCACTCTGATTGGTTGGCTGTCGAGTTTTCACAGTCCAATGTTGCAATTCCAAATGGCACAGTGTGTCAGACCCCAGAGACCGCCTGGCTATTATAATCAGTTGACTCCATTTTCAGGATGTAAGGGATGATGCTATCAATCTGCACATTGCCAATGAGCCCAGCGAAAAACAGCTCCTCAGTGACAGCTGCACTTATCAGCCTGAGGGCAGGAAGACGCAGCAACAGCTTGGATAACCTGAGAGCAATGAGGGGGGATGGAGACATCAAATTTAGACATGTGTATTGTCACAATTATATCTATGGTATCATCACAAATATGTCTTGCTAAATATAGAGCAATTCTGTATTAGTACATCATCGCCTTTCTGTCAATGAGCTGGCATTATGTAGTACAGAGGTAAATGCCTACTGACCGATAAGAGTCTTCTGGGTAGGTTCTGGTTACATAGTCCTGCAGCTCCATGTAGGCCTTCTCCTGAAATCGCTCTATCTGCGGGGTATTATCTATGCCTGGATGATCTGGTACAAAAACAGCACATGCACACAGTCACACATGAGTCTATGCACATTTGACTCTCTGTAAAACTTTTGTTCAGGATTTTCCTCTAAGGATTCAGCATCAACAGGAAGCCAAGAACTTGAAAATGTAACTTTCAGTTTGTAAAGTGGCCAGTCTGTCTACGCACCAGGACTAAAGAGAACGATGGCTTTGAGGTAGGCATATTCATAAGAGTCTGGACACAGTTTGATCATGCTGTTACAGAACTCCTGCATCCTCCAGATGTGCTCCATTACTATTTTTACTCGCTCTGGGGACAGCTTCTCTGTAGGAGGCAAAAAAAAAAAAGTTTAGAGGAGTGAAGGAGGCGGTGAGGTTGCAAGCATCGGTACAGTTCTTAGCAAATTCAAGACAAATTGTGCCACAAAAATAAACAGAGGTCTCAAGGTCTGCATGGCCAAAACTGTTTTCCCTTTAGTATCACACTGGAAAATGTTGTTTGGGCCTCTGTTGCAAGTGTTAAACCTTGCAGGCAACCAAGAGCAGAGTCATCCTACCTTCCTGCAAGCTGGTCTGCAGATGGTTGATAATGGCACTTAAGATGGTACCAACATTCATAACGTTGGAGCACTGTGCCAGACCCAGCGCAAACAGTTCATTCCAGCAGGCTTTCATCAAGTTAATGTCATTGTCTTGACCACTGTAAAAAATAAAATAAGGTTCATTTTAATTTACTACAGAGGACTGTATTGCCACATTAGGGAAACCTCTCTTAACATCCATTAGTCATTTTATAGCTGACATGTAATGAGTCCAATCCACTATTTAAAAAGGTGTATTTATAAAACAATTTAAAAAAATATCGTGTGACAAAGGCTTACCCAAGGGTTTGAAAGGCAGGAATAGAGCGTGCCCAGTGCATAGAGAGAAAAAGGAGCCGGGAAGCTGACTCACAGATGTAGTTGACATTGAGGTACTCTGGCACAGGCAAAGGCATCATAAGCTGTAGGAAAAAAGTGAGTGGAGGGAGAAAACACTACTGCAGTGTTTATCAGTAAAATGTGCAAAAATGTGTAACTCCGTAAAACATAAACAGGGGTTTTGGTCTCAGTTGGATTTCATTCTGAGGGTCAAGTTCAGCGGCTGTGCTTTTACCTTGAAAGGGATATGGCTGTCAGAGAGTATAGGTCCCTCCAACTCCACCACAGGACCTGACTGGTCCCCTGACATCAACTGCATTGTGGCCTCCAGGGACTCTCCTGCTGAGCCATCACCAGGGTGCAGGACTTTGGCCAGGGTGTCAAAAGCTCTAATGGTACGCAAAATATGAACACAAACAGTTTGCATTAAAAGAGCCACATGTTCAAAAAAAATAAAAATAAAAATAAAAAAAATCCACGTTTTAATTTAGACATACAATATATTGTAGCTTACACAGAAACAGGAAATATAAGATACAACTCAAACCACTGCAGTGCACCCTTGACATATGGTTCATTTTTGATCGAATACAGGTGAATCTAATTAAGTCCTTAAAAGCTGAGTGAGAAACCACATGGCCCTACAGGAAATTCTATTAAAAGCTTTGTGACAAAGAAACAGCCCCTGGGTTCCTTTCTAGTGCTCCTGTAGATCTCCAGTATATGATTCAAACGATTCAGAAACAACTACTGCTCAGTATCAAAGCCTCTTGATTCTTTATGACATCTCCCTCACCGAGTGATATCATTTGCAGTTTGCTCTTCTCCTTGGATGTCTGTCATCGAGCTGTCCCCGTTGCTAAGCGTTTCAACTCCCATCAGATCACTGCCACAGTCACTTGTCTCCCTGGTCTTGTTGAGGTGGGCGAGGGACGTCACTACATTTGCCAGTGTGCCGAGGTCACCTTGAGATGGGTCATCCTGCTGAACAGGTAATGGTCATTTATCAAGCATGTTTCATAAACACAGAAGTTTGAAATGTTTATGAAACAACATTTGTGCTTATCACTGAAATATTCCCAGAAAGAATAAGGACACAACTGGTCCACGTCTCACAGATGTTTAGACACATGCACCATTAATAAACAAGTAATTATTCCGTTATCAATTATAATTTATTTAAAATCCCAATATTCAATATTTGAATGGCAAGGTAGGAATGATATGTCAGACTTCAGTTTAATGTACTGTGATTTGACTGTTACCTTATCAGGGGATGCTGGAATCAAGATAGTGTTTTCCATCTTGGGGAAGGGTTGTTGGATGTTGAGCAACATGCTTGACTCAAGCAGACTTGTAGACCTGAAGTTAGAGATTAAACATTTCACATATCACACTTTTTTAATATCCCCGTGTACAATCAAATTTTATTAAAGCCAACATTTCTTAAACTTATAATGGTCAGACAAAGACAATGCATCAAATAGGTACAAATTCAACTCTATGGTCATTTTTGAGGCTGTAGTTAGTTATGGTGTATTGGACTACATTATATCGGGAGAGGTTATTAGATATTTAACAAATCTATTATACAAAGATATTGTTTGTAGCAGGGCTATTTATTGTGTTGTATTAGACTGGTGTATCTAATAAACTGGTAAATTAGTGTATTATATTTTGCTTGATTTAGTGGCTGTACCTAGCCGTTTCCTTGTCAGATACAAAAGTGGGTGTGGCAGCCAGAGGACTACACAGGTTCTTGCGGATGTAGATTTTCTCAGTGGAGGCCGCACAGTTGACAGATTTCTCTCTGGTGGTCACTTCAACAGGCTTTCTCTCACACTGCACAGCTGAAAACAAAACAAAGGCATCAGACCTAATTTATGGGAGACCTAAATAACATATCCACAACAGTATATAGATTATAAGAGTGTCTTACAATCCTGTTTCATGCCCAGAGCCATGCAGCGCTGCAGTCGACAGTACTGGCAGCGGTTTCGGTGGAGCTTGTTAATGGCACACTCTCCAGAGCCCCTGCATGTGTACACTAGGTTCTTTCTAATGCTGCGTTTGAAGAAGCCTTTACAGCCCTCACAGCTGACAGCTCCGTAATGACGCCCTGAGAGAGGAAAGAGGAAAAGGGTCAGATTGGCGAATGCTTGCTCACTGAAAAATAATAATGTTAAAGCAAATTAAACTTCATTCCTACCCGAGGCTTTATCCCCACAGACAACGCAGTACTCCACAACCGGCTTCACAATAGACGGGTCTGACCCTTCAGTCACAAACTGACGAATAACCCAAGAAAATTGAGTAATTTAATAGCAAAATGATTAATATGTTCATGCTTCAGCCAGAAGACCTTACAGTAACTTGTCAAAGTTAAAGTCTAATCAAAGCTGGATGAGAGAAGTCACTAATATCCTCTGGCGATACCTGAATCTGCTGCCCAGCTAGTTCAGGGGAGGCAAACAACAGCTGGTTAACCCCAGAACCGTCTGGAGATGTGAGAATGACCTTGTTGGGTGAGCCTTCCTGCTTGGCCAGGATCACCTTCCCACCAGGGGAGTAGTCAGCATTTGCTAGGATAAACTGCTGCTGCTTTCCTGGGGAAGATGGTTCAAGTGCTGTGACGATCTGGATCTTCTGGCCAGTCTGTTGATCAGTTACAATCTATAAGAAATAAAAAAAGAATAATAATAAAAACATGAGGAAGTGCTGACTGTATATGAATTAAAAGTGTGGGAGAAATTAAGCTGATGATATGGAAAAACATAATACAAAATTGGTGCTCGTCATGGGAGTGCTTAGGAGAAATCGTACAAATAGAAGACGGTGCTTGGTTTTACTGCTATAATTTGTTCTTTGATCTAATTTTGCCACAATTATGTGCAAATTGTGCAATTAAAACAGAATAACAGTCTCTAGTGTTGGACAGACTGTCCCATCCACCTGGATTCTGTGTCCTAATGCCATGCTACTGTCTGCTGACACAAGCTGAATCCTTTGAGTCTGTCCATCCATCTTCTTCACATCAGTGCCCCATGAGGCATGCACACCTGCAGAGAGAGCATATTTTACTTTGTCTTATTAAAACAAACTTTCAGTCATGTGAGGGAATACTTTAGAGAATAAGGCTGACTTTTTTGTCTAATTTGCTTAGTTTCATCAAATCCCACATATAATACTTATCAATGCTTTCTGACTTCCCTACCCTGTCTGTAGTACTCAGCCCCAAGCCCATTCCTTTATAGTGAATATGAAAAAAACCAGGTCACAAATATACAAACAGGGGACAAGTTTAAGGAAAAACCTGAATAAAAAAAGTGGAGAAACATATCAAATGCAATGAAAATGTCAATAAAATGCTACAGCCTTTAAAGTCACCAGATCTCAACCTTGAAGATTTTGGGCCAACATGTAAGGCAATGCTCTTCACCACCATCTCAATAAGATCAAATGATAGAATATAGAAACTTTCATCTTCAAATCTAGTTAGTGATGTCTGTGACTGTCTCTGATGCTATATGTCCTTATGTTATGTCCGGCTATGTTTGTTTTTCTTTCTATCTGCTGTACTATCAGGTAATCTCAATGAAATATGTATAGTATATATAAATTAGGGAATATCTCTATTGGTGTTCCCTCCAAAAGAGTTCCACAGACTTGGCAAGGAGCACTGAAGCTGTTCTGGAGGCTCATGGTGGCCTGACTCTATACAAAGACACATGTTGGTTTTTCATTGAATTTGTCACCCATCTGTATATAAAGTCATTTTCAAAAAAAAGAAAAGAAAATAAACAACAAACCTAGACACTGTAGTTTTTAGAAAAAGTTCAACAGGAGTAAATAGTGCTTTTGTTGGGGAGCAAAATAAACTAAAGTGCCCATGTTCAAGGTAATGCAGGAACATGTCACCCAGTGCAACGATAGGGCTCGGTTGTCTTTTGTAATAGTTCTGGACAACAGTGAAGGTATATGATACAGAGGAATAAGCTCTTTCAGGCTACATTTAGTCATTTAGCAGACGCTTTTATCCAAAGCGACTTACATAGAACATGTCAGGCTACACTGACAATATTTGGTAACAGGATCAATTCACTTTGGTAGTTTACTTTTCATGGGGATTTGTTGACAAGAAAAATATTAAATATCACCAGGCTTATCCTTTAATCGATATTTGAGCTCTGTGTTGAGTTAAGATCCAATAACACTTTTACCTTTTTAAATATACTAATGTGTGTAGGGACCCAGAGCTCGTACTGAAATGATTTCCTCTTTGATACACTGTATCATAGCTCAGATCTGTTATTAAGATGACCCTGAGAGCGATAAAGTTTTGCAAACGCTTAACTAACGTTAACGTACAATTAACGTTACACGTTTAGTCTAGAAGGTAACGTTGTTTTTGTCCAAAACTTAGTCTATGTCGCTAAACTATGTTAAGAGCTAACCAAATTATCTCGAAAGTCTCTTTAGTGAACCAGCAGGTAAAATACAAACATCTGATTTGTTTTATTGCTGTCAGTAACTAATGTTAGTTCGTGGCCTGTGCTAACCAACCTAGCGTTAGCCGGCGCTAGCTCGAAACTGTACTATTGGTGGCCTTGTTATAAAATACAGCTATAAAATCACAGTAAAGTGACAACGAATGAGCGGTACAGCTGTAATGGTAACAAAAACAAGCTCTTGACAGCCAGCTATTTAAAATCGATACGGAAGATAAAGGTATTTCTTTTCCTGTGGGTGAAAGGTCAACATTGAAGGGTTAAAGCATGCTAGGGTTAAAGGCCCGTGACGCCGAATCGTAAAGTAACAGTTAAACGGCGGGACTTCGGTTTCCACAACTGAGAAAAAAACCGCATTATTTTTGTGCACTGGACTTCCACGTCAGTCGGCAATTCAACAAGACGGCTGACGACTCAACGCCACTACACGCCGTTGGCACATTCAGACTTCAAATCAACGATGTAGCTGCTTAGTTTACTGAGACTAGTTAGCAGAGCTAGCAAAGCAGCTAACGTCAGCTAACAGTAACACGGTTAGCTAAGTATGTCGGCTAACTAGCATGTCAGCTTATATTACTGTTGCGGGATTTTTACTAACAACTACACTTAAACATGCAATGTTAATTAAAGAACCGGCTATGCAGTCGCATACAAATACTAACGTTGATACATACCTGCCAAATAATTTTTTTAATGCGCTGAGCTCCGGAAGACCGTGCTAACGAGCTAGGTTAGCTGTTTGCTAGGTGGTAGCTAATGGCTGCTTCCCCGCTGTAGACCTGCTGAACACTCCCTCCCTTTCTGTGTTACTGGACCCCTCTTGTCTCTGTCGTGAAGCCCTCATGCGTCGACGTTAGTAAACATTTCTTACCTACCGAGGAGCTGTTGGGTCAGATAATGTACAGTCTTCAATAAACTAATATTTTAACTGTTTGCTGCTTTTGGTGGGCGGGTCAGAGTTCGTGACCTTTTGTCATCAATAAATGCCAAATGCACATGCGCAGTTAGGCGGCCTCTATAGCGTACCCTGGAGTGAGGGTGCGTTATTCTGTCAAATGTTGTAATTTTCTACATCTCGTACTTGGCCTTAGTTTTTGTCTTTTGTCATAGGAGTAGTGGCATATTTTTGGCAGTCAGTGCAGTACATCAACTTTTGGTTTTACGAGTTATTATAATGTACTCAGAATAATAGGAAGGCAAGTTTATTTGTATAGCACATTTCAACAAGGCAATTCAAAATGCTTTACATAAAACACAAAAGCAACATAGGGCAATACAAAAATACAGAGTAAAAGTTACAGTGCAGTGTAAGAATTGAATCATTATTTGTTTAATAAATGGCTGCAGTAAAAACAGAAAAGCCTTAAGTCTTAATTTAAAGCAGCCGAGAGTTGCAGCAGACCTGAAGTTTTTTGGGAGTTTGTTCCAGATATATGGTGCATGTTTAGTTTTGACTCTGGGGACTGAAAGCAGACCTGTCCAAGGCGACCTGAGAGGTCTGGATGGCTCATAACGCAGCAGACCAAACCATTCAGTGCCATCACCATTAACCATTTATAAATCAAAAGTAGTATTTCAAAATCAATTATTTGACAGACAGGAAGACAGTGTAAAGACCTCAGAACTGGAGTGACATGATCCACATTCTTGGTCTTAGTGAGGACGCGAGCAGCAGCGTTCTGAAACAGCTGCAGCTGTCTGATAGATTTTTTCAGAGAGACCTGTCAAGACCCCGTTACATTAGTCGAGTCGTCTGAAGATATATGTATGGACACGTTTTTCTAAATCCTGCTGTGGCATAAGTCCTTTAATCCTGGATATATTCTTAAAGTCGTAGTAGGAAAACTTTGTAATTGTTTTAATGTGGCTGTTGAAATTCAGGTCAGGGTCAATGACTACACCAATATTTCTTGCTTTGTTTTTGGTTTTAACATTTCTGATTGAAGCTGAGGGCTGACTTTAAACCGTTCCTCCTTGGCTCCAAAAACAATGACTTCGGTTTTATCTTTGTTCAATTGGAGAAAATTCTGGCGCATCCAATCGTTGATTTGTTCAATGCATTTACTCAGCACTTGTATTGGACCATGGTCCCCTGGTGACATTGTTTTGCAAATTTGTGTGTCGTCTGCATAATTATGGTAACATATTTGGTTTGTTTTTTTTCCATAATCTGAGCCAGTGTTAGCATGTAGATGTTAAACAGAAGAGGCCCCAGAATGGAAACAGCTTTTTCAATGATTTTGCTTAAAAACGGGAGGTTTGATATAGATTGTTCTTTTTTTAAGAGTGGCTTGATGACTGCAGTTTTCTGGGCCTGTGGGAAGACATCTGAGAGAAGACACAGGTTGACACTTTTTAGAAGATCTGAGGCAATGCAATTAGAAACCTTTTTGAAAAGCCTGTTGGCAGAATATCAAGGCAGCAGGAAGAGGATTTCATATGTTGTATAATGTCCTCCCAAGTTTATATGGTTAATAGGATCAAATTGGTGATGCTATTTGAATTGATTTTAAGTGGACAAAGGGACAACACATATCCTGTACCTGATATGGAAGCACTGTCTAATTTTCTGAATTTTGTCAGTGAGGAAGGAGGCAAATTCATTGCAGGCCCTGGTAGATAGAAGTTCAGAGTCAACTGACATAGGAGGGTTTGTTAGCCTGTCGACAGTAGCAAACGAGGCATGTGCATTATTATCGTTTTTGGCGATGATGTCAGAGAAGAAGGAGCGCCTTGCATTTCTCAGTTCCAAATTACAAATGCAAAGTCTTTCTTTATAGATGTCAAAATGAACCTGGAGAGATTTGTTTTTCGCCACCTGTGTTCAGCTTTACGACAGTATCTTTTTTCTGTTCTTACCGGCGGGGCATTTCTCCATGGAGACCTTTTCTTACCAGAGACAGCCTTCACCTTGGGTGCAATGGCATCAATAACATTTGTAATTTTAGAATTGAAGTTATCTACAAGCTCATTGACTGAGACCCAAGAGAGGGCGGGCGTGGAATAGAAAGCCTGAATAATCATATATTAGAGAGGATAGGCTACATCAATGGATTTAATATTGTGAATTCAGATGGAGGAGAAGACAGAGTTCAGGCTTCATTGTTTTAAGTTTTAAAACTGATAATATAGTGAACAATGTCAAAGCAACGTACTACTCTTGACTGGCTACTCAAGGCTCCAAAGTTATACAATTGCTGGTATTTATGCAACATTTTTAAACTGAAATGGATGTGATTTGAAAGTCCAGCATTTCAGTAAAATTCTTAAATACAATATGATCTACTCAAAAAGATATTCAGTTACAGTACAATAAGCATTTATGTCATTTATTTCCCCATTTGCTGACAATTAAAACACATTGCTTTCCCACCATTGTTATGTGCCATCAGTCTACAGGTGACCATGACAAAAAGCACAGTAAAACAAAAAAATGTATTACGGTGACAGAATTTAAAGTGAGATTCATGGAAATTTGATTACATTTCATTTAAAATCCTCTATAGTTACAGAGGATGTGTGGTGGGATTTAATCTATGTACAGCCATTTGAGTTAAGTGCAATACACATTATTATACAATTATGTCTAAAAAGTGAATATTCCCCTGATACACCATTAAGACTCTGGGTTAGACTCAAAGTTACAGACAGTCTTCACAATATAAAGTGAAAGTTTCTTACACAAGCATGAAAAGTGCACATTGTGTTCTACAACCAGCTTCACAAGTGTGAAATAAAGTAATTATTCCCAAACAACAAGAAACATCCATATGATTTGTTATGATCTTTAAAGATTATTTGGTAAATGTGGATCAAAATGTTATGACTATTCATTACAACTCTATTGAAGGAAGGGCATTTATTTACAAACCTGTGCTACAGAGATCCAGGTTATTAGCAGGTTACTAGAAAATTAAAATGTGTTAAAATCAAGACGCAAAAATCTAAAATAGCTACAGATGATTGTGACACGATTCTTAAGTTGTAGCTAAAACTGCACAAATCCTGGTGGAAACGATTCATGTTAACATACAAACATAACATGGGTAATTCCCATCTCCACAGGAGTGCTGTTAAAACAATGTAAACAGTAACTACAGTATGTCTGATAAACGCAATAAAATTATATATTTGGATTGTATTTCAATGCAATATGGTGTCTCCAGATGCTTTTTGCAGAATTCAGAGAGCACTGAGGTAAAATATTGAACAGCTACACACATTTAACCAATATTAAAGCACCGTGGCTTCTTTGAAAGATTTGATCCATCTGTAAAAAAAACAAAAGAAAAAAAAACTATTATTAGTATATTTATTGCTGTCACAATATGGACCAATAGTGGCACCCCTCTTTATACTCTACCTCTGTGCTGTTTGGATGTCATCAGCTTTAAAAATGTAGTAAAGTGTGTTTTTGTGGTACAGCTTAAACTGTAACTTCTGTGATGAATCAGCTTTCAACATAAACCCTAACAGGGGCTGACTCTCTAAGGCTGCAACATCCTGCATGAAGACACAATAAAAGGCCAATGTTACATGCACATGAAATCAATTCCCTTTAGGTCAATTACAACACGACTTTCATTGGGCTTTCATTGATACAAGTAGGAGAGACCTTACCTCACTTGCAGCGTACGTGTACAGGACCTTGTCTTTGATGACGAACCACAGCCTCTTCCCCTGCTTCTTATTTACCTTCGACCTCTGCAGATACCCACTCATGGAGGAGTTGTCTGTGTTTGCTGACACCTGAAACAAGTAAAACCCATCTGATAAGATATCAGGTCATTATCACCAATGGTGCATCTTGATCAGGACAAAGCATCAGTCACCTCTTTGAGGGCCGCAGGTATCTTCTTCTGCTTCCTGGAGAAAGCAAAGGTAGCTCTGTTTCCAGGGGCTACAGCTGCTGATAGGGCTCGTTCACCTGAACAACAGACATGTGGAACACACAGTTGTTTAATACAGAGAAAACACATAGAATACAAGGTGTGGCTAATCTAATCCACACTGATGTTTGAGCCTTAGGCAATATCAAAAAAAAATAAATGAGGATGTGTTTGATCAGATTGCAAACAATGTTGGAAAGAAGCCAAACTTACTTTTCTGCTGCTGAAGAACAAGGAAACACTGGTCACACACTCGTGCTAACTGGTTCTTTAGGTATTCAAGACAGTGTTTGGAGGAGGAACAAGATTGGCACACCACCTGATGGGATAATAAAGCATGAAATGTGTTATTTTGTTCCTTATTTTACAACAGCATTTGTTTTCAATGTTCTCTAGTATCCTATTTTTAGTCATGTAATATTTTTGCAATGAGATACTACTTTATATACCGAGCTACTACTGTTTTCATGCAGTTGTATAAGCCATCTTATTTTGCAACTCTTAATTTTTGTTTATGAAGAATATTTCAGAAACTACATTTGTTTTTGAAGGGAGAAACTTTTTCTTCCAAATCTGTCCACTTTTTTGTCACCTTACCTTTCCGCATGCACGGCAGTGGTGTCGCCTCCATGTTAGGGTGAACTCACAGGTGCAGATCATACACATCGTGGTCCGTGGGTCAGGGATCCATATGGGGGCTTTGGATCCCAAAGGAGCACCATCACCACAATCCCTCAGCTCTACCTGAATATAAAAAAAAAAAACACAGAAGTTAATTCTCATTGCTCATACATACACTATAAAATAGACTTGTTTGTATCCATCACTATAACACAGGGTCATACACTGCAAACAGGAAATGTATGAGGTTCACTTTAAGTTGTTATCTGACCTCTTCAGGAGGCTTGCCAGATATAAAACTGATCTTCTTCCTAGTGTAGTCACTGATCGCTGTAGAAATGGCCTCGAGCCATTCATCTCGCTCTGTGGCCGAGCTGCAGAGAGAAAACAAATTGTGATGACGCACCTACACAGTATTTACAGACCTATGCACTACAAGGAAGAACATAGGGTTACTTATGAAATTACTTATGAAACAACACATGTTCTTAAATTACCAAGAGATATGTTTTGTTTCTGATAATTACCTCGCTGAGAGAATGAAGGAGCGCTCCACACTCTCAATGTTCAGCTCATTCTGATTGACCTCTTGGGTTGGTTTGCTAACCTGTAATAATTTTTTTTGTGAACAGTGATGGCAGCAAAAAACATATCTTTTTATTTTATAATGTGTGTGTGTGTGAGAAAAAATATGGAATTAAGGACAGAAGTTTCTCACCTTCATCCCAGCCAGAGACAACATGTTGTTGAACTTGTACTGGCCTGACTGAACAGGGGTGGTGTACAGCAATGTGTCATTAAACTAAATGAGAAATGACAAAGAAACATAATTTCCTTTCTGTCAATTCTGTCTTTTCTGCTACACTACAGAGGAGCTCAGAGTAAGATTAAGAATCTTTTCTTAATCTTTTCTTTTGTTAAAACAAATTGATTTCAAGATATTTTTTGGGTTCATTAGCCTCCAAAATTCTTCAAGCTGTTAAAAACTTTGATGTTGTATCATCAAAAGGGTTAAATCCCCTTTGAGCCTTGATCTCAGGGCAGTCAAAGAGTATCTGATCTCTAATTAAGGTTAACCAATGCTTAAGGTTCATCTTTATTGTCATTATACTTCCTTAGGATCTTTACAGCAACATAAGAGCACAGCAGTTCTGTTAGATACAATAATGTATGACTATATAATGCCTTACTTACAAAAGAAAGCCTTAACTGAAAAAGGAATCCAGCTTCACAGAACACATTTTGGACTAAATGAATGTAGGAGAGTGTACAGTAGATTGGTTTAGGCAGATTACACAGTATTACCATGCTTATGTTAGATGAAAATGGAATAAGAGAAGCAAGAGAGGTGTTACTGTACCAGGAAGAACATTCTGGGCTGCATGACCTTCCTGGACAGCTTCTTCAGGATGCCCTCTTTCAGGAATATCTGGAGCACAAAAATGTCATCAGAACACATTAAGTCATGTTTGTTGTTGGGTCCTCCTGGCTCCACATGGGTAGAACGAGCTCCCCATCGACATGAGGACAGGTCTTCCTTGAGGACCTTGAGGTGAGATTGTTTTGTCAGCTGTTACTTTCAAGCTCAAGCCTGAACTCCGAAATGTAACATTTAAGCCAACATGAACTATAAGTCCTTCAAGTAGAACAAAAATGAAAACTTATTCTATGACAACTGGGCAAAGTCCATCTGTTGAGGAAGATCATGTGGTACAATCGAAAGCTCCAGAACAGCTGCTAAATGGACTTAAAGTAAGATTGTGTTCTCAACTTTATTAATTATATTGCTTCATCTTAAAAATGCATTAATAAGTATCTAAGCTAATGTGGGTACATTTACAAATGGTTTAAATTTCAAAGACAAATACACATTAATAAAAAAAAAAACAATACTAAGAAAATTCTTTACAGCCTTACCCGCCCAGGTTGGACTATCTCATGCTGGCCGTTCAGACTGCACTGGACCTGAATCAGCTTCTGGAAGTTATCCTGAGAGGAAAAACAAGTGGACATCAGACACCAGTATGGAGCTTTTTAATCAACATGTTAATAGAAAATGCCTGATTTCTTGTTGGCTCTCACCCCTTGTTTCATGATGTCGTTGGCATGATTGGCCACCTCCTTAACTATTGCAAGGGCAGCTGAGTGGATAAAAATGTGAAAAGGTGTAAATCACATAAATGACAGACAATGTTTCCTTTACACTATAAAGATATAAAAAGGGTGTTGGTTTACCTTGTGTGTCCTTGTAGTCGTCTGAGTCTTGACACAGGTTTTTTAGATAGTCTGAAATGCAATTACAGAAATTTAAGTTAGAGTCTACATTTTAGTGTCTACTACTTTGTATACTGAGTTACAAGCGCTCAGTGGTGTGCAGTAAATTCCTGGAACGTAATCTGAAATTAAAATCCTGGATAAAAAGGTCTGCAGGTGCTTACATAATACAATCATACAAGAGTGACGCGAGGAACATTCTTCACATTTTGGTACTGAGGGATCGACCCACTAAGCTCACTCATGTTAAAGCTTGTGTTATGTCACCAAATCTGATTTGGCCTGCACTTCAAAAATCTTATTATATGAGGATTGAAGAGGCGAGACAGAAATTCCAAACTATTTTAGTTTTTCTGAACACCAGAGGGCAGAATGATCCCTATAATGGGACTCATCACAGCTTGGTCAAACATGCAAGGGTGAGGAGCCCATATCTACAATGATAAAGTGATTTTGAATTAAATAAAACTAAATATGAACACTGTGAAAATGACTCTTATGCAGATGTACCTGTGAGCAACAGCTGATACTGAGGAATCCTCTGAACAGGCTTCAGGAGGTAATGCTTCAGAGCCAAGTTGGCACAGCGAGGACTGGCCTTGGACAAAAAAACCAAACACCACTTATTACAAACGATACAATTTTCGGGAACAAACTCATCCTCTACAAATGCATCAACAATGAAACCTCAGTGACCCAAAAGACACACCCCCTCAGAAAGAGAAAACAGGTCAAACAAGGCTCTTTACCTCAAATTCCCGTACTACTGCGCTAAATGCTGGGTTCTTCCTACTCTGCTCTTCCAGCAGAGTCACATTCTTGTCAAACTCGCGGATGTATGTGGAGTACATCTTAAGATAGGGCCCTTTCTTCAGGAAAATGTCTGCTAGCTGAGCGTTCTCGTCCCTGTACACAGAGTAAAGTAGAATGAGATAAACTAGACACCTTATTGAGAATGTATGTGTAACTAAGCGGTACCATAACCTACGCTAAATTATATATTTCAGGAGGAATAATTCTACATTATTACTGGACTGTTTCATAATTAAGGTTTTGTATTTGTAAGACAGTAAAACACCCAACTTCTCTATATCTGGGTTCACAGCATACTCTGATCATCATACAGCTTAGTTACACAAAATAAATGAATAAGGTAAACTATGTAGTTAAGTAAAGCAGCATGTAATATGCATCTTCCACTCCAAACTCGAAAAACTATTTATTTTAATGGACATCGCTTTGTCATGTTAAAACAGGAAAGTGCCTTATGGTTGACACAGGATTGGAAGCACACTGTTGTCTGAATTATCAATATATGTATGCTGTGACATTAAGATTTTTCTTACATGGAACTAAGGCATCTAGCCAAAACCATGGAAAGCAGCCCCAGACCAAATGTACACACAAATATTGTTCCTACATACATATAGTAAAGGTGCATAATTGCTCTTTGAGTCACTAACAGTGATCACACACAAATGTAATAACACATTTTTAAATGATTTTGTTGTACCATTTGGCCACTCTCTGCTTCAGCTCTCTGAGCAGGTCTTGGTTGAGTTCGTAGAGCTGCGGGAGGTAGTAGAGGATCTGGTTGAGAAGCCGCTCCTCAATCACAGGCTTCCCACACTGATGAGACGCTTTGGATACCGCATCACGGAAGTCCTGCAGGTCAGAAAGTAAGACAGATAAACAGTCAGATGGTCAAATACAGGAACTCAGGTACACACTCATGCACACAGGGGAAAACCCAGACTGTGTCAAATATGTATTTGGTAATCAGCCCTTTTTTTGTGTTTTGTTGTTGCTCTCATTTGCTCTTTAGTTTCTTGAAAATGCAGTGCAGTCTGAAATAATAGGTTCAAAACAGAGACCCAGTATTGAATCTCAATGAAGTCCATGAAATGGACTAAAATAAAATATAGGTTGAAAAATTGTCTGCTCTGCAAATCATGTAACATGGTCCCCAAAACAACAATACAATTTTGATAATCTCCAGTAAGCTTAAGTATAAAAGATAAAGAAAGAGAAATACTGCTGACGCGTGAACTTAAATATCCAGGATACAGTGAATCAGGACTATAAAAAAAAGCAGAGCAAAGAGCCTGAGGGTGCTGTTTCTGCTTCTCTTGATGTGGAGTTTTTTGGTGGTTTATGAGGTGCCATGGCAAATAAAACTGCTTACATACTGAGCGCCCAGTAAAGAGCTCCTGTGGTTAACATGTATGATCTCTTCCTACTAACAGCTGACAGTGAAGGAAGTGTGTCATGTAGAAAAGGATTTGGAAGGGAATTAAAAAAAATATGGATGTTTTATGAAATACGAAAAGATAACACTGATGTGATGCTAAAACTCAAAGCTGTTTTATCCTTCTGTTGCTGGGAAGTTTAGGAGACAATGGGTTTTCACCTGACAGAAACGGTAAACGGAGCATAACACAAGCATTGCTAGAATTGCTGAACTGATAATTCAGATAAAAACACACAACAACTGGAATGTTATGTTATCATTCATCACTTAAAAAGCTAAAGCGTAAAAAGCTGCCTGAGTTGAGATGGAGAAAAAACAAATACTAAGTCACCTCAGCATTCTTTTGAACTTGGTATGACTGCTCCTCATTAATGGACTACATTCTTCTTCAGTCTACAGAGACCCAATCATTTCCTGTCTCTGCTCTAGAGTCATTGGTTATAACTCAGTCCTTCTAGAATCATCTTTCATTACCCTTGTCTCTCCAAACATCTACTCAAATGACTATACTTATCTTTTGTGGTGAAAATAAAAAAAGCAGAAAAATAAATATTTATAAAAAAAACCCTTTACCTTTCAAGTAAAGGACTTGAGCTTAGATCAGCACTGCAAACAAAGGTCATTTAGGATTCCATGACAGGTAAGAATGCTCCAAAATTGTCTGTAAAGCCGGGGGTACGATTGAAAAGAACTAGACTGTACGACATGTCATCCGACTACGTCTGATAGTTGTTGCAACCGATCACGCTTCAAGGTGGAGCAAAAAGCCTGCTGTCATAGAGAAGGGGAAGACACAGTATCATTTAAATATGGGGATAATGGCGAACACTTTAGGGCAAACCGGGCATCTGCGAAAAGTTCCAGAAAGAACCTATGCACACCTGGCTAATCGCAGTTTGAACGTTAGACTGTCAGTTTCGGAAAGTTACAGAAATTGTCGCACCCTATCTGTTACAGATTGAATTTCTCAAAACACCACAAGGAGACAACACGCCTCCATTTAAGTCCATACAAATGTAGTGTAACCGTCAGATCACACTACTAATGAAAGTCTTGGGAAAACTGTGAGGAATGTGAGCCGTGCGGGCGAGACTGAGGGGAGTTGGGTCTCCACACAGTCTTATCCTGCCTCGGGTGTGCCCCAGTGTCTAGCATAATCAAATACATATGGGGAATGTGGGCTCAGACAGTAAACTAGCACTAGATAAAAAGAAAGACAGAAAAACACCAAATTCTGCTCTTATCACAGCAAACATGGAGCTGTTTTTTTTGTGAAGCAGAGGGTGACATGTGGGGGTACTTACAACATGAAGCAACTTCAGGACATCAACAAACCTAGGAAAACAAAGCATTAGAAAATTTAAATAGGTTATCATGGATGAGTATAGTTATAGTCAGTAAACAATCACTTCTCCCAAACTGCCAATTGTAGCCATGCTGATAATTTTGGTTTTATATGTTTAGATATCCGGCTCCACCAAATACAATAGGGTTGAATGGGATTTTGTTTGTGGTGTTCACAGCATAAAAAAAGTACAATTAGCCAAATGTCTATCCAAAAGCAATGTCCTTTGTGTTACATATTACACAGACTTTGCTGTGAGTTTTCATTTTGTACCAGAGAAATATTCCCTGTGAAATATGTTGATAGTATGTGGATTATCCAGAGTAATTGGAACACCGTTTCTAGAATGAGATACTGCTGTTAAATTTTAAAATGTTACTATTCAGTGTTGTGAGCACCACAAACGACATTCCTTTAACCTCAAATGTACTTGGGTGGAGGCAGAACTCTCAGAGACGGATGTCTCAAAACATTAGTAAATAAAACCAAAACTATGTCCATGGCGGAACACCCCTGGATGCAAGAGATATGTGGTTTTTTTCATAATTTGAAGAAGAAAAACAAATTAAGACTCTTACACACTCTCAGAGCTCATAATTTCCGTGGCGATGTGGTGAATCTTGCTCTTCTTCTGTCCACTCTGTGTCTAACAAAAGTTGCAAATACACAGACTTAGAATTACAATGCGCTTTAATAAATCACAGCAAAGGTCATGTTTGCTTAAACAAGGTTTACGACAAAAGTACTCACAGCAGATACATCCTGTGCATCATATTATATTCAGGTAGAAAAAAAAGGAAGAAAAGTTCTTCCCCATATGACCCAAACCAAAAAGTTATCTCTGGAACCTTGCAAAGAAGAAACCCTGTACGATGATTCCAGAACATATTTCAGAGCACTTCCAGAGACTAAAGTCTAACAGTGTCTGCTTCTCACCGTACTCTCCTCTGGCTGCTCAGGTTCTTCTTTACTTGAGATGGAGCTGCTATCATCCTCGTACTCCTCATCTGAGGTGTTGGCCAAGACGTCGTCATCTGAGGGGCCATCATCCAGGGGTGCCACCTCCTCATCGACAGAGCTTCTGTCAAAAGGGCAGGATGTTAGGGTCAGAGGGGAATAGAGGAAGATGCCAGCGCATGGACAGGTGTTTTGGACACACAGAAGCAGCTGCGGGCATTTA
The DNA here is from genome assembly GCA_011952105.1 of Coreoperca whiteheadi. NCBI lineage: Eukaryota > Metazoa > Chordata > Actinopteri > Centrarchiformes > Sinipercidae > Coreoperca > Coreoperca whiteheadi. The sequence continues at coordinate 10,775,528 of CM022474.1, read as the reverse complement.
TTTAAAAAAAACACTGTGAATGCAAAACACAATGACACACCTTTAGTCATCCACATGGCACATGATTAGTATAAAAAGAGCAAGAAAGTGATGATGGTATTTATAGAAAAGGGGGAAAGAGATGAGGTTTGAAATAAAACACCTGTGTCAGCACATCAGCTGAGGGAGAGTGTCTTTTTGACTGTCTAGCAGTAATCGAACATTTAATGTGGGAGTCATAAAATTTTTTTAAAAAACACAGGAAAGAGAGCACTTAACACAACCGGAAAAAAAACATTTAAATGATAATCATCAGCACGGTCACATATCACTAGCCTTGGGTGCAGCTGCCTGCCTTGGGTCACAGAGCAGTAGTTAGGCTAAATGCTCCCATGTCCAACAGAAACAGAAGAAAGGCCAAACCAGACACAAACCGCTAATCATCACACAATGTGTTAATCTAACCATGCAGCTCTACATTGGCTGCATGTGAATAGCTAAAAAGGGAACTGCAACAAAGACAGCCTACATATCTAAAATGCCACAATTCCCCAAGGAATGTGAAACAACGGCACCTCCCTGAACAAAACCGCAGAAAAAGAATTAGGCCAAGGCAAGGAGCAAACCCAAAAAGCCGGAGTCTGTGTACTCTTACACACTGTAGCATGTTTACCATAGCTGCTGCATTTATCTTTGACTGGTCTCCGTTTGTGAGCTGCTCAACGTGATTTTAACATGTGATCGTTTGCACAGTTTGATCTAAAGAAGGTTGACGCACTTAAGCTGTGCAAGGCCGAGCGTACAGTTACACAAACAGTAATCCTATTTTTCCAACTGACTTCTGCTTACTGGTCATTCATAACACAACATAATGAGTTCTTTGCATAAAAGGATAATTACAAACATTACTACCAAGAATATAAACATACTAAAAGTTTAGCCAATTGAGCACCAAGCTGACTATTCTAGCCAAACTTTAAAAAAAAAAAGATCGGTTCAACCAAAAACATATTTTCTCACCTTCCTGAGAGCTACCGTATATCTGCAGATGCAGATATTTTAAAGTTTTTTTTAATCCCAGGTTTTGAGCATTTAAAAATGTAATTAAGAAAGGAACACCAGTTTTGTTCCAGAACCAATGTCTCTGTTACTCTGCTTTATTCACAAACCTCATTGTTTTCCAAGAATTATTTTTCATTGCTCTGAGCAGCACAAATGGAATTATATCACCTCCATTGTGTTTGCGTGTAGGCATAAATCTCAGAAACAGATATCTCAAAATCTATCTGCGTGGCTAGATAACACAAGACACAATTGAGAAAATGTGTCTTTTTGTAATTTTGGATGAACTGACCCATTAAGAATTGAAACAATTGAAGTGTAAGTGCCCTCATATCCTCAAATAAAAACTAAAAACTGCTAAGTTGCAATGCAATGGTGACAAACACCATGACTCAGAAGGCATTTTGAAGTTAAATACACACAAGCTTACTTTCTAGGCCAAAGGTTGTCTAGTGTTAATGTTGCCTCTGATAACTTAGACTAAGTCTATATTTAATATATATTTATATGCAACTTTAATTATGGAGGTCAACCCACAATCCATCATCCGTGCTTTGAAACCACACGTGTCAACATACTTGTCAAACTCCCCTGACGGGAATCTGCAACAAAAGACACAGTGTGACATGCTTCTCTGTGATCTCCCCTTTTCACAAATGATACAGTCACTCTCTAATTAACTAGATATTTTACAGATGAATCGTTTTAAGAAGACTGAGATGTTTTCAGGCACTCCTTTCAGAAAACAAGGGCAATCACCCAAGAGAAACAAGACACTGAGACAGAAATGAAAGCCATTATTATCTACCGGTCATATTCTGTTGGAGTCTGACATTCTTGGTGTCCAGTGTTTCTCTCAAAGGACATATATGGCTCCTGCTCCTCATAAATGCCCTCATCATTATACATTGAGCTCTGCCAGGCTGTAGGCTGTGAACCGGAGGCCTGAGGCAAAGTCACTGCCCTTCCCACATGCACATTCATGTAGTCTGGTATTTCCTCATAGTGAGGGATGTTCTCATAGTAAAAAGCTTCTTCTGTTCCAGGAGAAAACTCATCTCCATCCACGCTTTGCTCTACTCCAATAAGTGGGCAGGAGAATTTACGCTCAGCCTTGGGATACTTGTGGAAGTTGTGACATCCGTCTTGTTCCGTGTCCACACACTGTTCGTTATCATTCGCAGTGCTGCTTGGGCTCTGGCCTCCTTTTACTATCAGCTTGGGAAGCACCATCACCGAGAGCTTCAAGTCCAGCAGTTTCCGGAAAGAGTTCCTCTTCTGTCCCTCAGAGCGAATGAGGTCAGCACCAGAGAACGACTTCGCTCTCTGTTTACTCCGGCTGGACCGAGAAGGCTTGATGGTTCCAGCTGTAAAGAGGTTTCGGCTTGTTTTATTGTCTGGAGACAAAGGCAGATCCCACTTTACTCTCTCCTTCAAAACACAATCTTGTATAGGAAGGGTTTGTCTTTTCTCATTATCTCCCAATTTGCCCTCTTCTTTCTGCTCTGAGGATTCCTTCTTCTGCATCCATGCCATCGGGCTGCTGTGTCTCTGGGGCTTCTTCGGAGCTACCTTGACCACCCTATCCTCTCGTGCCACAGTGATGGCAGGAGGCTGGCTGAGCTCCGGTTGATTGAGTGAACTGCTAGAAGTGAAGACCGCCTCCTGATCATGCATTCCTTCCTTCTCCTTCTCCACCTCTTCATCCTCCTTGTCAACCGATAGCTCCATTTCATGGCTGCTGCTGCTGACCCAACCCAGCTCTTTCTCCTCCACATCCTTTGGGAGTGTCTGAGGAGCAGAGGTTGGTGCTTTGTCAGGTGCGGACAGAAACGGCTTTTTCCTGGGCGGAGGGGCTGGCACAGCACAGGCTTTTCTCGCAGACAGAACAACTGGAACAGGTATACTGACAGACGGTGATGAGCTGCCCTTCCCCTCTGATGACACCTTCACCTCTTTGACCTTCATTTCCCACCATTCTGGGCTTCCAGTCTCTTCCCTATCCTCCTCCACCTTTTCCTGACAGGCCAGCACAGCTACCCTGGGTTTTTGTGGTACAGGAACAGGGATGGGTTTCCTAGGGGCTGCTGGGACTGGTTTGGGTTGGGGCACACAAGATGTTTGCTCTGAGCCAAGAGCATCTTCCTCTGATCCTTGCCCAGTTGCACTCTGAGATATAACGTTACCATTTGCCTCATCACTCCATGTTCTGTGAGGAAGGGATGGCTTAACAGTCCCATTACTGAGGTCTGTGTTGAGATTTCTGTCTAAAGTCAATGTTTCTTGAAGAGGTTTATGGCTTGTGAGATGGGTATTGGTGGAAGCAGTGGTCATCACTTGGCACTTGGCATTGTCTGTTTTCTCTCCGCTGTTATACACAGTACCTCGAGATGTAGAGAGAAGCTTTCTGTTTTCTTCAGTTTTACCCTTATGCAATTTTTTCAGGTCGTTCTCCATTTTGTCTTTGTTTGCTGATGTGTTCCTGATGCACATGCAGTTTTCATGGCTACACAGACAAATAGGAATAATATAATCCCAATCTGGCTTTTTGTTCTCTTGTTGTATTCCATTTTGGGAGTTTAGAAGGCCTTCGGGGCGTGGGGTTTCGGTTACAGATGTTTGGTGCAGGCTCTTTGAAGCGAGTGGTTTGGATTCCACAGCAGTGGTGAGTTTGGAGAGGCAGGGTTTGGGGGCCAGTACTGGTTTAACCGTCCTCGGTGTGCCAGGAGACGGGAGTGAGAGGCCGTCTCTTCTGTGTGCTGAGGGAGACAGCCCTAGCTTCTGGGGCTGGGTCAGCTTTGGTTTGGGGGCCACAGGTGGCTTGTGCATGCCTGAGGAGAGAAAACCAAAAAATGTGCACTTGAGATTTTGTGAATCAGAGCCTCTTGTGCAGGCTAGAAAACATTTTGAAATATGAAACACAGCAGAAAGATTATGGATCTAATCAGACACAATGGAAAAAAAGCATACTCTGAATTTCCAGATTGTAGTTGCTGCATTTTCAGTAGTCTGACAGATGTTGCTCTAATGAGAGTTCCCTCTTTAACTCTATAGCACTTATCCTAACCTAGTGTCAGCTTTGTGCTGCAAAATGCTAACTCCCCTCACCGGGGAGCTCAAATATCACATGGCATTTATTTGCCACTCCACACAACAGCAGAGTAATCCAGCTAATGGCCCATGTCAACAAGCAGAGGAGGAGGAGCAGATGGGAGATGAAGAGTGGGAGAGAAATGGAGGAGGGGGCGCAGAGACTGGAAAAGAGTCACGCAAACTGGCACATCTGGCTGAGTCCTATGGTGGATTGTGGTGGACAAAACAGTAACATGCTGCTGACATGCACAGGAAGGGATGTTGTTTTCAGTAAATCACATATTTCCTTATTCAGCAAGCCACACTTAATAGCTTTACAAAAAAAAAAAAACATTGACTGACAGACAGGGAAATGGGTGAGATTTGCTGTATATAAAAAGTTAAATGACAGGAGATATTCCACCTGGATATCCCAAATACTATAATACATTTCTAAAAATCACATGATTGCTCACATGTATACACCTGCAGACAGTCTGATTTATCTTTTCTGTTGTTTTATCTTGAATCTGTTAAAAAGCCTATTTGTTTAGCAGTTTTAACCTATTCATTTAAAAGCATAACCAGAGACCTGCAAAATAGCTTCAGCTAGACGTCCTACAGTATACATTACATATGTTGCATTGCTTCTAAACAAAGCTTATCTTAACTGTATTGTCCTTAAGAAATAAATAAATACATGGTTCTAATATAATTACATTTCCTGATTTGTAATTTATTTGGTGAGTAGTGACCGCGTAGTCGCTAACAAATCTTTGACCAGAGAAAATCAACGAAGTAACGAGTTTCCAGTCACTTACCTGAGTTGATCATCGCTTCACTCACTTCGCTACTGTTTTGCCAATTTTTATAAACCAGTGCAGCGGAAACAGACCATCTCGTGTCCAGATATAGTATATTCAATCTAAGTTGCCGGTCAATCGTCAGAAATCGACATTTTCTACGCTTTTGTCCGAGCAACACATGTGATCATCTCATTCTCACTGGAACCGCACTGGTTTCCTGCCAGCGATAAATACCAGAGCTTCCTTTTTGAGTCCATAAACAATCCACTAGGGGTCCTCAGGAGCCACACACTGCCAGAGTCAATCAAAACAAAGGGTGGGTAACTTTGATAGTATAATTCAGTGTAACATTAACTGAGTCTGAAGTGTTTAAGAGAAAATCCTGAATACTTTAATGGCAGATTATTTTTGTGTAAACTACAATCTACTCCCCATCAGATCAACATTTCTACCCAAGTGCATTAAGACTTTATGAATGCTCATCATTACAGAGGAATTTTCCAGTGCCGAACATACATATCTTTCCACAAACATCATCATTGCTAATATTAACACTACTGGTATGACTAAGAAACTAGATGAATATTATGAGTAGTAGCCAGCTGATACTTTGTCAGCTATATTTAGTATGTAGCTGAGGAAGTAAAACTCAAATTGATTAATCAGTCATTCTTACAGGAATCAGGCCTGGCTAACAGGAAGGAAGTAAGATGCAATACTGGATAGTTTGGTGTTTTTATTAAATCTGCTCATAGCTGTTGAAAAAAATGTTTGGATGGATGGGTGTTTAGATGAAATGAAAAGCCAATTATTCAGAGAGAATTTAAACATCAGCAGTCACTGATTATGTTTGATGATTGATCAGTAGCCCTGATGCATCTAGGAGTTTGCAGTGTACTTCTTACTGCCAAAAGGTGAAGGAAATTTTGCATTTCAGTTACAGATTAGACTGATCAGTAGTGGCAACCTGCATAGTAAAGAAATTAGGTGTTTGCAGTTTGATTGCACATTAATCTGAAGTATTAACCCACAGTTGATGCAGTTAGGAGACTTTTTTTTAATGACAAGTCATTACAGATATAATCCCATCACTGGTCCAGTCCTTTTTGGTTTGATACAAAAGTCTCTCTGTCGTTGGTGTGGTACCTCAGGAATCTGATTGTTTTTTTCTGTTCAGGAAGATGACTTGAGACAGGTAATTAAGTCAAATATCTTTAACATTGTGTTATTTAATAACAAAGGCAGGGTGAAAATCAAAGGTGGTAAAGATTTTTACATCAATTTACATTTCATGAATTAGCAGGAATCGATTTAAAATATTAAGTCAGTCACGTACCTCTCATTGGCCTTTTCCTGAAGCAGTCAGTGTTATGCCATTTCCTCCTTTTAGTGTTGCATCTTGTGAGTTGTGTGCATCCGTGGCTGCAGGGGTACTCATTGTACCGCTGCAAGGGAAGGACAGAAAAATATGATCAGAATCAAAATAGTACATTTAATTAAATCCAATTCTTTATGTCTAAAATGTTTTTTAGTAAAACAACTATGCTTTGAAAAGATTATTTTATTAAGTTTATTTATGGATAAAAATGTCCATCACTGACAATTGTTTAAAGTTGATCCCCTTTATGTAATGAGAGTGAATGAATACAGAGTTTCTAACAGTAAATCAGATGCACATTGGGTATGGTGCAGTAGTACCTGAACATGTAGTCTGAAGGGAGGCTCAGACCTAATCTGTAGTGTCCCCTGGTTCTGGAGATTTGCTTTTGAAGGTCCTTGACTGAGCGGCTGTGACCACTGAATATGTAGCCCACAAACAGCAGCTTCCCTCTGACGTACATCTGTCACATTAACAAGGACAATTTACTTTACACGTGCGAAAATGAGAAGAAAAAACCCACCACAGTCAGCCACTGCGGTTTTCATTTTTATATTAATAAACCATCAGTCCATGTATTTTCATTTAGATTACAGAGAATTTTTTTGTACCACCACGCTGATTCTATTTTTTCACAACACAAGTCATATCAGTCATGTTGTAGTTTTATAAATAAAGTGTGAATGTACAGTGTCTGGTAGTAGGCTATGCAGTATCCTGTTAATCATTACAGCTGCTCCTTCTGAGTTTCTGAGTAAGACCTCTTGGCCTAAAGTTTTTAAGTGGAAACATTGTTTCATGTCACTATGATTCTGGTAATTTCCTTTTGATTTATGGACTGAAGGGGGGGGGCTTCATCTTACAGCAAAAATCTGTGACTTTGGCCTAAGAATTAGAGCTCCCTTTTGTAATTAAAAAGCATCATCCATCACTGCTTGGCAGACAACAGTACTACTTATAATAAAGGTCTGGGTTTCTGGGAAAGGACAGCATCTTACAACAGTCATCCTCACCCCCCCCCCCCATGCTGTCACCTCTTCTGCTTCAGGCAAACACTGCTGCTGCCACCCAGTGGGAGCCATGAAAACCTACACTGAGCATAGCCTGCAGCCTTTGGCCAAGCCTGCAGTGGGTTTACTGACCAGCACCATATCAGGAGCAGCGTTGTGTCTCTGCTGCAGCAGGATGTTTTCCCCACCACAGCTGGGCTTTCCTTTTGACATCTCGTATCTCACCAAGCGAAATGAATCCATCTGGCACTAGATACAAAAAATAACCTGTTGCTGAGTTTCCTGAAATATCAACTGTACAACAGCCTGCTGACTGTAGTATGTCTTTCACTGACCCTTTGTTTTGTAGCCTATGCAAAGCCGTGTTGTCCTTGTAAAATGTGAATTAGTATTTAAAAGTATTTCTGCATTTTATGTTCTATCTGATTATGTAAACTGGATGTCATTTTAACTACAGTGACACAACAAATATGTGGTGCACACTGCGAATTAGAAAGTGTAAAGATGCTCAGCTGGGTATACATACAATATATATCAGGTGACTCAAATAAGAGAAAATGTAATTCTTTTTCCTAGATGTTTTGTTATTTGGGCTGTATGTAAGACAGCATTCACACCTGAGTACACGGCATGGTTCTGTGTTTGTTCCTCCTCCTGTAAAACTGCTCCAGCACGTCCTGGTCAGGCACTGCCTGTGTGTGGACGGGTTGGCGCGGCAGAGTCACACACACCACCAGGATCTGTTGACTGTGTGGAGGCTGGCCCATAACGAAGGCATCATACTCCAGGTCCGTCACCACTGGCATCAGTGTAGCGCTGCAGCAGCACCGCCTGCGTCCCCCCTCCCCCAGCAGGGCAGCTCTCAGAAGTGCAGGGCACACTGTGAGGGGGGTGGAGGGAGCGAACGACTGCAAGGTTGGACAGCAGGTGACAACAGAGGGCTGCAAATCTGGACTGTTTGGAAGAATCACTGACCTGGCAGGGTGGGGGTGATAGTGATGCTGTCATTGTAAATACACTCTTGCTCTTAAATGTCATTTGTAAATGTCATTTTCTACACAATACCATTTGAATTAGTTTCTAAAGGTCATGCCTGTCAGTAATACAAGTGGGTCTTACTCAAGTTTGATGTTGCCATGAATTTGAAGGGGTCCTATCTGTGTGGGGATAGGACGGGAATCCTCCTTTGTTCGCTTTTTTGGTGTCCTGGCAAAATACAGGTCAATACAGGGCTTACGTAATGCAAAATATATATCTGTGCAAAGTCTAGCAGACCTCAAGAGCTTGAAACTGATCAATAAACAGTGTGTTTCTGTCACTATTACAAAATCAATTGCTGGCTTCTGTTTAGTGATAGATTGGAGGTCTCTTAGAAACACTTACTCGTTTACATGCATTTACTTATAAATACTCAAAAAAACATTGTTTTAATATTTGCAACCGTGTATTAGGAGATACAATAGCACTTAATCTCCACGGAGAACTATGTAGTAGAGTACTTCAGTGATTTGGTATTGCAGTTTTTTTATTAAACTTTTTTTTTTAAAGAATAGTCTAAATCAGTGCAACAGAGGCAGAGATCCTGAGTTTTACTGCACGTCCCAAAATGCAATTTAATAGTGTCTTCCCTTTGAACATTCCTGTCTGGTAAACACTCATGTAGGGGTAAATGATTTGAGGGAAATATCTATTTGCGATTTTTCTAACCAATATTGTGTGTGATGATTATTTTCCATAAATTAAACCCACAATAATAATTGTTTTTGGCCACTTGGGGGCAGCAGAACCAAGTTGTGAGCACAAAATAAACATATCATCACCTTTACATTTAGTAGACGCTTTTATCCAAAGCGACTTACACATTTACAGACCAAAGGCACAGCTTCGGGAGCAATTTTTGTGGTTCAGTATGTTGCTCAAGGATACTTCAACATGTGGCTGGGGGAAGCCTGGGATCGAACCACCAACCTTCCGATTGGTGGATAACCACTCTGCCACAGCTGCCCTTTCAAGTTGATATGGCAAACTTGTTAGCAAATAGCTTATTTACAAATCCAGCAGTTACAGAGCAACATTATCATTACTTTGGAGTCGTGTTTCTCTCCACCTGATGAATCTAAGTCCAATATTCACTCTCTTTTAACTCTCTTTGTGGTCTCTACCAACTCCTGAGGGAAATATCTGTCTCTTTAGCTGCTAAATACTCCACTATGTTCACCAGATAGTTTCTAACTGTGTCAGCAGTTTGGTGCTGAGCAGGAAGTGTACTGTTGATTGTTAGAGCTTTGTCTGTGAAAACAGCTGCCTGCTGCGACTTAAAAAGACTCGATGAGAGCGGTGAGAGTGAACCAAAACAGTAAAGTTGCGACTGGACAGCTAAACAATGAGCTGAAGTTCGCTATAAAGCTCCGTAAAGGGGGGAGCTGCAGACTCAGGTGATAATTGTATCTAGGTTTATCACTAGGAGTGACACCTTTAACATTGTCTCAGTTATTTCATATTGTTTTTTCATAAATTAGCTATTTTAAACTCCAGGTCTTTATTTGTGGTCTACATATTTTTAAATAAGATATGCTGGTGAAATCAACAATCCCCGATTTAATCACTCCCTACAGCTTGTTAAAACACTGTTATTTATGTGAAATCACAGCTCCTTCAAATCGCAATTTCAGTATAAAAACAATTAACGGTTTAGCCCTACAACCATGTCTTTCTAACTACATGCCCCCAGTTTAAAAGTTTGTTGTCGCCAAGCCCAAACTGAGACTACCCTGATGACACATGGGTCATTTTCTCAAAGCTCCAGTGCCACAGAAGACATACACCTGCTTCCACAGGTTGTGTAGTACTTCGCATGTTTAGTACATTTATTTTGACATGTAAATGTGTTGTAGTGGCCCACTGAGCTTTAGTCAAACAGTCTGCTCCTATGTATTGGTGTAAAGTGTGCACCTTGGCAGCTTGATGTAGGAGTCCAGAGGTCTTTTTCCTGGTGCTGACAGATGTCTGTGCAGTAACTCATTCCTGCCTTCCTCAGGCCGGACTGGTTTAGCATCTGGCCACTCAGGTGAGCTGAGAGAGGGCAGAGCAGCTGACTGTAGCGCTCTCTGCAGCCTGGTCCTCAGTGGGGCATCTGGCATCAGCTGCATGTCAGGACACTTGATCCCTGAAGGAGAGGAAGAGGTCACTCAGAAATGCACACAGACACCGAGTGACACGAGTGACCGTGAACAAGATCCTCATGGAACTATTCAATAATGTTGAGTTTGCAAGATGAGGTGATACTGTAACTTTTTGCTTCATTGAACCACTCTAAACAACCTTACTGGGTCAGATTGGCTCAATTTTACTTTTATTTGCACTATATTCTTTATGAAATCATAATGTACAGGACATCACGCCCACTGGTTGCAGTTTGAGCACACATTTCAGAAAATCTAGAAAGGCTGTGTTCACAGGTAGGTACCAATGGCCACACGATAATAATCCAGCCAGTCATCCAGGGTGTTTCGTACTCTCTGCTGAAGCCTCTTCAGCTCCCTGCCAACATGCCCTCCTCTTCTCCACTGTGCCGACGGCTCCTCCAGCGCCTCCACCTCTCTGACCATCTGGAGAACCTCCTGGGAGCACACAGACACCTGCCATACATCATTACTCATAAGGCACTTAGAAAGATGTTTTAAACAAAGTGAGTCAGTGAAGTGAACTCAAAGGTATCACTGTAACATAGATTTTTTTTAATTTAGTGGACAAATAAATTGAAGACTACTGGCCTGTTCTTTTGATATTCAGGTGTTTTGAATCCATCAATTTATGTCACGCCTTCACTTAGGCATTGTCACATGGTGATAGAAAGTCTCTTACAGGTGTTTGCATCAGGTTCCTCTTGCTCTCCAGAACCACAGAAGGGGATTTTGTCTTCCTCGCCAGCAGGAGGTCTTGAGCATCGTCAGTGGCAGACATTCCTTCAGTCGGCAAACAAAGCTGTCAGTGCAGAGTAGACATTATAGATTAGAATTGTTTATCATAACTATAATACTTTTTCTGTCATCCACTTGTTAATCTTAATCTCACCATTTCCTTTGATTGGTTAATGTCAGACAGGGCAGAAAGAGGAAGTTGAACACTTTCGCTGTTACACCTGAAGCTGAGCATGACAGAAGTACCACTGAGCAGCCTCACACAGATTAGATCTGACAACTGTAGGAGACAAAAAACACATTCACAGGTTTCTTTAAAATGGAAACAATCTTGAAAAAATAAAATTATCAGTATCATGAGCTCTAAATTGTAGTGAATTCTTCCATGCCCATCTGTTCTGCACGCTATAGACCTGTTATAAAACCTCTCCTGGTCCTGTCAGAGACGGTTAGTGTTCGTTCATCAGTAGGTCATTCGCATGCCCTGCTTTGTTTCCCCTAAATGTGACATTTCCCATATGCACATCTCACAATTATCTCACATGACAGGCTCGCTCCAGATTCTTAGTCCCTCTGACTAGCCTTGTCACTAAATATATTTCTAGTCTGGAGATTACCTCTGGCCTGTTCTCTATGCAACATGTTGCTGAGCTGATGCATAGTAGTTTAGACAGTGACACACTGTCAGTAAGTGAAAAAAAGTAATTCACGATTTGACAACACAGAGAGAAACTTCTTTCATAATAAAACTGTTGCCACGTGACTCTGTTTGTTTATTGCTCAAATAAAGTGGCATTTCAGACAGTAACAGGAAAGGTGTCATACGTAGAAAAGGTTGTAGTAGTTTCAAAAGCCACTATTCTAGCACTGTGTCTGCACCTGTATAACAATCTTCTCCCTCAGTGTGCGGTCTGTCTGCCAGCTCCACTCCTTAGTTATGTTCCCATTATGGTCACATAAGAATCCACCATCCTTGTCCCACACTGCTGTAATGGCAGAGCTGCAGGAACAGATAAGGAAGAATTACATTTTACACATCATTAAAAGTTGTCACACATACTGGATTATCGACAGACCATTTAAAGGCACTCAGCATTTAGGAGAAAACACTTTTTTTGCTTTCTTTGGTACTCCAGTTATTTGGTACTGCACTTCCATCAAGTCAGGGGGATGCACAAGAGACAGACCTTTTGTTTACATGGTCAAAATCAAAGCAGCAGAGGCAGCGATATCATGACTATGTGTCCCTAATGTCCCTTCAAAAAACACATTTCCCATATTCATCGTATTATTTTTTCAAACATTGGAAAGCTCTCTCCAGAGCCACCGAAAAGATCATACACCAGTTTAGTTCTCCTCATGATGAGTAAACGTCATGTGTAAAATCAGTCGAGCCCCGCTTTCATTCATTCAGACATATATATATTCACATTCACATCATCACATCATCATTCACATATCAGCACTGAACTCACCTAAGAGGGTGTGTGACAGCCCCATTCCCAAACGCTGTGATAGTCACCAGAATAACGGGACACTCGCTGTCACTGAACACAGTGGTGTAGAAGCCTCCACAGGGCAGACCCGAGTGGCTCTGGCATACTGCCATACAACCAGACGGATAGCTGAGAGGGCAGGGTCAAAGGTCAAAAGGTCAGCTGCAGTGACATATTTATGCCTTACACTGCATTTGCTTCTTGGACAACCATTTGAATTAAAACATTTATGAATAAACACAATGAGAGATGGATACTATATGAACGAGGAGCCATCGTTGATCCTGTAGTGTAGTTTCTGTCGTGCTGGATCCTGCTGCTTCACTTCTGGTATCCGGGGCATCCCGTTGGCTAGAGTGGCAGGTTGAGCCTTTGTCCTCGCTCCCCTGTCCTTCAGTTTTGCCTTTGCATCACCATAGTGACGGAGAATGAGGGTCTTGTTCAGGTCCTGTTCAGCTGTTTGCAGTTTTCTATGTGAAGATGATATAGTTTTTATGCCTAAATCTGATGCTATCAAACTCGACAAAGCATTTTTGAGGAATTGCATTGCAAAATTAAACATATAATATTTTTAATACCTGATGACAAAATGTAAAATTCAGTAAGAATATGTATGTTACTTCTAATGTACACTAAAAATTTTAATTAGTCATTAACAATAAAACATGCTAGCAGCTAGAACTATACTTTGAGCAAAAGGCTAACATGCTCACAATGACAATACAAACATGTTGATGTTTAGCAAGTATCACCACCATCTTAGTTTAGCATGTTAGCATTAGCACTAAACGCAAAGTACAGCTGTTAACGTGATGAAGGCACTACAAGAAATGTCAGGGAATCACCAAGGTTATTACAATTCATCCTGAGTGGGGATATGAATGTGCGTACCAAATTTCATAATTCATCCAATAGTTGTCAAGACATTTCAATCAAAACCACAGAATGGCAAGCTCATGGTGTTGCTACAGGAAATGTCAATGGGTTCATCGAAGTCAGTAGGATTAATTGTCTGGGAATCATAATTATCATGTACAAAATTTGATGTCAAAACATCTATAAAATGTAGAGCTATGTTACTGAATTAGTGAAAGCTTTGACCATCTGGTGGCGCTAGACGAAATGTCAGTGGATCACCAAAGTCATTATGATTCATCCTCTGTGCATCCTGGATATCTGTCTCAAATCCCATGCCAATTTATTCAATAGTTATTGAGATATTTCTGTCTGGACCAACGTGCTGGACTGACCAATCAACCAACATTGTCACCAATTGAAAAATCTGATTATCCGATAGGAAATGTTGGAATGTAACCCCTCATTTGACAAATATTTGCTACAGGCTAAATGCAGCGGTGAAGGTTAACAACACACTCAGGAGTTCTTGCCGCCTGGAGTCGCTCCACCACCCACTGACACAAACTGATAGGCTGAGGCTCATCACAGGAGGGCTGCTTTGGCTGGGCGATCCAACCTGGACACAAATCACATCCAGCTGAGGCAGCAGGGCCACAGCAGTGAGACATCCACAGACACAATGGCCGTCATGAACCCAATGCTTCAGCTCCATGTCTTACCTGGATCTTTACAGCTGTTGGATGACATGGAGAAACTGGCGGTTGTGCAGTTGTGAGCTGTTGGGGAGTGAGAATATCAGTCAATATATCACCCTTTTATTGAATCTGTATGGACAATGCTGGGCATATATAAGTCACTACCAGTGACAACAAGGAACTTAATAATGTAATTCAACAGCTCCATAACTGATTAACAGACAGTAGTAGATCCGTGCACAGCTACTAGCTACCTTGTCCTATCTAGTAAACCAGTCCTCTCACTTGCATAAGCTTGCAACCAAGGCTGTCTCAAGTTCAGCCTTAAAAGCTCATGAGAAATTACTTGATCAATTTTTGCTCTCATCACTCTGGAATGGTCTGACTGTGCTGTTTATCCGCCTTATTCTCAATTTTACATATTTGTATCTAGAAACATGCATTTTCTTACGATGCATATAGAAATTGTTTGTGCTGTAACTAATGGCTTAATTAATGGTTATGAAATAATATATGAATGCTTTATTATACTTTATTAGTATACTATAAAAACGGGTATTCCCAATGAATTGTGAGCTAAAAAGTCAAAGCAAGTTTATGTATGAGGAGATTAAACCCCACCCAAGTGGATTTTTCACAACCTGGCAAAAGTTGTCCTTATTAGTGGTTTATTATTCATCTTGAAGACTTTAATAAATTATTTCTTAACCATGAATAACCATTAGTTTCCCCTTATATACCCTATGAGATCTGCCATGTGAGCCCGTTTAACTTGTCATGATAAAAATATAACTCAGGATAAGTTATGAGCTGGCCTACTAAGTCAATTTTTACAATTTTACCATTTTACTTAGTATTACATACTTGTGGCATAGGCTACCATGAGTAGGCCTATTTTAACTTTTGTGACCGGGGGGTTAATTTACCTCTAGTGGAATTTTGTTGGCGGTTTTTTGAGCTACTTTGTTTTTTTCTCACAGAGGAACCAACTTTTTCCACAACGCACGAGTCTCTCTCTCCTGCCTCCCCCTTGTCATTGGCGGACGGCTGACGGGATCGAGCTTCATCGAACATCAGGGAACCTCTGGACTTAGTCTGTTCCGGACGTTTCAAGTGCGCCGCCCCTGCAGTCAGATCCTGCCAGGAGTAATTCAGAATGTTTACAATCCCGTGAGGGATACAGCCCTCCGCGCTCCACTTGTGTTGTGAAAGTAGGCGAGACAATTCGTTTAATAACCGAGGGGCTGCTCGCTTGTACGCATCCATCGGATCGTAGTCCTTTATGTTCAGTGCAGCACCGACAGCTGATGAGGCATCAGGTTTACCGTCCCCAAGAGTTTCACCTGACAGCCTCTGAGTGAGCTCATCACTTTTACCCTCCATGTCGTTATTCTCTCGACAACTACGAGAAACGTGAGAGAATAGGTTATATTAGACACATAAAAAAAGAATTTAAAAGAAATTGTAGCAATAAGGACATTTAAGTAGCTACCTTTGTACCGTATCTTCTAACTGCGCTCCTTCATTTGCCTCATTCAAATACAAAATGTTCCTTCGTGCTCCTTTAATTCGTTTTGTTGGCTGCAGGGAGATCAGTCACATGGTTAATGTCTTGCTGTTTCTTTTAAATGACAGTCAGGAAAATGAATCGTAAGCCCACCTCGTCGAAGAAATACAAAGGGCCAGTTCTGAATTCTGTCAGCGCACCAGAGGAAGTCATTCTTTCCTAAGAACAAATCCAATTGAATTTCCTCTAAAGATTCGTTACAAGCAGATGAAACGCAGTATTCCTCCTTGCAATAAAATATCAACAAAACCAAGCTCTAGTAGGCCTATTAGAAAAAAATCCACCTTTCACTTCTGTAAATGTCCACTCGGTGTGGGGGCTTGTTGCTTGGATACACAGTTCTATACGCCCGTCTCCAAATACTCGCGTTATGCACCATTAACGATCGGTTTCTGGCATTAAATTGAAAGGCTTTCTGTGACAATACAAACAACAAAATAATTACTCACTGTAACAGATAAGGTGTCGAGCGTTTGGCAACATGGACACACACAGGAGAAGTGACACACAACTGAGGTGCTGCAGTCACAGGTGCGCGCACAGACAGGTAACCTGAAACTCCGCGTCTGGATGTTCAGAGAAAGTGATCATTCTAGCATGCAGTGCAGCTTTTACTGGCCATTTAGTAGATATTGAGAGACTGGGATTGTGTTGCCGCCCTGTCACAGTTTGTCCCAAACTGGTATTTTCGCTACAGACAAACATCTGATGATAAAGGAAAGTTTTGGCTCCTCGGGACAGAGGAGGATCGTCTTCCTGTCCTCCGGTCAGGTTGTAGCACAGAGATTGTCTAATAGCTCATTATTGGCTCGGCTTCCTCCGGCACACTTTTCTGCTTTGACCACAGGAGGCTCCCAGCAGCTTATGCGTCACTTCATCTCTCAGTCGCTGATCATGGCGGAGCTACAGCTACAGCATGGAGTGGAGCTTCAACTTCTCAACGGGGACGACTTGCACGAGGAAAGGGAAGACGCAGACACCTCGGAATCAGTAAAGAAGAAAAGAAGAAAGAAGAAGAGGAATAAGACCACCGCACCAGGTAAGAGGCATCACTTTGCGGTTATGGAATGGGTTGAGAAAATAGCACAAAATTGTCTCCTCTAGTGCCACTCGATACAGAGCACAAGCGTCAAATATGCGGGACAGGAGACTTTTTCAACCTGTCAGAGGGTATTCCTGTCCAAGCTGTCCCAACTCTGAGCGGCTGCTGCTGGAGCTGATGGGCGCTCATCTGGAAACGGGACAATCTGTGAAAAACGGAATTTAACATCAAAACTGATTGAAAGCTTTCATGTGAAGATATGGGTGGAATAAAATGTAATTTTACTCCAGATTAAATATGTTCCGTGCTATAAATCCCCCTAAGCTGGACGAAATTATGTAAGAGAAGTAGCCTATCCACAGAATTTAGTGCAATAAGATGACAACGACTCTTATGCAAAAAAAAAAAAAAAAAAAGCATGATGATAATTGCAGCCTCACTGCCTCATGATGTGCAAAAATAAAATCCCCAAAAGCCTGAATTGTTGAATCTACCATAAGTCAAGTGTGGTCCACACATCTCTGTCTTTGAAGGGCTAAATGTCATAATGCTGCAAGGTACATATGCCCTTGAGGATATTGACTCCAAGCTATAGAAAGACATTATGCACAGACCCTGCCAAGTTGAGATCAGGGTGGATGCACTTTTTTGAGATGACTCAAGAAAGCCACAAATAATTTACTCACTCTGTGTGTGTATGTGTGTGTGTCTGTGTGTGTGTGCATGTCCATGCCATTGGTGTGCACGTGCGTGTTCTCCTGCACATGCATGCACGAGGGTGTGTGACTTTGCAGCAGGGACAAATGAGGCTGAGGGGGATGGAGAAGCCGGAGGTGTTGGTGATGTGACAAAACAGTTGGAGCAGCAAACATTGGAGGAAAAAGAGAGGGAGGAGGATGGAGAAGAAGGTAACTCCTCACCACCACCACAATCATCATCGCCATCACCATCACCATCATCATCATCTGAAGTGGTGACTGTGTTGAACTTTAAGCCCCGGAAAGTGCACGGTGAAATTCAGCTGGTCATATCTGCAATCTGATTTTCAGTAGCACACTGGGAATTGTGCCCAACTCTCCTGTCGATATTTCTCACTTTACAAACGGTATTGAAACTAATGATGCTTTCAACAGATGGGGATGAGGGAGAGAACTCGGCTGGGAAAAAGAAGAAGAAGAAGAAAAAGAAGAAAGGCTGTAAGCCATTTTTTCTTAGTGCAGCAAATGCATCACTACAGTGACACATTACCGTTTAAATTAAATGCACATTTATTCGTTCCAGAATTTGAATTGAAACGAAATTCACATCACAGTGACAGAATACTTATCGTCACAGAGGCACATGAGCTTTTTTTTCTGTAGCCACCTTTAAAAAGCACTTGAAAACGCATCTCTTCCGTCAACACCTGACTGACAATCACTAACTCTTCTTCCTTTCTACCTCTGCTATAAAAAAAAAAAAAAGAAACCCTTCTTATCCTTAGCTTTGTATACTGTGCTGGGCTTTAACCAGACTCGTTTTTGATGCACTTGTGCTTTTTGTTACCTTGTGGTGTTATATTGCTTCCATTGTCTTCCTCAAATGTAAGTCGCTTTGGATAAAAGCGTCTGCTAAATGACTAAATGTAAATGTAAATGTAGGACTGTACAATGCGCACACACTTTTCTGTGTTTGAATTGTGAGTCTGCAGCCTGAATTGGCTGCATCAGAATCACTTCAAGTCATTAGGTAAATACAACAGGTGCACAAAAGCAGTTTGACTTGGTTAATTAGTGTCATGAGAGTTACATAATGCAGTGCTGACACGGGAGTTATAGGACAAAATGCGACAGGACCGTCGAGTGGACAGGACAAAATGAATGACATCATACGCAACATAAACACATACGAATGCAATGAAAGCCGAGTACTGCCAGTGTTGAGTAAGTGAACTGAAAGTAGGTGATTCCTAAAAAGTGTGCTACATATATATCATTATAACCCACTATGTGACACAAGTGCTTTTATATTGCCAAATATTTTTTCAGCAATATAATCCAATGGGTTTCTTTTACTGAGTGGTGTCTTACTTAATTAGCTCTGTAGGTCAGGAGCTGCACTGTATTCTCTAGCTAAGTCATGAACATGGGGAGGATAACTGGTGTTTTCTTCTCTCTCTCCTGCTGCTTTCCTCTGCTTCTCCTTCTCTCTATCTGGGCCACAGTGAAGGGACAGACTGACCCGCCGTCGGTCCCTATTTGTGAGCTCTATCCCAGCGGAGACTTTCCAAAGGGAGAGGAATGTGAATATCCACCATCGAAAGACGGGTTTGTGACCTCCACATTGTCCCTCACACTGAGCAGCAGTCCTCCACTGTGTGACATGCCTATTTTTCATTTAGGTCTCTCTGCTTTGCACTTATTCATATTGGACAACTCAATGAGATGCAATGTTTAGGGTGTGGTCGAATTTCCTGTTCATGAGCAAATAAATAAATAATATATACATGTCATCAGATTTGGCCTCTTTTGAAAAATATCAACACCATTTTCACCTGTGCAGAGTTTCTACAAGAGTGTGTCATATCCTCATTACAAACATTTGTATAATGAGTCCCTCCTCTCTGTGGTGTGCCTGTCTACCTCCCACCAGACGCAGTGCAGCGTGGCGGACCACCAGCGAAGAGAAGCGGGCGCTGGACATGGCCAACGAGGAGATGTGGAGTGATTTCCGGCAGGCGGCCGAGGCACATCGCCAGGTGCGCTCATATGTCAGGAGCTGGATCAAACCAGGGATGACCATGATTGACATCTGGTGAGACATGCACTGAAATATTGTCATTGAGACCCTTTTAATGGAGGCATTATGCCTCAGGTAGGATACCTGCTCATACCTGCCTGGGCTCATCTGAAACAAAAATTGACATGGTTTCAGTACTTCTTTGCCCTAGCCTGCAAGGAACTGTTAAACTGTTAAAATGATCAATGAAAGCAGGAGAACTGCTTTGTGGTTTCAACCTCTTCTGGAAGCGTTATCTGCCCTGACAGCAAACTCATTGTTCCTGTCATCCATTGTCCCTTTGTGCTGCGTTCTGTTCCTGGCAGTGAGAAGCTGGAGGACTGCTCCAGGAGACTCATCAAAGAAAACGGGTTAAAGGCAGGCCTGGCCTTCCCAACTGGCTGCTCAATCAACCACTGTGCTGCCCACTACACCCCAAATGCAGGAGACCCCACCGTGCTACGCTATGACGACATTTGCAAAATTGACTTTGGAACGCACATCAACGGTAAGAGCTCGCTGATAACTTTTTAAGTGCTTTTGGAGTTATGCTGTGCCGTTTCACACTTGGCATTTATTATGACATGGTAAAATGATGATTGCATTATACTTCTTACTGCCTGGAATAAACTGTTCGTGTGAGTTTATTAACTTCCACTTTTTTTAGATGAATAAATTCTGAATATTCCTACAGAATGATCACCTCATAGAAACAGTTATAAATAACGAAAACGTTTGGTCTTTCAGGTCGAATAATAGACTGTGCCTTCACCGTCACTTTCAATCCAAAGTATGACAGGCTGCTGGAGGCTGTGAGAGACGCAACTAACACTGGCATTAAGGTAACACAGCTTCCACCAACCCACCATACATGGTGCTTCTTTGCACTGCTGGTTACCCTTTAAGATAGAAAACATCCTGACTACTTACCAAGGAGCGAGAATCATCATTTTGAGAGCCGTGACATACAACTTTACATAATATGTACATTAACTAATATGTACATTATGAGGAAGTGAATATTTAAAATAAGAAAAGAATAATAGGAAAATTTAAGTCTCACAGCAGCAAAATTAAGTACAAGAACAGATGCATTAAAGAAGGGGTGGCAAATATTTCTTACTATCCAGACTGTCTGTGTGTGAGGAATGTAATATGCCGTGTGTACTAATGTGAGTGTAAACACCTCTCTGTCCCAGTTTGCAGGAATTGATGTGCGCCTGTGCGATGTTGGTGAGACCATTCAGGAGGTCATGGAGTCTTATGAAGTGGAGATAGATGGGAAAACATATCAAGGTAATATGATGTCATCTATCATCTTGTCTTCACGAACGAGGTTCAGCGCTGCTTCCTGTTTATTAAACCTCTCTGTCGTGTTCTCTTTGTAGTGAAGCCAATCAGGAATCTCAATGGTCACTCTATTGGACAATACAGGATACACTCAGGGAAGACAGTCCCTATTGTTAAAGGCGGAGAGGCCACGAGGATGGAGGTTTGTACAGCAGCTTACTCGATTCAGCTTAAAATATTATTTCATCCGCGCAGCGTGTGGATGTGATTAGAATCTGGAGAAAAAACAACACTGCAGACTCTTTTTACTGGAGTGTCTGAAATTAAACCTTTATTAGCTGCTTGACCTTGCATATAAATAAACCCTTTTTAATTCCAAAGTGTAATTGGAAGAACATGTGGCTGGTTAGGGTTACGGCGGGGTGTGGGGGAAGCGTTCCAATTCACTGCTCTAACAGCTTCTTAGTCACCCTCGTCAGCACTTTAATTACACCTTTAATGGAATTACCAGCCGCATCGAGTAGCAACACGTGTTCAAACTCCAGCCCCTCATTTCACTGTAAGAGCACTGGATTGTGGGCCTCCAGAGTTCATTAACAGACCTGTACTTCACCAAGGAGAAACATGGCTTTGCACTATCTTACATTAACCAAGACTACGCTGACATCCATGCCTGCCTCACACCCGCACAGCTGCAGCACATGACTGTATTTGGACAGAACTGAGCATTTTAATTGGCAAGTTGCTGCGTCAAGCTTTTTACCTGATGGTTCCAGAAGAGTGGGGGGGGGCTGCTGATGTGGCAGCTTTGCATGTTGTATTTTAAGCTGAAGTGTGTTGGTGTAACAGGGCCATTGCCCTCTTTGTGTTCAGAGAGAGCATGGCTAGAGTGGCAGCTGGGTGTGCCACGGGGCTGCTAGCACTTTGACTGATTATCAGTGCAGTGAGAGAGGGTGTCGCAGTGTTATCAGCTAATACCACAGGGACTCCAACAACACCCGTGTGCTGATAGACACAAAACGCCAATGAAACACAGCCAATTAACTCACACGAGGCACTGCTCCAGAAAGGACACTACTGTCCTTAATAGACTACACACGAATATGTCAGCCGCTGGCATCTTAAGGTTTTTGTTAAATTTACACTCAGTCCCCCAGGATTGTTTTTGTCCTTTCAGTATCATCATACCCACTCAGCCCTGCATGAAGGTGTACAATTTGATAATGTGACCTTTTCTTACCTATAAAAGACTTTCATAGTTATTCTACATTTTACATCAACAGCCAAATAAAGTGTTTCGTTTTTGTCTTTTTTGTTGTTGTTGCCTCTCAGGAAGGTGAAGCTTACGCCATTGAGACATTTGGCAGCACAGGAAGAGGTGCAGTCCACGATGACATGGAGTGCTCGCATTACATGAAAAACTTCAATGTTGGACATGTTCCAATAAGGTTGGCTCTGCTGTTTTCATCGCAGCACCGTCTTGAAATGCAAAATATTGATTCAGAAAATGTGTTTATAGGTTGATTTGCTCCTCACATTCTGTCTTCCAATCTCTGATTCTAACAAAAGAAACTGTGCATTATATCTGCATGTACAGAGTCAGCCTCCAGTTGGTCTCAGCGTTGACTCTATTTTGTCACTGTGCTGCAGACTTCCAAGGGCTAAACATCTGCTGAATGTGATCAATGAGAACTTTGGCACTTTGGCATTCTGCCGCCGCTGGCTGGACCGCCTGGGCGAGAGCAAGTACCTGATGGCATTGAAGAATTTGTGTGACCTTGGCATCATAGACCCGTACCCACCTCTCTGTGACATCAAGGGCAGCTACACCGCCCAGTACGAGCACACCATCCTGCTCAGGCCCACCTGCAAGGAGGTAGTAAGCCGGGGAGAAGACTACTAAGCAGCGCCAAAACTCAAGGCGAACCAGGAGGAGCATGACCGCTCTGAGACAACAAACCTTTGCAGACTGATAGCAATTATGCAATATTTCTCTGACCTAAATTTCCACAGCTTGAGTACCTTTAGGTAATTATTTTAGCAAGAGCAAAATAATTGTGCTATGGCAGTAGCTTACTAGTATTTTTATTCCAAAGGATCAAGCCACTAGACAAAGGGCATATCTTTAAGAAATATAGTGTTGTCATTTTAGTCATAATGTCATATTTTGATGTGCTGCTTTTAGGAAATATGCAAAAACAAATATATGTAAAAGAATCATGCAAAAACTGTTTTGGTGAACATCGCGCCTAAAACTGGTTCTTCATTGCCTTGTTAAGACCTTGTGAGGGAAAATAACTGCTATGAAATATTTATATTTCTATATTTCTTTGCTCTATTTTAATTTGAGGCAGTTTTATAAGAAATAAATTGGTATAAATCTTGCATTGATTACTGTGTACATATTTATAAAAGCTTGAGTGTGCACCATACTCAATTAGATTACCAATACCTGATCCTGTAAAGGTGTATTTCTCTCTTTTAACCAAAGGAGGGCAGTACTAAATCATGGGTCAAACATCAGTCAGCAACCTCTACTAATAAAGATGTTACAGAAAGACACATTAGGCTATTCATAGCCTCGTGCTTCAGCATAATGTCACCATGGAATGAAATAGACATTTCCAAGAAGCACTGAGAATGAGCACACTGGCATGTAGTTTATGCAGTTTACGAAAAAAAAAAAAAAAGAACATGTAGGACACAAAAAGAGTGTTACAAATATCACATTGATGGCAGAGTACATTCATGCAAATCACCACTTTGTCTTTAACAAGAACATTTCCAGCACATTTTCTCTTCTTTTGGTAAAGTCTTTGGGACAAGGACATGTGCGGTGATGTCATGGTTGAGGAATGCATCATGGCTCCTCACAGAGTTTGTTCTTCTCCTTGGAGACAGCGGTCCAGGTCCTATTCTTAACTGGGCCTCGCTCAGAAATTGCCTGTGTACTCTGGACCTGATACACTGTGATGTCAATGAATACCCAGGCTTTTAATACATATTTATTTTGGGGCAACAGAAGTCAAAGAGAAGCATATGTTAAGAGAGTGTGTGCTCTCTTTCTCACACACACACACACACAGGCTCCCACAGGGTCGGGTTCAGAGAGGCCTTCTCAAGGGAATCCTTCTCATATGGAAGCAGGTCGTAGGAGGACAGCAGAAAATCCTCACAGAAACAAGTCTGACTTAAGCAAACTGACAATGAGACGCTCTTGTAACTGAACCAGTTGTAACAGCAAACTCACTCCCGACTGTTTCAGCCAGTTGCACGTACGCCAGACCAGAGTGGTGGAGCGGAGTGTGTTTTGCTCTTGTCAGACAGCAGGCGGGCAAGTGTGCCGGAGCAGAGTAGAGCTGTTCAGATTAGGTCGCTGGATTCCTTTAATGTTTTTTTCATCCTCTCCCCTCATCCAAGAGTTTCTTGTTCTGACCTGCACAGTCCCAGACTCCCTGACAAGGACATCAAGCATATGCACACATTGACACACACATTCTGATGTTGACTCATTCATGATTTATCACCAATACCAGTGAGACGACAAGGATAATTCAATAGGACAGTAACAGTAGGACATAACTATGTTTTGGCTCATCACCTCAGCATCTTTGGCCAGGAAATAAAGTATGACGGAGTATTTAACAAGCATTCATTATTGTTCTATGAATAACCTGGAAAGAATTATAAACGGAGG
Organism: Coreoperca whiteheadi; assembly: GCA_011952105.1. Taxonomy (NCBI): domain Eukaryota; kingdom Metazoa; phylum Chordata; class Actinopteri; order Centrarchiformes; family Sinipercidae; genus Coreoperca; species Coreoperca whiteheadi. The sequence goes on along the minus strand of CM022474.1, from coordinate 10,750,899 downwards.
CACATCATACAGTAACACAGGAATAAAAGTCCAACATCCACTTTTGTCTTTGTCTGGATGAAAGTCTTTATGGCTTGCTTTGTTCTCTTTGATTCTTAAGTGACTGTAGTCTGGCGAGGTATCTGCTTACAGTATGTGCTCTACCACAGGTTAACAACAACCACAGAATTGTAGCATTGCAGCTGTTTCTTGGGGCTGTGGATTCCACTTTGGAAACAGAAGAAACAGTGAAATTCCGGTAGTAGGCATGGGGTTTTGCTTTCATTTCAGCATCCAAGCAATGTCCCTCTGTTTTTTGCACACTCCTTCACTCATCCAACAAAATGATCCTCAGCCTCTCCATCCCTCTGTCCATTGCAGTTCTTGGTGATGCCCTACCAGTGGCCACAGTCCTTTCTGAGGATGTGAACGATTTTGCGCCCCAGGCTTGACTTCCAGGGTTTAACCAGGCTCTTGGTGTTGACCATCAGTCGGCCGGTTTTCCAGTCCTCATGACCAGCCACTACATACTCAGATCCTGGAGAAGAGAACGCAAAACGTAAACTGAGAATGTCACTAAAATACACAGAACAGGAGAAAAATCACTGTGGGAAGCATGCTATGTAAAACACAAAAATAAAAATAAAAGATGCACCAGTTAATTATGGTGCTGCTATGGCTGGCTTGGATGAATGTTGCCATAAATTACTATTGTTAAAGTGTTAGATGTAAGATAGTCTCATAACAGAGAGGTGGCCCTAATCTTTAAGCTGTAAATGTCCATTAAAAATGAGTGATACTAGGACGTTGGCACCCAATCAAAGCCTCTGTGAGCAGCAACAAAGATCCTCTATTCAGCACACAGCTGGCAGATTTTCCACTCAAGAGTCGACTAATTAATATGTCTCTCATTGGAAGTGGCTGGAGCTGACCTGGGTTGAGGATTGGACAGGTACAGCCTTGGATGGTCCAGGACTCTGGGTAAAGGGTGATGCTTTCCCTCTGGATCTTCATCTGAGGGTTCTGGTGCAAGACCTTCTTGACCTTGACCTCCACCTCCGCATGTGAGCCTTTATCGTGAGCTGACATTACCCTCACCACCAGCACTGCCAAGGCAACACAAACAGTCATTCAACAAACAAGCAGCCTAAACCTACAGAACACAATACATCAGTGCTGACTTTCCACTTCTCCACTAATCTTTTTCACCATAGATAGAGGTTAAAGGGGAACTCCACCAAATTTCCACATCCAAATGAGGAGAATTACCAAGCCTCTTAAAACAGTTGTATAATGTCTTCTGTGGTGCTGGAGGAGCTTTTCAAGTGTAGGAAAATAACTGGAGTGATGTCATGAGGATATTTTTCTCAGCTTGGGTTTTGGAGACTGCAAATTTTTGACAGACAGCCTGTATTATAAACTGGGGGTTTGAAACTACTAGGCAGGGAGAGTCTAACGAAAAGATACTATCGAGTTGCAGCGGGGGGAATTGTAGGATCCAGTGTTGGATCCTCTGTAGGGAAGCGCACTACTAAATTTCTTGAGTACTTTAAAAAGATACCCTGTGAAGTATTTGACCACTAGTAGTGCTATGGAACAAAGCTTTGTGAGATTTTGGATGTAAATAACGCAGATTTCAAAATGTCATAATTTCCAAAATCAGCTTTTCAAATGTTTTTATGTGGAAGAAAACACTTTTAACACATTTGATAGGCCTCAAGAATACACAATGTGTTTTTATGAGTAACACTGAATGTAAGCAGAAACTTTGTTTGTTTAAAATAACTCCACAGGCACCTTTAAAGAATCACAAGAAAAGATATCAAGTGGAACAACCAGGGGCATTTTTCAACGATTGTGTTATAGACGGATCTGATTGGTTTTAAACAGCCATTCACCCTCCTTCACTGCCATGACTGGCTCACACAATACTGAATCAATTCACTCTGTCAAATAGCACTTACCATAGTCATACTCTGCAGCACAGAAGAGTTTAGGGCTGCCAAGGGTTACTTCTACACACTCACATTTCTCTGGAAAAATTAAACATGATTAATAAGATTCATATAAATCACTTCATCATGATGTATAGATTTCAAGTTCAAAACCAGCATTTTACCTATGTGGGTTGATGAGTGTGCAGTGTATTAAGTGTGATATGACCTGTGACTCTGTGACTCACCAGAGTGGTGCAGTGCAGAGAAAAGCTCCTCTACCCTAAAGAGTGCCGTCTCACTATTATTGCTGCTGTGTCCCATGTGGCCAGTGGCTGTATAGAAGACCTCCACATTTGAGCTGTGCCGCAGAGGTAAAACCAGTCAGAGGTAGGGCTCCACTCAGCGTTAATCATCCAGAATGCACTCTACCTCTAAACCATACATCACTTTATCCAAGTACAAACACATATGGATATGGTATTAAGTCTTGGCTCTCACCCAGATATGCAGTCACCGGTGTATGGGTCACAGTCCCCTGTACAGTCACATGGACGACAGCCGTATTCATGAAGCCCCCAGTATCCCAGCTTGCAGATGTCACAGCGGGGGCCTCCGACACCAGGCTTACAAGTGCACTCCCCACTGCTAGGGTTACAGAGAATGCTACCTCCTGAGAGGACAGAGCCTACAGGGTGGCAGGAACAGGCTGCAGAGGTGAAGGGTGACAGAACAACAGGACTGCATGTTAACATTTCTGTTTGTAAGTCAAAAGACGTGTCTCCTTTTCCGGCACAGACTGAGAAGCACTCAGTAAACATGATGAGCCTGCATGTATGCAAAGGACAAACAGACTTGTAGATACACATACATATTTAGAGTGTACACAGCGAACTCCCATGGCAATATAATAGTTAAATGTATATCACTCCCTCTCTATGCTGTCAGACCTGCTGCCTGATGGTCCGTTGTGATGACACATTGATTTTTGTTACGGACTTGCTTCATTTGTTTCCAAAAATGGCATGTTTGTTCTAAAAACATTCAGCAGCATGCCTGGGGGGGGGGTTAGAATGGGAAAAATGTGCTTGCATGGTTCATGGGAAATTCCTCCATCGTTTGCAATTACAGTCACATTCCAAAACAGTGCGGTCTTCGTCATTCGTGCTAAGGAGCGGACAAGAATCATCTTACTATCGCATCACTGGCAGGGCAGTGAATAAGAAAGGTGCTGGGGGAAAATACCCTATCAAAGAGCTCAATCTGCTTTAATCTGGAGGGTCGAAGAAAAATCTAATCTCCATTACTGTCCTCAAAATGTCAAAGGCTGCCCATCTTAATTGGAACTTTAAGCTGGCATATATCCAGACAGGGTTATGGTTTAAGGAAAAAAGAAGCTACAGTCTGAAGAAAAAGAGCTTAAGGGCCTTACGTTTGCAGGAGTCTGGGGCAGTTTTTGGTCGGCTGGGGTCTCTGAAGAAGCCCTTCTTACAGTTCTGGCAGTGCTGGCCCTCTGTGTTGTGGCGGCAGTCGTCACACACGCCACCACTCCGCCGTCCTGTTGCTAGCCACAATCCACGACGGAAGTGACAGCTCTTGGCATGACCATTACACTTGCACTCTAGGTTTAGATGGACATGTACATTCAAACAGACTGAGAGGTTTTTCTTTGCCCAGCTGATCTTTGAACTTTGACAGCTCTTAAAGTGGCTGACACAAAAAGAGGAACTGCTAAGCTATTCATTATGCGTGACTGTCTAAAAGGTTACATGTGATTTATGAGACTAAATTCATTTTTGAGATAAGTCAACGTTCTGTGTGTCCTACTCTGCATTTGACTCTCTTGCCCCATCACTCACTCTGGCACTCATGTGGTGTCCCAATGATGCCGTTGGCAGCCTGCCAAGGTTGGTCATTGAAGAGAGGTGCACAGCGCTCGCAGTGGTCACCCGCTGTGTAATGTCTGCAAACACACTTGCCATGGACCTGCCAGGCAAACACCAGTCAGAAAATGGTTTTATTTGTATTGTATCTGCATGCATATTTTTAATTGTTGGCTAAATGTTTATTTCAAGTCCTGCAAGAACATTGCACACGTAGTTTGTAAGCACTGCAACATACTGTATATTGTACTATGTTGTACTGTACTCCCACTCTTTCGAAGTCATGTATTTTTGAGAGAGTTTCATTGTGTTCCTCTTGAACTGTTAATTTTTCTTTATTTTGAGATGTTTATCACCCTGGGCAGGTTGGATGGTTAACCACATCTGCCATCATAAAGCCTATCATCAGCCTATTGGTGTATATATGGGTGTGGTGACCATTTTAAAACATTTTGGCCTGACAATTATCCAACTGGGATCAAAAAAGTATCCATTTAAATACATTTGTGGTTTGGAGTCAGTGTACAGGCATTTCAGCTCTTTTCATTGATGCTGATTTCCAGCAGCCTTGCACCTATATGTGATGTGTGTAACACTTCTTAAATATTGCAACATATACCAACATCTACATGTAAAATCACAGTGGTTACACACTGTGCAGCTTATTACCGCCTGTCTACACATGTCTACACCCCCTTAGACCATGTTGGAATTAAATTGGTGCTTCTATGCTCCATTTACTGTAAAGTGAATAACATGACAGAGACTATGGTTGCATTAGGCTGAATACCATAATTAAGGTTTCCACATCCTTAAATCCCTGTAATGGTAGGTAAAGCTGTGGCCTATTATCCAGTCTTCACTACAGCCTTCAGATTCAGCAGCACATACCAGCACACAGCTGATTAACAAGGGAGTGGTGGGAACAAAACCCCAAACGCTCCACTCCCAATCTCACATAAAACAAATCAAAATGGAGACAAAATGCAGCCATTGGCAGATTTCAGTGTGGCACAACATCTCAGTAACTTTTCACAACAAAACAAACCGTGCAAGAGCTTTTTTTCTTGTTGGAGTATCATGCACCTGCAAGCTGTATGTTCACAAAATCCAGCTCAAAATCACTCACCATGTTATTGGGCTTCTGTTGGCCTGGTTGGTAGACCATGGCTGGCACACAGTGGTCAGCATGACCATTACAAAGGCAACTGCCTTTGACAATAAAATCATAGATGGCATAATGATCTGTGGGGAGGACGGTGGCATGAGGATGTTTGGCCTGGCAGGGACACGGCTGGCGCTGCAGCAGACGGACTCTCAGGTTGGTGATCATGAGCTGGTCCTGGGCAGATGGTCCATAGGGATCAACTGAGTGCCAGGGCGACAAGGCTCGATAGATCACCTAGAGATTGAAGTAGAGGAGGCATAGAAGAAAATTTCTCAAAATCTGTGGCATTCCACTTGTAAAAGCTTCTCTAACAAGTGAAACAAAACAGATCTTCGAGATCTTACAGAGAGATCTTTCTGGCAGACCATGACGAAAACACAAATTATGTCAATTTCTCTTTTTTCTTGGTCTGCCAAATAAAAACAGGCATCAATCTGGCTCGGCTTTCATGCTCCTCAAATAGCTGCTATTATGGGAAAATCAGACTAGCTCAAATGTAAACATGGACAAATGGTTCTTGTTCTGCCTCATTAGGTTTTGTTGAATGTTGATCTTCAAGATACATCCTCTCTGTCTGTATATGAAAATGTGAACAGACATTTACAAAAACACAGTTCATTACTCTTCATCATCACATCAAGAATGAAAACTGTCAGACACACAATAAGGATTGTGTTAGGATTTTTATGGAAATAGAATTGAAAGCAGGAAACACGAGTGAATGAGTTCTAGGCCCAAAAATATATTCAACTGGACAAACGTTATCTTCAATACATTCTGTTTTATTTTTCAATCATAATCTCACAGCAGTTCTGTGAGTCAGTGAAGAGTGAAAACTCTCCACAATTTCTGTTTTTCAGGAGCTACAAATCTTACATTTAATTGAATCTAATTAAATTGAACTGACATTATTAAACATTTGTTAAGTCATTACATCCAAGAGCCTACACGTAACCTTTACTGAAATGAAACGTTTTCGTGTGCCATTTTAATTTTATAATTTACCATCCATAGTTAATCCATCGTGCATCATCATCAGTTTGTACTGCACACAAGAAAGAATCAATGCTGTATGATAATGAATACATTTTTTACCATGGGGTTAGTGATACAGTACAGATGTAAACAACAAGATATACTGTATAATCATTTCACTTGACAAATAAGCTCAATTCTGATCTCATAATTGCAGTGTGTTTGCAACAAGTATGTGTCTTGCAACAGTACGTCAGCTCTCTTGTGTAAGCCCCTCACCCTTTATAATTAGTGTCTCTTGCTCAACATGCAAAGACATCCCCAAAATGTTGTGTGAAAATGTAAAGAGTTACTTTATCACTGAAACTCTTTGCAATTATGAGATCAGTGAAAAGCATATATTTATTTAGATGTTCAACCAGGGCCTCCCAATGTGGTCCGAGGCTTTTTGGAGCAAAACAAATCTTTACTAGCCAGTGAGAGTCTCTCTTTTACACCATCCGTGTAATGGTCTGCTCATGAATTAGCCATATCTGCTTTTCTGGCTCAGACCTCCCTGTGATGATACAGCAGGTCCAAAAAATGCTTTGAGGGAACATCAGAGGTAAAAGTGAACATTGATATTCTAGCCGTGCATGTCAAAGCAGTTTGCCGCTTAAAAGGCTGGCCTAACAAAAAAGGCCCATCAGCGGAGATCAGTTTACAAAGCTTGGTCAACTGTTTGTTCAGTGGGTTGTGTGATAACAGCTTATAGTGCATCCTGGTGCCAATAAATGGACAACAGGAGCAGAGCAGATGGTGAGTGTTACTGCTGTGAAGTGCTGGGGGAATGTCTGGCAGCATGTTTTTGATGTGGTCACTCTCAGATCTCAGAAATCACAATCAAATATTTAAAACGTTTTCTTTATCCTTCGGACCTTTCTCTAAAATCCCCATCCTTCGCGCACCTCGAGTTTATTCGTAATAGAGCTCTGATTCAGTAAAGATTAGGGCTGGTTGGTAATTCTATATTATTGTCCACCACTTTCTGTGGAATCATATTGTGACAATATGATCATATTGTGTTATTGATTTTCCAAAATCTGTTATGTCAATTAAGGATTCAGCCAATTTAAATTTAAAACTAACAAAATGAATATTAGCTGTCAGTGTTCTTGTTTTATAGATGTGAAGAGGTTTGTCTAACGTAATACTTAACAGTGAAACACAGTTCCTTGCATTGAATGCCAATTTGATCATTTTATAGGTTATATTACTTGCATTTGCCATATCAAGATATATATATCTCAATATTGGAAAAATATAGAAGTAATATTAACTTTAGTCATACCACAGAGCCCTAAAGGACAGTCATATAAAAGGTGCAGACACTTTTACCCTTGTCTTGTTAAAGTGTACTGGTATGTCTACTCTCCGATGTGTAATAACTCTGCATTCTGCCCAAGTAGGACTTTATAGTGTCAGGGGAATATTTATCTGAAAAGTTATTTTTTATAATAACAGACACAGTGATCAATTTTGGAGTTGAATTAACAGCTACAGTGTTGTTTTACAATACTCAACTAAATGGATCTATAGAGGGGCATGGTGGGGGCAGCTGCCACCCCTCCCATGAGGCTTGCACCCCCAGCTTTCCTGCTCTTAAAGATTTTATTGTAAAACAATGTCATTTTCAGGCACCTCTATGTCCCTAAGCTGTCAGTGATCATTCCCACCTCATGGTATGTTTTCTCTCTCTCTCTTCATATCAATTCCCGTAAAGTAATCACGTTCACTAAAACATGTTTTTAGTTATTAGCTATCTTCTGTAGGTCATTTACCTACATAAATAGTATGCCTATGTAATTGTATTTGTCCCCCCCATGCCACACTTCAAAAATCACTTGCCACCCCATGTAAAACCCCATGGTCTAAAAACCAGCCACTGTACTTACCTCTCCTCTGGTACAAGGGAAAGCTCCAGAATACTTTGAGGTGCAAGTTGCTCCACTCTCCTCGACTGGCGACCCCTCTTCCAGGCCAAACACCTCCTCACAGTCCCAGGCAAAATGCCTGAGGGCCTTCCATGTGTGCCCGTGGTCTTGGGAGCGCTCCAGCACCATGGCAGCGGGGCGGGGTGAGCGGAACACCAGGATGAGGTGGGTGAAGAGGAACTCCGTCTCCAGGTCGAGCTGGAGCGTCTCCTCCTTCACCCCGTCTGCAGACTGCCACCAAGTGTCAGGGTAGCGGAAAGAGGAGTCGCTCATGGCAGAGGGAGGGTGCGCCTGGCTGGGGACAGCAGAGTTGCACTTGCTGCATTTTGCTTCCGAGCAGGACTCCCTGCTGCGCGGGGCAGCAGTCTGTTTGTAGAAGCAGTAGGGCTCCGAGGAGTTGGAGCCGCAGACCGACTGGGTCCTCAGCACTCGACCCTGGGCCAAGTTGCCCATGCGGGGGTTGCAGGCTCGGCCAGAGCAGCGGCTCTCCACAGCTGGACGTTTGGATTGAGACATTTCTGGTAAGAAAAATGTGTTTACAGTTTTAATGAAGGCGAGAGAAGAATTGCAGTTCTTAATCGACTTTTTTTTTTCACAATGGGCACGCCATCGGTTCCCGCTTCCCCAACTCCCTTTCTTGAATCCACTTATGATGCTGTGAGGCACGTGGATACAACGTGGAATGCTTGTTTTATTCACTCACATCTCCATAAAGTGCGTGCGTAAAAGTCTCGTTCACACAGGTTCAAACTCACCGACTGAAAGAGGAGAGGATGTGCACACCAGGATAATGACAAGTAAAGTCCACAGTCTCATTCTTAAGGGGTTGTTGTAGCTACTTCTACATAAAGTCACCTGTCGTTTAACGCGCCCTCGACAGCTTGATCCAAGGATATCCAAACGTTAATAATCCAACACGTTCCTTTAAAATATAAAATAACTACAGACGTTTAGAAATTAAGAAACACAACAGACTGGAACGTAATCTCATTTCTGCCTGGCATAGTGTAGAAATGCCTCGTTACACTTAACTCGTATTATCTGAAAGCTGTGCAGTCATTATCCAGATTTATTCCATCCCACGCACTTCAGGGTTCAAATAGCTGTGGGGAGTTCATTGACATTTAGGAATATGAAGAGGTTAGCACCGCCCTCTTCTTGTCTTTTCCCAGACCCCTCCCACTCTGATTCCAAAGATCAGACTTCCCAAAAGGAGCAACAATATTAAAAGCATCTCTTTTTGGCATATGTGTATTTTAAAAGGGGTGTTTTTCAGAAAATGTTGATTAGGATGATTACAATGATGATTATGATTATGATATTTTTACTTTGTCATCATCCTTATATATTTTCACCATTAACGAACAATCAACTTGCACATAGGTTCATTTGTATTAGCCTCAAACTAATAAATGCATATCTTACCCTAAAGCAGCATTAAAGTTTTTCTTTACATTTCTCAATAAGCACTCATAATGAAAGAAGTTAGTTGTCATCAGATTTAGAGAAGAAAAGCAGTAGTCCAAAATAATAACTGAGACATGTAGCTTGCCTCCACACACCACCCAGGCACTCGAGTGCTGACCGACAAGTGTGTCATTGTGTTGCATTCCTGCCGCATATTGTTTCTAAAGGCAACTCATTAACCATGCTTTAACTTCCTCGTCAGACAGACCTCAGGGGTCGCACAACCCTTGACCCCAATAATCATCCTTTTCTTTTTTTCTACTTTAACAGTGACATCACTTCATTTTTAAGAAAAAATATGGATATATGATACTACAGGTAACTTTGCCAGTGGCTAACAAGATTTATCATAATCATTTGATACCATGTGAAAGCTTTAAAGTGTTGACAGTCTGAGAAAAAAAATGGAATGGACTGCCAAAGACAGGACAGGCTAATTAGTGAAGGTGAAAAGGCAACAGTGTCATTGAGAATATACATCATACCTGTGAATAATGAGGTCAGGAGTAATCTGTTCTCACTGTGCACATCACCTGTCATATGAATCATCCTCTCACATGTGTGCATGTATATGTAAAAGGACAAGAGGTGGGGGTAATGAGCATTCTCAGTCTCTTCCCTAAGGCATCCCGGCCCGAGTCAGGACATTCCTGGAATAGTACGACTCTCGTCACAGTGAGGGCCTCTTCTTTTTAAAGGGGACAGGGTTCATGTCTGTGTGTTTTTAGATTTGCATGGGTTATTTCGGTTGTCTCCAGAAGATCCTCTGGGGCAAGGGGTGATGCACCTTGAGCTGTTCTCTTTGTACATCACTTGGATGTTTTTCAATCCTCAAATCCCAGGAGTCAGTGCTGCAGGAAGGATGTCTAATCTCGGCCAGTCTGTGGTGTATTTCACTGGCAGGATGAAAGCAGCGCGCAACTCCAGCTGTTTGTTGTTTTTCCTCTGTTACACAAATTGAATTCTAATGAGCCACAACATTAAAGGAATAGTATGACATTTTGGAAAATACACAAATACAGTAGTCGCCTCTTTTGCCAAGGGTTAGACCAGAAGATTGACACCACTCTCATGTCGGTATGGTAAATGTGAAGCTAGTAACAAGATCTGCCTAACAGCACCTCTAAAGCTCACTAATTAACACGTTATACCTTGTTTGTTTAATCCATACAAAAAGTAAAGTGTAAAATTTCCCTGACCAGTTCTAAGCTGGGAGCAGTCACTTCCCGGAGTCATGGTGTCACAGTGTGGTTGCCAGGCAACCATCTGAGACTCCAGGAGGTCACTACACCATGCCCAGAAATAGTCCTCCACATAACCCACTGTAAAACCCCAATTTGTCATTTTCACACTTTGGTTTTTGTATGGTTTAAGCAAACAAGATATATAATGTGTTAATTAATGAGTTTAAGAGGTGCTGGTAGGCAGATTTAATTACTTTTGGACAGAACCAGACTAGCTGTTTCCAGTCTTTATGCTAAGCTAAGTTAACAGACTGCTGCTGGGTGTAGCGTCATATCTACAGTACAGACATGAGAGTGGTATCAATGTTCTCATCAAACTCTCAGCAAGAAAGCGAATAAGCACAATGTCCAACTATTCCTTTAAGAGAATATACACTGTTGTCTTATTCCATTAAAAAGCTGGCTCAAACCATTTGCTGTATGATTAAACAACCACAGGCAAAGACTCATGTATCTATCTGGGAATACTGCAGATAAATGCAGTTATGAATAAACTGTAATGTCAGGAATTACAGCACAGTCCGAGGGGTTAGTTCAATAACACATGAAATACTGGGATGAAATACTTCTCTCATCCTTAAATTACGTCCCTGCCTGCTACAGTCTGGTGCTGGTACTCCACAGCAAGTAGTGCTGCTGTGGCCTCGTCATCTAATGGCTGAATAAGATGACAGACACGGGGCCGTTCCACCGCTGCTGGCCTGCTTCATTTCCAGACTGTAAAAGGATATGGTTCCCTACCCCCTCATGCTGCCATGTCACCTAGTACCTTCAACTCACTGAACCGTCATAACCCTTGCAAGTAATCTGTCTACTCCCCTGTAAGAGCCAGACAAAAAGCCAGACATGCTCCAGGCAGGGAGGGTAGGTGCCTTGCCTGCAGGCTAGGCATTAAACAGAAGGCTCCAAACACCCTCTGTCACTGGCTTCCTTGCTCCTCACTTCCATCTTTATGACGTTTATCACTGCTATCTGTCGGCTTGTTCCTAGCCATAACATTGCCCTCGCCCACATTTCATCTGATGGTTTAATCTGTAACGACAAGAAAATGAAACAAAGTCTGCGTTACGTAAATATTAGTCCTAAAACTTAACGCTTTCCATGATGTAACTCATTTGGCATTAATACTGTTAGTTATTCATATTATACTATAACAGTAATAAGACTCTTGATACTACTTAGCACAGCGAAAGGCTTCTCCTATCCGTCTACACACATTCCCCTCACCCCCTCAACCTTCTCCATCCAGACACTTCCAGAAGTTTATACTCTATATTTTACATAACCTTTTGACACACTCTCTTATTGCAGAGGAAAGACTCAACAGATGACTGAGCACAAGCCTGATTTTAAGAGTGGACACAGAAACAGGGGAACTGTAGGAGTTTCAGCTTCATAAAAGCTAGGCAGGCAAATGTGTCTCAGTTTTTAGTGTTACGGGAGGGGAACGGAAAACCCACAGAGGGCTAAAGTGTACCTGTGTCATGTCATCTGCCACATGGCATGATTAAAAGCAGGAAAAAAACCCACAGTATCATTAACAGTGTGAAAGGAAATGGTGACACATTTTTAACATTGTACAAACCAGAGATGTGATTTCTTCTTTTGTGTATCTGACAGATGATAGCTGAAAAAGCTGACCAGCAGCCAAACAGGCAGACTTTTCTAATATTACAGATTGTGTTTACATGATGTTATAGCCAAAGGGGCCTATGTTAAGTGACGGTTTGACTGTTATAATAACACTGGAAAATAACCAAATGCATTTAGAATTCTGAACATGAAATTGTAGTTTTTGGTGGGGGGGTTTTCTTTTTGTTTTTTTGTATTGACTCATCACTCATAGTATTGGTGGAGGGAGCACCCCTATGTTTTACATCAGTAAGAATTGTATGTAGCATTTACATTTAATTTTTAATTTTAATTTTTTGTCTGATTGTTGTATTCTGTTAAGATGTAGTCAAATCCACTATTGTGGACAATAAAGTTGTATTATATCATGTAAGTGGAAGCCCTTCTCACAGCCTGAAAAAGTAAAATACAGAACTTAGTTCAGGATAAAGACATTTTTACTTGCTATATTTAAATATGAAATTGTTCGCAGTGCTCCACAGTAAGAGCTCAATTGACATTCATTAGCAAACACATGGCTCTGTCTTTTCCTGTCGGTACAAAAGTGTACAGTAAATTACAGTGCACTATCAAGAGTACTACTTAGTGAATACTTTATAATATTGGCATGCAGTATGGAAATTGGACACAGAGATGTGGTTGGCACAATGTCAAAGTATTATGAGTTGTTTGATCTCTAAAGAAGCTGTTTTCCATTGGGTATGGTGCATAGCAACTCTGAGGGCTTGCCTCTTTCAAAAAGCCAAGGTCACATGGGATGGCCCATGAGGATGTGACGGACATGGTGACCTTGGAAAGCAGATTGAAGAGTTCTGGTAGCTGTTAATCATGAGGATGCCTTCTGCTAAAACTTTGCCGAGAGAAATATCTCTGTTATTTATATAAAATTGCACCTACTGTTACATTTGATTGTAGTATTCACTGTTTTTAAACACACTTTAATGAAGAAGATAGTGCAAAAAGCCATAAAGCATTTGAAAGTTGGCGCTAGATTGAGGATAACCATGACGTTTGCGTTGTAAAGACGTATATTAGCGGTTGTGATTGATGGCAACATATCTTGAAAAACCCACCCTTCAAACGTTTTCCTTAGGTGGGTGAGGAAGGGGTTGGGGAGGGGGAGAGAGGATGATAATCTCAGTAAGAGATGGAGAAGATCTGGGGATTCGTTCCTGGCTGTATTAGGAAAGGAATGTCTTTAGGCTCCATGTATGTACCCATGTTGTTGTAATGTACTGTATGTAGGAGCAGCTACACATGTAACATGTTACCTTGCTGTCTGACAGGTCAGCACAAGATGAATATATCTTCATTTTGCATGAGCGGAGATGTACAGAGAGCAGCCTAAGAGCAAGGCCTATTTATCATTACAAGCCTTGAATAAACCTCACTGAAAGCAATTATTGTCGTCATTTTTCTGCTCAACTGACTCATTGATTTTCGGTTTACGTCTCAATGACCATTTCCCAGTGGTGGAAGAAGTACTTAGATCATTTACTATGGTCAAAGTAGCAACACCAAAACATAAAAATACTCTGCTACAAGTAAAATACACAAATACTCAAGTGTTATCAGGAAAATATAAAGTATCGAAATTAAACGTACTCATAATTCACAATAGTCCTTTTCAGAATGTTATATTATTGTATGATATTGTATTATTATTCGATTACCATTATTGTTTAATTAAACTTGTAACATTTTAATGTAGCTGTGGGCTGATGTGGGGCTAATTTCAACTATTTCATATACTAATGGGTTAGTTTAATCTGTAATAATACATCATATTTTATAAAATATGCTATGTTTTGTATGCAAGCAAATTAAGCTCTCAAATAAGTAAAGGGTACAATATTTAAGTAGACCTGGCCATGGCAGTTTTGTGCAGCTTGGGGATGTGCTGTCAGAAAACACTGGTGTTTTTCCATCACTGATACAAAAATCCTGTCAGATTGTACTTTCCCCTCTCTTGGTGCTGGCATGTCACAATGTGTGTAATTGCAGTTTATTTCAGTTTATGAATTCAGAGAATTATGACCAAACTGACAGTGATAACATTACTGCCAGGCCATGAAGGCGGATCTGTCAGTGTGACAAACGCATAAGAGGATTGTGACACAACATCAGAAAAATCCTCATTACATGCAATCAGCTGGCAAACCCCTAATGCCCTGATACTCAAACCCCAGACAAGGTCCGTAAGTGAAGCACATACTATATTTAAAATTGCACTTCTTTGCATAATCTTCATTCACATGGTTAGATTTCACCACAGTGGTAATAGTATGTATTATTTATGAATAGGTTATAGTTAAAATAAGGGTTGGGTTTTATTTGTATGCTGCACTTTGTTGCGTTTTTAAAAATTTTCACAAGCAAGAAATTATACCTCTTAGCCCTTACAGTTGAAGGTGTGTTGACTTAAGGAGACATTTTTCATTTCTCAAAATGAGGGAATATTGCCACCTAGTGGTTGAAATTGGATTTAGGTTGAAAGAAGGGTGATTTAGATTTTCTTTCAACGTTTCTATTGAAGAACAATGCAGTAATTTAATGTACAGAAATGATCTTATTCATAAGTTGGTTTTAGACTAATTAAAGAAATACAAGTCATCCTCAAGCTCCTCAATGCTCATCCCACATATAGTATGTGTATGCTCATATAGTATCATCTCAATTGTCTCAACAGTCGAGCATTTACTAAGCAGATATGATTAATTTACCTGTTTCTAGAAATGTCCTCACTGTATCTGGTATATTGAGATCCTAGGTAAAGCATTTCTTTAACTGCGTTGTTCAGATTGTGAAAAAGTGTTATATTTACAGCAAACCTTTTTTCCAGAAACGTCCCATGTGTCTTGTTCTCATGTATGAACCATTTATAGGCAAATATACATCTTCACAGCGCCTAGATTGGAAAAAAACAACATACTTTTGCACTGCATTAAGTGATTCTGAATAAGAGCATCAGGTAACTGTGTAAAATGTAAATGCTAAATCTTCACAGTCTCAAACTAAAACAACTGTATTTTAGGATGCAGAGGACAGGGTTAGATGGAGGCACATGATTCGCTGTGGCGACCCTTGAAAGGAAAAGAAGAAGAAGTTCACATATTTAGTTGCTTTTCATCTGTGAAATCTTAATGGGGAAATAGATCTTCTTCCCGGGTCTATCAAAGGAGTTTACCGTAACCTAATATATTAACTGGTAACTTAAGATGCTCCCGGTAAATTTTAGTCATCAGTGGGGTTATGTTGTGCAATAGCGAAGCTTGTAAAAGATGAATCCTATTTAGAGTAAAATGCAGTTATCGTGATATGCATTTTACTCACAGATCACTTAAACCCACTGTTGATAACTGAAAAGAACAATTCATGTTTACTTCACAGCTTACCATCAGTGATATCTTGACCACAGCAGATGTCAGCAATGCAGAGACAACAACAAAGTGTTTCCTACTCTACAAAGATAAACTCTCTGCAAACATAACAACAGCACCATTTCCTGTTGTTTGGGCACTGTAAGAGATGGCAGTGATGAAAGTGCAACTAAACTGCCTGTTATTCAGTGGCTTTACCATTCAGCTTGCATAAACGCTTCATTCATCTGAACCAGGCTGCAGACCTTACTGGATAGTGACGTAGGTACACCTTTATTTTAATCACCCGAGGATCGGTCTCACCTGTTCGAGTCTGATGTGTGACGTCACAGGGGGCAGAGCCAGAGGTGTGTTTTATGTTGATAATTTAGTAGTTTTCCCATCTTTAGCTGGGAATTTGTTACTTCGTTAAAATTAGGATGTGCCGTTTAGCAAAATAT
Organism: Coreoperca whiteheadi; assembly: GCA_011952105.1. NCBI lineage: Eukaryota > Metazoa > Chordata > Actinopteri > Centrarchiformes > Sinipercidae > Coreoperca > Coreoperca whiteheadi. The sequence continues at coordinate 10,734,824 of CM022474.1, read as the reverse complement.
GTTTTAAATTAATATATTTAAAATAACCTCTTTCGGTCTTTCTTTGTTTTTGTAGAAAAGCGGCGTCCGCAGTTTTTACAATAAGCTACAGCTAACTTATACGGTAGCTAGCTTTAGCGTTAACTACAGGAACTAACGTCGGCTGAATCATTTTTTCACATATTTTTTAGACCAGCTCACATTTTAAGTGTTTTGCTTGAAACCTTAGCAACATAGGGCCAGTTTATTTCCTCCAGGAAATCTTCAGTCGACTTGTTGCTAACTTTACTTTCACTGAAAGCTAATGAGTGACAGTAACAGTTAACGTTAGTTAGCTAAGTTAAGACGCTAACGTTACGTTATTGACATTAGCTAGCGTGCGGCCGCACTTTTGTCTTAGGTGTTCGCTATGTTAAGGGGCTACCATCAACTATTTAACAATAACAATATAGGTGAGCTTTGAATACAGTAGTGTGGAGCTGTTGCACACCGTCCCTTCGATAGCTCAGTTGGTAGAGCGGAGGACTGTAGAGGCGCAAGCTGAAATCCTTAGGTCGCTGGTTCGAATCCGGCTCGAAGGAGACATGTTTTTCTTTTTTAATTTGACCGTAAACCCTTTTACTATAACGTCAGCTCTGTAGTGGCATCTAACGTTAATTGACAACGCTAGTAGTAACAGATTCGTTATTCCTTTGCGTTAGTATTTTGTAAGCTTATTTTGCTTCTTGCCCTGCCAGCTGTGACGTGTCTGTGCTTGGCTTTAGTTAGAAAGTGATTTCTTTTCGTGAGTGACGTTACCAATAGATCGATAAGACTGCAATATAACTGTGAAAATTGTATAATATTAACATCTAATGCTAATCATTTGTTAAACTAAAAAGTAGTTTCCATCATTATGAAATGTCTGCCTCCAAACACCTAGGACTTTCTCTGCAATTGTTGCTTTGTGTTCATTAGAGATGGATCAATGGATATTTGGAAACAGTCGCAGGCTTGGTATGCCATCTAAGAACATTTAGATTAGGATGCATACATGTTTGCTCATAAATACTTCTAACATGGGCCTAAGAGAGGAAATAATGTTGGCAATGTTTTTGCTCTGGTGTTACCTCTAACAGAGATTCCTCTCTGTTAATCCTTTAATCATTTAATCAATCATTTATTCATCTAACAGAGATTCCTCTCTATACTTTACCCAATGTGTGTGTATGTTTGTGGTTTGTATATAAATACATTTTTCATTCAATGACAAGCATTTGTAAAGTCAACATGAACCTGTGGTCATTTATGAAAAAAATGTGTTTGGCTAAGCACATAATGACAACGTCTTTTATTTTAAGGTTCCACTATTTCTGTGCACAACAAACCTCTGCTCCTTGTGCTAATATCTGTCATGAGTTGTTTGTGTAACCTTTGAATTTGTTGACCAAAGCTGCCTTTGCAGGTCTCTGACATACCACTGTCCTCTCCAGGTTCTTCCTCACAGCACCTCAAGGTGGCAGAGTGGCTTTGCAGCCTGAACAGGTAGGTGCTGTTTAACTGGATGAGGAAGCTTCTGTTAAAATTACTTCCCAAAGGTTCAGCACACACAGAGAACAAAAGTAGTGTGAATGTAAACACATTCCTCTCTGTTTACGCTGAGTGTGTGCATGTAATTTAGATACTGGACTGAAATTACTGAAACAATTAAATAGCTTTTGTTAAATAATTGTGGTCCTAATAAAACTAGAGGAAGGTCTTGTGATCACAGGCTGATATTCATTTTTAGAATTATTCTGACGATTTGCTCATCTGTTTTTAAACAAAAGAGGCAACTTTTATGGGCTTTTAATCCATTTTTGAATGTATATTTTATGTTACCTTTACATCACAGATAATAACCGCTGAAACAATTAGTTGATTAATCAACCCACTATTTTGACAATGGATCAATCGTTTCAGTCATTTTTCAAGCAATAATGCCAAACATTTGTTGGTTCCAGCATCTCGAATGGGAAAATTTGATTAATTTCATCATATATGATGAATATCTTTTGAGTTTTAATCCAATTGTCTGATAAAACATAACCTTTGGTTCTGGTAAATTACAATAGTCATTTCAGTGATTTCTGACACTATAGACAAAGCTATTCATCGAGACATTTGTCAGCAGATTAAAATGTTTTTTAGTTGCAGCCCTAATGATAATGACGTACTGCACAGTAATATATAATCTGTATAATTTACAGAGTAAATGGTGTTATGTCATAAACTTAACCTAATTTCTTAAATCAAGATGTTGAGGAGCTTCTGTACCCCTTCATCCAGACACCATCAGGAGCTTCAGGTCAAATCAGGTGATAGTTAGAAAAACCTGCTGGTATATAAAAGCTTACTTACATTAGATAATAAAATTACTTGCTGTGCTTTTGATTCCTATATTAATAGTATGCCTGTTATTTAAAGAGAGTGGTGATCTTATATCACATTGATTTCCTTTGGTAATATTACCTAACACCCTAATGACACAACAGTGATATTAGGAGATCATATCACTTCTGCTATTGGAATTACTATTACTACCACTACTACTACTATCAGTACTTCTACCACTGCTACTACTAAAAATAATCATAATAATGATAAAAATACTGTAATACCAAAACAGAAATATGTTCTGTCAACCACAAACATGCTGTAAATGTAGAGACATATTAACAGGAAGCAGGGCTTACATAATCATGCAAACTATTAAAGAATGCAGCTTTAAAAAACTTTTATTGCTGTGTTAAGTTGGAAATGTGTAGATGGCAATCATTTAGGATTTCATATAATTACACCAGAAAAAAACAAATTTAATCATAATAACATTTGTGCTACATCATTAAAAATATTTGGTATGAAAATGGTACAATGGCTGAGGTAGTCATGTGGCAATAAAAACTAAATTAGGCACATTTTAAAGGGACTAAGGGACTACAATAGTTTAGATAAATACAGCTCTAGAGCACAGTGGTGTAGGGTAGGCTATGTGCAAGTTAACTCCCAATAATTACTACGTGTGTGTCAGAAATCAAAGTATTAATTTAGTCTACATGGGTCAAACAACATTGCATCTTCAAATCAATATTTGATCTTTAATCTGATATTTTGGTTGGTTTTCATTCAAATCCAAGTCTCTATAAATTATGTTTTTTGATTTTAGTTATTGCAAAAAAAAAAACTAAACTTGGACATGCGTTCATTCAAGACGAACACGCTTCCTCGGGGATGCTGGAGGCTCCAGAGAGAAGGCAGTTGGAGAGCCAGGACGGGACTCTGGGATGTACTCTGTCTGATACTTGTCAATATAAGGTTTGGCCACATTCCACACCTGAGTAGAAAATACAAACATGTCACTATTTTCCCTTGGATTTCCATCCCTTGGAGCTCATATGTACATATAGATTGGACACATTTTAAAGCCACAGTAAGAATTAACTTCCCCCCATAATATTTGGCACTTGCCTTCTGGTCAAGTAGAAGACGGTGAACAGCTTCAATGTCTGGAGACATGAATCTGTCTTTAATCCATGGTCTGTTAATGGCAGAATAGTTGAGAGAGTCAGAAGTGGAACAGTGGATAAATATTAACTATCCTGCACATCATTTCAGTAGACTGAAAGTTGTGTACCATGGCCACATCTGTTTGACTTACTTGACCACACTGCGCACAAGTTCATAGACCTTCTCCAGTGGAGTGGTGGTACGAAGTGGGCGGAGGAACTCAATACCTTGACAGGCTGCCAACAGCTCTATAGCAAGAACTGATCACAGAAAACATCAATTGGATTTGGCAAAATGCATAATATTGCCAAGTAGTTCACTTTTTGAGTTAATTTGCTAAAGGATTCTATTTAAAAAAATTCCTATTTAGGTTTGTCCTCTTTTTAATGGTAATTGTTTCAGTCACAAAATGAAAACGTTACACAACATTTGATGTCACTACTTTTGGCATGTTAAATGACAATCCTATGTTTGCAGTAAGGTTACATTGCTGTATTAAACACTGCATACTGGACACATGAGATTGGATTATACAATGTGAGGGACATGAATAATATAGCATTATCAAGTCACAAATAGAGCTTTAGAAAGGATTCAGGACTCCTTTGGATTCAGTCATAAATGTTCAGAACTATGTTTTCCTTAAAGTGAAAAGCCTCCAGTTCTTTAAAGGGTCAGAGGATATAGAGATTGTGGAACCTGTTGAAGATGCATCACTTAATCTAACCTTTGAATTAGTTTTGCAACATGTATCGATGCATTATAATCCTCATATATTTAAAAATAATGGACTCAAAACTCACAATACTCCTTCAATTCTATTAATGATTCACAACCATTATTAACAGTAAGAAACCAGTTGAAAGCCCTCTGTACTCCTTACAGCAGTTTATTTAATTTGAATTTTTTAGTCTATTCCAACACATATTGCAACTACTATTGTATCTTGTGAATATTTTTTTCTACAAAAAACATGAAGAGAAAATAAAATTTAGCTGGAGAGGCATTGATTTGCAGTTTTATAGTTAACAACTTTATCCACTCAATGAGCTTGAAGCACAACCATGCAAATGTTTGCAGATGCAGTTTTATCCACAGTTAGTGTACACTGGCATGGTTTTCAACAGTTACCTTTGCACTTTTTTGTAGCAGAGGCAGCAGGAACTGGACATTGCTTCTTGTTGCTTTCGAAGCTTGCTTTAAATTAGGTGGTTATCAGATATTATTTTTAAAATGCTGTTGCTAATGACCATGTAACTTTATACAACTGAACTATGTAGCAGCTTGTGTAACTGCGATTCCGTTATCGCTTTAAAGTCATTTTTCATTCGGTGTTTCGATCATTTTGGTCTATTGACTGATTGACTTGTTTGATGCCAGTGAAAAGAATTCCCCTCAAGTCTTAGATTACCTACATTATAAAACCATAGTTGATTAAATTGTATTTTGTTAATGTAATAACTGTGTTTAGCATTTTGAGGCCCATATTTTTGCCTCACAATTACTTTATTTGGAGTTTTTTTTATATTAATATTAGCAATAATCCAATCATGCCTGGATGTAACACAAAAAGCCGTACCTTGCTCCACATGCTCCACGACCCTCAGGGCCTTCCTAGCAGCCCAGCCTCCCATGGACACATGGTCCTCTGTAGCAGCACTGGTGGACAATGAGTCCACAGAAGATGGATGACACAAAACTTTATTCTCTGAAACTAGACAGTACAAAAATGGAAATTAGAGTTAAGGTTCAACCTAAAACATTGACTAAAAAGGGATAAATACAGATGATAAAATGCTGTACTTTACACCATATATATTTTTAACAAAAATATATATATTAAAAATAGAGTTTTTTTGCACACTAACCCAAGGCAGCAGCAGTGCAATGAGCAATCATGAAGCCTGAGTTGAGTCCTCCCTCGTTGACAAGGAAGGCAGGCAGCTCACTCAGAGAGGGGTTACATAGTCTTTCGATCCTCCTCTCACTGATAGAGGCCAGCTCATGGACTGCAATGGCTAAAAAGTCCAGAGCCTAAAAGAAAGGAAAGGGCAATGAGAGAGAGGAGAACCAAATCGACAACAAATACCAAAAAAATGTTTTATTTGTCACAAACATTCATACCTTAGCTGGGTATTCGCCATGGAAATTCCCACCTGAAATGGTCTCACCTCTTTCTGCAAATACCATCTTACGGTCATTAAGAAAAGCAAATCAAGTCTGATTTCCAATAAAACCAGTATACAATTTGTAGCAGAACCTAGCATTTGTGGTTGAACCAATTTACCATTTTGAGTGCAGAGACAAAAATGGCACATCTTGATTCATGTAACAGTCTAGTTTTCTCATCTTTAGACCAGGAAAGGATACAGGATTGTCAGTGGCACTGTTGATTTCTGTATTGATGATGTTCTGGACAAATTCTATTGTGTCATTGCAGACTCCATGAACCTGTGTATAGAAACAGAAAGGTATGCTCTGAAACAACTGTACTTAAGCACAGTCCTACTCCAATTTAAAAAAAAAAAAAAAAAAAAAAAAATCACTCATATGGGATCTATCACAAGAGAATCCACCACAGAGTTTTTCCTTTTCCAAATTGAGTGTGTAAGTATCGAGGGTGTATAGGTTGTAAAGTCCTGAAGGAGAAACTTGTGATTTGGGGATATATAAGTAGACTTGACTTCAGGTTACCTGAGGACAGCATCGCATGGTATAGGCATCCTGGACTCTGTCACAGAACCGATGGCTCTCTGTAAAAACATACCAACACCAGATGAAACCCATTAAGTACTACATGTTTAAGGGTGCAATGCAGGCATAATATTACCAAAAGGTATACTTTATTAATACCCCTGGGGGGAGATACACCCTCTGAATTTGACCCATTCTGACTATTTATGAGATGTGGGCAGCCACGGTGGGGCAATGCTTCAGCTCTGAAACCAGTGCCTTGATCGAGGACAGCGGTAGAAATATTCCTTAGGTCTTTTGGGTGCGAGGAAACCCTCACAAACAAGCAATGTCCACATATTGTGGGCCTGTAAGCCATACATAGATTTGAACACAGGATCTTCTTGCTGTGCGGCAACAGTGCTGCCCATTTGTAACTATGCGGGATTATTATAAAATGCTGTGCTTGTCTGTTTTAGAATTTGGGTCCATCCTCTGACCTGCAATCTGTGATGGATGGTGATCAGAGTCCAGCAGTGAGCGGAAGCGTTGGGCCACCTCTATCTGTCCTGGGTGGGGACGCAGCAAATGAATGTCTGCAGGAGGAGGCCAGAAAATAAGGAACAGATACAGAATCTTGAGGTTAGAGGTAAACATTTCCAGTTTCTAGTTTGTGATTTTGTTCAGCACCACTCCTGCTGCTCACCACTGTCGAAGGCCTTGGTGGTTCCCTTTAGCACCTCCAGGGTCAGAGCAGCAATGATGTCTGCCTGTCGAGCAATGGCCTGGGCTCGCTCCACAGCCTCCGCCCCCAGGGAGGTGATCATCTGGGTCCCGTTGATCAGAGCAATCCCCTGTAAGGAAAAGACAGAGTGAGAAGGACATATTTTCCACTTAAAGAAGCCACTAGGAAAATACAGTGCCGTGTGCACTAAATGTAAACATTGCTCTTGTTCTTCTAAATTCTGTACCAAGCAAAATGCGTTCCCAGTGAACCCTGGGTCATTTTCGTTAGTGCAGGCAAAGCAAATATGAAAGATCGTGATTGGCTTTAAACATTACCTCTTTAGGCTTTAGTGATATTGGCTTCAGTCCATGGGCCTCCAGGACCTGGCCAGAGATGAAAGGAGAAAAAAACATGTAAAAGTTCAAGGGTCATCAAAAAGCAAACACGTTGTCCTATTGGACCTTGCAACCTTTCACTCCTACAAGCAAAAGGCACATTTCCTGTAGAATTAAGCTATTGCTGTACAACCATAGAAAAGCCGTTATGAAAATACTAACATATTTGGCATCTGCCCATCCACTCTTGGGAGACCACATTTTACCCTCTCCCATCAGCCCCAGAGCCAGGTGAGAAAGGGGTGCCAGGTCTCCACTAGCACCCACTGTTCCCTTCTCTGGGACAAAGGACAGGCAGGAAGCTGCAGGGGCAAAGTGAGTTAGAGATGAAGATCAGTCATATGACACTCAGCTCCTCCAATACTGATTCCTGACTGAAGCTGATATCCTAGGTCAGCTAAGGTGAAGTGAGGCTGGTGGCTTACCGTTGAAGGCTTGGATCATAGCATGAAGGGTTTCCAGAGAAATTCCGCTGTGCCCTTTGGCCAGAACATTGACCCTCAGAGCAAGCAGCATGCGGGTCCTTTCTGGGCTAAGTGGGTTTCCCACACCTACACACCATAGCATAACATTGATGATGCTGATATAAATATCGCAAAAACTAAGACACTTTGTCAGATGCACTGAATATCTTGACATTTTAAAATCTAGCTAGTCTAGATTTTAAGAGAGTTTTATTACCTGCTGAGTGTGACCGCACCAGGTTCTCCTGCAGCTCCCTGTGGAACAAGAAGTGCATGGCCATCAATCAGCACATAAAAACTGCTCATTCTCCAACAGAAGATCTAACGTTGACAAAGAAAACAGAGTAAAATATTGTCTCTACTTGAGCTTGCTGACAGGAATGACCGTTCTGGCAAATTTGCCAAAACCTGTTGTGATTCCATAGACAACTGGAGGAACAGAGAGAGAGACAGCAAACTGAATAAATGGGATCATTGATTTCTGAAATACTGTAATTTTGCAGTAGCTGGTCAACATTAAAGGTCTTTATTCTTAAATGTATCTTAACCTTTGTTTTCTTTGACAATGGTGTCCAAAAGCTCTCTGGATTGCACAACTTTTCTTTCTGCCTCCGGAGTCAGCTGAAAATGTTGGTAAAGGCAATGATTACGTTAAGTCAAAGATTACAACAGATCAGCCATGATCATTGTTGTTGATCATTACCTTTATCTTGTAGAGTCCCCTTCCTAAGTTGACCAGATCTGTCGCTGTCAGGCTGTTGCCATCCAAGGAAATATACTGCAAAGGGGGGGACCCTTGTTACACAGTAGTCAGTGTAATATGTTTTAAATTTTAACAGAGAATAGGTAAACACTTACTTCTCCAGGTTCTCTGTATGCCGCTGTACTATATTCACATAGTTTAATTAAGGATAAAATTGAGCTAAATACAATGTTGCCCTATTCTGTATTATTTTATTTTATAAGTGAAATTATAAAACCCAATTATATATCTCAGATTTATTTTACCCTTTCGAAAGTCAATTGAAAACAATGTAATAGCATGAACAAAAGTAAACTGATTTAATAAATAGCATTAAGTGCCAACTACAAATATAATATATATATACATATATAATTAATATGGCACAAGTACTTAACACGTTTAAGGATACACATTAGAAACTCCAGGCTCACACGGGATGAAGTCAGGAGACATGGTGTCGCCTTCAATAGCTGTAAGTAAAGAATAAAAACGCACATTGAACACATTTCCTCTTATTGGTAGTGTAATTACATTTAATGTCTGCTACGGTCGGTACATAACAAACCATGCACAGTTACGCACAACTAATGGTAAAGCATTTCCACTGCCCCCCAAATGTGATGCATACATTTCTTATATTTGAAATGCATATGGTCATTACCAAGCTCGACGAAGTCATTATCCTCCAGTACATCTTCGATGGTGTCATCCTCGTCCAACAAACCCAAGCCCTGGCACCTGCGCACAACAAAACGAGCGTCCTTTACAACCGTGATGCCGCCGTTGTCTGGTTTGTTCTTCACGTAACGTTTAAGAGCTTCATGTCCGAGCCACCGGATGGTGTTGGTGGTATCCCGGCAAGGCACTGCCAGCCACTCATCTCGGATGTGGATAGTAAAACGAGGCATTGCGCTTCAGCGGGTCGTGCTGCAGTGAGCGCTGCTCGCCGCTCTCCAAGGTACCACCTTCAGCCACCTAAAGTTCAGCCGCCAATCAGACGCACCGCTCGGGAGCCACGCCTCGCCGTGACTCATCCCCGGGGACCACTGACCTCCACAGGTCGGTAACATGTTTGGACATTTTGACCCAATGCGTTCACGTGATTTAACCACAGAAACGCACCGGTGGCAAAGAAAACCATGGAAGTGTTCCGGTGTTTTGAAGGGGTAAAGTCCCTGGAGGCCAATACTTTGAATGCTGAATTTTGTATACTAGTTGACAGGTATCTTAAATTTTACTTAGAAAGTATACAAGGTAATTTATTTATTATTATACAACACAAGGTTTTACAACGAAATGATGTATCTTTCTGTCCATCCATCCATCTTCTTGACATATATACCTACACTTATACACCCAGGAAATAATTCGGTACATTTTTTTGAATTTGCATCTGGGGAATGCAAGACCGCACCCAGGGGAGCAACTACCAGTGCCAGAGGGGTATGTAGCAGCAATTTTGCCCCACCCCCACCCTCCCGGAGTGAGTCGGACATCATTATATATATATATGGGGTGTAAATAACAAATAAGCGCTCAGTGCCCCCCGGCCCCCCACTCACGATATTCCATTATTTATTTTTTTTATACCATGCTCTGGCGCCCCCAAGGTCCTGAATATGCGTTATATGCACCGCATACCCACTTTTTGCGCCACTGACCGCAGCAACAAGAAGGTAAAGATAATGTGGTTATTATCTTCACATAAAATGTTCGACAGTGGCAAAGGCAGGCAAAAACCAAGCACCATCTATGTAAACACAAAGTCCGCCTCCCCTCATCCCGCCAGAGTCTTGAGCTCCTTGCAGTTGAGAGAAGTTTGCCCTCAGGGCTTTCAGCCAGAAAGCTTTGCAACTTGGTTAGGTTTAGGCACCAAAACTACTTGGTTAGGTTTAGTAAAAAAAAAAGGGGCAGAAAGCCCTGAAGGCAAATTGCTCCCACATGCGCGCTCCTTCAGCTCTGAACACGGTCTGCCCATTGAGTGCATGATCCGGGATGTTGGTGGAGCAGGTCTCTGCAAAGATGTGGGCACAACAGTCTCAGATTTCCCGTTGTTTGGCCATCCTGACTCCGATTTCGTCCAGATCGGACATTAGCCAGGGGCAGCCTTAAAGTCCAAACTGGGTCAGCTTGGCTCCTATCCTGGCTCTTCCTCACACAGCTCCCGCCGTGGTGTCTGGAGTAACAACCGAACAATTCTATACTACAAACAATCACATTGAGTGAATTTTATTCTCAAAATGACTTCATAAAAATCTAATCACAAATTCATTGGAAAATAAATGAGAGAGAATATGTATCCCACTACTGGTGCCTTCACTTGCTGTGTATGTAAATGTTACAGGAGGTGGACACAATATTATGAAGATTTTCAATGTAATTTGTTGATTTAACATGATTTTAGGTGGTAGTGGTGCAACAATCTTATGATGTTATTACATCAGATTTTTTTATGCAAAGATTACGCATCATCAAACGCATCCCATTTTTATTCTTCCCAAAGTGCTAAACAAATGTAAGTTGTAAAAACTATTTATTCAATCCAGGTTACAATTATTAAACATGTGTCCAGACACTAAAGCACTTCAAGAATGGCATTTATTTACAAGGCTAAACTAGCTTCAAATGACAGCAGCTCAGTGTGTCTATGATGTTTTCAACAATTTCTTCAAGGATGCAATCTTTCCCCTTAGTTTGTGCTGCAGAATGGATCTCACAAAAAAATATCTAAAAGTCACTTTTGCAGTGATTTTTATTCGTGTAAGTTGATTCAAACATTGCAATTTGATGCAGTTCACCTCAAACTGATGTATGGTTTACACCACTATTAGGTAGCCAATACCATTCTCACAATAACCTGTACCTCCAAACATTGTCATATGTTTCTATCAATGATTGAAGGCTTACATGTGTTGCTAATACCTGAGCAGCTTTCTTAAGGATCTCACTTCATTTACAAACTGAACTGTAAATCCTGCACGTTAACCTGACCGTAACCACATACCAAACCTTTAACTAATCCCAAATTACTCTGTTAGATTAGATTAGTAATATTTCTCTGAAATTTTTCTTATATCACAGAGCAAACACTGCTTTATAGCTAAACAAAACATACATTACAAAACGAACACTCTGCCAGTCAGCAGAACATGATTACAAACATATTTGTACTATAGTCAAATATTACAAACTTGTAGCTGCAGCATAATCAATTGCTGTATCTGTTTAATTGGGTGTATTACATCAGATCCTGTGTGTAACATTACCTCTGGCCTACTGGGAACCCATAATCTGATTTAATAAAATTACAGATGGAGGAACAAAAGAGTTCATAGTATGTTCAGTCTAAACTGTGGGACAATACATCTTTAATGCCAAAAGCTGGTATTTACCAAATAAAACATGAGAGGGATCTGATGCAATGCTACCAAAACTTGTTAAATCTTTTCTGCCTGCCATCTGTTACCATCTCTTGATGTTCCCTTGGGCCAAGTGGTGCAGACGGTGTATACCATGTATTTGCATGCCAAATCAGGACCTTTATTGCATGTATTCCCCCTTTGCTCTTCCTGTTTGTTCCTAATATCAAATAAAGGCTAAAATATAAACCCAAAAAGTTTAACATCTTGTGCCAAACTTCCACTTTTGGTGAGCCAATCATAGTGCTTCTGTCCTTCACAGTAACAGTAAATAGCCTATTAAGTTAACATGCAACAACTAAAGGAAAAGCAAATAGGCTAATCACCAGCCTTTGTTCATTTTAACGAAATATTCAAAATAGCTTGACAGTATAAATGCAATTCCTGACTAAAGTATCCATCCATCCATCTTCTTCCGCTTATCCGGGGTCGGGTCGTGGGGGCAGCAGTCTAAGCAGAGACGCCCAGACTTCCCTCTCCCCAGACACTTCCTCCAGCTCTTCCTGGAGAATACCGAGGCGTTCACAGGCCAGCCGAGAGACATAGTCCCTCCAGGACCAGAACACCTCCCCAGGGAGGCGTCCAGGAGGCATCCGGGACAAATGCCCGGGCCACCTCAGCTGACTCCTCTCGATGTGGAGGAGCAGAGGCTCTACTCTGAGCTCCTCGCCCTATCAGGGATCTTGTCCTTTCGGTCATGACCCATAGCTCGTGACCATAGGTGAGAGTAGGAACGTAGATCGACCGGTAAATAGAGAGCTGGCCTTGCAGCTCAGCTCTTTCTTTACCGCCACAGACCGGTATATCCACCACATCACTGCGGAAGGTACACCGATCCGCCTGTCGATCTCCCGTTCCCTCACTCGTGAGCAAGACCCCAAGGAGCTTAATCTCCTCCACTTGAGGCAGGAGCTCTCCACCAACCTGAAGGGGACAAGCCACCCTTTTCCAGCTGAGAACCATGGCCTCGGACTTGGAGGTGCTGATTCTCATCCCAACCGCTTCACACTCGGCTGAAAACCGTCCCAGTGCACGCTGAAGGTCCTGATTTGATGAAGCCAACAGGACAGCATCATCTGCAAAAAGCAGAGACAAGATCCTGTGCTCCCCAAACCGGACTCCCTCTGGCCCTTGGCTGCACCTAGAAATCCTGTCCATAAAAATAATGAACAGGACCGGTGGCAGCCCAGCCGGAGTCCAACATGCACTGGAAACAAGTCTGACTTAGTGCTGGCAATGCGAACCAAACTCCAGCTCTGGTTGTATAGGGACCGGACTGCCCTTAGCGGACCCTGTACTCCCAGAGCAAACCCCACAGGTCGCCGCGAGGGACAGAGTCGAATGCCTTCTCCAGATCCACAAAGCACATGTGGACTGGTAATCCACAAAAATTAAGGACACAAAACAAAAAAAAGATTAATGTGTACTAAAACTGAAAGTAATACTGTATATAATAATAATATAACAAATATACGTACATTTAAAAACAGACATATAGTCCTATTATAACAAGTTATTCTAAAAAGATTTCCGAGTTCTGCAACTGGACTCATTTTTGCATTTATATGTTTTCACAATTAATTTACATAGTCTAAGCTATTGTATGTAGGCCTAATTATTATATATAGGCTATAGTTGTATCTAATGTTCATGCCATTTCTCTTATTTCTTATTTTATTTATTTGATTCTTATCTGTCTCTTTGCCTGTCTCTTGTGAAGCTATAACATGTGAATATCCCCCGCTGTGAGTCACGTCCTATCTTCATAAAATCATTATACTGTCATACAAAAACTGTATTTATTAATCAAAAAGTGCAGAGTTAGTTGGGTAAATTCATGTGTAACGCATGCCCATACCCTGACGCTGACCTAATCCACCCCACTGCCCTGTTGTACCACAAAACACCCCGAGTATGAAAACGAAATAGGATAAGACCTAAAACCACGTGACGTTTGGTCTGTGAATATTAGTGTTTGAACTAACGAGGCGCACCTGAAAGCATCGCGCCAGCCCCGCGGGCTGTTCTACACAGTCTATGGGACCGATGATGTCAGTTTATGGGCTGTAGCAGTTTCTGCATGTGCCGACACAGAGGAGGCCGACTGCTGGCCGTCAGCGGGCAGGCAGAGGAGAAGAGGTGGGGAGGAAAAGTGTGTTTACACAGACGGCAAACTGCCTGGGGAATCGTAGGGGAGAGGAAGTCAGCCGGCTCTGTGTCTGCCTGCTCCAACTTCCTGCTCAGAAAAAGAAAAAGCCCAGGATCCTATTTCAGTACAGCACAACTGTGTCGACCAGAAGCAAGCATGGAAAAACAAGGAATCACACAAGCTTCACCGTAAAGTTTCGCGGAGGGAAAAGACCAAGTCAGAGATCGCAGGTAACGTAAGATAAACCTATTCCTATGAACAGCGCTTTGTTGGCTAATTGGTAGCTTGTAGAGGTTGAAATAATCCATACTTAGTAGTATTAGCGACCGTATTCACACTTCACAATTGCTGTGAAGTTTTTGTGATGTGTTAAACTCTTCTGATCGAGGTTTTTACGAATAGTTACGATTTAGACTAGGACACAATTGTTCCGTCTTCCGGTCCGAGCAACATCTTGAAAATTAGTCAGCGGGGCAGAATAGTCACCCAGACCTCTGTAACAGTTACTGCAACTTTCAAGTCCCGGATACAACTGTAGCCTCCCCCTTTAGAAAGAGAGGCAAACAAAAGAGCAATGCAAATACAGCCTCAGAGTCTATGGCCGCTGTTTAGAGATGCTTTTCTTATTATGGGCCCCTGTTGAATTTTCCACCGTCTGCGAACAGGAAGAGAGCAGATTTAGTCATGGCTAAGTAATGTCTGCACGCACCATCTAATCTCATTAGGAGTTTCCGTTCAGCCAACACTGGATGGCTTTGTGCGCACAGTGAGACTTCTCAGCCCGAGCATCCGCAGCAGGACTCCTGATCCCGACCAAAACCACCACAATGTAATATTCCTAGAAAGAGTTCTGCCCTTCTGTAGTCGCCTCATTATAAGGCTAGTATGTGGGATGGTATTCCTGTGTGGTAGGCCTGTCACTCTGATATTCATATAAATGATCAGTATCGAGGTTATTATCACTTAATTGTACTTTTTGATATTTAAAATATCCTGCTGATTTCTGACCTACAGTAGCAGCTCCATACTTTAACGTCCCTCAGTGCTGTTTGCAGCATCTTGCAAAGGTGAATGTTTATAAGTCACACTGGCCTAATTGTAGACCTGTCAGGTCAGCGGGCCCTGTGTTGGCAAGCTTTCCTTTAGCTTCAAAGTGTTTAAAAGCCAAACCGAAGTCTGGCTTGAGAGTGGGTTAAAGGGTGGAGCTGTGGAAAGGGGACAATGATTTGATTTTTTGACCCCTCTCCCTTTGGGATTTTGGTGGGAAGTGTGGCAGGACTCGGGAAACGCTCCCCTGCTGTGGGATCCCCTCTCCTCACCATTTGTCCTTGGAAGTAGAATAGGAGGAAGTCCTGACTTTGACAGGTTTGTAGTTTCACATGGCAGATAGAAAACTCAGGGGATAGCTCGTGTCGGAAATGAGTTCAGCCCTCCCTCTTTCTCTCTGGGCAGAGATATGCAGTGGTTGAAAGGCCCATCAGACTATCATTGTTTTTTATCATCAGTCAGTAATCACTCCTCACATCCACATGTAGGAAGGAAAAGAATAGAAGATGAGACCACAGTCAGGTCCGTCAGTGTGTCGGGCCGTGTGTAGTGTGAAATTGTTCAGTTCTGAGCAATACCAAAACAACAATTTTATTGATACTGTACGTTGAGCAATATAAATATGTGTCTTCATGACACCCTTTTTATTTAACAAAAGAAGTCAAACTTCTCACACAAGCAGCCAAAGAACTCTGAATACATAAATAAAATGGAGTCTAAAATTGGTAAAACTCTGATTTAAAAGCAAAGACTAATAATCAACTACGAACCTGATCAGGCTTTTAATGCCAATTCTTGGTACTTGACTGTTTTTTAATATTTGGTGCTACAGACTCATTACGATCAGTACCTAAAATGTTTGAACCCTATCTATATATGTGTGTCTCTGGTGTAGGCCTGCAGCTACTGGTTATTTTCATCATCGATTATTTTAGTTAAAACATTTTCTCTATCTATAAAATGTCAGAAAATTGTAAAAAAAAATTTACAATGATACAAAACAGAGAAAAGCACCAATTTCTCACATTTGAGATGCTGGAAACAGCAAATTTTATCCATTTTATCTTGACAAATGACTTAAATTTCTGCCAATTTATCATCTGTCAATCGACTAATCGATTAATCCTTTCAGCACTACTCTGGTGTGTCACACACACACTATTAATATGTGAGCTCCTAGCAGGCAGACAGGAGCTTTAAGGCTGCACATTCCTCTATTAAAGGAATAACCCACCCTGGGCCCGTCATACTTCCTGTGGAGAGAGGGCCAGGTTGAACCGCAGCATATTTCTGGCTTGAGCTGTTGTTCCTCCTTTATATATTTTTTTTCTCTTCTGCTGCTGCTACATTACACTACACTCTTTAACACACACTGTTCTATTCATCACTGGTCTACTCTTCCTTACACCACATGTTACAGCTCAAACAGGCCGTTCCCTCTACAGCCAGTAACCTAATTTAGTCTGTATGCAGTAAACTGGCACACTGGCAAGACAGGAATCAGGAAAAAAGGCATTTGAAAGGCATATGAAACAACAGTTAGTTTATACAGATCTAAAATATAGAAAGTAGTGAGCACAGTTGAGTGCAAAGAGCTACCTAGTTTGTCTCCCTGATTGTTTGTGCATATTCTGTCATTGTAGCATCTGGCAGGTAGTGTATGTGTAAGTAGTTTTGGTGGTTTTTCTATGTCTGCTGACGTCTCTGAGTTCCATTTTTGTCTTATGGAGAAAAAGGCCACAGGAAGACCTCAGACAATCATATGATGATTTCAAAAATAACCAATGAGGGCTTTGATACAGAGTCCACCGCTGAATCTGAATCAAATCGCTTCACTCTTCTCATGCTGATCATGTCGTGCTGCAGGTATGGACAGTGCCATCACGCTGTGGCAGTTCCTGCTGCAGCTGCTGCTGGACCAAAGTCACAAGCACCTGATATGTTGGACGTCCACAGACGGAGAGTTCAAGCTCCTGAAGTCAGAGGAAGTGGCAAAGCTGTGGGGGCTTCGCAAGAACAAGACCAACATGAACTATGACAAGCTGAGCAGAGCGCTGCGCTACTACTATGACAAGGTGCAGTAAAGTGACTGGTTAATGAGCAGGAGCTGCCTGTGTAACTAGTCATGTCACTACAGCTTTTGTAACTTAATAGGACCTGAAGGCATGTGAAAGGACTGTAGTACCACAACAAATTATTTTGTTCTCTCTTTTAACTCACAATCACCCCCGAAAGACACTTCCACTTCCTCTTTCTCATCAGACGCGCAGTGGAAATCCGGCTGTGATGTAGCACTCTAACACAAAGTTGTTTCAGTATGACATTTTGCTTTCGCTGGACTGAAAAGCTGTCATTATCCCCGTGATAATCGACATATGTTCTGTTGTTATTTTCTATATTAATATCAGTTTGCTGTACATAAGGGTAAACAGTGTAAAGAGTTCTCCTCATCATTAATGGTGTTTGTCTGTTTTACAGAACATCATCAAGAAGGTGATTGGCCAGAAGTTTGTCTATAAATTTGTGTCCTTCCCTGAGATCCTGAAGATGGACCCCCAGGCAGTGGAGATGGGCCTGGCTTCTGGAAGGATTCCGCTTCAGGAAGGAGAGGCATCTGAGGTAGAGGAAGAGGAGGAAGAGGAAGGGGAGGAGGAGGCCCAGAGGAGGACCCTGGCAGCCCTGGGGGTGCAGCAGTGTCGGAACGACTATCTCCGCTCAGGTCTCTACTCCTCCTTCAGCATCAGCTCCCTGCAGAACCAGCCTGAGCTGCTCCGTGCCCTGCGGGAGCACCAGGAGGAGCCGCGCTCCGTCATCCGCTTTGGCGCCAACGCCAACGAAAGGAGCTCCCCTCCCTCTGCCAAGCCCGAGCCCTACGTCTCCCCCAGGCTATCCAAACTCCACTCACCGTCCTCTCCCCACACCCAACCCTCACAGCCCGGCCGAAGCTGGAGCCCTGCAGCCGAGGAGGAGGAGGAGGACTCTGACCAGAGTGCTCAGCCCCTCAACCTCTCCTCTGGGCACAGGGAGCGAGCCCTGCAGCCTCCTGAGAAGAGGAGCAGCAGCAGCAGTGGTAGAAGTAGCTCTACTAGTAGCAGTAGTTACCAAGGAGATGGACTCCCACCAAAAAGCAAAAAGCCCAAAGCTCTGGAGATCTCTGCCCCGTCCCTGCTGCTCGCAGGGAGCGACATCGGCTCCATTGCCCTCAACAGTCCAGCACTGCCTTCTGGCTCACTCACTCCTGCCTTCTTCACTGCACAGGTGAGATGATTTAACCGAATAATACACAACTATAATTTCCTGTGGGCAGCACAGCCGGTACAGATAATGGCACTTTGTGCGTGAAGTGTGCCCATGTTCAAATGGGTTTCCTCCCTCTTTAGAGAGAGATAAATCATAGAGACGATAAATTATGATTGTTCTCACTTTGGGGGACTCGTGAACCAATTTAAGGTGTTCTCAGGCATTTTGACCAATGTATTTTGAAATAGGATAAATACTGTCTCTTGCTGTTGGTGGTAGGTTTTGCACACACTGCTCTAAAACCTGCTTCATCGCTGTCTAGTCAAGACATGTTTACACACCCCAATGC
Organism: Coreoperca whiteheadi; assembly: GCA_011952105.1. Classification (NCBI taxonomy): domain Eukaryota; kingdom Metazoa; phylum Chordata; class Actinopteri; order Centrarchiformes; family Sinipercidae; genus Coreoperca; species Coreoperca whiteheadi. The sequence continues at coordinate 10,716,112 of CM022474.1, read as the reverse complement.
TACCCTTTGACACATTTATATAAGATCTCTTATTTGTGCTCTCAGTGATTTAAGTTAGACTAGCGATCATGTCACTCTGTGCCAGCCACAGCTGTACAGTGAGGCCAATAATAATCACATCTCAGAAAGAAAGAGAATAATTATGTGATGCTATCTGTTCCCGTCCCCTCTGTGCAGTGGCCTAGCTGGCCACAGGGAGATGATGGGATTTATCCAGAGTATGATGTCAGTGTCCCTAAAGCAGAGAGCAGCAAGAGACATCTGACACAGCCTGGCATGTGTTGGTGGAAAGACTATCGCTATATTTATTTAAGTAGTCACTTGAGCCAAAATGTCCTCAAGAAACAGACAGAAAAAATAGGTAAATTGGTATGATTTTAGGGTAAAATGTGCACAGGCACTTTCGTGTCATAAAGGAAAGGAATTTTACATCGTTTCAACAAATGCAAATTTAGACTAATTTAATGAGTCATTGTTTGTGTTTGGTTTGGGGTGAAACCTTTCAAATGATAAACAGTTCGGTGGGGTTAAAGCCAAAATTACTGCCAGAATGTTCATGTGCTGCAAATAACAGGCTGTGTAGAAATAGGCCGAAACTCAAGTTAAAGTTTGAGAAATAAAAGTGCTTGTAAAATATAAATTTGCTCATTTAAATTCAGTAGCTGCTTTTTACCTCTTCTGGTTGTCAAGTCTTAAACAACATGACTACTATAAGATGGATTCAGGTTTTACAGTACAGGTTTTTTCTGCCACAAATTTGGAGCCAAATTCATCCAGCCGTGACATTTTGGTTTGTTTTGATCTTTGCCATAACCCCAGAGGCTCTGCTACAAGCATAAACTGGTATTTAATAATCTATAATCAGTTAGTTGTTACAAAATCACATCAGAGGCTTATCCACACAAGCAAGGCATTAATACTTCACTCACACTGTCTGTTTATGAGGGCGCAAAAAGTGAGATCGGAGAAAAACAAGCGATTTACAGAAATCTTCTGCAAGTCAAACCTATGGGGGGGGGGGGGCTTAAGTGATGCCATATGCTCCAATAATTCCATTAATAATGGGAGCAGGGCTGGGTCCCTCTGCAACACTGGCTCACTTCTGAGGTGACACAGGGAAAGTAGGGGTGGAGGGGGAGAGAAGACCAGGGGAGAGGCAGAAATTGATTTCATATGTTTTGTCTTTAGCTGACGTTCCAAGTGCTTGAGGACCCCCCTTTCCCAACTTCTCCCCCAATCAACAACAACCCTCACCGTCCACCCTCTCCTCCCCACCTCACCCCTGTATTCTGAAGGAGAAACCACAGACTTCCTTCCTGCTCCGTCAGTTTGTTTTTCCAAAACGCCAATACACGTCCATTTACCATTTCAGCATGTTTCGCATTACCGAAGCCCTCAGAGCAATGCTCTCTAACCAGTGTTTTTCTTTTAAAACATGTTGTCTTCACTCGTTTCTCTTATTTACGTGGAGCCTCCCTCCCTCTCTGTTCCTCCCTTCACAGACTCCCTCTGGTCTGCTGCTGGCTCACAGTCCGCTGTTGTCAGGCATCCACTTCTGGAGCAGCTTGAGCCCTGTCGCTCCACTCAGCCCCGCCCGGCTGCAGGGCCACAGCCCCCTCTTCCAGGTAAGAAACACACACAGGTATAAACGCGTAGAGGAAGAAAAATAGCAGGAGATAGCAGGAGCAGGAGAAAGGGTTATTGTTTACAGGTAGTGTTTGAAAGCCATGAAGTAAGTTGCGAGGCTTTTCAGGTGAATTTAGCTCTGCTGAAAAATCCCCGTCCTTTCCAGCTTTAGTTAAAATTTAGGTGAGATAAGATTATGACAGGAACATTTCCGTGAAGAGATTAAGGTGCACCAATTGCCAATCATTTACAAGAGTTAATAAAATTATCCAATTTTTATAGCCTAAAGTTCTATGGAGTCATTAAATTCTCACAGCGGGTATGACTATAATAATTATAATAACTAAGCATTGACCCTCTATTATGTGCTTAAAGTGACGTTCCGGTTCTAAAGCAAAATGGGTCTTGATCTTCTAGATTTTGGGTTTTTCAGGCAGGTACTTGACATATAACACAAAACATATATAAAACTTAAAGATGTTTGTGAGATCTGAAAAATAGCAGACACCAATGGTTGTGAAACTAGTCAAGACTTAGTAAGCCAGTCCAGCAGAGGTGTCCTGTTTCAGCGCTTGTGAGAGGGAGAGGAAATCCTGTGAATACTTCCTGTTTGAGCCCAGGGGAGCCAGTCTGAACAGGGTGGACTGGTTTGAGAGCTGCTCCTCGTTTGTGAAACACGCACACACATACACGACCACACCCCCCTCCACACACACCATACCGGATTCTTTGTGCACAAATAATGTTGACTTCTCCTTCTGTTGTGGAGGTAAAGGGGACAGACGAAAAGGAAGAGGCACAATGAATAAAAAAAAACAAAAACAAAAAAAAAACAGGAAACCAGCACAGTGACAATGCTGCAGTTCCTCACCGGAAAGCAGCTTTCATAGAGCCTCCGTCCCCTCCTCGCTAACTCTCAGCCCCTTTTTCTCTTCCTCCACAGTTCCCCAACCTAATCAACGGACACATGCCTGTCCCCCTGCCAAACCTGGAAGGAACACCCTCCTCTCTGCTCCTGTCCCCTACCACCCACAAATCCTGATCTGGGGTCTGTGGAAAAACCTCCCATCTTCATCCATCTCGTTGAAAGTTTCTCACCATTATCATCATCAGCAGTGATCTCTTGTTCATCCTGTTAAATTTTGACAGTATGTGACCTCACTTTTTTGCACTTGAGTTGCTTCAGATTCCAGTGGTTGAAAGCACTTGGTAAAAGCCATACACCACGATGTCTGTGAGACGTCTGGCTCCTTGTGATAAAGTACAGCACATTTCCACATGACCCTGTCCACGATGGACAGTAGTGACGTGTAGCTAGCTGCAAGACTAGCCAGCTGCTCATTCTGCGCAGAGAGCTTGGTTTTAATTTTGTAAAAAAGAAAAAATCTTTTCCTTAAATGTTTGTCACAGTATGAAACTGGTAGTTTCATTTGTGGTATTGTATGTATTTTATGCACTATGCTTCTCAGATAGTACCGGCTGTGCCTTGTTGTCCTATTTTTCTTTTTCCAAAATCTTTTAATGAAGACGAGATTTCAAATCAATTAAAAACCTTTAACACTTGTAATGTGATTTTTTTATTATTTTTTTTATACTGGACTTGGTATACAGTTTGTATTCTGTATAATTTTGTATTGTGAAGAATGTCTTATCATTTTCAATAAACAAAGCATTGAATGCTTGAACAGCGCCTTTTAACTTAAACATTTTACAGTAGCTAACTGTCTCTACAACAAAAAATAAAAATCAAAACCAGTTCACGTGATTTGTTTAAACTTTAGATTTTATTTTCTTTACTCTGGAAAAAAAAAAAAGCTCATATGGGAGGGCATCTGCAATGAAAATCCCACACCAATAATTATCCACAAATAAAGTTAAAGAAGATCATACAAAACATCTCTTGTAACACTGTTAAATAGACTGTGATTCAATATCCTATTCACTAGGGGCAGGACTAACGCTAGTGCTCCCCGAATTAGGAGTTCAGTGGCTGTGTGCTTCCTCATACAACAGAACAAGCATGCAACACAATGATGGAGGCAATCCAGAAAAATAAAGATCCATTTTTACAGCTAACGGGAGATGGGAATGGCAGAAAGGAGAGCACATCCGTAATGCAAAGAGGCAACATCACAGATTTCAACACTGGGAATTCACTCTGCACCTCCTCTTTGTAACAGACTGGAGGAGATAATGTGTCAGATTGACGTGGAAAAGGATGAGAAGGTTGTTCACTGTAGTTAAATATTTTCTGAAGACTTTAGGAGGCGTAAATAATTCTGTAATGCCCTTGTTAATTCTACATTGCCTTTTTCCGCTTGCATTTTTTCATTGGTCACGACAGAGACCGCAGCATCCTGGAATGATATGCCCGCATCTGACAAGAATGTGATCTTTTTGCACAGAGCTTGGCAGCACTGTTCTCATGTTAGCCTCCAGTTAGGATAAAATGATCAGTTATATATCAAAGCTGGCCTCAAAAACCTTCAGAGTAAACGGTCACAAATGATGGGTGCAGCTTAGAACAGCACCGTGGCAACAGAGACAGAAAATCAAACCCTTTTGAGTTGCTACCGAAGCATCCCTCTGTTTGTCTGTGTGCCTTACACACCCACACTCACTGAGGAGCTTTGAGGTGGAGATTTGTATGTGTGAAAATAATGACTAATAATGAATAATACCAACACTTCAAACAAAAAAAAATGTAAAAATCTATACACATTGCATGTACTCATTAAAGTGACTGAGCCAGTTAGAATTCTAGACAGTAGTTGTATTTAGCAGCAAATTCTCTTGTCAATAAATATAGATGTACAGTATATAAATGTCTCGTTTGGGCCAGGTTCAGGCCAAACCTTGAAAAGGGGGTAGGTCGCACTGTGGACAAGTTTCCCAAGTAGTATTGGGGGAGTGATGATAATGATGGTGATGATGCTCCACGCCAACATCCATCTCAGGTTCTTGATCCATCGGTGAGACTGTACAGCTAGGACATCCTTCCCAAATAAAAAAAAAAAAATGCAGTCCAGAGAATCTAAAACAGCATGCTTTGTCTTCTGCTCTTTCCGTTGCCTGATGGGGGAACAAAGAAAAAGCATAAATGATTCTGTTATATATAGGTTACAGCAGGGGATTTCAAAGTCAAACCTGATGATTGTCAGGCAAGGTCTGGAGTTAAAGGAGCATCATTTTTTTAGAATTATATTTCTAAGCAGATTTATGGACGTTGATTTGCAATGGACATCGGAGATAACGAAATCCTCTGCAGGTCTAAGTCACACTGAATCTAAGAATATGTGCATCTGTGTGTTCAGATTTGACTGAGTACATGGCCTGAAGGAATTGCCACTGCTGCTATTAGTGACTGGGCCAAAATACAAAACCTAACTTCCTGTTGTTTATAGAACACCAGCATACACCTGTCCCTTTCACCTCATGCAGTATCTTTGCCTCACGTCTCTCCCTGCACGTCCCGCCCTTCAATTCTCCCGCGGCGCCCTGGGGAGGCGCAACTCACAGTTTGAAAATCTCTTGTTCACAGTGAAGACGTGAGCCATCAAAGTATTCATACTTGCATTGTTCCTCACCTGACTCAGGGTATGATGAGTTCCGGTAGCCGGGGTCTCTCTGCAACTGGACCTCCTTCAGTGTGAATATGGATATGCCTGCCAGACATAAAGAGTCAGTCAGCGCAACAGAAAATCACATCTTGCCAGGAGAATACTGGCTTTGTTATGAGGCCGTAACTGATCCTCACTGTACACTGCAATATCCTTCAAGTTGTATGTAGCGGAGCCTGCCAAGTCTGCATTACTGTGTTGCCATTTCATTACTCACTCTCTGGCAGTGGGTGCACACGTGGCCCCAGGCTCCTGAAGTACGGCTGTCTCATTGCTTCATCAGCAGAGATCCTCTTTTTCGACTCGTACTGAAATTCACAGGAAGTAAAAGAAACAAAGTCGTTAAAGAACAAAAAATAAATAAATAAATGGGGTCAGCAATCTGTGATTGCATGTGAATGTGTTGGTGCGCCTTGATGCCCTTCCTTCCAAAAATAGTCCTAACATAGCTGCAAAATGTGTCATGCTACTTTTAACATCCCATTCCAACCTGGCAGACACAGTGAGACTCACTTTTAGGAATGACATCAGCAGGTCGATGCCATCAGTGTCCAACCTGCAGGGGGGGAGAGAAGGCAGGAGAGAGCGAGGTCAGTAGAGGTGGGGGTGACTCGCTGATGCAGGCGAGTGTAAGGAAGGAAACACAGTCAACTATTCCACAGGATTTCCTTACAGGAAGTGACACAGAGAACACACTGTTAACTAAACAAACCAATAATGCTAATGTCTAACTCTCTAAACTCTAAAAAGCTCTACATACAATAGCAGATCTTGTCTTATACCTGGGTCTGATTAGGAACATTTGCTCATTTCCATCTCCAATGATGAGAGGGCTAACATGAGAGGTGAAGGGGGTTGTTAAGAAACTGTAAAGGTGTATAACTGCTATGTGCAAACTGAACATTTGATAAGTTGAAGCACACCATATCGGACGTAATATAAAAGGGAATCTATACATAGAAAGAGCAGCTGTTCAGAATATAAGTTTCCCAGTATTACCTGGGTGCGTGGTTAATGAGGGGCTGAGCCTTGTACTTGGGGAACTTGTAGGACTTGAACTCATCGATAGAGGATATTCCAGGCCAGCTGTCTTCAGTGGGAGTGCCTGTGGAGGGACATTCAACCGACCCTGTTAGAGGCAGGCTTTACCATGGCAGCTGGAGGGGCTTTTCACGCTGCCACGGGGGCTACATGCCACTGTTAATGCGATTTAAGTATCATATTAAAATGTTTTGAGTGCATCCCTGTCAGCAGGGGGCAGCACTGACCTAGCAACCTGAAGATGAGGTGCAGCTCGTCCTCCACTGTGGAGCCAGGGAACAGGGGCCTGCCGGCAGCCATCTCATAGAATATACAGCCCACACCCCTGACAGGAAGACACAGACAGGAGGAATTAGGTCATTAATAGATGTGTGACTGAAGCTTTAACACCAATGCAACTTAACAGGTCTTCTGTATTTACACTGCCTCTAACTTTTTGGATCAAACTCCCTGAATCGTACATGAATCTAACCGGTTTCAGAATGTCCAATGAGTGAAATACCAAAGGAAGGGGCAGGAATTATTTTAAGAAAGCAGCACGGCACTTTGAAGTGTAAGGGAAACCATTCACAGTTAAATTTCCTAACAGCTTGAGCATGTTCTTGTGCCACTTCAGAGTCTTTTCGCTGTAGATTAGGACACCTGTCTGCTGCTCACTACAGAAATTGCTCAACATAAGAGCATCAATTAAATGAAAGACGCTCCAAGCATCTGTGCTTACACCACAAATCACTGAATCGGCTTGAGACTTAAAATAAACATAGACAGAACATTTGAAATTCATGAAAGGAATTCCTATATTATTGTTATATTTGCCCACTGCACACCTTCACTGCACTCAGTCGTATGGACATAAAGAGAGCGTAGCCAGGAGTCTACTTAGTGTTTTCTAACAGTTGAAATCACCCCTGTTGAGTGAGGCCCACTCACCACATGTCTATCTGTGTGGAGTACTCAGAGGAGCCCAGCAGCACGTCGGGAGGCCGATACCAAAGCGTTACCACCTCGTTAGAGTATGTTTTAGTGGGCACAGACTTGGCTCTTGCCAGGCCTGAGGAGCAGAAATATGACAAATAAAAACAGATCCAAAGGACACATTTGGTAGAAGTTCATATAAAGGGTTTCATTCCAAAATGCCAAATATTAATCTTTTTTTTATATCTAAATACACAGTATATGGCTGAATTGTATCATGCAGTATTTGTAAAATTTTGATGAATACAGCTTTAGAAATGTAAAAACAGGTGTCACTTTTCATCCACATGGCAGATAATTAATTTGAAGAAACATCTCTGCATGAAATAATCTTAATCTTACACAGATAAATAATTGATGTGAGCACTGTATTTTTTGTTCTTTTTACCAAAGTCAGCTAGCTTGAGTTCTCCTCTGTCATTGATGAGCAGATTCTGGGGCTTCAGGTCTCGGTGGAGAACTTTCCGTCTGTGACAGTACGCCAAGCCTCGCAGGATCTGGAATAGAAAAATCTGGAGAAAGAGATATTTTAGATCAGCAACTGGTCAAATCAGTTTCAAACTGATGCTGAATAAAAATGATAGATCTTATATATTACAGATGCTGTTGCTATATTATATGTTATTTATCCAAACCCTTATGGAATATAGATTATTTAGAATCTTTAAGTTAAAATGCATTGAATTCTGGACTAATGTTTAAGGAAACATGATATTTACATGCTCCTTCCAAACAGCCCACGTTGAGGTTTAATATGCAGTTTAAGTATTTTCAGTACTATTAAAAGAGAAATTAAACAAAATGCACACAAACATTAAATTGGTTTGGAAAAGTGAGGTTAGCGCAACACACGTAACTTGTCCTCCCACTTGCTACACTCCACCACCAGGGGGCACACTAACAGTGCTTCTTGTATTGACAACGTGAGAAGTTGCCAGCAGGCCACCTGCAGAGGCTCACCTTGACATTGTGCATGCTCAGGATGTTCCCGCAGTCGTCCATGTACTGCTTGAGGTCTTTGTCCTAGAGGAGAGAGAGTGAGAGAGTGAGAGAGTGAGAGAGAGAGTGAGAGAGAGAGAGAGAGAGAGGAGTCAGAAGAGTGGAAATGCTACAGGCAGCTGAACTGTTGTGCTCCCGTATTATCATCCTCAACTCTGCAGAAGGTCGTGAATAATCATTTATTAATAATAATTTTAGCATCCGTGCACAGAATAATATGTGAGTCATGCAGGAAGTGAGGTTTTCACCAGGTACTCGAAGACCAGTGTGAGCGACTTGTCTGTGTGGACGATGTCGTGCAGCGTCACAATGTTGGCATGTTTCAGGTCCTTCAGTAACGACACTAGAGGAAAAGAAAGAGGAGGCAGCTGTAACCGCGAGGACGTGATTACACTCGGCTTATTTTCTTTTCGTTGAACCATAAAGTTGACTTTGTTCAGTTTACACTGATCAAGCCAAGTGTGGTTTATTTATAAAGTCTCATGTCATACACAAAGAAAGCCTCAGATTTAACTAATCAGCAAAGTCACAAAACAAAAAGATAAAATAGGGTATTTAAAGAAAGACATAATATTCCTCTCCTTATAAAACATTGCATGTTTGGGTTCTTTCCTGTAGCCTGTTCTGTCAGCACCTAACTGACAATCACTAACTTCTACTTCCTTTCTATCTCTTTTCATAAAAATAAAAAAAATACTGTTCATACTGTGCTGGGCTTTAACGGACTCGTTTTTTGATGCCCTTATGCTTTTGTTACCTTGTGTTGTTATAATTGCTTCCATCGTCTTCCTCATATGTAAGTCCCTTTGGATTAAAACGTCTGTTAAATGACTAAATGTAAATGTAACCACAATGCATTTCTCCAGGAGGGAAGGAACCTGTAGTATCAGGCACCTAAGTTATTTACTGTATGAGCACAGGAGTTGAATGTTGAAATGAAGTGTTCAAATGTTTTATTAACAGCACCAAACATTACTAGTAACTATGGTTGAATTCTCACCAAAATCTGGTCCCATTTCTGGGAAATTTTGGGGGTTTCTGCTTGTGTGGCAGTGCGTATTTATATGTTCAGATACTGAAGAATATCATATGTATCGAACAAAGACACCTTTGCAAAACCTCATTCACACATCCATGTAACTGCCATAGATATAGTACAACTTTAAATTGCAACTTTAAGCTGGATCAACTTTTCACCTGCCACAGGTTCTTGCAATCACTTTTCGTGCTAAGATGCAGTTTACAGTTCAGCTGTGTGGCAAAATCTTAATATTTTAGCATTCAACAGGTGGACCCTTAAGTGCAGATGAGCGCTCTACCACCTCAAATCGGCTGCATGCGATACACTTTCCTCCGCTGGCAGTAATAATTTCAGACCAGCACTATTAACGTGGTCATACACTTATAGACATTAGGACATAAAATGCTAAGAGAATGTGCTAAGAAACAGTGGATAAAATGAATCTGTATGGGTGCAGTTAACTTTGTTTTCACCTTAAAGACAGCGTGCATTTAAAAGGAATCGTTGTTCTACTACCCCATAATCTAATGAATAATGAAAGACTACCTTCAGAAAATTATAATACATGTTTATGATTCACTATCTGGAGTTCTGTTTTTGAAATCAAACTTTTTTTATGGCGAGAAATCCCAGAATCCTGGGAAAAGAGTGATATATTCCTGGTATGGTATCATTTTAAAATCACGAGAAAACAACCTACTAATAACTGAACTGGACTAGATCGCGGCTTATTATAAAACACTAGCTGAAGGCATTTGTGGGTGACATAAGGTTCAAACAATGAACCTTTATACCTTCTCGGATAGCTGTGCATGGCGCCCCCTCCTCATGCTCCAGTCTGATCTCCTTCAGCGCCACGAGGTTGTCTGTCAGCTTACTCCTCCCCTTGAAGACTGTAGCGTACGTGCCCTGAAAGGACAGGCGGAGAAGGAAAGAGGTGAGGAAAGGTTTCAGAAGCTGGACCGATGCAGCACAGTCAGGTTGTCGGGGGTTAAAAGTAAACTCTATTGCCGCGTCTGTGTGTCACATCACTCACTATGAGAACGTTAGCACATGTGAAGAAGTCAAGGTGAACAGTGAACCCAAACTCTTACATACCTCCCCGAGTTTGTCCAGTTTGATGTAGGTCTCCAGCTTCCCAAATCCAATTTCTGACTGGAGGAGAAAAAAGGACAAACAGCATTAATGAGGGTAGCGTCTTTATTAGCACTGACAAGCGTATAGACACTACGACAAATCCTTATGACGGCCTCGCAGCAACAGAGGGGGGCTGTAAGGAGGTCACACACCCCCAACCACCATCAGAGCTAATCTCTTGTGACAAAGGACCGTTGGCTTTTGGCTTTTACAATGTGTTTGTTTATAGGGAAGGGAAGGCAAACTTTATTTATAAAGCATGTTGAATATGCAATGGAAAATTCAAATGTGCTTTAGAGCTCCAACAATTAGTTGGAGTTATTTTTTACTCGTTTTTTTAAGCACGAATGGTCAAATTTAGCTGGTTCCAGCATCGCTAATGTCAGGATTTGATGCTTTTCTTTTTCATGTATGATAGTTAACTAATAATACTTGGGTTTTGGAATGTTACTCAAATAAAACAAGCTATTTAAATACATCATCTTGAGCTGTGGGAAATAAATTTTTTCACTATTTTCTGACATTTTATAGATTCAAAGATTCATCAAGAAAATAATCAGCAGATTCGTTGACAATGAAAATAATCATTAGATGCAGCCCTGATGTGCTTTAGAAATCAAAAATTAGAAGAAGAAAAAAATGCAGATTACACTTCACAGCTGCTAGGTTACAAAAAGCACACGTACAAACTGTAAAATAACGAAGACGCAATACTTGTTATGAAAGGCAGAGTTTAAAAGAAGCGAGGTCATGTTCAGGAAAGCGTTTCCAGCAACGAGGAGCATCAACACTAAAGGCAGCTTCACCGGACTTTAAAACTGACCCTCTGTGCAGCGTGAAGATCAATGCCAGGTGGGCTGAGAGGTCTGGGTGGCTCATAGATTTTCAACATGTTAAACACATATTGGGCAAAGCCATTCAATGCTTTCTAAGCAACTCTGCAGGGGAGCATGTATGCAAATGCGGCGGGCTGGGCGAGACATGGTGTTCATACTTTTTCCCTGATCTGCTTTTGACATGTGCACGTTCAAAGTAAAACCACAAGCCAATTATTGAGGCTGCTGACAAAGTGAATGTTGAGGTGCAATGTAAACACACGACAACGCAGGCTGAGAGGATGGCTGAGAGGATCAGACAGCCGAAGGCCAAGGTGTGAGCGCTCACTCTCGCACTTCTGTTTCTTGCTTCCATTTAATAAAACATAACTCTCACAGCTATCTTTATATTCTGCAGCCCTTCTGTTTCTATTTCTCTCCATTTCTGCCGGATTCTCCTCCACTGTTGATTCTCAAATCAGATGTGGGCAGCAAGTACTGTACATTTACATAAGCACAGTTGGGAGGTATTACAATAGCACTTGATTTTTTTTTTTTAAATCCACTTTCTCTCCACATTACAGGGAAATAACATAGTTTCTATTCCACTACATTTATCTAACAGTTGTGGCTATTAGCTACCTTGCAGATCCAGATTTTAGCTACAAAATGTGATAAGACGAAATTTGGGGGATGAATATATGTCATGAAATGATATATATATTTGTCAACTGTCAGAGATTTTGCCCTAAGGTTTCTACTGAGGTAGTCCTCCCTTTAATAGCTTTGGTTGTATCGGGACAAGTGTATGATGTACAGCATAATACACTTTGTTTTAGTTTCTGTGTGATGATCCTAATAACTCCAGTACATTGAGGGTACATTGCAAACGGGAACTGCAAATAGCTAATTCAGCACACTTTTAATTCGTTACCCTTTTAACTTTGCTTTTGGTTTCCACCAGCTCCTGAGAAAAATATCTGGCTCTTTAGCAACTAAATGCACCACTATGTTCACCAGCTGGTCACTAACGTTGCCTGTCTGCTGCTGTGGTGTTGGGAAGCTAGTGAACGGTGGGTTAATTAGAGCTTGAAAACAGAAAACAGCTGCCTGCTGGGGCTGGAAAAAAACACTGATGAGAGTGGAGTTTGTGGCTACAAAACCAAAACAATGAGATAAAATGTCTGCCTCCGGAGATGAAGAGCCTGGATCTGTGACTGTGGCGACCTGCTGGGGCAGTGCTGCTGGGTCTACGGTGGAGGGGGCGAGTCGCTCGGGTCCTGCTCGTTGGGCTGTCTGTCTGGACCCTCTTCCCTTATGTTTGACATCCTACCCTTTTCATCATAACTATATATACTACAATCACCATTGTTATCATAATTGTATGTACTATTTTCTGTATTGAATCTATTCTATACATGCGACATCTATTCCATGTCTGTCCATCCTGGTAGAGGGATCCCTCCTCTGTTGCTCTTCCTGAGGTTTCTTTCATTTTTTTCCCCTGTTAAAAGGGTTTTTATTTGGGTAGTTTTTCCTTAGTCGAATCGAGGGTCTAAGGACAGAGAGTGTCGTATGTTACAGATTGTAAAGCCCTTTGAGGCAAAATTGTGATTTGAGATATTGGGCTGTATAAATAAAATTGAATTGAATTACTGCAAGGGAACCCTTTCACATAGTCATGTGATCCATTGTTAATATGAAAATACTGATGAATGCAGCTTTAAGGATGCAAATACTTTTAAGAGCTTACGTTTTCTGATATTGTAAGGATAATGACAGAAGACTAATCCACATATGAAATATTTATTCATCATCATCTCTCCTAACAATAAAGTCATTGATCAGCTAAAGCCAGAGGTGTCAAGTAACGAAGTACAAATACTTTGTTACCTTACTTAAGCAGAAATGTTCGGTATCTGTACTTCACTGGAGTAATTATATTTTAGCCAGCTTTTACTTCTGCTCCTTACATTTGAAAAATAGCCTCGTTACTCCTATTTCATTTCGGCTTATTTTCACTCCGGCTTGGCAACGTTCAAAAATAAAAACCTATCCAGATAAATCGCACCATCCGTGTAGAGCGAATTTGATTGTGGTTCGATGAGAAGTAGAAAACATATACCATTCCGGCACCCTATTGGTTTGTACGATCCATCGCAGCTGCACATGCCACAAATCATGGCACACTCCAGCAAGGACATGGCCAGTGTCAGGGTCGTTACGCAAAAAAAGTAATAAGTTACAGCAGATGTGTGTAGCCAAGTACGAAGCTGTCCGTCACACATATGGTTCTTTAAGGTATTTGCGTTGTACTAAAATGCGTTAATTTTCAATGGGAATATATGCAGCTGAAACAGGAAGCCTAGTGCTTCCCACATTTTTCAACATTTTAATATGACATTATAGTCATTATGGCCTTAGAAACATGTTGTTTTGAGGAGATGGGGTAGTGCACTATAGGCCCCTGTGGCACTGCCTAAGCTTATTTGTTTCCTTACATTACTTTTATACTTTAAGTAGTTTTGAAACCAGTACTTTTACTTGAGTAAAAAGCTTGAGTTGATCCTTCAACTTCTACAAAAGGTCTTTTTAAACCCTAGTATCTATACTTCTACCTGAATAATGAATGTGAATAGGTTTGACACCTCTGGCTAAAGCGCTGCACCAGTGGAGTTAGCAGGGAATCAGCGGCTTGCTCAAGAAAACATCAGCAGGTACACTTGCTGACATAGTGGCAAGAAAACAGAAAAGGTAATTTTGAGGCTTACTTATTAATTTGACTACATTGCCAATTTCAAATTCTCCTCCTCTGTCTCATCATCACATTCACTTTTCGTCCTTGTCCTCTAACCAGTCTCTCCATCCTTCTCCCCCATTTCTCTCTCCGTCTCACCAGCGATGCTCTGCGGGAACGTCGGCTCAGCGGCTGGTCGAAGGGCGGGCTGCTCAGCTGCAGCTTCTCCAGGTAGCCGTCAGGTATCCGGATGTCGGCCGGCAGGGACAGGCGTTTGTTCAGGTCCTGAGCGCACGCACACACAAATAGATAAAAACAAGAGAGGACCCAATTTAAAAAACAGTGTCAACATGGTGTGAAATCCTGAAAAAACAGGAGTAAACCTTCAGCAAACAGGGTAAGCTCTGAACAAATACCAATGATTGACAACAAAATGGCAGAAACCCAGAGTAAACAAGTAAAATCTGTAAGAACCAGCTAGCTTCTTCTGGCCTCAATGGTCAACAGAGAGTGCAGCTTGTGTGTGTGTATGTGTGTGTATATAAATACACAAGTAGCAGCACATGCATCTATACAGTGTTGTGTAGCAGACTGTGGTGTGCTGCCTCTGGAGCCCTTTAAGAGTTCGGGGTAAAGTCTTTCCCAGAGCAACAAAGTACTAAAGCATGATCCTAATGACTTGTTATATAAAATAAAACACACACGTCTGGATTCTTCCCATCATGCATTTCCTCTATTTGTTAGATTACTGTTAATCCGGCTTCTCTCTCTCTCTCTAGCTGCTTTAAATCTACTTCCACTCCCTCTGAGGTAACACTGGACACTTTAGTAACACCCCCACCGCTCGTCCCCTCCCTCTTAACAAACACACGGTTAGGCCTGTCGCAATAACTACACTATCGACTTATTGTACAATCTATAGATATGGCCTCGATCAATTTTGCTGACCTCAATATTGTATTGCCAGTGTTTACGTGCGTGTAAACACACCAACATTTTAGGCAACATGATGCCAGAATAAACAGCAGTGAGCTTGAACATTTGAGCGTTTTTTTCACAGCGCAAGAAAAAACTATGCCGAGACGTTTTTGTGTAACATCTGGTCGCACTGCTTCTGTCCTCTGGTCGTCTGCCCTCTGTGTGGAGTTTCACCACACGCACGCGCACACACACACACACGCATACACTCACACTTCTATACTTGTGAGGACTCTCACTGACATAATGCATTCCCCAGCCCCTAACCATCACAACTAAGTGCCTAACCCTAACCTAAATCTACCCTAAGACAAAGTCTTAAACCTCAACCAGCCCTTTGAAGGTTTGTTGAAAAGTGAGGATCAGTCCAAATGTCCTCACTTTCCAAAAATGTCCTTACTCCCAAGGTCTGAAACACAAATTGGTCCTCACAAAGATGGCTGTTACCAACGTGGCGATGAAAAACCTAGCGAGGAACTTTTCAGACCCTCTTTGCGACATATTTAGCAATCTATTCAGACCATCAGGGAAAAGGCGAGAAATATTCATATATTATATTTTAATTCATTCCCATGGATGCTGCTTGGAGTAATCGCTTCCTATAGCTTGTAAATATTTTAATAGATCGTTTTATCTTCTTCCTCCCATTCTAGATTTTTAAGAAACGTTTTTACTTATATATGCAATGTCCCTGTAGTGAGTTTGTGATTATTTGGCTAAAGATTTCTTTATCTCTCCCTTGCTGCAACTTACACAATCCCTATGCTTTATGCAAATGAATGTGATGGAATTAGATGCAAATTCCCTTAACATGACAATAATAGGGTTTATCACAATTATTGCTGTGACAAGATATCGTCCAACACAAGTAGTTGCTTCCGGCTGATTTAAACATATGGTCAGTTTTACAGGAAGTGATTATTTTATTACAACTTGAGAAAATAAGACATACTGGACAATGCACAGGGCAGTTGATAAATGTGTTAATATGTTTGTTTACTGCTAATGTGAAATAATTGATACTCAGAATGTCACAAGACAAATTTTGCTGCTGTTAAGATTTGTTGTTTAGTATGCTTTTTTTATTAATTCACTTTGTCAAGAACCATGTCCAAATATAATCATTTCAAGCAAATACAAGATGTGCTTTGTACCAGATCTACATATATTCCTAATAGACATCTGAGTGTAATGAGGTGTACAACTGCTGTCGAGGTGATAACATTAGTTGATTAAATTATTTGTCCATTGACAGAAAATCCACAGCAATTTTAATCACTATGGGGCTGCAACTACCAATTATTTTCATGATCTGACTATTTTCTCGATAAGTCTATTAAATTGCTTTGTCTATAAAATTTGAGAAAATAAGAGAACGTTTCCTTTATATTTTCCCACAGCCCAAGTTGACATCTACGCGTTGCTTATTTTGTCTGACCAACAGTCCTAAACCCCAAGATATTTGATTTGCTGTCACATAAGACAAAGAAAAGCAGCTTTCTCTCACACTGGTGAAGGTAACGATAAATCAATCATCAAAATAGTTGCGTGCTCATTTTCTGTCGATTCACTAATTGTTTCTTTTCTAAATTAATGGTGAAAATCTTGCTAGGCTGCTAGGATGTGCCTCTGTGTCTGTTATTGACATTATAAACAGTCCTGCTGGTCTGTAGTTTCTGTGTGCTGGGTCAGGATTGGTGGTTTGTCCCCAGCGCAAGTGATGCCATCCAACACCTGACCATGGCAACCCCCCGGCTCCAGTTGTCCAATCAACCCATCCTAATCTGTTACAACATGGGCCCATCTGGACCGTATTACTGTAATCCTTGTGATGTAATCCCAAAACAGCACTGCTTCCTCTCCACACAGAGACATAAAATCCTCTACCTGACCACAGACGACGGGAATTTCCTCACTCTTCATCCTACACTTCCTCCTCCTCTTCGTGTACTGTCCCTCCTCTGAGTGTCACATCAGCACAAAGACAAAGAATGAAGGCCACACAGGGATTTCGCTTTTGGATCACTTAATCGAAAACAAGCCTGCCGGTCAATCACACTGCTCATACAAGGACAAACAATGCACGGAGTGTTTGTTGGGCTGCGAGAAGGACTCGGACTATAACTGAGTGTTTGTGTGTACGTGCTTCTTTCCAAATAAACCATTTGTGGTTGTGAAACAGTCACAGGAAGTGTAGGGTGCACTGCTTGCACATGTTCCCGATACACAACGAAAGATAACGTGTCATGTCTTTGTGTGTGGGTAGCCCCAAATTGAGTAAACAGCTTAACTAGCTACACGTTTAAGGGTTTTTTTTCCCATGCATTCTTGCAAGCTCGGTTTTTCTGTGTAGCTACTGGTATCTGCTCGTAAATCCCCAGAGGTCCTGCGATCAAACCAACCAATAAACATTGTCGGAGGGAGGTGTGTGTTCTTCACCTTTCATCATATGATCACCCAAGATTCAGCAAGAGGTCAACCATATATCAAATACACATTCGATACATTAAAAAAAGTCAAAAGGATATGTCTGCTCTTTTTGTTAAATAGCATGGAAAATAGGAAACAACTTTGTTTGCAACATCTTAACTTGTCATGTCTTGATCGTTTTTAAGATTTTTAAACTATATTTAACTTTACAGTGTGTGTGTGTGTGTGTGTGTGTGTGTGTGTGTGTGTGTGTTAATACAAATTAAATACCAGGTCCTTTTAACCCATCTTAATAGCTGCTAATGGGATTGCAGGATGTGCACTAGACTTTACTCAAACAGTATTTTGACTGGACGTTCGAGACCTCCATCTTCACCTGCATATGTGAAAATGTAGATGGTGAAAGAATGGAGATTATTTAAGGCTCAAAACAGCAATGATGAGAATGGAAAGGACAACTGAAAGTAGAAACAAAACCATCAAAATGATAAATGATTACAAATCTATTTCCCAAACAAATCTTTAACAGGTTTCAGAATATTAGTCAAAGAAAATGTCAACGATAATGCAGAAGGCGAGAAGTTCAGGGTCATTTTCTTGTTCAACTTTCACAATGAAACTGGACAGTCAGTTGTGCATCCTTAAATCCCATTAGTATCCATTAAGACGGACTGAAGGGACCAAGTCTTGGCTTTGTTGTACAGAACGAGAGAGATAAACGCAGTTTAAAATACTCAAATACAATCCAAACATCATGTCAGAACTTACGTTCAAATGGTTTTGTTGTTGAAGTAAAATAAAGCATACGTTGAAATATACAGTATTTTTACATTGCTTAAGATTGAAGGTTCAAGACTTAAGATTGAATTTATGTTGAACCCTAAACAAATGAAAGAAGCATCAAACAAATTACCACTGGAAACTACAAAATACTCTGATGTAAGTCGATGTCAAAAATCTGCAAAATTCAAGAAAACCCCACTGAGCACACTTTATCGGTGACCTTAAGATAAAGAGGAGTGTAAAGTGATTTCTCCTCTTACTTCACTGCCTTTCATGTGTCCCTATTGGCCAGCTGGATTCAAGCTTGATCTGGTTTTGCATTTTGACTGTCTTTCCATATGCTCTGCTGAATAAAACTCTGCGTGGTGTGGTGCAAGCCGTGAAAACTTCATCTTTGCACAGTGGCTTGCTTTGGTTCTCAAACGTTTAAACTTCAAGAGTTTGAGATAATAACGCTGCACTGTATTTTGGATGGGCAAAATCACACGCCCTGAATGAAACCTTTTTAAAACAGATTTCAAAAGTATGTTCAGCAGTACAGTATGTCAAGTCACTCTGTGCATTTATGTGTGTGTGTGGGCAGCTGAAGATGTCTGCGTGTTTATGACACATTACAAGAATACGCCTACGCTGAGTTAGAGAATGGCGCTCTAATGCAGTTTATTAAATACCAATACCAAGTCTATAATCAAATGCTCAGATTCTTTTGTTTTTCAGGGAAATTAATCAAAACCTACCTTCAACGACAAAGTGCAGGCTGAACCGTTAAGCCAGGTAGGAATAAATGTGTCATGATTCATAACAGTAATATATTCAAACGTCAAAGCTTCTTAATAGTAGCCAGTGACTCATATCCCACGACACATTCTCCATTTAAAAAGCAGAAAGGCTCTATTCAAAGACAATTAAAGTCTGAAAACACAGAGAAACAAATCCCACCTCTGCAGAGATGCGTCTATTCCCTCTGTTCCTTAGACAAACACCCGTGGGCGACTGCACCTCGTCAGAGGAAGTCCCCGACGCCTGGTCACTCTCCCCGTCCGACCCCATCTTCAGGTTCTCGTGGACGATATCTGGAGTGGAGAAAGAAAGAAAAAGAGGGAGAGAAAAGGAGGATGGGAGGTTGAGTTTGACAGATGGAGCCGGTCTGCAGAAAACAGGGCAGGGCTCAACACCGGCTGATGACTTCAACAAGAAATAAAAACACTCTCTCTTACGAGCCCCTCTGTTATTATCAAGCTCCTGGCTGTGTCGAGCAGAGGATACACATGTACTGTATATTAGTTTTAATAATAAGTTTGACTGATAGATTTAATTGATTTCATTGCCACTGGGCCTTACAAGACAAATCAATACATCACATTGTAATTTTCCTAAATAAACTCAGGTTTCATAAATTTAAAGCCCATTGCAATTTGCTCCAGGCTTTAAGTTTATATTAGGAAATGTTGGGAATTACATTTTTTTATTGGGGCTGAGAATCCAAGCTGCTGGTTTGCTGGAAGTTATTTTTACTCTCATTTTTAAACAAATGGCTTATTGTGTGACTGAATGTAACACTGGAAGGATTGTACTGATACGTGTGTGTCTGCGCTAACATATGCCTCTAGCAGTGGTTTGTTTGAGCACATGTTTTAACACATGTGTCACTGTGTGTGTGTGTGAGTATGTGTGTGTAGGCTCAGCTGACTAAGAAGAAATTCTAAGACAAGGATTTTACATGTAGCTTTGAGGATGTTCTACATGTAGACATTTATTTGAGCTATTCGATAGCTACATCGATCAGTATCACATCCAAATTTGAATACAAATCTGGAATTAAATCTACCCACTATAGCAACTTCTAAACACATTCACAGAACACAAAAGAAATCTCGTGTACTAAACCTCTGTTTAAAGTCACAGGAAAGACAAATATCGAACGTAATCCCAGCCTGTGTGTGTGTGTGTGTGAGAGAGATAAGTGTGTGTCTCACCGAGGCGACTGCCGTTGCGAGGCATGACCATGAGAGAGCCCAGGCCTCCTCCCATGACGCTCTGAGGTCGTCGCAGCGGCGGCTTCTTAAAGGAGCCTGTGTACTGGTGGAGGAAGGAGTGGACACTGTGGGCCGACGGAGGACGACCATTCCTCACTATGGGCTCAGCTGAAGAAGATAACATTTTTTGTTGAAAGAAACAAAAAAAAAATTGCAAATTTTATATGCATATGGATGTAGAGTGCTCTGTGGCTGAATGTTAATGGAAAAACAGATTTTTATAATGACAC
Organism: Coreoperca whiteheadi; assembly: GCA_011952105.1. NCBI lineage: Eukaryota > Metazoa > Chordata > Actinopteri > Centrarchiformes > Sinipercidae > Coreoperca > Coreoperca whiteheadi. The sequence continues at coordinate 10,695,684 of CM022474.1, read as the reverse complement.
TGACAAATAAACTGTATTTTATGTGAATCTGTCACATCATGGCGCAATACCTGAGCTGCTCAATAAGATCCGTATTAGCTTGGATACTGATAGACCGATAGAAAAAAGCAAAAAAGTTGACAATACGCATTGAGTGTCCAAATATTTAAATGATTAATATTGCTGCCCATTACACACACACACTTACAGGCACAAGATCCTATCCCACCAGACTTTTCTCTTTTGTCTCCACCTAGTCCTCAGGTTTACTTCCACTCTAAAAAGGCACCAGTATAACTCCATCACAACTGCTCCATCCACACCGTCTGTGGTTTTCTGACAACTTCCTGAAAGCAACGATCCTACATTCATGCTGTGATTGGGCAGGCGTGCGACGATGAGAAAAGGAGCCAGGCATTGAACTTCTCTCTGCCTTCGAGTGTGCTCATTCAAAACAAACACTTTTGCCCTTTAGGACAACACTTTCTACAAACAAGTTCGATTTTAAATATAACCTGACCCTAAATCTTTAACAAAACGAGTCAATGAATTCACACTTGCTGGTGGAAACGTATCGTAAAACGGCATATTTCTGAAAATACTGAGCATACTGCTTGTGAGAAACAGCATTAGCATTAGAGGTTTCACAAAATCACTAGTCGTCTATGTCATCATAGTAGGCTATGCAGAGCTTTTGAAATGGCCTGCCAACGACCAACGGTGGACACAGCTTTGGTTGTTGTTGAACAAAGATTTGTTTAAAAATCATTTTCTATGTTATGCCATGTTAGATAAACAGAATTTAAGGTATTTATAGTAAGACACTCCTGCTATCCCTGCAGGAAAGCAGTCGTGTTGTTACCTCCGTCAAACAGTATCTCCAGTTCAGACAAGCTTGCTGGTGTTTTAGTCCAATCAGATCGTGGATCATTTGTACAACAGCCTCTCCGAGCCAATCAAGGAACCTTACGCCTACATTATTTAACCCTTTACTGGTTGTAATTTAGACCTTTTTGACGACAATTGATCATTGTTAGTGGGTGAAAAATGTTTCAGATATCTCCCGCGATTAATCGACTACTTTTTGTGAGTAGTTGATGACTACTAAATGCAGCAGTCCTGAATGCCCTAGTTAACTTAGTAAATGCTCAAACTAGACAGCACATTTGTCGGATCATTCTTGTACACGTTGTAAACTTGAGGTCATGAAGTTCTAAGACTTTGGTGATCCACATACTCTCTATTTCAGAATGATTATATGTGTGTGTTATGTGTTAAGTATGAGCTTTAATCATTAAAAAAAGACCCAAAATGTTGTCTTGAGAGTATTGGAAAGAATACTGAATTTTCTTTTCCACATGTTTAAAACAGAGAAACGAAATATTTCAAACAGGGTGAGACTGAAGAACAGAAGAAAACACCAGGTTTGAGAAGAAAGAACTGTGCCAACATCCATGAAAAAAGAAAAAAGATAAAAGTAAAGGTCCGATGAAGGAAACTGATGAATCGTTATACAACTGATTGTCTACTGAAAATGAACAGTTTAGCGTACCGACATTTGTTAAATCTACATGAAAATAACATGATTTTAGCACACCTGAAATTATCATAAAACAAAACACAATGCAACTTCTAAGTAACATACTTAGAAAAAAAAAAACACTTTACCAAAACCAATGGGATTTGGTGCAGTCTAATCTCAACGTGATTTCATTTTTCCCCAAAATATCACATTCCTACACCCTCCCACAGAAACAAGGATTACCTAATTTTAAACAGAGCCAGGCAGTTACAATGTGGTCTCTCATCCCGTGTAACCCTTATACTTTAAATAACCAATATCAAATGTAGAGACGTCAGAGAGTCTAGTATATAAATCAATTGTCTCAGCAGTGTATTTTGGCTCTTTTGAGAAAAGGGTCCACAACTGCCTGACAGAGGAGCACTTGTCCAAAAGCAAGAATGGAGCTGGCGGAGGTGAAAGTCTTATTATGTATAGAGTATGACCAACTATAACACCCACTGGGACAGCGGGGAGAAAATGGAGCCCCACGGAAGCTGTTTAGCAGGCAGTCAGAACTCAGACTGAGGGATACTGAAGGACATGTAACATGCAACAAGGGCACTGAAGATTAGGACTAGACGAGGCAACAGTTATCCATACCTCATCGGCTATTCCATCTGGAAGAAAAGGAATCATACACACTGTGGCCAGGTGTATTAGCTCAATTTTGGCCATTAATAAAAATGCAAAGAAATGCGGGATTGTAAACCATCCAACAAAAACTGCAAAATTACTTTTATTCAAAAATAAGAGCTACAATGAGAAATGTAAAGAAATGTAATTTGCTATTAAAAATCACAGCTTCAGTGTGACTGTATTGCCTGTTTTTTGTTGCGAGTCATAAGCCCCTTTTATACACCCTGTTCAAGGCGGGAATGTGGGGCTGTTATTCTGCTGCTCCGTTCTGTATAAAACGCGCAAACACGGAATGGGGAGGCATTGGTGTTCTACTGTTAAGTCGATAGCAGAGCTAGTAACAGCGTCTCTGTATAGAAAAACCTGATGCCAACGCTGTGTGTTACATGTCTCGCTTCTTTTGCTCCAAGAACGCCGGCATGCTATCTAGAAATCACACATTGGGGCAGCATTAGGTCACCGTTGTTTCGTTCAGCGTAAAAAAGCAGAGCCGCCGTAATGACAGGTCTTTACAGCAGTATTGCAGGAACTCTTTTAAAAAAGGGCTATAGTTTGAGTAGATAAAAGCACCTTGGCCCTCACAGTCAAGCTGGAAAAACATGGCAACCTATCTGTCAAATGTAAATTAAACTTGAATCAATCAGAGGCAGGAAATAAGACATGTAGGAGCAGTGTCATGCTTCATTTTATATGTACAATGCCTATTATAAATAGTTAACAAGATTCGTGAGCTTTGAGAGAAAGCAAGCCACGTCACCGTCTAAACTACCCCCATAGCTTTCTGATTTGTCTGGCTCCCAGTTGCCTGGGTCAACTAATTCTCACTGCATTTTTTAGACTTAAATCGCATTGTCAAAATTAAGCTCACATGATTCAGGCTGCCTTTGCAAGGCTGATGCAGAGTGCTGTGGGTGAGCAGGTCTCGTCAAGCTAAAAAACATATTTCACTACGTAACAGTTTCGTCAGCATGGACGTCAAAACCTTTGGAACATTTGGTAGGTCCGATATTACAAGCCATCTCATCAATTTGTTATTGTTGTATTTTTGTTGTACTCGTCAACATTCCCTTATACACCAAGGATGCATTTCCTAGATTTCCATAAAAACAGAAAAATGAAAAGCCCCCATGTAATATCCAGGTCCTTATGCCGCCTCGCCCTTATGTCTCTGCAGCTGCTGCTGCTGGCCTGAGTTATAAGTGTTACATAATCAGATCAGGACCAGAACGCTTTCCCCAATCACAGATTTCAGATCACATCTCATCTGGCTACTCCATTCTGTCTCCTCTCCTACTTACTGTTACACAGGCTACTGAAATACCCTCACGCCAGCTCACACACACACACACACACACACACACACACACACAACATGATTCGGTGTCCCCACACACCAAGCACAGAACAGTCTGGCCAAACCTGGTGTTAATCACTATACAAAAAGCTCTATACAAAGCCCAGTTAGTTCTCAGAGGGAGGTGGGGGGTGGGGGGGGGGGGGGGGGGGGCGGACTTGGACGATCTGATTGATTGAAGAAGGGGAAAAAACTTCTCATTTGAACAAAAGACGAGAGGAAAACTAAGGACAGGCCTGAAAGAAGCTTGGGGGGGGACCTCGGGGTGGCCGAAAGAGAAGAAGAGCTGAAAGACGCAAAAAAAGGGACAAATGCATCAAGATGCCTGGCTGGTTTCACCAAGTCATCCAAGTTGCCGTGACAATGTCATGGAAACTCTAGAATGTTTACAGATCCTGAGCGCCATGGCAACGATGTGGTAGCTCGCCGAGGCATGCTCCCTCCCATCGCTCGCTGCAGATTTTGTGAATATCAGCAGAGATAAGCTGCTGTGCCACTCTGCTTTTATTTTGACGCCTTGAAGGCCACAACCTTCAGTAGGATCCAAATGAATGACGTTACCAACTATGTATCTGCGAGTGTGGAACACAGCGTGCAGTCTACAGTAACATAAATAAAGAGTCATGTCAGACAAGCTGACCATATAGATTTGAGAAGTTGAAGGAGCTAAGTCACATTCATTTTCTGAATAGTCAATGTTAAGTGACTGGCAGAGGATTTCCAAGGCTTGGACTTATGTAAAAGCTCCCAAGGTGCATTTCAGCCAGAAATATCCAATCATCAAGCTTAAAATTCTGTTGGAGTACCGCTAATGGCGAGCTAAAGGCCATTAAAATCCAGCAAATAAATCCCATTTCAGTCATGCACTGGTGTTTGAATAAACCCAAGTCACAGTTCTGTAAAAGTCATGACGGCAATCTTGGTTGCTAATGGTAACGGTTGGACTACAGTTTCCCTTATTCACTTAGTGATGGAGATAAAAATCAATTCAACTGCAGTATAAGGTTTAAAATCCAAAACTGATGTAGCCTATCAGAACACTTTTCTTCTTTCATATCATTAGCTCACCACTGTTCTCCAGCAGCAACAATGTTTCCTGTATGTACCGGTAACCAAACATCACGTGAGCATGGAGGATTTACGCATAAATAAGCGCCTTGTCAGGTTTGAATAAAGCAATTACGGAAGATTTACATAACCTATGAATTTTAGTAGTATGTATAAAATCCTCTATCACTAAATATGAAATTTTATATTGCAAAATTTGAAATCTCTCCGTATATCTTTAATTATTCTGGAACATAATTGAAAAACTGGAAAATCCAGCCAATTAAATACCTGATAAAAAAGTTTACGTTGATGCAAAAATCATATAAAAATCCAATAGTGTCCTAAAGCAGTCCTGCTTATTGATTAGCAACATTGCCTATGATACCACAAACCGTATAGCAAAATCTCTCATGGGTTGACAAATTTACATTTTCATGTAATTCCACCTTGAGGTTGATATTTTTGGTTCAGAGTAAATATAACAACTACTAGATGGATTGACATGTACTGTATGTATCGCCATATCATGAAATCCTATATGAACACCACAAAAAACATCACTTTAACAGATAGATGATTTCAGCAATGTTACAGATTTGTTTCAAATTCAATCAATAACAAAGTATTCTCAAGTTGTGCCACTGATTGGCTTCTCAACGTCAGCTGTGGCTCATGGGTGTTGAAGTAATGGCCATATCATACAGACCTCTACAATTGTTACAGTATCCAGGAGGTCCTCGTGCTAGTATGTTGAAGAATATTGAGAGTACCGTTATAAAACATTAAAATGGGAATTCACGCTGCATACTTCTGGATACAGTGACTCCTTCCACTTTGCTACTCAATACACATCAACATTTACAAACGGTTTATAAAACTCACCGCTGTCCTTCAGACCGTTCTCCTCGATGGTCATCTGCTCAGCCAGCTCAGACAGCGACTCGTCGATGGTGTGGCTGCCTCGTAGCGTCTGAGAGAGACGTCGCTTGAACCGCTTCATCTTCTCCATGGAGCTCTCGGGAAGGGGAGGCCTGAGGATGATAAATGGAACAATGCATATTTGAGTTGTGGTTGCTACCTGGAAGAGGAGGAGGATGATGATGAACAATTTCACTTTTCCGCAGAAAATTGATGCCCTCTCCTAAGCAGCCTGCCTCTGACTCATAAACAAGTTCTGTGAGACTTCAAAGATAACCTTTCCCTGAACGCCCTGTCTTACAGTGAGCCAGCTTATGACCCTCACTAATCTCCCCTCGGGGTGATATCTGGACTTCATTAATAAAGGGAACCAGGAGCAAAAGAAACCAACGTTGCAATTCAGAGTCAAATGTACATTAATTGATATACCATGTTTAATTCAAGTTTAATGTCAAACATGCTGATTTTGATACAGGAACTGAACTAATGCAGAAAGGAGATGTAAACTGGAATGTCACGCCTCATGTGTGCCTGCTAGAGGGTTGGTTCTTCCCCCTTCTTCTGCATGCCTCTCAGAGACAAACAAAATACATTCCTGTGAAGAATAACACTGACCTGTATTGATTTTATTTTGCTCTCATTTGCTGTTATAAGTATACGTAGGCCCTATGCATACATATGGGACCATATGTGTATTGATAATTAGTGATGTAACATGAACTGCGCGTGCGTCCAAACATGCAGAGCTGCCCACACAGGAGAATCGACTGCGCTTCCGCTCCCTATCCACTTATGTGATTACAGTGGTGCTTTCATTTATCAATTATTCATGGCTGCATTTATCCATTCCTTTCTGTCTAGTAGTTATTAGCTGTGTGTAATACATGTTTAACGTATAAAGACCATTGCTTTTGTTTTTTGTAACTTACATTCAGCCACTTAACATATTCGTTAAGTTATTCTTGCTACCTGATTACAGGTTTATTCCCTCAAAAAGATAATTTAAGAAAAGCTTCATTTCACTGAGAAACTGCTTAGTGTAACACTGAGCTAAATTTGAACTACAGGTTAAATGGTGGAGAATGTTAATTACATTGCTGCTACTTATATTCACTACATGTTAAAGAGAATGCAGGCAGAAACACGCAGATTTCCTACAAACCTATGTAAGACAACCACAATAATAATAATGTACTTTATTTATAAAGCACCTTCCACAGTTACAAAGTGCTTCACAATAAAAACAGAGTACATATAAAACAAAAAGAGAATAAAACAAACTAAAAGCCATACAACTAATCACATTATAAAACACAGAGCGTAAAATGAAATAAAAAGTAATAAAACATCAATGAATACAATGAAATGAAACACTAAAAACAGATACAGCTTGTTTTAGTTAGAGAAGAGTACTTCCCCTATCTGTAAGCTGTAGTGTTGATGCAGGCCTTGACATTTCACTGACAAAATCTGTAATCTAAACTGCCTTTAATTCAGAAGCATACACCTCATCCGCCTTTGGCCATGTTTCACAATCCCACATCAAGAGTCAAACTGAAAACGAAGACATTGTTAGATCACCAGGTGTCTGACTGGGCGAACAATGACACAGACCAATCAGCACTTTTGACGTTAATTATGACTCAGCTCATTCAGGCATTACTTTGCATTCTTCCCCCTGGGAAAACATGACAAGTCGGTGAGAGATTCTTACGGGCAAGTTTAGAGTACCGTCCCTGGCACACCGGACTGTAAAAGCAAATCCTAAACCAGGGGGATTTGCTTCTGAATGGAGCAGGACTAGCCTGGGCCACATCGAGTCCACATCCCACATTCCAGCCGCATTTACTGTGTGCATGAGAGTAACTGATTGTGAGAGTTAGAGACAGTGTGTGTGTGTGTGTGAGCGAGAGAGAGAACAATCAGTGAGAGAATTTGTGTGAGGAGAGAAAAAAAGATGTCAAATCAAGACAGAAGATATTTGGGAATGTTTGGCAGGAGCAGATCACAAGCAGCCTCTCCCTGTGACCTCAATGTAGAGATGATGACTCCACTACTACTGCAGATCAGGGCAAGTGTCTGTCTGCAACGATGATGAGTAAAGCCAAACATGAAAACACATGAGTAGTACAGGCCCTCAGGGCTCGCTGACTGTCAACTATTCGCTAGTGACAGACTTTTGTCTTCCAAATATCACTCATAATGTGAATTCTGTCCAGAGCTGCAACGACTTACCCACTCAGCCAGAGACAAATTGTGGGCAAGAGTTGCCTCTGGAGAACATGTTAGTGAAACAGAGTACGGCTGAAACTAAGGCTGCCCTCTAAATGTTGATGATTTTAATAATCAATTAAAGGATTCAGTTTTCAAGTCTTTCTTAAAACAATATTCTCATGTACACTGAAACAGTTTTCCATCGCTGTAATTTTCCTTCCTGTCCGTACTGGATGGAAGTAGATCGCTTCCTAAAGAGATGTAAATATAAGTGGTGGGGGACAAAATCCACAGTCCTCATTCTGTGAAAAATCTTCCAAAGTTAAAGGAATGAAATTCCCTCTTTGTGCTTCCCTGGACCACGTTTTCTTAAAGCTGGACATGTGACCCAAACCTTTAAGAAGCCTTGATTTGAACTTAATTTTGTCAGTCAACTGTTTTGACCTGCATCATTGTACACAGAATAACACAGCATAAGAGCGTGACAGACGGCAACATTTTACAAACATAGTCTTGTCTCGAAATACGGCTGCAACTAACTAATATTTTCATTACGAATTAATCTGTCGATTATTTCTTCCTTTAACAGTCTGAAATGTCATAAAATTGTGGTAAATGCCTCTTTCCCAAAGCCCAAGTTCATGTCTCCAAATTGCATGTTAGGTCCTACCAGCAGTTCGCTACCCAAACGTTTGTAATTTACAACAAAATGAAAGAGAAAAGCAGCAAATCCTCACATTTGAGAAGCTGGAAACAAAGAAAGTTTGGCACTTGTGCTTGATAAATGACTTAAATTATTAATATATAAATCAATAATGTGCTCAATTTTTGCAGTGAAGATTGAGCGAAGCGTCAGCCCAAAGTGGCAAATCAGAGTGGGGAGAGAAAAAAAAAAAAAAGAAAAAACACACACACAAGAGTGGCTGCCAATGAGTGAACAAAACTTTTCTAAACATGGTGCCTTGACTTTAATTTCACATAAACAGCCCAGTTTATGAAGATACAGTATCTGGGGTGAGAAATAGGCCATGCAGCTATTGAATCATCTGTAAATTTAGAGCTACAGCGGCTTGTTTAAACAGTTTGTGCACAGAGTTTTAAGAGGCAGTGAGCCTGCCCCCATTCCCTCCACACAGCGGACAGCAGCAACCATCTTGGGCTTGAGGCCAAAGCAAACTGGGACAGTGCAAAGACGAAATATTAAACTGTAGATCACGAGCACTTAAACTACACAAGGACACTTCATATATTCACAGCTTCAGATAGCAGTGAGGTAGCTGAAAAGTGAGAACTTGAATACCCCAAAATGATGTAACATGACAGTAAAATGCATTCAGTGGTGGTTTAGGATGAGCACCATGTAGCATGTAAGTCCAACATTCACTCTCGTTTAGCTCCGTTTTGGGCTCTACCAACTCCTGAGGGAAACATCTGTCTCTTTAGCTGCTAAATGCTCCACCATGTTTTCTCCAGCTAGTTGCTAACTGTGTCTGTCTGCTGCTTGGTGCACAGCAAGAGCTTTTTCGTTCAAAACAGCTGCCTGTTGCAGCCGACTACGCTATGAGAGCATTGCGGATTCTGAATTTAAACTTCCTGTGAGAGAAGTGCACATATCCAACGTCAACGTTTCATTTTGACAAATAGGGCAAGTCCACAGGGTCATGAGTATGAGTACAAGGGATGGAGCCCTCTTCTCCACTTGTTTTTTCAATTCAGACTGGTCAGAAGATATTTTTTTACAGCTTTCATCCTACATTTATACAGACTGCCCTTCTGTTCTCTTATTTAAGTAACAATCTAATTATTCCAGGAACCGAGATGAGGCAGAACATCAACTCGACTGTCATAACAGCTTCACATCAGTCCGCCTCATGACACATCAGCTCCAGCATGGGCACGCGGTCTGTCGAACCGCTGAACAGCTCACTGCGTTACCCGCTCTCCTGCTGCCGCCTTACACACAGCCTGCAACATGTGCTCTAGATAGAAAAAGTACACTCATAACTCTGATGGAAAACTATTTATTCCCCACTGTTGGAGGGTGCCCTGAAGGGGACAACTTACCCATCAAAACATTGATGATTTAATAGTCTCTGCATCAGAGTTCGCGGTGGCAGTTTTCAGTGTTTTTCACCACAACAAGCGACACACTGGATGTAAAGTTCCCAACATGCTTTGGATTTCCATGTTTATGAACATTCAGATTAGATCTGAAACAATTAGTCAATTAATCAACAGAAACTTAATCTGCGTCAATTTTGACAATTGATTAATCATTTCAGTTGTTATATAATAAGCAAAAATGCCAAATATTTGCTTGTTCAAGCTCATTAAATGTGAGGATTTGCTGCTTTTCTCTTTTTTTTTTAAATCATGGAAAATTAATATATATTTGGCTTTTGGACTGCTGGTTGGACAAAACAAGACATTTGAAGATGTCACCTTAGGCTCTAAGAGCTTGTAATAGATACTGGACAGATTAATCAATAATGAACACAATGGACAGTTGTAGCCCCCACTCTGACATTATTCTGGACAAACAAAATCACTATAATGTGATTACAATCATCGGGATAAGCTCAAATCAGGATTATCTGGCACCAAATTGGGATTGGTCAATAACCAACAGGCCATTCACCACTGGTTATTGCAGTCAATCTCTCTTCCGTTTCCATGGTAATATCCAAAATCCCCTTTTCATTTATGAATGTATATGATGGGGATATGAGGGGGCACATTAACATCTCATAAATAACTGGGACATGACCTACTATCTAGCAGACTCTGTGGATACAAATCACTTTTTAAATGTTCCATGGAAAGTTAATGGCAGCAGCAGAGAGGAGAAGAAGGGGGGCTGTCTACTGTGCTCCTGTATCCGCTGGCCCATGTTCATGCTCTGGGATCGAGTGTGGAGCTTTGGACATGATCCCTGTTCCGCGCCTTATCCCTGCTCCCATAAGTAGGCCGGTCTGAGGTCTGAGCTCCAGCTCCGCTGGGAGGAGGAGGAGGAAGAGGAGAGAGGTGGGAAATGTGGGGTCCGAGCGCCGCGCTGATTCAGGATTTGTTGCCTTGGCAACCCCGCTGCTTTTTCCATGTTAAAAAAGCAGAGCATGGCAGGAGACAGCATGCATGCTGATTTTCCGTCTCCATCTCACACCCTATAGCAACCCCAACCCCCCCCCCACCACCATCACCACCACCTCTGCAGCTCCCCCCGACTACGTCTGCACTTTCATCCCCTGAACCAGCCATCAATACCAACCATAACATGACTCTCGCCTCACAGACTCTGACATCTCCAGCTGTATGCTAAATTGCATTTTCTTTTTTCCTGGAAGTACAGTCTGCAGGAGGTAGTGGGGTGGATGCAGGGGAAACAGGAGAAAGGAGGGGGGTTGAATCATTATGGATGCTGCAGTGGTGACAATAGACATATGCTTCATATGGATTCTGTTCTTTTTCAGCTGCAGCCGCGAGCGAACAGCAACTGTGCTGATGATGATGAACAGAGGGCTACTAACTGGGTAAGGCCAGAGTTCCTGCTGTGAGGAACCATCCACCCCCACCCCCACCCCCGGCAGCCGTGCAACGCCAGACTACAGTTCCAAAAGCCACCATCACTGCAGGCGTCTCTGCAATTGTCCCACTTCTGCTGGATGAAACAATCACACCACAGCCGCCATCACTACCACAGGGTGATGTCTGGGCCACCCACGGAAACAGGAAAAGCAAGGTCGCAACCTCTCTGCGACCCTTACAGGGGTCATTTAACCACCTAACGTCACTGCCTTCAGGAGAACAGGGGTTCTAGAAAGCGCCTGCCTGACTTTCCTCCCCTGGCTGCCTTGCTCACAGAAGACGACAGAGAACAAGCTTGACAGTTGGCATGATTCACGGGTGAGCTCAGCCTTGCTTTTCTAAAGAGCAGCCTTTTCTCATCCTGGCCAAGACAATGAGTGAAGGAGCTGGCTCCATTATGGGGGCCTTATATAAAGGCTGCATTGAGCAGAGTAAAAAGTAGGCTTTTTCAGGAGACGCAGGAGGTAGTGGTGTGCTGCGTGGTGCTGAGCTGAGCATGACAACCAGGCAGGCATGCTTCCCCCACATACTGCAGCAGGTTACTTTATTTCAACAGTAAGATCTGTTTCAACTTAAAGGCCAGGTACACAAACACTCTCATTTAGCCTCTTTTCTTTTCTCGTTTCCATCCTCACTGACACATATGCTTTCCTCACCCTGTTTTCACACTTGTCACACGTGTCACCTGTGTCCACAGAGCAGTGGTGCTGATGACAGACAGGTCAGTGCTGATGTGTGTGTGTGTGTGTGTGTGTGTGTGTGTGTGTGTGTGTGTGTGTGTGTGTGTGTGTGTGTGTGTGTGTGTGTGTGTGTGTGTGAGAGAGAGAAATGCAACAGACACCTCAGCCAGAGCCTGTGGCCGAATGAGGCCTGGACCAGACCAGTGACGCACAGCCACAGATCTCACAGGCAATAAGATTCAACACTAGCTGATTAACACTGCTGCTATGGTTACAGCAGCTTGAGTGACAGGCCTGCTCTTCTCTAAGCTTTCTCCGTCGCCCAACACTGCCTGCAGTCAGACAGTAGATGACCGAATTCAATATTGCAGGTTCGTAGCCGCAGTTTAACGGCATACTGAGCTATATTAAAGTTTTGTAGACTCCAGGAAGAACAGGTGTTACTGTAGAACAGCCTACAAATTCACAACCTGTGTTGTGAAGGCTATGTTCCCATATTTAGGGCTTACTATTTCATTATCAATTGATTATTTTTTTCACTTCATTTTATGGTGATGGTTCCATCTAAAAAATGTTTGTTTTAAAAAAAACAAACAAACAGAGAAATACTAGTGCTAAGTCAGTAAAGATTTTGATAATTGATTAATCATTAAAGTAATTTTTCAGGCAAAAATACCAATCAGCTTCTTGAAATGTGAGAATTAGCTGCTTTTCTTGGTCTTACATTACAGTTAATTGAATATTTTGGGGTTTTTCGACTGTTGGGACAAAACAAGACATCTGATTAAGTCCCCATGTGTTTTAAGATATTGTGATGGGAATATATCGATTACTCGAGGCTGATCAATCGACGATGAAAATAATCGTTAGCTTCAGCCCTAAATAAAAGCCATCGCAAATTTCCCAGAGCTCAAGGTCACATCTTCTGATCACTTGTTTTACCTGACCAACAGTCCCGAGTTTCCCACAGTGCTTTACTGTATATCGGAGGCGGGCCACATCCAGCTCCACTAACGTGAGAAGAAATGTATACTCATCTATAAAATACATGGTTAACCTTCAGGAAAAATCAACAGATGCACTATTTCACACAACAGACACCACATATTTAATGAGTGTGTTGTTTTGGCCATCATCTACTACCTAAATTGATCACAAAACATGACACATCAGGTTCTGGGTGGCTTACTGCCTCGGCTAAACAATTTCCTGGGTGGAAACAATGCAGTCTAAACCCAAAGCTAGAAAAAGAGAGAAAGGAAACAATTATTCACATTTGAGAAACAGGAACGAGAGAACATTTGGCATTTTGGCTTGATCAATGACTTAAACAATTAATCGCTTCACAAAATTGTTGTAGCCTCAATCAACTAATTTCTTCTGCACCACCGATTGTTGTATTATTTTGTACATTGTCCCACATGACTCTGTAAGTGTAGTTACATTAGTGACAGCATTTGTCACAAAATGCATTTTTAGTATTGCTATAATTATTCTAGATCAGGAGTTTTCAAAGTCTGTGAGACTGTGGGTCTCCCCTCAGACAAAGCTTAGTTTCCTTGCTTAGTTTTGCTAAATTCCTGGATGCCTATGGGATCATGATTATGTTATTTGATCTCATTGACATTCAACAATTTAGCCAACCTAGTCTAATTTTGCTGTTTGACATGACTTCGGACTACACCAAACACATAAAAAAGGTCTGTCCTAAGGCCCGCCTCCCACTATGAAAACCTAATGTAGGTTGTAAGTGTGGACACGTTCCCAGATTTGCCCTAACTATACAATTATATCAGGAATCTCTTTTCTTTCTTATCAGAATCTTAAGGAAAAAAGCTGATAAAAAAATCACAACACAAAAAACTCATTTAAATGAATTTCCCTTCATGACTGTCATGAATAGCTAAGAAACGACTTTGAAAATGATACTTTTAAATGAAAAAGCTACATCTAAAGCACCACTTAACACTTCACATGATTACAGATTATGAATGGGATGAAAGGCCAGCATGGATTGTGGCAGATAAGCCTTGTGGACCCAGCTGGGTTCAGAGCAGGGCGCTGAGATCAACAGATTGGGCCTTATATTATCAGACAGGCAGCAGATTAGTGTCACGACTATGTTTTGGGTTTTTTTATCCAATCTAATTTTTCGAAAAGCATCCAAGTTTTGTGGTTAGAATCCTTTGTGGGAAAAAAAAAAAAAAGAGGATCAAATAAAACTTTCAGGCTGGATATTGGGAAGCTGCAAGATTTTAGGTGCTCATTTCTCCCCATAAATAAATATATTTAGATATGCTGATAGCTCTAATTTATTCTAGATAAAAGGCAGCATGAATATCACAGACACCTGTTTGGCTAATTTCTGAGATAATCGCCCAGGAGTGGACTCATCTGATCTGAGCCTGAGTCAAGTCACCTGGCGTTTGTTTGTGAGCAGAGCATTAGCATGAGAGAGAGCGAAAATTAGCCCTCCCTCCCTCGCCGCCAGCTCTCATCGTCGCACCAGCAGGTCCTGATAGCCTTTCATGGCTGTTAAAAGGGAAAAACGGGCCACGCTGCTATCTAACTGAAGGCAGACGGCAGGATGGGGCTATCAGAATATCAGTCTCCATATCAAACTGAAAACACAAACAGCTCTCAGTGGCCTTTGTAGTAATTTCAGACAGCCTGCACGCAAGGCACAGTGGTGTGTTACAGCAAACCATGCAGCTGACGGAAAACAGTCAGCTGAAAGTGTTTTTCAATTCATAATTTATAGGACTGTGACAAGAATTATTTTTCGATTAATCTGCCAAATATTTTCTTGAGTAATTGCTTTAATTCCTGTTATTATTAGGTTATTAGTTTAGAGTCCACGGCGAAGTCCTCAAATTTCGTGTTTTGCCCGACCAACAGTCCAAAACACAAAGACATTCATTTTATAACGATAACAAGTTGTTCCATTTGAGGAGCAAAACCCAGAAGATGTTTGGGATTTTAGCTTGATGAATGATTGATTTTCAAAATAGTTGTTGATTCATTTTTTGCCAACTAATCTTCCATGGATGTTTTATTGGAATAAAAAAAGGTTATTTTGGAAAAACAATGTTTTCCATGACGTTCCTTTTTCTTTCTCACTTGAGAGTGGTGAGAAACTCACTAAGCTTTGAATTAAATGGAAAATTGATAATGCCATTAAGAAAGAATCCGACATTTATTTTTAGCCACTGAACAGTGGTCTACTTTCTCAATCCCTGATTAAGGTTGAGTGGGCCTGGGGAGGTTTAAATTCAGCTAATTAAAAAACCAAACACAGGGATTTAACATGGTTTTTATTACACCAGTGGGAACTTAATTATGAACACCTCAGGGCATCTCAAATATGCTAAGCTATGCTGGCTGTAATAACGTTGGTTTGGAAGAAGGTGTGTGTGTGTGTGTGTGTGTGTGTGTGTGTGTGTGTGTCTGCTTCCAAATAAAGACCCAACAAGTGTTCAAACAACTCCTACAAATCCTGCCAAGGGTGACGGGAAATCAGGCAATATTTGTCCCTCACCTGTTTCAGACTGCAGATGACGACACAGATATGTGGCGTACGTTATTACTGAAGAACTCGATCAAACAGGTTCTTAGACAGCTGGCTCAATGGCTTTACTACCACCAGATGCTTCCAAAATCAGATAGAGAATCAGGGAGTGGAGGCGGCCAAACTTAAAAGCAGCAGCATTTGTCTTGTGGGGCAACTGCATGTGAGAGGCCAGAGCTGCATGCTAGGGCCAGAGATCTTGTGTTAATGCAGCAGAGAAAAGAGGAAGAGTTTGTATTCATGGCTATCTATAGATAGGAGTGGTGCCTGTAACATAGCAGCTGCTCCCCAGAGAGCAGCGACACATTAACCTTGAGCCAGCTGTCTTGCGGCCTACCGCTTCAACATGAGCTCGCTCGCTCGCACACACACACACACAATCACTTGTATAAGAAAAACCTTAGGAATTCAAATTGCCCCAAAAAGTCGATGAAGTTTGATTTGAAATCGTTCTGTGTGTCATAGCATGTTCAAAAGTACAGAATGAAATCTCTGGGGAACCCACATGCATGCTGACACTCACACACACCCATACACATACTGGACCCATCATCTGATCTGTTGGGACTTGAGGGATCAGCACCGCGTGGCTACAGCTGTTTCAAAGCGGGTCAAGTTACCCTGCCACCACCGTCCCCAAGGCCTTCACCAAGGGAACGACCCCACGTCAAACCAACACACATGGGCACACTGTCCCCCAACAGCTCCCTGCCCTCCTGCAGGTATTCTGAGCCTAAAGACAGACACACCTCCTTAAGCTCCTGGATGATACACATCTTGCAAGGAAGCTCAACAGCTTGTGGCTCTCAAACCGAAACCTCCTCACAGGAAATGCGAGAAAGTGCCACCACAACAGCTCCTTCATTCAGCCATCAGCAAAACAATATTAACTGTAAATAGCGACAAGTAGGACTGGGTATCGAACCTCAGTACGTTTTTTTGTGTCTGTCAAAAGCTGGCACTGAATGCTTGCTTATGTACTTAGATCAGAAGGTTTCTGATTTAAATCATATTTATGACTTTATTTATTCTTGTTCTTGTTGTAAGGCTGTCTGACAACAATTAACATTGAAAAGTTTGGTTTCTTTTGCTAAAGGAAATGAATGGCTCTATAGAAAAACACTGATCTTCCTCAAAATAAGGTATGTAAAAGTATTGTTTCGTATCTGTACTGAAACTATTGTAATCGGCAGTATCTAAAAACAATAGCCGTTGTAGTCACAAAGTTCATTTTCTAATATAAATAGCAGGCACGGTCATAATTCTATATCACCAATTACTGAATATTGGCAGAATGAAATCATAATGATATGATCTTATGTTACCCACAGCTGAAACGAGTAGTTGATTAATTGATCAACAGAAAATTGATCAGAAGCTCTTTTGATAATCATTCAAGTAATCTTTTAAATAAAAGTGCCAAATATTCACTTGTTCTAACTTCTCAAATGTGAACATTTGCTGGTTTTCTTACTCCTCTGTGATAGTAAATGGAATAGTTTGAGTTTTGGACAGTTTGTCAGACAAAACAAAAAAGGCAGACGTGAATTCTGACCGTTCTGATGAGCATTTTTCAGTATTTTCAGACATTTTTCAGACTTAACGATCAATGAATTCAATCGAGAAAATAGCCTGCAGATTCAGTGATACTGAAAATAGTTGTAGCCCTTATGTTATTGTTGTAGACATTTTTGTTTTCCAAATGTTTGTTTCTGAGCATGCAAAGCATAACATTATTTTAAGATCAGTTTGATTGTTTGTTTGATTCTGGATATATTTATCATAGATTTACCAGTAGACTTAGAATATGGCTGTCAACAACACGAGAACAATAAACATGACAACAAATGTGTAACCACATAGGCTGCTTGGTGTTTTCACACCAAAATGATGAACTTCCTCATCAGTTTGCCATAAGCATCCCTCCCCCCCTCCAGAACAATGCTGTCTTAATTTTAGACATCCTGCCAACTTCACACACACACACACAGTTTAACTCCCTATAGGAAGAAGACATAAGTACAGGAATTCATTGAAAGCAGCCCCTTGGGGTGAGATTCCTAGATATTGCAGAGTCTTTCCCGTGCAGACTCCTGCCCTGGCCTTCCTACAGACAGCTGAAAGGCCTTAAAAGCTGTTAACAATGACTGTGTGCGAGTTCAGAGGCTGGTACAGTTTAAGAGGTGCTTCGAGTAGTTTTGAGAAAAATGTGGACCAGAAGGACAGGACATCTCTGAAATATGGGTCACTGAATGTTTTGGTAGCGACTATGCAAGACGACACACGCAGAGCTGCCAGCCCTCCCTTTCACAACCAAACCTCATGCAATTTAGTGACAACTAACCAGCAGACTGGTCTGCGCTGCTCCGAGTGGTTTTTAACGACAATGTTTAACCATGCGGGCAGGAATGAGCAAGCAGTAACCGCGCTGAACTTAGTTTGCCATTCATGTTTGCTGCTTGTAGCTACGCTCACAGTTTGTCTCAGTTAAATGCGACCATTCACCGGTGAGTGGGACAAACCGAACTGCGCGACACAACAAGCGGCTGCATTCACACGGAGCGCTGTGAAGTAAACATCGCTACATTGTTAAGCCCGCTGTGTGTGTGTCAACGCACGGTGGTGTAAATGTTTCTAAGCGGTGCTTCGGCCAATGTTTCGCTGTGGTAAATTCACAGAAAGTAGCCCGAAAACGTGAGGACTCTCACCAGAAACGATGAGCGTTACTCCGACCGGAGTCCCCGACCTCGGAGCTTCTTCTCAGGCCGGATGCCGTCTTTCCCTCCGAGTGTTAAAAAAAACACACACAAAAAAAACCCGACTGCTTCTTCTTTGTGGCGGTAGCTACTTTCTGGTCTTCAATGTCGCTTATACCCGCGGGGTTGTAGCGTCCAGCAGCATGGCTCTGTGTTTTCAGGCTTTAAACTTTCACTCCCGGTAGAAAATAGGAAGTGCTGTCGTTGTTTTTTTTTCGGTCGCAGCGGAGACCACGGCAGTGTGAGAGTCGATGGTGATTACTGGTTGATCTGAGTGTGTCCTCTGCCTGCTGACGCTGCCTGCCTGCCACCGCACACCCGTGTCATCAAAGTGTCGGCGGGGAAACAGCGCCACCTATCTGTTGCTGCTAGATAAGCCCAGACAGGGCGGTCGTGAGTGCGGCCCCAGGGCGCCCCCTAGTGGGGGAAATGCTGCAGGCCTACAGATCTACTACCTCCACACACTGTGTTTCACTATCAAATTCGTGTTTATTTCCAAATAGGTTTTCACATACAACGAATTTGCTTTGGTTATTTGGTGCCTAACAATAAACATAGTAAGAGAAAATAATTGGATTTGCTACATTCTACACTCGACTGACACATTGCACCCATAAAACTGAGTTGGTTTAGCCACAGTAATACTGACACCCCAACTTAAACCTCATATTTCTACAGTAAACAGACAATGTTCTTAAAGGGAGCATCTTACCCCAGCTCTACTTAAGTACAATTGTATTCTTCTTTATACCTCAACTTTATACATTGTGTAAAGTTTATGAACTATTGTTATTATTATTATTATCTACCTCTAACTGTAAGCATGAATATATTCTATGTTCAGTTAATGCTAGTTGTATGTCCAAGGACAATT
The DNA here is from genome assembly GCA_011952105.1 of Coreoperca whiteheadi. Lineage (NCBI taxonomy): Eukaryota > Metazoa > Chordata > Actinopteri > Centrarchiformes > Sinipercidae > Coreoperca > Coreoperca whiteheadi. The sequence goes on along the minus strand of CM022474.1, from coordinate 10,676,509 downwards.
CTGCACCTTTTTCAGCATATAACATTGTCTTATCTACTGACTTGCTTGCAGCGCTAATATACAATATGTATTCAGTACATCTCACCATGTTAAGAAATCTTTTTTTTAAGTTTTGGATGATAGATGCAATCCAAAAACGAATCACTTCATTGGATACTGGCCTAAAGTCCCATCAAATTTCATTAGAGTCTGTTTATGAGCTAACCTGCAAACTAACAAACAAAGCAGGACAAAAAGCAAAAGCACCATGTAACTTTTTTTCCTGAATTCAAAACTCACAGACTCTCTGTTGAATTGAATGTCCTAATTCACTTCAAGTATGATATTCAGTTGGTGCAAATTAGAATGATTTTCCTCCTCTTACATGCTTTCCTCACTTATTTGAGCTTACGTACTACACATATCCTGAGACCCTCCCTCCAACTTCCTCTTACTTCCCTGAGAAACAATCCCTCCACCTTGGATTTTCCCCACAAAACAATTTAAACATTCACTCTTTTTTTGGGGGCAAAGCCAGAATTCAGGTGGGAAAAAAGTCTAGCCAAACAGAAGGCTGCATACTTTCCAGCAGGACTTTATGCAGAAGTAGAGAGAGCGGCCTTGTTGAGGGGGCCTCTTTCAGCTGCATCTGCAATGGAGAAATTTGGCAAGAAAAACCCTCCAGCTCTGGGCTTCAGTTGTTTTCTGCCTCTTTTTTCCAGAAACGTCAGTGTTTTTGTTGTCTGTCATCCATATTTTTTCATGTAAGTGTAGATTAACCAGGCAAGCGGGGCAACTTCAGCCTGTCTTGTAATTTCTATAGTGAGCCCTGTAGGTTTTCACTTCTATGACTAAAGCAACAGGTCCTTACAGGCAGTGGTGGAAAGTAACTAAGTACATTTACTCATGTACTGCACTTACGTACAATTTTGAGGTACTTGGACTTTACTTGAGTATTTCCATTTTCTGCCGCTTGATACTTCTACTCCACTACAATTCAGAGGCGGATATTGTACTTTTTACTCCACTACATTTATTTAATAATTGAAGCTACTGGTTACTTTGCAGATTCAGGTAATCAACAAATACATTATTACGTATTATTACAGGTTTAGATAGGACTTTATTGGCAAGCTACCCAGCAGTATATAAAGTAATTAAAATTGTCTCCATCTTTACCAGCTGCACTATTACAGAGTAGAAATTAATGCATCAATAATTGTAATCCAATAATATAATATACATTATTATGAATTGGTCCATTCTGCATAATGAGGACTTACTTACTTTCTGTACTTTTAAGTATATTTTGATGCATATACTTTTGTACTTTTATTTAATACAATTTTGAATGCAGGACCTTTTACTTACAACAAAGTATTTCTACAATGGTATTACTACTTTTCCTTAAGTAAAAGATCTTGGTACTTGACAAAAGGTAAATGGTGGGTCCACTGCAGAGAACTTACTTTAATTGCAGCACAATGACAGAAAAAATAAGTGATTAAAGAAGCACAGTAACTTTATCAAGTGAAAATTAAATCCGCAGCATCAGATCTGCACGGTCACTCCCTCCCTCTCCTCTGGTCAATATTCCTCCAGGCTCCCACCCCACCTCTCACATAAGTCTTACTCACCTTTCCCAACTGCCCTGCCTCAATACTCGTATCTCTCAATACAACTTCAGACAGAACTAAAGATGTCCTGGACGTATGCAACCCTCCTGGCTCTCCTCGCCGTGCTTCTTGCACTCTCCTGTGAGTCTGATCCAGGAGAATTTTTATCAGGAGTATCTTAGAAGTGTATAGAGTGATAATAGCTCTTTTCTTTCTTTGTATTTCATGGAGAGGTAAGCATGGGAGACTAGATTCTGTGTTTCAATTTAGAGCATCCTGTTTTTTCCTCTGACCCAGTGTCTCCAGAGGCCGACTCTGCAGCTGTGCCCAGCAGCACAGGCAGCGCTAAGGACCTACAAGGTGAGGAGCTGCATCAGCTGCATCGCTCCTATTTCCTCTCTCTTTTTATGCCTCTATCTTGAGAGCTGAATCTCTTCCTGCTTCCACTGCAGGTCAGCTAAAGAAGATCTTCATGAAGGAGGCAGATGCATCAAACTTCTTCAGAAGACGCAACAGACGGGGCGCGAAGTCTCAGGATGAGATTAACAGTGAGTTCAATCTGGGTTTGTTTGTGGCAGTTTGGACTGAGGTCTGGTCAGCCAAAGTGATGTGTGTGGTTGTGTGTTTGTGGCAATTGTTGGCATCTGTGTCTTATTACACTGGACATTTTGGCAGCAGAGGTACACTCACACTAATTTCTTCACTGTTATGCCACGATGGAGGTCATTCATTTCCATCCAAGTTTTTTAATATAATGATTCATTGCGAAACCATTTGTCTTTAGATATCCTTTCTTCTCATTTCCAGAAACCAAAAACTCCTGTACACTGTTTATCACTCACTTCATTATTGGTGATTTATTATTATTAAAAAAGTGAGTGGACAGTTTTATATCTTTCCTCACAGTCAAGAGTTTTTGATCCTACACACACCAAAATGTATGGTGTGCAAAAACTTCTTAAAACCTCTTAAAACATGAAAATAAATCTGCTTAAGAGCTGAGATAAATACACCTAAGTTGTATCTGCTTGAAGAATTTCCTAGAAATGGGTGTAACTCTCTCCTGGAAAGGGTAGCACTAGTATCAACAAAATGACATTTGATTCTAGAAAACAATTTTTTTTCTCAGATAGAATTGATCTGCATGAAATATTTACTGCCCCTTAAGAGAAATTGCCTTGCACAAGCTACACAAAAACATCAAACCCATTGGGAAAGAACAAAAAATGCCCATATGAGAGACATCGACAAAACAAAGCATTTATCATATAATAAGGTAAAAAGTACTGGTGCCAATTCAAAGTTTGTTAAGCATCTGGATACTGTGTGAAATTAGAGATGAAAGCTCTTTTTGTCTCCATCCTGAGCATAAAGAGACACTCTATTGTCATGGAAACAGTTGACATTGTACAGTATAACAACACTGACAGATTTCTTTCTCTTGTTTTAAGAAAATGCACAGATAGATGAAATTACTCTTGAAACTAAATACTTTTATTTGCAGTTTGAATGGACAGAAAGCAAAGATGTTAGTGGCAGTGTTTTTATGGCTGTGGCAGCCAGCAGCTGTTAGCTGTTTTCTGAGCCTGGCCTGACCTGAGACCAGAGACTCAGACCTGTCTGGTCACACTGCAGCTCTGCTGGAGGCTGTAGCAGGAGCCACAGGGCCCCACGGAGCTCACACACACTCACTTCAGTGTATATCATTGAATATCCTCCTTACAAGTGCTGTGAAAATTCACATATTGTACAATGTTTGACATTCTCTGGTTATTTAACGGCACTGTTATGTATAGTTCTGCCAACAGGAAGGTGAGAGCACACACTGAGACTGCTGCTCTGAGTTGGAGTTGTGTAACACGCTGTGGGTCTGTGTGTGTAACAAGAAGACACTTTGTGCAGCTAAAGGAGGGATAAAATGAACACAAAGCAGTAAAACACGGTGAAAAGACTGAGATGGACGAGTGAGTGGGTGAGCGGTTGGGAGTTGAATGCGGAATGTGCCGACACACAGGCAGAAAGGGGTCAGAAAAAAACATGTTAAAAAAAAGTGAGACAAATAAATTTTGCTCACTCTGAAGAGCCTCTCCTGCTGTATAATGACATAAAAGCACAGCATCTTGCTTGTAGGTAGGTGAAATTTGCAAAGGAAAATATCGGATATATGTATTAGCTTTTTCTGTAGGTGGATAATTTTAAAGCAAAGCTTTGACATAAAAACGTAGACATCAGACTCTGAACGAATGCTGCTGTTTGACTTTGGGGGTTTTGTGGGAGTTGGTGAGCCATAAGAAGCCGGTCTGCTGTGGTGCGTCAGGTGAACAAAACGATGGATGATTAACTCTGCTGTGCAATGTTTGAAAGGGATAACAAACCAAAAATAGCAGGTAGTTGCCCTCAATACCCGTTCTATTAAATATGTTTTCATCTGCAACTCACTGATCCGCAGTTCATCTGTTAATCTTATAAATATTAAAATTTGTAATTTAAACCTAAGTGACTTGAGTTCCCAACATGAGTTCCAGCTCCCGCTGCATGCACAGACTTGTCCTGGGAATCCTGGTGTAAGGTCAAAAAGTTGTGACCTGGCTTTGGAAAGGTTAGCATGGCTATCCCAAACCTTTCTTATCTCAGCTAATGGCTCTTTCTACTGTTACTGCAATGGGTGTATGAGTTTCACTTACACTAACTTGCCCACACATGACAGACGAGTACTTTAATGTGTTCTGGTCTTCTTCATATGTCCAATCCTGCTGCTCCGAGGTCACATGCGGGTCACTTTTCTGTATCTATATTAGTACGAACTTGGAACCGGATCCAGAATGGAACCGGCTAAACACATTACCTACTAAAGAAACTGTAATGTTGGAAAAAACCCATTTGATGTGTCTAGCTCAGAACTTACGAATGTATTGGATGAAACTAGGACTGGATTTTGTCCTCAATCACTTACATAATGCAATATTGCATTAGGAAGTGTGGACAGGAAGAACAATTACTCAACCACACATATCTTTCTGGAACTAGTAAAAAGGGTGAGACATGACTCATTAGACTTGGGGGGGGTCATGGTTTTGTGTGTTTTTGTGTGTCTGCCTTGGATACAAGCAGCACCTGTGAATCAAAGCTTTACCACAAAAAGCAGCTTTTGTTCAGGCACGGTGATTCAGTTCTGTGGTATTTTTTTTATTTGAGGTCATAGTTTTGTGATGTTTAACAGTCATTGTGCTGCGTGTGTGTGTCTATACTTGTAAGTTCGCTCGAAACTGTGGTTCCCTCTTCTCACTTGATTGGCAGAGAATATTTGTTAGTTGTGATATCTTGTTCAACAACTAGCTGTACTTAACTCAAACTGATTGAGTCTATTGAAGTATGTTAGGCCCCAAAAACCCCCAGGGTGCAGTGCAGGTTTCTAAAGCCAGTTTCAGGTGGCTTCCATCCCAGAAGTTAACATCAGAAAACTAAGGTGATACTGCCAGTATTGGTAATAATGAAACAATAAAGCCACATTTATTACAGGGAGCGGTGTAACTTCTGCCCAAAGAATCTCCAGGTTGAAATGTAAAGAAAATATATACGTTTTCTTGTGTTTGAATACAAATCAGATTTGTAAAAAAAATAAAAGGAGGATCCAGAATCCAAAAAACTGCTGTGCTATTGCACAAAAGCACAGATGAGCAAGTCTAATGTAGTTCTCCAAAGTCTGAACTGCATATTGTAACATTTTGTTACTTTTACATGACCATATATTATTTTTTTTATTTTCACATGACTCTTGTCTGTGTCATACATTTTTTTTATTTCATTTCAATTTAATGGGGAAAAATTGTGTGCAGATAGATTGTCAAAATAAAACAACTGTGATCAGTTGAAGAAATTGTTTGTTGTTAGTGCTGAAAGGAACTAAGAAATGCAAAACTAAATAAACCAGCTCACAGTTTAAAGTTTTACACCTCTTTTATGTACGTTAAAATGTACAGAATCTTAGTGGACATAAAAGAGAACCTTCTAAGGTGTTTATCATTTTACACTCAGTTAATTCATCCTCCTCCTCCTCTGTGCTTGCAGCTGAGCAGAGGCTGATTCTGGCTGCAGATGAACGAAAGAGAGAGTTTCACGAGGAAAAGAGGAATGAGTTTGAGAGCTACGCTGAAGAGGAGAACGACGGTATGCACACCCTGATATCTGATGTAGCTGAGAGGGATGAGTTCATTCACTCGGCCAGCTCACTCATCCTCGACAATTCTCGCAATCTTCCAGAACAAAACGAGAGGACCAGAGAGAGCACCGAGCAGTGGAGGGAGTTTCACTACGACGGGCTGCACCCTCCCCAAGAGTTCAACCGTCAGTCCACTTGAGACTGAGGAGAGAGGTGACGCTGTAAGCTGAAAGAAACATCTTTAACTACACATTGAGGCTTGTCTCTTCAGATCTTTGACAGTTATACAGTAGAAACATCAGCTGAAGAGATTTCCAGCCCATGTGTAGTTGACATTGGCTTTACTTCCTCGTTCTTTGGGATCCCACAAACCCCACTGCTGTCTGTTTAAAAGTAATAAGTATAATTGCAAAACAATGTAATTACACACAAAGAGGAAATATATATGTTATGGGCTATAGATGAACATAAGGGCTTTTGTTTAGGGGTGAAACTATTATTTTCAGTATTGATTAAGCTACCGATTATTTTTGCGGTTGATCGGTTATTCATTTGGTGTCAGAAATGTCAGAAAAAAATGAAAATGCCATAATCACAATTTCCCAAAACCCAAGCTGGCTTAATTAAATTGCTTGCTTTGTCCAAACAAACGTCAAAAACAAAGGCAGTCAATTTACTATTATAGTGGATTATAGTGGAGAAAACAGAAAAAAAAATTATATTTACATCTGAGAAGTTGGAACCAGTGAATTTTGGGTGCTTTTGCTTAGCAAAATAACATAAAACGTCATTCACAAGCAAAGAAAGGCATCATTTTCTGAAGCGGACTTCTGAAACCTGTCATCAGTTCAAAATTATGTTCATAAGCAACTCTAATAAGGTAAAGTCATGAAGTATCGAGCTCATGAAACTATGTTAAATGTTGTTTTTTTCCCAGATGTTTAGTCCCGGTCACCCAGAAAAATTCACATTTAAAGATTTAATAGCACATTACCAGAAGAATACGTGTGAATATACTGTAGTCATATTTACTCACTTGTGATGACATTACTTAAATCTTTTAACATAACCATTTAAAACAGTCCTCACTGTAAGAAATGTGTACAAACTCTAACCAACTTAGATATATATTTACTCAAAATATACCTGTCAAAGATGCAACGACTCATGCGAACAAGCCTCTTTTTTTAATACATGAATCTCTACAACTCCAAAGCACATTTCTGCAACAATATGTAATACATGCATACTGAGGGGCTTTCAATGCTTCATATATTTTGCTTTCTGTTTTGGGGAAAAAATTATAGGGAAGACAAAAATAAACACTCAAGACCCAAGCTAACTGTGTTGTTGAGATCTGTATTTACAGTAAGTAGAGGCTCAAAATCCATGTCAATATTCACCACAACATTTTTATATAATTCAAGGTGGCACGGCCCTCAATGTCGGGCATGTTATGGTGGGGTGCCCCCCCCAATTCATGATGAGTGATTTTAAATTAAATAGAAGTACCTCAGATAAAAAAAAAAGACAGATCCCTTCTCTTCTCTCTTTGAAAGTCTCTAGAGAGCTAGCGGGAGAGAGAGAGGGAGAGAAAGAGTCTTTCTGCTAAATTCAACAGGCTGGTATGAAAGCACAGTGATTAAACACAGAGTGAGTGAGCTGTTTTCAGACCAGCCACTTCATGAGCGGAAGCAGGGCACGATATTACAACTACTGAACTGTACACTACTGATTTGATGATTCTGCAATGGGAGCAAACCTTATCAAGAAACATTTGCATTCATTTGTCATTTTACATTTTTACTCCAGACATGACTTCCAGACTTTCTTAAAATCCAAATATAATTTAAGGTTTTTAAAGGGGGGAAAATCCATTCAGAATGAGTTGCATTACACGCGTACTGTCAATAATGATGGATTTAAAGAAAGAAAGCATTGGTCAAACTCTCCCAATGGCACAATAGAATAATATGCAGTATTTGGAAGTTATATTTTTCCGCTATTTCACTGTCACCGTCCTCGTAAGCAGTGTCTGATCACTCTGAGAGGAGGTTTGGTTAGCTTCGTGTTGGAGCACATCCCTGAGAACTGGTCACACAGCAGCAACACGTGGTTGCACTCCTGTGGTCAAGGAGGACTACACAGTTACGTCAAAATTAATTAATCAACTAAAACTGCAATTACATAGTAACAAATATTAGATACTGTATGTTTATCATCCAATTCAATAACTTTTCATTCCAGTCTAATAAAACATTTACACATTTCTGCAAGTGGTACTCTTACAAAAGTCATAATATATTGTAAGAAAATAAATAATCCAATACATTAGTGCAATGCACCGGCACTCTCAGCGATCACAGCCATGACTGAAGCACACTGTCCTGCTCATATTTCATGTCCACACACTTTAAAGCAAAGAGATAACACATACTGTCACACTGTTGGGAGTTGTTACCCTGCGAGCCATTGTAGCAAATACCACAGCAAATAAACGAGCTGTCAAAACGACAAAGAAGTTCGGAGTGCAAATGATGTCACAATTATTTACCACAGCTTGAAGCTTATATTTCACTTATATAACATGACTCCACTCAACAGTTCCAGACGGAATATTTACACAAGGCATACAGCGGAGCATCCTGTCTCGACGCTCACATTCAAAAATGATAGCAGCTTCAATAAAAGAGTTCCCTTTAGTGTGGGACTTCCCAGACCAACTGCTTTGCTTTATCTGCCAGACAACCAGGATCCAGGCTGAACATGGATTCCACAAAAACAACTTCCGATGAGCATTTTCCCCTCTGTACCTCCAGGTCTGTATGACAGTGGGAAGAGGAAGCAGCGGGGTGCTGCGCTGAGCCATGGTAAATGGAGCTGAGCCAACGCTCCTCAAATGCCTCCCGTGGTTGGCAGAAACAGGTGGGAGGTTGCGGGATGGGCAAACTGGGCAATGACGTTGGATCACGAGGCCTGGGATGGTTTCATCCCCTCTCAAAGCTCTGTGGTCTCCCAGCTCACCTCCCGCGGAACCTGGCGTCATTTAGTCCCTGTGTGGATGACGGTAACAGTGGAGGGTCGTGGCATTGATGGCTCGCCCACCACCGATGGTTCCTCTCGTACAGGAGAGGCTGTGCCAGAGTCCTGATTGTACACTTTAACAGTAGAGGGCAAAGGAGCTATTGGAGGAACTGTGGGAGAAAATATAGTTTCAGCAAGGAGTTACATGTTATTAACTGAGTTTTATTTGACTAGTAGGAAAAATGCAAGTTAAAAGGATGAGTCTGAAAATGTACTATGTTTTAATTATTGCCAACAAATCCCATGAAAAGACTAGCAATGTGTTAAGGGGCCAGTGTGCTTCTTCAGAACTGCTTGTCGCATAATGGAATAGCTTCAGAAAGTCAGTTTTCATGTGAACAACCAAGTGCATGTCTTCCAGGAGACTGAAAATGTACACCATTATCCCCAGATTTAAAACAATGTCACGTCACCCTCTCTCTTTGAGAGAGAGCTGGCTTTTCATTCAATTGTTGCTATCTGAAACAACTATAAACAATTTTTGATTTCTGACATGGTCAGACATTCAACCCTAAGGCTATCTCTCACTACTTTAACAAATTACCAAGCATGTCTGAGGCACTCAACCCCAAGCCCATTGGTTCTTACTGAAGATGTAAATCTTTAAAACTATACTTTCAATTTCAAAAAAGACAAAATAATTTCCTGAAACAACCGAGCACTGTAGTTTTTAGCAAATGTTACTCAAACAGGAGTAAATAGCACAATTTTCTGCCATGGCTTAACAGACATTTGGTCCTCTAGTGAGTATTTACAGCAGCAGCATGTCAAGTCCATCGTAATGATGGAACATGTCCGCCAGTGCCACAGTGTGACTCATTTATGTGTTTGGGACAACAATGGAGGTCTATGACACAGAGGAATAACCTTTAGCAGGCTTTGGTTGCACAGACAAAACTGTAGGATCAATTCATCGTTGGTTTTGCTCTTTTCTTGGGACTTATTGACAATAATAAAAATATACAATATACAAAATATACAATATTTAACCAAGCTTATCCTTATTTTCTTTTTCTTTCATTCTTGACTTTTGAAATAATAGAAACTTTACTGAGTAGAAGAAAGAGAAATGAGCTATTTCCATGAAAACTGAGCAAAGAAAACGAAAACCATGAAATCTTAACTCAAGGAAGTGGACCTTGAGTTAAGATTAATTTGACAAACATACATTGTTGTCAATCACGGCATATTGCACTGACTGTCACCATTACAAGCTAGAAAATACAATATACTTCAGCACTATACAAAAGCTAATAAAAACATTAAGATTGCACATAAACAATCAATTTTAATTACTAATTAATCTGCTCATTACTTTTGTGCCTGGCTGTTCAGGTCCATAAAATGTTTAGTCTGTTAGCTGATTAAACATTTTCCCAGATCTCAAGGTGACATCTCGACCAAAATTCAGTTATTTTATGTACAATGAAATACATCAAAGAAAAGCAGAAAATCCTCACGTGAAAAGCTGGAACCCGCAAATGTTTCCTTTTTTTTGTTTGATAAATGACTCAAATGATTAATAAAGTAGTAAACAAATAATTATTAGAGTTGGGGTGTTGTAACAGAACTCCATTTATGAGGTCAAGATCTTATGTTTAATTAAATGGCCCCAGACACGTCATGACCACGTGGCTCGCGTCAAACGCAGTTTAGTCTGTTTAATTGAAAATTACACCTCAAGAGCTTTTTAAACAGTTGCCAATTAGCTCACGGGAAACGGCAGCAGAGTGAACAGAGCTGACCTGAGAACGGTACTACAAGTTGGATGTGTTCGTGTCTACAGGGAGCATCTGAAGTGTCACTCACAGTCCGTCAGGGAGAGCGGAGCGCAGTCCACAGACTGGCTCTTGGCTGGAGCACGACTCTGAGTGTTGGACGTAGAGTTGGTGCTGTGAATGCTGCTGCCAAAGCTGGTGCCCAGCTGCAGGCGCCTCATGTGGCGGATCACAGCCGTGGCGTTAAAGGCTTGCTGTGAAGAGAGGGTGTAAACTGATAAATATAAAGACAGATTACAAACCACTGTATGTTTTTGCTATTCAAAAAGAGCGAGAATATTGTGTTTGTGGTTTTATAATCTTTATGTAATGTAAGTCTTGCGTGCTCACCCTCCATTTGCTTTTGGCAAAGTTTTTCCGCATCTGTCGACTGACTGATTCATGTATGTTCTTGCAGAGAGCAGTGTCTCCAGCAATCCTGAAAATTAAATTCATGTCCTTTTAGATCATGCAAATAACAATTCACACATACAAACACAGCACTGCCCAAACAAACACAGCATTGCCAAAATCATTTATATAATGATTGTATGTGTAAACCCTGGAAATCCTCCTTATGTGGTTTTCCTATTTGCTTGGATCATTTATTTTCATTCTTCTAAAACACTTGGATTGATGGGGCGATGTTTTTGCAGGAGCTCTCACACTGCATCACTTTCGGTCACATTCATCATAATATCTCTCCATCAAACCTTGTCAATGAAAGCCATTTCTCTACGTTATGAAACCTGTTACCGTGTGTCACAAACCACATATTTGTATCAGAATGACCACCTGCCCAGGACCCAAACGGCCCATTACTGGCTAACAAACTTTCATATTTCATATTGGCCACATCAGCCGGAGACGGCAGCCCACGTCAGCTCGTTCTCGTTAGCTCCAGCTCAGGCCTGGGAAGACATCCTAATTGTTCATTAAAGCTTCCACATTCTTCAAGGATCCTTCAGGACGCCAGCCACTAATTGGCAGCCATTTATTCAGCAGATTTCTCTCTGCGGGCTGGTGGTGCCGAGCAGTGGTGGGTTCGCGTCTAGGAGCCATGGCGACAGATGACAGTGGGAGGACACGCTCTCCATGACACATGCGTAAGCCTGGCAATCTGCGTCATACTGCTGTTTTATCACACCAAGATGTGTGGTTCCCTGTGATTGTCTGGTTGGGGCGCAGTGTGGCGGCGTTAGTTTCTCACCAAGGGTGCTCAAGGGCCTGGTCACATGTGAATCTCTTCTCTGGGTCCTTCTCCATTAGGCAGCTGATGAAGTCTTTGGCTGTGAAGGGAATTGAAAAGTTCAAGAACATGTCCAGCTGAGAACATTTTGTATACTCTGCCACAGCGGAGGATTTTGATTTATTTTGTAAGGCTTTATTTTACGGTTCCTGCAATTGTTTAAAGATTTTCCTAAAGAAGTATGTAATTTTGTTGTAATTACAGAGAAAATAGAGACAATGTTATAAAACAGCACACATACTAAATACCAGTTCCTTTATTTTAGTTTTTAAAGGAGGAACCAGGAAATGTTACAGTAGTGGAAAATGGACACAGATCCATTTAAACCCCAAAAAATAGTAATGTAATATTGGAAACATAATGCTCCATGTTTGTTGAACAATATACGTGCCCGTAATTTACACAGAAAGACACATTTTTCATTTCAGCATGTTGTGCTAACCTGCTGACTAAATGACTGTTATGCCGTAACTATGTAAAATTGTTATTAAAAATCTACCAATAGAACACTGTCCTTTCAAATTATCCTTCCTAAGACATTCTGTGGACCTTGGAAACTGACAAAAGGCAGCTGAAAACCCTGGCACTCAGTGTCTGTGGCTACCAGTGTTCTCAGGTAAGCTCATAGCTAAGTAACAAGTCGTGTCATTTGTTCTAGCTTGTGTTAGCCACACACACATACACCATTGACCAATCACTGTTCTGGATATAGATGGTTCAACCCATCTCCTTGTCATACAGTTATATTATCATATAGTAGGAAAATTGCAAATGTGGTGAGGAAAATGTAAAATGTTCTTTTGGTAAAATAGAGATCAGTTCCTTTATTGAAAATTATAAGAAAACTATGGGACCCATAAAATAAAGAGTTTTAAATAATAAAAAAAACACAGTGTACATACACACACACACAAACAAACACATGCATCATAGCTCACCGGAGTCTGATATGTCATCCCAATATGGCGCATCAAACTCATAGTCTGCCTTGAGAATCTGCTCAAAGAGCTTCGAATCATTCTCGTCGTAGAAAGGAGGGTAACCGCAAAGCCTGAGAAGATGAAGATGAATGATTACTCAACAACAGTCTGTGTGAGTGCCGTCATCCAGCTGATAGAAACTTTAACCCAAATCTAAAAGGATTTTCTGTGGCCTAATCTCATTCACTGGCAGTTTTCATATAGCATGCAACAGTAGACGATTCATTGGGACTACAGCAACTACATGAATACTAAGGAGGAGAAAATGGGACAAAAACAGTCTATTTTCATATGATATGGAAATAGATTGACATGCAAACTGCCATTATACAACATAAATTCATGCTGTATATTTAAGTTGTGATCTTGATTATGGAACCACCAGGCAGAAGCCTCATTTGTGAGGCCATCAGAAACTCTTCCACTTAATGGAGACCAGGGATTTTCTCTTTGCTAACGAGCGACATCACCTAATGAGTTTGGCAGCTTCATGTAACACTTTCCACTGAAAGGTTTATAGGCTCTATAAAAGCATAACAGTAGCTGTGGGCATCCCTCAGACCACGATCTTGACCCTCCAACAGTGGTTCTGTATCGAATGATGTATATTAGTATGTGGTTTTCTTTATTTCAGGTTTGATGGTATCAGACTGCTTTTATGTCGTCTTTAAGGTGCCCCACTGTATTGTTTTTAGAATGTGATCTTTTACATGATTCTTATTGATGTTTGTACATATTTTACTATTTTAGCCAAGCTATGGTGTGGCTCCAGGGATGAATATGTCGGTCGATGGTCGGTCCCTCACTTTGGTCCAGGCTGAAATATATTAACAACAATCGGATGTTGAAATTTTGTACAGACATTCATGGTTCTCAGAGGATGAATCCTACTGAATTTGGTGATCGTTTGACTTTTTATCTGGCGCCAACATGTTTGTTTGTTTGTGAAATAGCTCAACAACTGTTGGATGGATTGCCATGAAATTTTTGGACAGACATGACGTTGGTGATCTCTTATCTTTTCATCTAGTACCATCATCGGTTCAAACTTCAATTAGTCCAATACTTTGATTTATATCCAAATACCAGAAAAACTAATGACATCCCCATCAGCTTCAGTGTTTAGTGCTAATTAGCTAATTTTAGCATGCTAACAGACTAAACTAAGGCTGTGTTCCAAATCCATACTACATAATAATTCTATAGAGTATATACTACATACTAATCATCAGAGTATACTGTTTTAGTAATTAATATACAAAAACATCTGACATACCACTTTATACTAACAGAAAATGATACAATATGTGTGATGCTGGTTGTCAATCAAACTGCAACTTTGTAATGTCTCTGCCAATCTTCACAAATAGACATCAAGATTTTCCGAAGCTTTAATACAAGTGGGAACACGCTTCATACTAAAAACCTGCTTACAATCAGTATGTAGTATGGATTTGGAACATGGTGAAAGATGGTGAACATGATAAACATTGTTTCTGCTAAAACATGTTAGCATTGTCATTGTGAGCATGTCAGCATACTAACGTTGGTATTTAGTTCAGAGTACTGCTGTGACTAAATACAGCCTCACAGAGCAGCTAGCACGGCTGCCGTCTCTTATCTATTCAGGACACTCTAGATAAAGTGGTCTATTTTTTCTCAATGAGGTTTTTCTTGGCGGTTTCTGATCTGAATAAGAGCTTCCTGTTTAAACAGATGCTAAAACAACAAAAAACTGATGAAAATCAAGCTATCAAACACACAAAGTAAGCTTCAATTAATGACCACATTTATATTTAAAAGTGAGCACTTACAGAATATAAGCGATGACCCCAATAGACCAGCAGTCCACAGCTTTACTGTAGGGCTTCTGAGCTAAAACCTCAGGAGCTGTAACAATGAAATTATTATTTGTATTTTTAAATGTTCAGAAAAACTAATATTCACATAGTGAAACAATACAAACAGTTTTCTACCCTTCACCATGACACAGAGGCTGGAGAAGAATGTGAATGTTTGTTGGTTTGCCTATAGCAGATGGAAAAGGTTAACCTGTGGCTACTGGCAGATTAGATTAGATCATGTTTAGCCAACTAGTGCATCTAATTATCTCAGAGGAAGTTTCCACCAGAGCTCAGAGGGCATCCTCACCCACATATCCTGGAGTCCCACAGGCGGTGGCCATCACATCACCTGTTCCCTCCATCTTTGACAAGCCAAAGTCACTGATCATGATCTTTGATTCATCATGAGGACTGAAGTACAGCAGGTTCTCAGGCTGGAAATAAGAGGAAAGAGTCAAAAACGTGTGCCTGTGCTTGTCTGTCTGTGTGACCTTCTGTGCTGTCTGTGTGGATTACTTTCAGTCATCTATCCTTTAAGACATCAGACAAAATATGAAACAATTGAGTTCAGGGAAGTTTTACAGCTCATTCAGGAGGTTAGTTCATCAGTTTTACCGTGAAGGAAAATCCCTGACATTTAACCCCTGTGGGTTATCCTCAGCAAGCAGTCAAGTAATGTCACTCACATAGGTTAAATAGCAGGTATTTCCCCTCTCACTAAGACTGAAGAGTTTGTCTGGAGTGGCAAAACCTTTTCAACAACAAATTCAGTGGATTTTGTGAGGAACTATGTCAAGACTATGAATATTACTGTTGTACCTTTAGGTCTCTGTGCACGATGCCCATTGAGTGCAGATAGTTGACTGCATCCAGAACCTGTCGAATGAGCCGACTGGCATCCATCTCGGTGTAGAAGCCTTTCTCTACGATGCGGTCAAACAGCTCACCTCCAGACACCCTGTCAGCACACAGAAAATAACACAACACTGGTTTATTTCATGATACTTTATTTTTCAGTGGTGTGTTCATTATGATATTAGTGTATAAGAAAATCACAAGTGATTGATTTCACGTAAAGACACTGTGAACACAAATTGTTGATTGGCTGAGTAGTAACTTGCCATTTCTAGCTGCCAGGTTAACCCACATGGGGTGGACAAAATAACAGAAACATTTCGCAACCCAATACCTCCGCAGTAAAAGAATATGGGGAAGCATGTTTTGTTATATAAAAGTTATTAATTCAGAGTTTTATAACTCAAGGTGATTGTGTATTTACTGTCAGGGCCCCCAACCTTTAAAACGGCCTCCTTGTTGAAATCAAACTCACTGATTTTCTCTAAATCTGTCCTTAAAAGTCCTTTTCACATACCGACATTTCTGTAGTAAGTGGTCTTTTTCGTGCATTGTCTGTTTACAGTTCATTTGATACATGTTTGTTGATCAAAATACTTACACGTATTTTCTTATTCTTTCTTTTTTTTTTTGACTGTTACTGTTGACTATGTTACTTTTTTTTTTCGCAAAATGTTACCAAATTATTACTGGGACACTGGTAACATGGTTAGTAGTCATTTTTGTTTGTTCTTTGCTTCATCTGTTACAAGTTGTGAGGCTGTAGTTAACAGTGTTGTTAAATCGGTCAGTGCTGCTAACACACTTTATTTTTCCAAATGCAGTTTTCCAGTTTCCATCAAATGTCACCATGATTTTTGAGACTTTGTCACTTTATGTTACTTCGCAGTGTTTACAACTGATGTATCAGCGATATTTCTACTTCAACTACTTTAAATCACAAAAGGCAAAGACACAAGTGACTCATATCAATTTGCAGATCAATCATGAGTATGTGTCTGCTTTCACGAACGACTGGCACTCACCATTTTCATAAGTGAGACTTCAAGGCAACATTACGCACCTTGCAGAGCTACAATGGGGGCAGATAACCGCTGCCTAAATTGATGGTGCATTAGTCACAAACACTGTGAAATTATCTGGTGAGGGAAAAGGTCTCTGAAATCATATCACACACACAAAATGGTGATGGCACAGAGGAACAGTTGTCATGCACACACCTTCACAATAACTGAGTGAAATAAATGTCAGAAGATGTTTGCTACATAAACAAAACACTTTACATTACAGCCTCAAAAATGGCCATTAAGGTGAATCAACAGCTCTGACAGCCTCAATGTAAGTTTTAGCTGCAGCTTTAAAAGCTTAAAAGAAATATGCTTAATTCCATACTTGCCGAGGAATGGATGAGAAGCTCAATACCTCTCACATGTCTGTAGCCTACGGTAAGTGTGAAGCTAGAGTAAGGAGACAGTTAGCTTAGCGTAGCACAACGACTGGAGACAGGGGGAAATGGCTAGTCTGCCTCTGTAAAAAAACAAAAGTGGGTGTGTGTAAAAACAAGTTGTGGTTTTATGGTGGGTTATGTGCCGGACTGTTTCTTGTCCAGGTGTGGTGACCTCTTGCTGTCTCTGCTAGTCACAGTGACGACAAGGTGGCAGCCTGAAATGACGTGTGCTTGCTGAATTTTTAAAATGAACTAAAATTAAAACACATCAATATTCGTTAAAATAACTCTACCACACTACCAGGTGAGCTACTGAGGCACGCCCCAAAAGTGTTTATATATTCCTTGTGTCATAAAAATGCCCCAGCACATATGTAATTTCTTGCTACCTGGAAACAAAGACGCAACTTGGGAAACAGGTTAAAAATCTTTTGTATCAGAGGATGGAATATTTTTTCATCCAGATGGTTAGCAGAGTCTGTTAGGATCCTGGAAATACCTTAAGAACAGCAATAGGTGATTCTAAACGACCTTCTGCATTTTTCAAAGATCGCCGCGTATTTATTTTTTGAAAAACAGATGTTTAGCTCTGTGACATGAATATAATAATACCAGCTAGTCCGCCACATGACCCCCATCAAACCACAGCTCGTTGTTTTTAGACTTTGGTTTTGGTATGGCTTAAACAAACAAGATACCTTTGGATAGAGCCTGGCTAGCTGTTTCCCCCCCATTTCCAGTCTTTGTGCTAAGCTTAGCTAACCGACTGCTGGAAGTAGCTTTATATTTAACAGACAGATATGAGAGTGGTATCAGTCATCTCATCTAACCCTCAGATGCACATCTTGTCCATCTTTAAAGCACGGCTGATTTCACTCATCACATTCAGCTGGACGTTGCAGATGCTTATTCAAGCAAAAAACACAATGCATTATCAAAATGACTGGCCAAATGGGTGACAAAGAGCTGACCTAAACAAATAAAGTGGTGGGTTGATGTACTTACAGCTGCATTATGAGGTACAGGTGGTTTGAGCTCTCATAGATGTCCTCCAGAGCCACGATATTCTCATGCTTTATCCTGGAGAGGGAGAACAGAAAATTCACTTTGCTTGCTGTCAGCCTCTGTTCATTTCAGCACAGGCCATTAATGAGGTGCAATTAGCCATTTCTTTTGTTAAAATGATGCCCTGCCAAATAAAAACAAAATGTTTTTTTGCTTTCTGTAACAGGACATTGCCTGTATTTAGACTCTGTGTGTGCACATGCTCACAATTGTCAAAAATTAACCTGGCAAAGTATATCCTTCACACGAGGGAGAAAACCTTTTGGAGAGCGGAGAGATTCTTAGAAGATGCTAATCAATGAGTCATGAAACGGCAAGCCCCGGCAGCAGGAGCACCTGAAGAAAATGATATAGGACGGATCAAGATGCTGGGAGTCTGTGTCCAGGCAACCAACCAACAAGGTTTAAGCATTAAAAAAAAAGCCTCTGCAAGGAGATATGCAGATGACAGAGCGTGTTCACAAGGGCAGGTGGCTGAAAAGGAAAAGATGGGGGTGTAAGAGGAGGAGGCGAAAAGCATCTCAAAGGACTAAACAACCTTCACAACTTCTGAGGTTGCCGTTTGAGGGCTGTTAGACAAACAGAACCATATAAGGAGTATGAAGAGAGGGAGATAAAGGATGCAAAATCAAGACAGCGAGAGAAAAAATGAGGAAGTCAAAGGATAGCAACTGTAACCAGGCAACTACACCCAACAACTGGCGTGCTCACTTCAAGAGTGATTGATAACTGAGCTTCTCAGGGGAATTACCCATCAGGCCCTGACGAAGGATGGACTGTCACCTTGTGTCAATGCAATCCTATCATACCCTGCGAAGGTGTGCGAGTGTGTGCACACTGTGGAGACCCAAAATGGTAGACAAATGGGATTCGACAAGGAAGTCACTTAAGCCTGACAATGGCTGTTAAATAAACTGAGCGGTACCCCAACTGTGAGTCATTACTCAGAGTGGAGAGAGACACGAGCTTCCCCCTGGAGGATGCCGCGAGGTGGTGACCCTTTCTAAAGTGGTGTTCTTCTTCTTCTGCAAACTCCCCCACGACTCAGTCATGCGGTACCTACTTCCTAAGCACAGCGATTTCATTCTCGATGCTCGTCTCCTTCCCCTTCAGCGCTTTTTTCGGGATGCACTTGATTGCGACCATCTTTCCTGTAGCCTTCTCCCGAGCCATCACCACTTCAGAAAACGCACCGCTGCAAGAGAGAAATAGAAACATGTTAGTCCTGCTTTATATGCGCTCAGGCAATATTGACACAGAGAACCTCATCGTCAGTGAATAGATAGAGGGCACTCAGAGGCAGACAGGCCAGAGTACACAAACAGCATATTGTGAATATTTACTGAGAACTGGCAAAGTCCCTGACAATGGCCAACAGCCTTCTGTGTTGGCTTACGCTTGGTGCTCGTGTGCAGCCAAAAGCACGGCAAACACTTTTAAAACCTCTAAAAAACACCCATTTAGGACGGCAGATAGCGTGTCCTCCTCGGCCATCTGTTTCCATACATGATAGCCTTTAAAAACAAATACAGAATTAAGGGAATATTTGATCAAGCAATCTGTATCTGTTGCTATGATACCACATTCAGACCACCTTAATAAATCTCACTCAGCATGCAGCATGATTGCTCCCCACCCCCACCCCCTTCTTGTTTTCATTACGCCCCTTCACAGGCACCTTTTTCCTCCCTGTAACCTCAGCAGGGCTTGATGTGAAGATGTTAAAAATGGATTGATGATTTGAAACTCTGGCTTTATGTTCACTGGACCAAAACAAATACAAAACTAATATGATCTAAAAGACTAAAATAATCCTTGATGATCTCATGGCTCTGATGAGGGTTTGTTTGCGGATAACGCATCAGCATAAGAAATAAAATAGTAAACTGAGCCTGAAGCCATAGTACTGAGATTTTCTGTGTTTTTGGACTGCTGCTGTTCTACCCAAATTCATACATTCTTGGTCAACTCTTACGAAGCCATGTGTAGTTTTCCACCACAGATCTGTGGTTTTAAAATGTTTGTTCTTTCTGCATGTTCCTTTTTTCCCCCTCAGCATTTTCATCTTTAAACAGCCTATATACATAAAAAAATTCTTTTTTATTGATATTTTCAAGCTAAATGGGTGGGTTGACATGGGCAACCAAATACCACTACAGCATCTTTCAATGACATACAGTATAGTTAATTTATTCCAATATTTTACATATTGTTCACATCGCAGTCTTGGGATGAAGATCAGTTTCTCCACACGGTTTATTTCATTGACAACTGCAGTCCAATCGTTCTTGTTAGAAAGTTTGCCAGAAGCCATTTCTGTGTGATGGCTTTCTTGCTAGCAGCCAAGAGTATTTGAATGAAATATTTATCCTGTGCCATAAATGTATCTGTGTTTTTGCCCAGGTGTAATGTAACAAAAAAGCAATCAACTTCTAATTCAACTGTTTTCATTATCTCTTTAGTAATCTTGCCATTATGAAAAAAAAAAGACCAGGAAGTATGACAATGGTAGCCATCTGTTTTTAATCACACTGCCTCCTGCATTTATTCTCTACCTTTTTGACATAAGGTTTAATTGCTGAAAAAAGTTTCTTGTTAGAGCTTCATCAGTGAAACAAAAGTAAAAGTGAAAAATGATCCACCCCCTTACAAAAAGCAAGATGGCAAACATCAAAAGGTCCATTACGTTCTTAAAGTGTAATCAGTTCCTCCCAACAGGCTCTAAACGCAGTGCCGCTCGCTGCACTAAGTCCCGCCGAGGCCATCAAATAATCCACACTAATCCCTCACTCCACCATCACATGGGGGGGCGAGGCAGTCTGAGCCACCGCACATAGACACAGACTAGTGCACAAACACAACCAGGGCACAAAGCCTGGCCCCAGGTGTGATGAGGTGAAACACACTCATTGCAAACAAACCGAACTAAGAGGGCCTGGAGCATACGCCCTTCTGACTTTGACCTCATTCGGACACATGATGTGGGACTATATGTAAATTCAAGGGCTTGTGTAAGTGAGGGAGTTGGTGCGCTACTTGCTGGCCTGTTACAGCACTATCTTCCCACCGCAGCTGTTGCCGTGAGGACAATGCGCATCATTTCTATTCAGCGCGTGCGACTGGTTTCCGCAGCTGTGTGAACTTTAGAAGAAGTACAAAATTCCGCCACCAGCACGCTGAGCCTGTCAAGCAACTCTCTTGCATGTTTTTTCAGAGCACGCTTTCTGCAACAGGAGACACACAATGATTAAAACCACAGGAAATCTGAGAACACACTGAGAGGGTGGTTAGAGCGTGTAGCACCATTTATGTCCCCCTGCTCATCACATTGAGAAGCAGCAACATCACTTCCTGTGAATGACAACACGACAGAATCCAAGCCTGTGACTTTCCTCACCCTGTCAATGCACGAAGCATGACTGTGCTGCAAGCTCTGATACTGTTCAATCTATTAATTCCTAATTCACAGGAAAGAAAAGGTGCAATATCTGCTAGAGACATGCATATGGTGATGCTACTGCCCACATACTGTATCTGCACATACATACATGCACCCAAACGATAAAACAACACATCCACAACAATCACACATACTCTAGAGGTGGAACAATTAGTTGATCAAAGGAAAAATTTATCTGCAACTATTTTGATAATCTATTAATCATTTCAGTAATTTCTAAAGCAAAAATGCTAAACATTTGCTGGTTGCAGCTGTTCAAATGTGAACATTTGGTGTTTTTCTGTCATATATGATAGTAAATTAAATATCTTCTGGTGTGGGACTGTTGGTCAGACAAATACAAATATATATTTCCTAGACTAAACGATTATTCAATAAAATAATCAGCAGATTAATCAATAATGAAAATAATGGTTAGACGCAGCGTTACATAACTCAACACACTGTGTGACTACCAGCACACCAAATTCATCTCTGGGAAAAATCCTAGATGTGATCTGCCGCAGCAGTAAGTGATGAGAGAAAGCTCCATCTAAATTGGACACTTTATTGAAGCTCAGCTCAATCTATTACGCAAAATAAATATTATTGTATGGCTGCAAAATCTTCCTGACCCAGTGTCGCAGACAGCACAATCAAGGCAGCACACTGACTCACTCGGTTGAATAATAGTTGAATTTTAAGTTCTTCCCAGGGCCACAGAGCTCTCTCTTCACGGCTCTTGGATGACAGTATGAGCCGTGTGCGTGACAGTCTGCAGTCACACAACACCACCACACTATGTGCAGGAGGGCCAAGCCAATCCGGCTGACTAATGTGAAATGTGAATGTGGGCTGTTCTCTGTGTGAAACGGGCGGCTGATGCTGCAGATGCAAAGCGAAGCCCTGTATCAAACAATCATCCAGAAAACTTTTTTCAGGCTGCGACCTCAGCTGGTCGACCTTGGCGATTATGAAATTCAGGCCACTGTTGATGGAAGTTTAGTTGATGGCAGGGGTGGGGGTCTCGACGACTGAGGCTGGCTTATTGACATTCACCGTGTTCACATGTATTGTGATGCTGCGGAGTAATCACACTGACTCATCTTGTGTAAGATGCATTACGCAACATATGGGATGGAAAAGTCGGGACTTAATAATCCAGGTAGAGCTACGGCCAGTGTAACCTACCGTGTTCACCCTACCACAGTGCAACGACAAAATGTGAAAAAATGCAAGTAAACTTAATGTGTACAGTTTGTGAAGGAATTCTAGAGGAAGATCTAGAGGCAGACAGATGCTGGATATTTGGGACCATCACTGATTCTCTAAATCACGAGTACGATGATTTTGATGACATATTGTTATATGCATGTACATGTTAACAGAATTGTACACATTTTAGCTAAGATCCCTGGCAGCAGATCACTTACAGTTAAACAAAACACTTCTTATTTCTAACTGACTTCACACCACCATCTGCTCAGCTGTGATATGCTACTCTGTCCACTCAGAGTTTTGTAAACCGACACCGTTTGTAACTAACAGGCACTACTTTCTGCAATATGCATTTTTCTTCTCACCATCATCTGGAATATACCAATACTTGCCGATATACTGGCCTCTCTGTCCTCTAGCATTGTTTGCTGTAAATATAGCTCTATAAGGACGGTGTTGATGAAGTATTCAGATTGTTTAATTAAGTAATAAAGTAATAAAATAATAGCCATATAACAATATAAAAATACTCAATTATAGCCTGGCTGATACTGGATTTTTGAGGCCAATACCAATATAAATAGAGTGAGTTTGTTTTTTTAAATCTGGTAAGGATACATATCAGCCGATGATACTTTATTATTTTTGTTTTTAATTAAAATAATCCCTGGTAAAGTATCTTTCAAATAAATGTGGTGGAGAAAAAAGTACAAGTTGCATAAAATGTAAGTAAAGTACAAATACTTGAAAATTGTACGTGTTTTACTTTGCAACACTGCATAGAAGTAATTCAGTTGTGGTTTTCATCTCTGGTTCTTGGTGCCAGACTAGCCAACACTGGTTTTCTGTCCTTCCAGGTAGTAAACAGCATTGATCTGATGCTCCAGAGTTAAATCAACTCCAATAATATGACTAAAATTAAATCCAGACGCTCTCACAGTCCCAACGACTGAAGCTGGAAACCATTACCCAACAGCACACTGGACCTGAGGCTACTTTCCAGGAATGTGCACTTTGTGGTCACCACACTGTTGATCAGACAGAGAAAGATGGTCAGTTTGCAGGCTGATAAGAGCTTATGCCACTCTTAAATAACTAACAAGCAAAAATATCTATCGCTCGAGGGAAATGTTTGGCAGAAATCTGTCCGAAGCCACAGATCAGCCCGTCAGAAAGGGACTGAATTATTTTAATAAGGGTGATTACCGGCTCCTGTGCTCTGATACAGGGCAGTCTGGTACACTTCAACTCCCTGAGTGCAGTGGGTAGTTCACTATGGCTCTGTAGGCATCCACTGTGGTGAGAGGGACTTGAATACAAATGGAAGCTCAGAAAATGACTACGCATGAAACATACAATGCATTATTTTGGTGAATTATTTGACTCTCCATCATTACGGTCAGTGACAAAGCATCTCCTCCCACAGTGAATGTAGCTTGAGGACAGCGGTGATGGAAAGTGGAAGGTAGTGTCTTCATCAGAGGTAGCAACGAAGGACTTCCATCATCCTAGTTGCCTAGCTGCCATTTTCACTGCATCAAAGACCCATCTAGTCTCTACAAAAGCTGTGCTTTAGAAAATGATCAATGCATGGAGGCAACAGCGGTCACTTTAATGCATCACGGACGAGTAGGGCTTTGTCAGAGCCAAGGTCCATTTATTTTTTACGAAGAACATTCTTTATTGTCACATACACAGTACAATGTCTAGTGAAATTCAATGTCTGCATTTAACCCATTAGGAGCAGTGGGCAGCCGAGCAGGAGGATCAATTTGAGGTTCAGTGTCTTGTCCAAGAACACTTATAGTGTTGAGATGGGGCTGGGGGGAGCTGGGATCGATCCGTCAACCTTCCAACAGGTGGCCGACCCGCTCTTCCACTGAACCACAGCTGCCCCAGTTTGTTGCATAGGCCTGTTGATTCATTAATACCAAACTCAGATAAAGGTAATTATCCTCTTTGTTGGCAAAAATAATCAGAAAGATGTGGCAATGAGTGACATGAATGAGTCCTGGAATACGTGACAAAGACCTTTAAAGGGATGCAACTGGGAAGCGTCATTTTTGGACTGCTTTTTAGCCAAGACGTTTAAATAAATAAAATATCTGCATTCTTCAAGTTATTCAGCTGAGTGAAGTATGTTGAAGAGCCCAACCCATAATGGAGATTCATATCTGAGAGTTCATATCGATAACACATAGTATAAACTAACATTTTTGATAAAGGTCCTTCAGTTTATTTATTAAAGCGGCTATAATCAATATTTGTATATTAACAATGGATCACATTGTGAAAGAGGTCGCTCGTAGTGAAGAACCCACAAACAATTATCACCAGACTCTTCCGTTCCCCTCAGCTCTATCGAGTGTTTTAGCATCTTTCTGCGCACCTTCACTGTTCTGGTTCACTCTCACCACTCTCAGAGCATCGTTTTCAGAAAAATCTCACTGTACACTACTTGCTCACCACCAAATGGCAAACACAGATAGCAATTAGGTGGTGAACATAGCGGAGACAGGTGTTTTTCTCAGGAGGTGGTTGAGACCAGAAACAGAGCTGAAAGAGAGTGAATATTGGATTTAAATTCATCAGGTGGCCAGAAACACAACTTCGAATAAATGCTAATGTTGCTCACTAACTACAGGATGTGTAAATAAGCAACTGTTTTAACAAGATGATCATACACTTAATAAGTGATAATATGTCAGTGTTGTGGTTACAGCTTGTTTCTGAAGAGCTGTACCCTATACCAGCCCATTCAGTTACCAGTAGAGTTGCACTGACTTGATATACTGTAAATTTGGGGGAAACTGGTATCGGAACAGTACTCAGTATCAGTAGGTTTGTTTGTTTTTTTAAAGTATCTCAAACAAACATCTCAACATCCCCACTGTGAGTAACCACTGCACGTTTACAACACTTGCCCCACAGGGATCTCTGAAGGTGCTTGTGGTCAGGTTACTTAATTTGCTCCCTGAGTGTCAGCAGCTTAAGGGTCTGAAATTAGCCGCAAGGCAAGTGGCGGTGAGGTAGGAGGACTGGCTTCAGTGGCGAAGATCTCATTAGTTCACAACAGCTACTGCAAGAAAACACAGGGAGGAAGTGTGACCAAAGCATTACTGACGCCGCCGCAGGCTTCCTTCTCCCAAACTCCTTCCAATATCTAATCAGTCCTGACGTTCACACACGCAGTCTGGCCTCCAACTGTTGTTGAAATCAAATCTTTTCTTTTTGTAGGATGTTCACTTTGATGTGCACTTCATTTACACATCCGAATGTTTTGAAAAAGCCAGATATCACTGTCAATATTGCTCAACAATGACACTAAGTTGAACAACTGCTACTCTTAAAATCATTTTCTCTCAGAGCTGTGACAGTGGTGGAAAATGCATTCAGCTTTAGTAGCAATGCCACTATAAAAATACTCTGTTACAAGTAACAGTCCTGCATTCAAAATTGTAGTTAAGTAAAAATTAACAGCAAAATGTACTTAAAGTATCAATGAAATGTACAATGTATCAGTAAAATGTACTTAAAAATAATGATATGCAGCAGAACGGCCCATGTCAGTTTTGTATTGTTTAATATTTGACTATTGTTACAGATTTTAATGTTGTAGCTGGCGGAGGTGAAGTTAATTTAAACTATAACAATGCATCATATTTTATAAACAAACCAAAGGTTTAGTGTGTCAAATCTTAATCTTCCAAGTATAGCTGTCAGATAAACGTAGCGAAGGCAAAAAGGACAACATTTTCCTCTGAAATGTAGTGGATTAGAAGCATAAAGTAACATAACATGGAAGTACTCAAAGTAAAAGTACCTCAATTGTAATTAAGTATATTACTTGAGTAAATGTACTTCCACTGTCGGCGTGTGGAGAGCAATGAATGAGTTCTGTTTGGCGCAAGGACACTGCAGAGGGATGATCCCTCTTGGACACTGATGGGGAAACCTGACGAGGAACCTACAGTTGAAAGGGAGGATAATCTATGTCTCCTCTTCTGACCAACACTCCTTCCATTTTTAATCCTCAAGCAAAGCTGTAGGGCTTTTCTGCCCCAGGTGGCCTGTTGTGAACCCCGCTGTGCAGCAACAAGGCACTCCCTGATTAACCCACACAGGAACTAGTAAATGGGACTTACTTAAAGTCAATCAGTATTTGTACGTGCTGTACAATGCGCAACATAAGGGCTGAGCAGTGACAAACTGGCCCTCGGAGACGTGCGTCGGGCTGTGGGCGAGGGATGTGTGTTCCTCCAACCTGGCCATTGTGTGGACAGTAAATCACGATGATTCACTGGTGTTATTCAGAGGCTCTTCACACATAAATGAAAGCCTTGGGGGAAATCAGAACAAGCGTCCAGGTAGGAATGCCTGACTGTTTAGTACAACAGCTGAAGTGTCGAGTGCGCTTTATGAATCACCAATCTGTATGGCAATGTTATGGATGCTGCTCGTCAGGAAAAAAAGCGGGTCTTCGGTCGTGCAGAGCAGCACGGTTTCACAAAATGAGAAGATGATGAAACAGCCAAGGAGATGATTCTAAGTTTACACAAGATGAGGTTGCATTACATTACAACAGTGAGTCTGTTTTGTCATCTATGAATGACCAGTTTCCCTGTTTAGCTACAAGAGGCCATTTTTGCTCATCCTGACACTTGTTTCTGAGTCCACATAAAAAAAAAAATAAAAAAAAAAACATATTTCCCCAGGGAGACTCCTTCCTCTACACGGCCTTCCCCGAATCTCAAACAAAACAAACCTCACCACATTAAATTCCTCTCGGTCAAGGGAGGATGGACGTGTCTTTAGGGGAAAAAGACCAGCAGTAAAATGAGAAATATACTGGACTTACTTTAACTTATGAAATGTGTGATAGCACCTAGCAGTCAATCACAAGACTGAGACGGTTTCTGTCATAAAAGCATGACCGAGCTTGGACCACTTTCCTTTCGGTCTTCCATTCAGGGGAACACTCTGGCTCTCTTTCTGCAGCATAACTTATTCAAACAAGAAAAAAAGACACGAAGTCAAGCAGCACTAACAGCGGACCAAAATA
The DNA here is from genome assembly GCA_011952105.1 of Coreoperca whiteheadi. Lineage (NCBI taxonomy): Eukaryota > Metazoa > Chordata > Actinopteri > Centrarchiformes > Sinipercidae > Coreoperca > Coreoperca whiteheadi. The sequence continues at coordinate 10,648,755 of CM022474.1, read as the reverse complement.
AACTCAGGAATTTGTTTGCTCTGTGGTTCAAGGGCAAGAGAATCACTTCAACCAAAGTGGTCCATAAACTACAGGACCAGGCCAAATGAAACAGAGCTGCAGCACAGTTACTGCACGAGGATGTATCTGTCTGTAAACCCAGACATAATGTTTCTCATCCAGAAATCTGTTCTTCTGTTTGAAGAAGAAACAAAGAGATCGGGCACAAGAACATAAGAGTCATCACAGATGGTCCCTTCCTTTAGGAGCTGATTTCATCATTTGTGTATGCAAATAGGCCCTGCTGTCTTTGTCAGAGCTGTTAGCTTGTACAAAAACGACCCCAAAAAAACAATGGCTGCCTGCACAAAGCTCTATGTACATGCTTCATCTTGATCTGTGGGAAGAAGAAAAACCCGCTGCAGTAGTTTCTGAATGAACTGTGACATAACGAGGGGCATCACGCGTGTCTGACTTCACACATTATTGTGTCTCATGAAGCATTATTTCCACTCCCTGAACAATTAACTGATGATGGTCCTGACTGCATTTTAGATAATGTCTCTTTCAGGGGGCTGTGGGTTCAAAAGGCGCTGTCTCTTTCTGTCACCGTCGAATTCAAACGAATATTCAACAGCTGTCAGCCTGCTTCTCATTTCCGTTATACAATGTGGCATTGTTGCCTGACGCTAATTTGCACAACTGGATACAAAGTTTCTCGTCGCCTTGCAAGTCTGCGTTATATTGTTACTCACGTCCCAAGCACTTCCTTGAAGTCAAATATGTTCTTGATGTCATCGACATGCTTTTTCCAAGATCCATCGCTGGACTCGCCGTTTTCTTTCGCCATTTCGCAGCGGGGTAGGGGAGGGGGGGAGGAACAGAAGAGACGCTGCTGGAGGATCACCACAGTCGTCTCACCCAGGCAAAACAAAAGAAAAAAGGAAAGAAAAGTAGCGCACTTCTGTATTTCGCCAAGGGCTTCCTGGCTGGTTGTCAATGCAGACTATGTTGCTTCCTCGGCGCATGCATGCAGCCAGGCAAGCCCAAGGAGGGGAGGTAGGTATGCCCTACCCTGAGAGGTTATTTGACTAATCTGTTTGACGTAGCGGATCCCGACACCGAGCTTCCCCACTGCCCAGATCACTGTGACGGGGAAACACAGGCTCTCCCCCTCCTCCTCCTTCACGGGCGGGACTCAGTCAGTGTCAGGCGGCGACGCGGTGGGCTGAGGTCGGGCTGCTTGGTGGAGGATGACACTTGGCAGTCGCATCCGAGCTGCTGAGCCACCGAGTCACACCGACCGCCCTGTGGTTGTTATAGCAATAGGAGGAGTGGGAGGTTGCTGCTCCCGCCTAGATATCTGACAGCGTGCACAACGAACGATTTAAGGGTTCGCATTGCACCAAATCATCGGCCCGGTGCGAACTCCGCCGGGCTGGTCAGAGTCAGGGTCTGTGTCTGCTGAAATGCACGTTCACATTTCAGCCAAGTCTCGTTTTCGTGTCTGGTTGTTGCACAAAGACATGCTTTCATTTTAACATGTGCTGAAATTTAAAGGCAGGCGCGTAGCAATGAGTATCGGGGGCCCATGCACACAGCAGGTGAGCCGTGCCCCCCCCCCCCTTTCCACGTTCCTCCATGTTTGTCTGTTTGTAGCCTTGTAGATGTCAAACCGCTTTGGAACCAGTAGGCTATAAAGTGCACACTGGGTCACAGGGAGCACCAGGGGAATTCCCAGCTGATTGGCCAGGCCACCTGCTATAATTGATGTTTTTATGAGAACAAAAACAAGTGACAAGTTGAAAACAATGTGACCATGTTAAAGGGGTGGCTGGTAGTGATGAACCTACAGAGAATTATCACCTGAATCTCCGGCTCCCCGCGGGGCTCTATAGCGAGTTTCAGCTCCTTGTTTAGCCGTCCGGCCGCAACTTTACAGTTTTGGTTCACTCTCACCGTTCCATGTTTGTGGCAGCAGAAGCCAGCTGTCTTCAGCAAAAAGCTGTAGAGACCCACTGCACACCACCAGCTCAGCACCAAACGTCGGACAGACACAGTAAGCAATTCGCTGGAGAAACATAGTGGAGCATTTAGCAGCTAAAGGGCCAGATATTCTTTCTCAGGAGTTGGTGGAGACAAAAAACAACCTAAACACATACATTTATCAGGTGGCCCAAAACATGACTCCAAATGAATGATGATGTGTAAATAAGCAATTGTTTGCCGACAAGTGATGATGTGTTAATGTAACCTATAGGCTACACACAACCTCCTGCAACTGATGTGTCCGCCCACGCCATCATTTTTAGTCTCAGCTGATTGAAGTAGCATTTTGTTTGTAAGACAGCCAACAAATCGTGCCTCTTAGCTTCTTGTACGTCATCCTCCATCGAAGCGGTCGTAATCCTATGTTTGATTGCAATGCTGTTATTTCTGTATACTCATCTACTGCACGTCTGTCCCTCCAGGAGCATGGATCCCTCTGCTGCTCTTGTTGCTCATTAAAGGTATTTTTTTGTTTTGTCATGTGGAGTTTTTCCTTATCCAAATCAAGGGTCTAAGGATAGAGAGTGTCACATGCTGTACAGATTGTAAAGCACTTTGAGGCAAAATTGTGATTTAGGCTATGTAATAAAACCTGACAATCAAGGGGAAATGAACTGGGCGTTGAATCCACCGGACTCATGTCTTCAAGTACCAGAGGGACCATTTTCCACAACCAAGGGGGCAGAATGGCAAAATCATCTTTCTCCAGAGAAAACACATTCAGTGTTGTAGTGTTGCTCTGATTTAAGTGCGGCCATTTTAGTCAGTAGATTTACTGATAGCTGTTTTAATTTCACCCACATTTTATTTATTTGTTTGGATTCTGGCTCTGGCTCACAGTTAGATACCAATCTCAGTCCTACCTACAAAGGTGCTGATTGGCTAAGTTGTTTCACCAAACCAGGAAAAGGTCATTTATGAGAGTACTAGACCTTTTTTAAATCACTTGACAATATCTGGGATGAAGGCAGCAATTCACAAGTCTGGAACCGCACTGAGAATATCGTACTTTAGCAGACGTACTGTTACAAGACTCAATGCTCAGTGAGATCATTTTTACGGAAAACAAACAACAAAAGACAAGTTTGAGGAAAAGTTACTTGTTCACCACAAAGGCACCAATGGCAGCCAATTCAAGTGATTCTATCCAAAGTGTTAACTTTTGTTTCTTTTCTGTCTTTTGAGGGAAAAGGATGATTGGTCTAAAAGGTGTTGCTTTAATACAAATATCGTTAAGTAAAAGTAAAATTTGTGATTTTGGAGTTTATTCAAATTACAAACCACTTGAAAAGGATAGTTAAGAGCACAGCAGTACTTGTAATCACCCTGCACCCCTGATGGTAATATTATTGCTTTTGTGGATCCAGAGGGAGCTGCAAAATCTGATAAATTGCCTCAAGTGATGTCACTTGCGGTTGTAGCTAAAAACGATACGTTTGAAAATGAAAAAAAATCTGGGGGTGTGGCGTTAGAAAGAAGTGGGGTTTCCAGACTAGCCCGCTCCTCATCTCTGCTTCAGGTTAGCAGCTCGAGGCCTCCCAAATCTCTGAGCCTACTGTTAGTGACCGAGTTGCATTGTGGGTAATGTAGGCGCCAGGTTTTGACAAGGAAAAAGAATGTTTGGAATAAAAAAAATTATATCTCTGGTTCTGCTGCATCGATTTGGACCCTTTGTTTTTTCAACTGTCCATCGTGAGTCCAACACTGTTATAGGAGACGAAAGCTAAATCGGTGGAGATCTCTTTTGAATGGAGACTAACATGAATTTAATATTTACAATGACGTACACTTTGCATTCAAGCTGTAAAAGGAGAGTTAACTAAATGTACTTGGTTTTATCCTCCAGTGTGTCCCTGATTCTGAGTCTTTATGACAGGTCAAAGTAAACCGAATGAGCGTAAACATTGTTATTTTATTTTTTACAAAGTCCGTTAGAAGTTGTCTTCTCCCAGTGGCTAATTTTAGTGAGTCCTGTCAGAGTTCTAGATTAGCTTGACAGCTTATGGAGTGACAGTTGTTAAACTACATCTAGAATCTACTCTCTAGTTGATCATAAAGCATTTTTTTGAAAGACCCTATTTTCATATTGCATATGCCTACATTAAGTCAAACTGAACAAGTGTGTCAGCTCTCATACATGCATGAGATCAGGAGAAGAGAAACATGATGCATAAACGTGAAAATAGATTTATTTGAAAATATTTCCATTTGACTATTCTGATTCATATTGGTTTATTTACATTAGCCCTTCAATGCCTTTATTTTTAGCTCAAGTCCTAGCTGAAACCATCATTAAATAATGATCAAGTATTGCTTTTTATTTCCCAAATTTGTACCATGAAATGTCCAAATACATCGAACTCAAGGTTGGATCAACGTTTAACTGTCAAAATGGTAACAACTCTCTTTGTTCGTTCAGAAATCCAGTTAAAGTACTCAATTCAATTTTATTTATACAGCCCAATATCACAAATCACAATCTGCCTCAAAGGGCTTTAGAATCTGTACAACATACGACACCCTCTGTCCTTAGACCTTCAATTCAAATAAGGAAAAACTACCTTTTAATGGGGGAAAAAAATGAAAGAAACCTCAGGAAGAGCAACAGAGGAGGGATCTCTATGCCAGGACGGACAGACATGCAATAGATGTTGTGTGTATAGAAAAGATTCACAACAGAAGATCATAGTATCTACAAAATGTAGGTTGTAAAACGTAAGCGAAGAGGATGGATCCAGAAATCATAGTGCATACAGTTATGATGAAAATGATGAAATTGTAGTATATATAATTATGATGAAAAGTGTAGATTGTAAAACATAAGAGAACAGGATGGATCCAGACTTCCATTCTTACATAAATATTTTAAGAATAATGCTTAGATTTCTAACAATGTATACAGATGTTTAGTGTTTAGAACAGTATAAAAATTAACAACTCATGCAGACTTAATGCATGAGTCGACTAAACGGTTTTGATTCCTGAAACGTGGAGCCCGTACAGGTTTGACACTGGTAAGATACAAATACAGTGCTACAAATACTATGGCCAGCTTAAAGTGCCTCTTTACTACAATCACACTGTAAACATCATTGCTTAGGCCTTGATTCACATCCGAACCACATCAGCAGTTGTCTTTTTTCTCTCTCTATACTGCCTTGTAACTGAACACATGAAGAATACCGGCAGAGTAAAAGAGAGATGGGGGGAATCTAGCAGACAGGAAATAAGGCCTTGCCTTCAAACATAATAATTAAAACCTGTTTGACTATAAGAGTACAAATAAAATGATCAACACCATTCTCTATCAACTCCTTCTTTATATTACTGGCCAATTTATTTTTAAACCGCACAATCCACATCATTTAAATGTCCAGAGTATCTGTCGTGCAGCAGCCCTGCACGTTCAGCAACGATGGTGGGAAGAGCACTGATACAGTTTGTAGTGTAGTACTCGTGCTTGCGTATTGCTTCTTATGGTTCCCCGTCTTGTTAAATCTTAGGAGAAGGTAGCGGTGAGGATGGCCTCTTGCTGCTGTTGATGGAGGGTCCCGATACCGACAGCAGGGGCGGGCAGAGCAGGTCGGCTCACTAACCGGAGCTGAGAAAGAGACAGAGGAGACAGTCAAGTATGTGTGATGTCAACAATTAATTTCAGAATTCTTTGGCTTTACGTTATATGAAACACTTCTCACCTTGCAGGCCAGCTGCTTCTCAAACCTGGGAGCTACGAAAGACCAGGGACCCATGTTTTGAGGCTCCTCCTGACTCCATACAAACTCTGTGTGTGTGTGTGGGGGGGGGGTTAAAAAATTGATTACACAGAAAGTAAAACAGGACATGATTCACTGTGTTTTTCAAAGCGAGTTCACCAAACTTGTGACTTGTTCATGTAGTTTAGGGAGAACTTTGTCTTAAGTTCTTCTCCTGCCCTTTGACCACAGAGCAGAGAAATGCCTGTTAAAACAGGAACTGGGTTTACTTCAGTGTGTTTGGGGAGGTTACTGAGAACAATGAAATAGAGATCTGAAGTAAAACCTGAGCTTTCCGGTTTTGTTCCAAATGTGAGACTCACAATGACATTTGTAATAATACAGATAACAAAAAATCCAGCCTTGGAAGATTCATCATCGTAAATCTTCACTCAACATTATTTCAAGCGGTTCACTATTTCGCTAGACAGGGATCATAAAAAAGATTTGACGTAATATAATTGGTAACGTTTTTTTTTTTTTTAAGATGAAAGGATTAGCTGATTAATTGATTAAGTGTTTTACAGAAAAGAATCAGCATCAGATTCATCGTCTAAGTCATTTTTAATAAAAAAAATGCCCAAACAAATCACTGGTTCCAGCTTCTCATAGATGAATATTGTTGGTTTTCTTCTTCCTGTCTTCTATTTCAATAAACTGAACAGCTTTGTTTGTTGGACAGCTGGTCCGACAAATTTTAATATGTCGCCATGGACACTGGCAAATCGTGATGGTCGTTTTCACGGTTTTCGGACATTTTAAGAACCAAACTATTAATCGAGTGATCCAGAAAATAATCAGAAGATTGATGATGAAAATATTATTATTGCTTTTGGCTGCCTTTGAGAGGCGAGCTATGTGAAGGAACAGGCAGGGCCAAACAGCCGTGACAATTTTTAGACAGCAAAGAGTAAAGCTAAAAAGTTGGAAAGACGACATTAGGGGAGTGGGTTGGTGGATATCACGGATAAGGGAGAAACATTTACAGTTATGCAAGTACGTGCACTGCCCTACAGCAGTTTTTTGAATGCCAACAATCTAATCATTTAACTTAGAAATCACAGCGTTCAAATTCTAAGTGCTATAGTAGATTCTCAAGTCTCTTAGAATTTGAATAGTAAACCCCAGGAACACATTTCCCTTTTTCAGACAGACTGATGGAGGAAACCCTCAACGAGAGATTGCACTGAGTTACAAAAATTAGATGGAACAGCAGTGAGCCCAGAAGTGACTTCAGAATTTGTCTTGTCTGTTGTGCATCAGTCACAGACTGCAGTGTTATGTAATGTAGCAAAGGGAAATGCCTCATAAATCATGACATATGCAAAACACAAGAAGAGCGTGTTAGCAAAGAGGAACCGTGGACACAAAAGAGACTACAGATTACATTACACACTACGGTCTAATAAAATTACCATCAAGCTGAATACACACCTCTGACTGTCTAAATGAAAAACAAACACAATAGTTGACTTATAATTTAACTCATAAATCATTTTGAGGACTTTTATTTCATCAAATGTTGTAGTTGACGTTTTTCAGGCAAAATTATTACGTAACGGTCTCAAAAAAAAACAGATTAATATAATAACATGATATAAACAGCCACCAGTTGCAGCCCTACATCACATATTATGAGCTTCAGCACATTTGTATTTACTGTGGGGTTATTGTAGTTAATTTGTCTTCTACTGTGTTTCTTCTCTGGTTGACATGAGGGGTACATTTGAGTGGTATGAAGCCCAAAAAATGGTAATGTATGGTGAGAAACATAGTCAAGTCCTTTACACTGAAATGTTCACAACTGTGTGCACAAAAGAGCTGAAGTGAAAGTGTTCATGAACCTGGTTTGCTTGTATTATAGCAGTAGAAACTGGACTGCAATCAAACAAACTGCTGCTGTGATGGCACTTATGGAGTCAGCATGCCGACGGACGGTGAAGGTCCCACACGTACCTTTGGCACTGGGGTATTTCTTGAGCTCCTGCTGCAGAGCCTCCAGTGGGAAGGGACACAGCTCCTCCAAGCGGATCAGTGCTGTGTTCTGGTTGGCTGCTGATGTCTCCCTCTGCTTCAGCAGGGCATAGTAATGCTTCCCTGAGCACAGCACCACCTTCTGGACACTGGGTGGAATAAGTAGAAAAAAATGGCTGGGGTCAAAGAGTACTTTGAGAATGCTTTTGTAGTGTTGTTTTATTGAGGGCTATGAAATAGAGTTAAAATATCAATGTGAATTCATTTAATTCCCAATCAAGACACACTGGTAAGAATTGGTTTACATTGTTAATATGGGTTTTAAAAAAGTTATGAAATGCAAAACAATAGAAGTTAATAATGTGATTAAAACATGCGATTAACTATTCAAATTCAGCGATAAAATTAATCGTTTGAAAGCCCTGCTTTAAATATATTTCACCACATTAAGGACCACCATTACAATCATTAGAAATCCAAGTTTTCAGAATCATGAAAACGCCGTGACTTCTGTACCTTTCTGCTGAGGCTGAAGTATCACCTAACACTGGTCTGAAATATGTTCCTGGTGCCAGTTCAGCCAGACTGGACACGGCCCCCTGTGAAAAAGAACAAACATTATAAAGCCCCTTACACGAAAATCTCTATGAAAAGGAGTCGCAAATTTGAAAGGTTTCTTCTGTACAATAGCTACAGCGCGTACAGAAAATCTGAGCAATGTCTTGGGTCCGACAACAATGAGAGGTTTGCGGAAGTTACGGATCATCTGTCTCCTCAGCAGGTGGAAGTACTGAGCGGGAGTGGTGGGGTTGACCACAGCCATGTTCACATTGTCACCATCCACACCCTCTTCTTTACTGTCACACATCTAAGAGACAAAAGAGGACGCGTTAACAATCATTTACAATTCAGGTAATGTGAAACACAGCACAGAACCAACTAGACAGCTGCTGGAAGAGCGCGGACATTCGGTCAAGAAACATCCAAACTTGTAAATCTGGAGTCTCTGTAATGGGATATGGATGTAATGATATTCAGCAGCAGAGACTTGGAGGTCCTGATGTCAGGATATTCCCACCAGTTAACAAATAAACAGCAGAGACTGAGCCGTGCTGTGAAAACAATACTCCTCTAAAAGATAAATAAATGAATGTTCCTCTAAACCCAGGTGTGTTGGTCTGTGAAAAGTTCAAAATGACAGGTTGGGGATTTTAAAAATGGGCCTATTTGTTTTGTGCAAACGTGCCAATTGTTTTTTACCTTTTATTTAATTAATTGACAACATTATAAAAAAAACAATAACAAGAAAGAGAAAAAAAAAAGAACTCAGTGTGGGGGCACATCAGCTTTAATAATGATATATCGTGTCAGATGTCCATTATTGTCCAAATGAAATCCATTGCAGTGTAGTCAGTCCATTACTCTACTATTTTCTAAAGAAAATCTCTAGAGCTTACATCAGGGATTTCATATCCCAAGATATACACATATATAAATATATCATATCCCTTGGAGCTAAACATATTTTAGCTCAGTCTCCAGCACTGCTGTTGTGCCTGGGATTGTTTACTTTTAATGTGGGGTGTGATGAAGAAATGGACCCAATTTTTACAACCAAATTCTCTCCACTCCTTTGAGCTTGTGGATAAAATGCTGCGCTCTCCACACTGAACACCAGTCCTCCTCTGTGTCCAGTTCTTTTTCCCCATTTTGCTTTAATATATCCAGTATATTTCCCTTTCTGCTTCAGAAGACCCTGGTATAATTTGAAATAGTTTCCTTGCTGCTCTGTTCATAAACTTCAGTCAGAATATCTTTCACTGCATTGCCCTCCTCAGACACGTCTGGTTTTATACTGTTTATACCACGTCACCTGACATTGTTTTCCTCTGACTTTCGCGCGTAAAATGACACGCCATCTCTGCCCAATGTAAGTCAGTAGAGACTAAATGGCATGAAATGCAAATAAAATTTTAAAAAAGGCAATGTGATAACACACCAAATGACTTAAGACATTGGCGTGTTATTCTTACGCCATTTGGTGACACCAGACCCGGCGGAGATCCGCGCACTCATTTTGTAAGAGTTAGTAGTAATAAAGCTCAAAGCTAGTGAAAAGATAACCTCTGCACTGGCTGAGGTAATATATTAAACCTTCATGAAAACCTCCGAGGTGCTTTTGGTTTATCATTAAGCAACAGCCGATGAATATGCGGGACTTGAACGTGTCGTCTTTGCAGAGTTCACGTAGTGGGGAATGCATGATAGAGATGGGAAAGATTTCTACGTTTATGACTTTCTGATGACTGAAGGCGGTTGTATGATGGCAAAGTTGGTTGTGTGAAGAAATACTTTGTGTGGTAACATAGCACTACATGAATTAAATTTGGATTTAATTACCTTGAATGACTTTGGCTGACCTGAGGCGTCCATGTTTGTTTGGTTTTCAGGCAGTAACTTAATATTAAGTGCTAAGAGTGACATATCGGAGCTTTCAGAGTTTCCCAGTTATAATTAATGTTCAACTGGGATGTTGACATGAACGTTATTTACACAAAATCAGAAACTGATAACTTGGTTTGAGATGAATGCAGCATTTCAGTCCCACAGACCTGGAGGAAGCGCTCCATGTGGCAGGATGAGTGTTCAGGTCCGGCTCCATCGTAGCCGTGAGGCAGCAGGATCACCATCCCACTCTGCAGCAGCCATTTGGCTTCACCTGGGGACACAGCAGTTTCACATCTGACGTACGAAGATTTTTCCAAAGATTACAAGCTAATGAGAGTAATTGTGAATCTGTTGATAGCACCGGTCAGAAGTTTACCTCCAGACAGGAAGGTATCAAAGATGATCTGCGCGCCGTTGAAGAAATCTCCAAACTGAGCCTCCCAGATGGGAAGGAGCTTCGGCTGTGCGATACTCATACCATATTCAAATCCAAGCACTGCCTCCTCAGACAGCGGGCTGTTACACACCTAAACACACACAAAGACATCACAAAATGCCACATGAAAGGAGGAAATTTAGATAATGTAAGAATGAATGTCCTGATTTAGACAAATTATGGTCACATTGATGTTTTATCTGGTTTATAAAGGATTTTACCTCCAGGAAACCGGTCTGCTGAGGGCTGATGTGGTTTAGAGGGATGTACATGTCATTAGTGTCTTGACACACGACCATGGCGTGTCGCTGACTGAACGTGCCTCTTCCAACATCCTGCCCGCTGATTCGAATATTAAAGCCTGGAACAACAAACAATGATTTAACATCTACAAATCCATTTCTTGACAGCAATTAAAATTCAACGATTCTTCAATTTGATCTGATGTATTTTCGGCTTAACTTTGACCTTGGGAGAGGAGAGAGCCGAAAGCCAAGGCCTCTGCTGTGGACCAGTCCAGTTTGGTCCCTTCTTCCAACTTGTTCAACCGAGCCTGGGTTCACAAAAGGAGGGAAAAAAAAAAAAAAAAGAATCATCATCTAGCTGTAGCCATGTCAACAAAAAACTATAGAAATAATAGAGACGATGGACGCACCTGTACGTGGGTCTTTCCAAGGTGGCTGTGCAGCTGGATTTGCTCAGGGATGTCCACAGATTTTGCTCCTACAAACTGGAGCAGGGGAACGGGTACACCCGTGTCCCAGGTGGTGACTCTGGCCTGGGGTTCCACCAGATCCCCCCAGCGGCCCTGCAGGTTGGTGGGCGGAGGGCTGTACAGGGTCATGTTAGACAGCTTGTGGTTGAGCATGCCGTAGTATTTGGACTTGATCTCGTCACGCTCAACATCGGTCATCAGACCCTCAGAGATCAGCTGGTCTGAGTAGGAGTCAGGGATGCTCTTACGGGATCTGTGAGGATGCAACAACACAAGAACACTGTTGAGAATTTATTTGTTTGAAGACTATCCGAAAGAGTAGTTAATAAGTTAAGATGAATAAGTTGACCTTAATACCAGCAGTTAATAAACAATACTGAGATAATGTGTTATAGGTTAGATTCATATGTGGTTTAACACAGACTATGTGTCATTATGATTGTGAATTGCATTGAAACGGACTTTATTACCCAAGATGCATTCTGCAAGGGGAAGGGACGCATGTGTTTTGTTTTTACTAGAAATTCGGGCAAGGAGCCATCTTGTTAATGACCTTGCTGAGCGAGCACCCGCTGTAAGTTTCTCTTGCACCCCCCTTCAGTTATTAAACGTCTAAAATGAAGCAAACGCCTCGCTTCGTCACTCTTAGTTACTAGGAAGATAAATGTACAACAAACACAATCCACAATATATCTGTGGGGGAATAACATTTTTGTTAATCAACACAAATTATTAAGAAAGTTCTTCAGGGGAGTACTGAATTTTCTTAACCAACTGTCTTGGTTTTGCCTGTGGTACTGTTTCCACCAGTCCACTTTGAAAAAATGTTTTGTGGAACCCAAGTGGCAGCATAAAGAGCATTTTAGGGCTTTTCAAAACAAAAATCGCTCTTTCTTTAGCTTTGTTTTTTCCCATGGAACTTAGTGAACTTTAAAATGTAAAAAAAAAAAAAAGAATCTGTACTTACAAGGTTCAGATTGAAGAGTTGATGGATATTTTTTTAACACTGAAATTACACATTACCAAGATTTACAGTGATCAGAAAACGCGTTTTTGTAGGAACCAAGCACGTAACTTCTTGCCAATAACACAGAAAAGCACGTTGAACCATTGCTTACTCTTTCTTAGAAAACTCTTGGTCAGTAATCAATGTGCTGTCAGTGAAAATGACCCACAACAACAAATGTAATGTTTTTTACATTAACAAGCTATCCATGCTACCTGATACCAGAAACTTAGCTTCAAAATACCAGTGTATGCCTCACAAAAAAATCCAGTACTCACTCAGTTAATTGAAACGTATACCATTATGCATATTTACAGTACTTTTTACTATTGCTAATTTGACAGCTGTATTAGGTGACATAGAAAAAGAGACAATAGAAAAGCTTAAACCACAATCAGCCAAATATCTACAGAACGAACTGATGGCGATATTACTTTTTAAAGTGAATGCTGGCTAATACCTGCTGAAATATTAGTGTATCTCTGTACACAACTCTGTAACTTTTGAAGGGATAGTGACAATGTGTTGTGTTACAAAGTACACAAGGTGAATTTAACTGACCGGATGATCTTGTACATGGTGGGGTTGGTGAAGAAAGGCTCATCCAGCTCGTTGTGGCCCCACTGACGGTAGCAGATCAGGTCCAGGATGACGTCTTTCCTGAAAAGCCGCTGGTACTCCACAGCCAGCCGCGTGGCCCGCAGTACATCCTCTGCATAATCGCCATTTACATGGATCACAGCACAGTTCACCATCTTACCTGTGATACACAAATGTGAGCATTAGTTTCTGATAATAACACGATACGTGATCTGTGTCAGGTAATATTTTGAAAACAAATATTGGGGTTTACCACACTTTGGCAATTCAAATAGTATCAAATAGGTTTCCTTCACCTAAAGCACACTGATTTTACCTGTTCAAATATTTTAAATTTGCACATGAGCACATTTGCGGACAATTTGACATTGAGTATTCTATGCTTGACAAACACGTTTTTAATGATTTTGTTCGTTTATTTTATTATTTTCATATGGATGCTATTTACGAGTTTCACTGACCGACATCACTACAGTACAAAGAGGATCTCCCTCTCTCGGATGGAGTGGTGTAACCCACTTGGTTGTTCACTATGAGGTGGATGCTCCCACCAACTCTGTAGTGAGGGAGGTTTGAGAGGGTCAAAGTTTCTGGGACAATCCCTTGGCCGGTGAAAGAGCCGTCACCGTGGACCTGTGGAGAAGAGAACGAAGATTGTCTTGAAGGTTTGGTAACACTGCAGGAAGGTTTGATAAGAACGTCCTGCTTCCCTTTAATACAATTTCACACATTCTACCTTGCTGAACAGAGAATGTAAACTTTTCTAACATTATGAGGTGAAGGAGAGGTTTGGGGTCATTACGTCCTGCAGAATGTGAACCATGGAACAGAAGAGTAAACAAGGCACTCAGATTAAATATACTGGAGGTCCACAGCTTGTGAGCAACAGTGGACACATTTGTTTCTCAGTGGAACTAGTAAGTGTTTGTGCTGTGTTTGACTGTAAATTATGTTTAAGCCACTGGTACATCTCATATGTTTGCTTAAATGGAGATAATGTTTAACCAAAGTAGGGGTTTACAATTTTTCATGTCTGTCTTAAAATAATAGTACGGTAACCATGGGAACATTGAAACAGGTTTTGCGTTTTGTAGTCATTCCTCCTGTTCACACTGGCCATTACGTGATCCCTTTCAAATATGTTTTAAATGTAAGTGATGGGGGACAAAGGCCAGGGTCCTAGTTCTGTGTGAAAATACATTCTAAAGTCCATCTGAAGTTAAAACGAGGCTTCGGCAGTCTGAGTTAATCAAATAAAGTGGTATCCTGCAAAGTTACAGTCTTCCTAGTACCAAATTCCCTCTGTTTCTTTGTTCACAACGGGCCCCTGACAATTGTTTTAAGACGGACTTGAAATATTGTGAACCTATCCTTTAACATGGGAAAGTGTATACCTCTGCCAACGGTGCACAATCCTTCCAATCTGTTATTTAAGAGTGGTTTTACACCTGCCTCGTTTAGTTCGGTTGAATCGCACTAGAGTTCGTTTGCCCCGTTGGTGCGGTTCGTTTGCTCAGGTGTGAAAGCAGCAATCGTACTCGGGTGCGCACCAAAAGCGGACCAAACAAGCGTACCGAGACCTCCTCGAAGAGGTGGTAAATTCTGACCAATCGAAAAGCAGTTTAGGAAATCCGCCATGGCCAATGATTGATGTGGTTGTTGCCATGTGACTGCATTTTCGTTCGTTTCAACTGGTTCGGACCAAAGCAGTCAGTGCGGTGTGAAAAGGAACCAAAAAAGCTGAAAAATGCTACAATGTATAATTGTTTGCCCTTGGTTCGGACCAAATGAACCGAACTAGAGGTGTGAAAGCGCCCTTAATTACAGGAAATATTTAGAAATGTCTGATCTGGATCCGGATCAAAATACACATGGTGACAGACAATCATGCAATCCACGTGCCACATTGTGAATATAATAAAATTACAACGTTTTTGAGATGTATTAATTAATTTCAGACTATAGGTCTGTCTGTAATATGATATATATATATATATATATATATAACAACACCATCAAATGAAGGCATAAAGTATCAAGTTGCTCTTCCTCTTAGATTTACATTTAGTCATTTAGCAGACGCTTTTATCCAAAGCGACTTACATATGAGGAAGACAATGGAAGCAATATAACAACACAAGGTAACAAAAAGCACAAGTGCATCAAAAAACAAGTCTGATTAAAGCCTAGCACAGTATACAAAGCTAAGGATAGGAAGGGTTTTTTGTTTTTTTTTGAGCAGAGGTAGAAAGGAAGAAGAAGTTAGTGATTGTCAGTTAGGTGTTGATGGAAGAGCGTTTTCAAGTGCTTTTTAAAGGTGGCTTCTTCTTTGAAACCTGAAAGTCTTGGCCACATGTGTGTATTAGCTGTGGTGAACCAGTACCTGCAGACAGATGACTTGGTCCCCCGGCCGGGCGTTGTCTTCGGGGGAATAGTCTCCTTCTTTCCGGAGCTGCTGCCTGGCTCGGGTTTTGCCCTGAGCTACGGGGTTGATTGCCTCGAGGTGAGATGGGTTGGGCAGCATGGTCACATGAAGGAGGTGTCCAGCTCCAAAATCCAACTCCACTGAGGAGGTGAGGTGGGAGAGGACGTCCCCGATGGCAGGTGAGGTGTCGGGGAACTCGCTGAGGCCACGCATCTTACGGAACATGAGCTGGAGAGGAAAATAATGGAAGAACAGTGCTGTTTGATGTTATCTTATCCTTGTTTGAACTTTGGCAGCTGGCCATGACTTTGTTTCCTTGTACTGCTGATTACAGCAGTGCAAAATAAACTAATCTAAATCTGATCTTGCCAGGTCATGGATCATTTGAAAGTATACTAAATGTGGTTGTCTGGGGCCGATTAACCTCTGGTGGGAACTTCAGCAGGCCTGTCAGAAGGTTAAGTCGGCCTCTATGGGGCATGCCGATGACAATGTCAGTGACTCCGCTGTGTGCCGACTGGTAGAAAATCTCGTAGAAGAAACCCATCATGCTCTCTGCTCCTTCTCCTCCATAACGTTTCACAGTAGCAAACTTGGTGGCCAGAAAGTGGTCAAATTCCTACAGGTTGTGAGAGAAAAAGTAAAGAACCAGATGGATTAAAAAATACATGACATTAGCACAGAAACCTGAGAAGATGTGTCGAATAATACAGTAAAATTTATATGCATTGTATGTGGATGTTATCCTCCTCTTTCTTCCTGGACCTACCTGAGACTCCAGCATGATCTTGGCCAGCTGCCTCCTCTCCTCGGGGGAGAAACTTGTCTTCTTGAGTTCTTCAAAGCGGTCAGCGAACCACTCCCGCTCCTCCACACTGCTCAGCTGGCTGGTCTCCACTGACAGGTGGCCACAGTAGGCTTCCTCCAGGTAGGCCTGAACCTCTTCCACTGAAGCCTCCGCTTTGCCAAAATGTTGTAGACCTGCAGAAGCACATGGAATGAGCAGTGATAACGCAGGCAGTTGAGAGAGGAGTGACACGTGCACAGAGGGGAGCTTTGTTTTGGTGTTTTATTAGGATCATGTTTGGTGATTTTCATGTTTTACTCAGTGGTCACAGTACCACTGTCTCTGATTATGATCTTATTTAATCCAGGACTGTTTTATACCCGATGTGACTGGTGAATTAATCATACGACTAATTAAAAATCATAGTTTAACAGGATTGTGTGATTTTCCTTTGGAATCACACTGATAAAATGTACAGTTGAATTTATTAAAGCTACAGTGAAAAGGAAAGTTTAAGACTGACATCAGCCCAATCCATTACTGCTTATACATCAATGCACGAGTAATAGTAATCTAATGATATAACATATAGTATTACAGTAACAGTATAACAGCCACAGGGGGCTATTTTTCTGCATTGAATACTTTTAAAACTGTAAGTACGTTATCCTGTTTATACTTTTAGTTAAGTAACATTTTCAGTGCAGGACTTTCACTTGTGACATTGTACTTTTACAGTGTGGTATAAGTACTTTAGTAAAGGACCTGAATACTTCCTCCACCACTGCTCTTTAGTTGCAAAGTAAACGCCCGTCTAACAAGTATAGATTAAATAATGTTGCAAATAAATGAGTAACAAATCCTGGATAGAAGGAGTAGACGACATTATCCCAACTTGGGATGCATGCTTTCCGCAGGTTTTCATCCACAGCTGTCATTTACCTGAGGTGTTGAGTTGTCCTCTGATGGTGCCAGTCAGCATGTTTATCTCTGGGACGCTGTCGGCAACAGGCTTTTGGGGTAGTAAGGGGTTAATCTTAGCAGCCTTGTGTCCATGTGCTCTGTATGCCTCCACCAGACGGGCAAGACCGTGATCTGAGCACAAAGCGAAAACAGGCCGCTGTGACCAGGGTTTGTTGCAAAACAGACCAACGCTTCAGTGTCAGCCACTGGGTGCAATGGCGACTAATAGCAACAAAATCATCCTTTAAATCACCTATTTAAATGTAAAATACCGTAGCAGACAAGAATCCATGCATGTTTCTTAGTCGGTAATGTTATCTTAGCACGACAAAGACTCCCCGCCTTCCTATCGGGGGAATGTTGAGGTGTCCATACTGTGAATTAACCCAAAACTGACCTTCATTCGGTAACGCGATGCTGTCGCTCTGCAACTTGAGGCAGCTCTCCGTCTGTTTGGGTCGGTATCCGTAGACACCTTTCTCGGTGTGATAACAGCAGCCGACAACCGGCCGAGCGACACAACGTGGCACCCTGCTCAACCAACTTTTCAGGAAAAGTACGGCCGACATGTTTGGGTAATGCTTTAATCTTACAGCGGCACACACACCAACGGCTACAGGACAGCAGCCATTCTGCCGAGAGGGAGGTTATGGGAGGCGACGCCGCACCGGAAGCCTATTGGCTGAAGCCTCTTGTACGTTTCGCAACAGTGTCGGGAAGTCTTTCAGTTTTTTTGTTGTTAGTTTTGTCTCAGTTTTATTAAACATCAGGTTTGCATTTGTAGTACATGAGGATATATTTTGGAGCAACGGTGCATTATGTTTAAGATAGCAAAAAAATCCGAAGTAACTGAAGTAGCCCTCGTGACGTAGCGCAACAAGTTTCAAGCAACGGGCTTTGTGCTGCGTTCAAGTGCGCCGTGTAAATTCCTAATCCCCCATTTGAAATTTGGAAAGCAGGATTTCAAGCGGTTTTGGTAAGAAATAATAGACCCTTTTCTGTATATTGCTTTTTCTAGTTGTTTATTGATGTAGAGTTCCCCTCACTTTTAAATAGCATATAGGTGGCGAAATAAAGTAAGTAAAATGATTTGTGTCATATATGGGCTTCACAGTCACCAGATCTCAACCCCATCGAACACCTAGATGCAAGATTTTGGAGCAATGTGCTAGACTGCGCTCTCCACCACCATCATCAAAACACTAAATGAGGGAATATCTTTTGGAGGAATGGTGTTCATCCCTCCAGTAGACTTACAGAGACCAAGAGAGTCTATACCAAGGTGCATTACGATGCTCAGGAGGCTTGTGTTGGCAACACACCGAAACATCTTGCTAAAACACTTTCAACTCAACTTTATTTATATAGCACCTTTCATACAAACATGCAGTCCAAAGTGCTTCACATAGCAAGATTAAAACAAAAGACACAAAATAACAAAAATAGACAACAATAGAGACACCTTTGCAAGACTAAAAATAACAAAAATCAAATGTTGGAAAATAAATTAAAAATCAGTTAAATATAATAAAATATACCCCCGGGATAAAATAATATAAAAAAGCAATGATTTAAACTTAAAAACTGAGGGTATAACATTACTCCAAATTAAAAGCCAGATTAAAAGATAGGTCTTTAATTTCCCTTTAAAATACAGACAAGTCTCTGTTGCACTGTCTATATATAAGTAACTCCTTATGATTAAACTGTGTTGGATTACTAACGCTTCAGTAATACTTTAAGTGGAATGGGGCTCGGTTGGAGCAGGGAAATGGGGTGGGGTTGCAATATGCTCATCTAACTGTATTTGCCATCCGTTGCACTTTTTATACCTCTTAAATACCAATAAAAAAAAACTTAGAGAGTTTGCCATTCTAATATCCAGAGGCAGTGTGTTCCTCAGTCTAGGGGCATAAAAACAGAACTCTCTCTGATGTAGGGAGGAGTCAGCTCATTTAAGCCTTCATAAACAAGCAAAATAACTATAAAATCAATTCTAAAAGCCAGTACAGTGTCTTAAGCAGTGGAGCGATGTGATCCATTTTCTTTGTTTCAATTAAGACTCTGGCCGCTGAACTAGCTGTAGTTTTCTTATAGACATTTTAGGTAATCCAGTAAAAAAGGAATTGCAATAGTCTAAACGGCCAGCAATAAAAGCGTGAGTGAGTATTTCAGCATCTTTCTGAGTTAAAAAAGGGATGTTTTAATGACCTTGTTAAAATGAGAATTACAGTTTAAATCAGAATCTAAAGTCACTCCCAAATGTGTGATGTTAGTTTTAATCTGTTTGCTAAGACCACCAAGCACCAACAGTGTAGTTTTTCTCTTGCAGCTTTGGGTCCTATTAAAAGAAGCTCTTTTTTTTCTCTCATTTAGTTTTAAAATGTTTTACCCATCCATACGTTAATGTCAGTGAGACAGGCAATGAGAGCATCCAGTGCATTGGGTTTATTTGGTGAGACAGAGATGTACAACTGGGTATCATCATCAGAAAAATGGTAGTTGACATGGTGATGGTTATAATAATGTTTCCAAGTGGGAGCATATATGTTGAAAAGAAAACTGGGCTGAGAATGCTTCCCTGAGGAATACCATATTCAGTACCATGCGTCTCTGATACATGAGCACCCAGGCTGACAAAAAACTGCTAAAACACAGTCAAACTGCACTGCTGCACTGAGGTCAAACAGAAGGACGGCCACATTGTTTGCATCCACAGTAATCCTCAGGTTGTTTACAACTTTCAGTAGGGCAGTCTCTGTGGTTTGATCCATAACCAGATTGGTGCTTTTCTAAAATGCTGTTGTTGTTGTTTAGATGAACAAGTAGTTGATTAAAAACAATTGTCTCTAAAAGTTTACCAAGGAAAGATAGATTAGAAATGGGTCTGTAATTGTAAAGCTTTGAGTAATCTAGATAGGATTTCTTGCCATTGAAGTCTTGAAAGCTGTGGGAAAGATGCCCCAATTAAGAGGAGAGGGGAGAGGCTGCGGAAGCAGGATTTAAACAGCTCAGTTGCGATGGGGTCTGGAACACACGTGTAAGACTTCATCCTGCTAATTTCTTCACTGATGGCAGATGGGCGGTCCGTGGGCGGGGAGGTGCCAGGGAGTTTGAGTGTCTCCATTTACAATGCTGGAAACAATTTTGTCTTTAAATAATGAAGCAAATTCTTCGCATTTAAGAGTTGACGAGTTATTATGAAGACAGAGAGCAGGTGATGGATTTAGAAGACTGTCAATTGTGGAAAAAAAGCAGTTTGGGATTTTTTTTTTCCTGAAATAATATTTGAGAAATGGGCTTGTCTTTCTTTCCTGACTGCATTACTGTAAAAACTTCATTTTTAAAAATGTTGAAGTGAACATGTAGTTTGCTTTTTCTCCATCGTCTCTCAGCTTTTGGACAATTTCTTCTCAGCTGACAAATTGCAGCAGTTTGCTATAGTGATTTGTGAACTAGTTTCTTTTTTTTTTGATTTGTGCAGGAGCAACTGTATCTAACGAGGAGCTTAAATTCTCATTAAAATCGTCAACAAGGTCATCAACTAAGCCAGTCGGGGAAGGTATGGAGGAAAGGTATTCGCCAGATTTATAAATCTGTCACTTACTTCTTTGTTAATGTTACCCCTCACAACAACAGTCTCTGGACAGTCATTTGATGTAGTAAGAGTGGTTATTAAAAAAGACACAAAAATGATCAGAAACAGGGACCTTGGCATGCTGAACAACATGCTTGTTTCTGAACAAAATAAAGGCGTTAAAACAATTGCTTTTCCACAAGACTTTGAACGTGAAATTTAAAAGAAAGAAATTCATCTGTTAAATTACCAAAGTATATAAATGAGGAAGCATTTTTAACTTGATTTGCCTTGTGCTTCAATTCAAGATTCAAGCTTTGTTTACACATCTGAGACCTTAGACTCAAATGTTAGTTACAGCTGTGTAAATGTCTTGTTACCAGTAAGAGCTGAGCAGTACGAACTGCCTTGAGACTGGGTTGGTACATGATGGCGTGATAACGCATGAATGTGAAAATAAACATCTGGCACATCCCAACCAATCTTAGATAAATAATAAAGAAAAGAAGACCAAATTCAAAACCTCAAAGTCAAGGTTTTTGACATAGAACTATCTACTGAAATACGCTGACAGAGACTGGTATCAAACCAGCCTGCTGCTTGTTCAGATAACCGAACGCTCTGAAGCCTGATTTCCATTACAGAATGTCTTAGATAAAGCAATAAAAATGCTTCACAACATGGTATTTCGGGTATTATCATTATCGATATTATCATTTACGACCTCTGCTGTTACTGTACTTAATTGTTTCTAAAGTTCCTTTATGTACTCCCAATAGGGGAAGGACAACTTACTCAACTTAGATCTCTTAATATTTTGCAGTTAATAGTAACTTCATTGTACTATGGGAACGTACCCATACTGTAAATGTATAGTGAACGCATAATTATCATATAAGTTTATGTTTACCCAGACGTTGACCCAAAATGACCTGGCGTCTTTTAACCCTTCCACATAATGCCTAGATTTAAAGCCAAAGTTGCATAGTAGCCTTAGACAACATGTCTCTGCTATTTTCTGGTATACTGTAGGATCTCCACCACTGGGTGGAGCTATTTCACAGCATTTAACATTTTGTAGAAGGAAAAGGTACCATGACGAGCATTTGGTCTCATGACATCATACGTCACTTTATATTGCTTTCAGAAGTTATATTATGTCTTAACTTGGGGGAGAAAAATGTGTCTGTCAATTTGTTGTAATATGAGAGCATGATGAGGAAAATTATGCGGAATGACATTTTTTGCAAGACTTGAATAGCAAATCATTATACTGCTCTTTAAAGGCCCAGTCTATAGATTGTGATGGTTGGGGTAGAGACAGAGCCGCACACCAACTGCAGATTTACCTTCTAAAATATATTTGCATGGTGAAATCAATCATTAGGTTTCCAATTTTCATAAACGTCAGTGCTTATCTCACAGTTCTGAATAATGTCTCCCTGTTTCAACATTATATGCTGTACATTCAATTAATGGGAACAGTTTGCATTGCCTCTTTAATGAATAATTACATCCAAATGTGTTTTTTGATAATTGCGATGATGGAAACAAATATTTGGGACCTTTTCTTGATAAACGACTCATAGCATTTAGGGTTTGCAACGATTGATTAATTCCATTATTGATTAATCATTTGGTTGAACGTCAGAAAATTGTAAGAAATTATCCTCAGAATTTCCCAATTATCGAAATGATTTACAGTTCATTTCTGATGACTGACTTCGTTTTAAGCTCTGAAAACAATCATGAAATATTGGCAATTAAATTTCTGTTGATCAATCAACTAAATCTTTTCATGACTATGAGTATAAACAAAAAAAAAAAAAAAAAAGTGTTTACAACTATTGATTTTACTTTACATTTACAGGATTTAGTTTTATTTTCACCGAAATTGAGACCCCTTCGGTTGCAGCTTCACAGATGTAGAGACCTAATTTGGCTGAAGGAAGGCGTAATTTCTAAGGAACCTAAAATAATTAAAACCTATAACACCTATGACAGACCCCAGCTCCTCAGACACCTGGAAGGTTACATTAAGAGTTAGATAAACCTGCTTTCCACCCATCTGTTACTGCTCAGAAATAAGCAAAGAAGCACAACAAGAGCGAAACAAGTTAGCGAGACATGACACACTGGGGGAGGGAGGGGGTGGTTTGTAAAATGTCTTTACAACACTGGACAAGCACAACACAGTCCATATTAGGGGAAATGGTTTATATTTGGAGACAGAGGCAAAGAAACACACCACACATGAACAAACATTGACCAAAAAAGAACACAGAGTCTTTCGGCTACACACTCCGCTATGGGAAAAAACAGAAAACTCTACACAGGTAAAAAGCAAGGCTCAAACTAAACAGATAGTTAAATCTTCAACTAAGACAATTATCCACACAAATTGTCGAAATCCTGATGACCATTAAACTATGTGGACAGCACAAATACTGAACATGAAACTTACCACGATTTAGAGGATCCCAACCCCCCCGAAACTGAAACTGATTAAAGAAGTGACGGAAACATGTAGAGATCTAAGTAAAATCAAAATCAGGCATCTTTTGAGACAAAAAAAAAAAAGCAACAACAACAACAAAAAAAAAAAAAAAATTGCTTGACACCACCAAGAGGCCAAACTCAAGACCTGGTCGAGGTGAGGCCACATTGAGAGGCCAGACAATTTTTTTTTTTCCAATATAGATTTTTTTTTTTTTCTCTTTAATTTCCAATATAAAAAGCTTCACTGGTACAAAATACATATGAACAACCAGTTGTAGAAATTGGAAAGCCTGTGTATGTCTTTTTGTTTCTTTTCGCAAATCCCACCCAGTTTCAAAAAATTGATATTGACTGAACAGAAAAACTACTGTGTATAATACAGATCACATCAAGATGCACCCACTTTGGCTTTCATCAAGACAAGATAAAACATCTATTAAATTATTGGTGGAACATGAACAAAGTCCTACCGATTATCAGACAAAAAAAAAAAAACAAGATTTTTTTTTCCTCCTCTCTTTTCTTTTGGATCAAGACAATATCTATAGATGCAAAGCTACCACACTGTCAAAAAAAAAAATAAAAATAAAAATAGCACTTCAGAATATGAAAACAGAATAAAGAAAGTGATTGTTAAGAGCTTGAATGGGATTTGTGATGGAAGCCCCTGAAGTGAGTCAAGTTCCTGTCGGGACCTCTGTGGACTGTACATTGTGCTTTTTTATTCATTCCCAGTAACACCTCACCATCCACTGCACATCGCCACAGATCTGCAATCATTTCGGTGTTTGACACTCATTTTCTTTTTTTTTTCTAAATCAGATCTTAACATGGCACCCAAGTTTTTTTAAACTTGAGTTTAACCTTGTTTTATGACTTTATTGTATTCAAAAAAAAAAGTCCCTCACACATCGTTTGTATCGCAAAGTGTTACTGTACATGTCTTCACACTCACTAAGAAAGAGGTTTAACCTTCAAATGTATAGGGAAGTTTATTGTTTATCTACATTTTTTTAACCAACTGTTCAAATTGAGTACATCACAATACACATTTACCAATAACTCAACACACAGAGTGGAGGGGGGGGGGGTGGGGGGAGACAAGAGCAGGTGACAAGAGCTTTCATGACACTCGCATAAATGGGCGAAAAAGGCGAACTGCAGCAATCTCTAAACCAAGGCCTAATAAGGATGTGTAGGCAGTTTCTAGACGTATATATGGCACTTTGAATATTGTATTGCATTTGGATAGAAAAAACACACTGTAAAAAGCACATGCCCATATTAAAAAGTGAAATCAGTGGTACCTTGAAGATTTGGGGATTATAATCACACACACAACATTCTGCAAAAGTGATTAGCTCCCACAATTGTGCTTAACGTTTCCATACAAAACTACAACACTTTCCCTTGAGCACAGTTTTTCAAATTTGGTACCCTTTTTTTTGGGGGGGGGGGGGGGGGGGTCTTTTCGCCCTTTAGGGGGGCGGAAA